>JAVDOI010000018.1:8086109-8686109 GCA_032191485.1 Leptoclinus maculatus
AAACAAACCTTTAACTTGCCCAATTTACTCAGAGCAAGATGTTAAAATAACTTGTACTCTCTGTGAATTATTTGGTTTGTATTTACATTTCAAGTCAGGTCAAACCTGCATTTTATTTTTCAGCATCCTGATCCGAGTGTTTTTGCACTCTGCATTCTGTGCTTTGTGAAACAGCAGATATTGACACAAAGTTACTTCAGTAAACTTAAGTAGACTATATCTCACCTTCGCTGTGCTTTCATTTGTTGTGATGTCTGCAAATTTCAAGGTAGTTTCTTCAGCACTGTGCTCACACAAACACACACACACAGATGTATGAAACGGCTCTTGTTGTAACAACACAGAATGCCAGTGGGTTTATATAGCTTCTATAGGTTAGTGAATGCCTGTGTCCTTCACTGCTCTGAGCTTTCTGTGGCAGCACTAAATTATTTAAGATACATCAGCCATCTCTGAGGAAAGCCAACAGCCAGTCCTCTGCGTCCCATGAGCCCAAGAAGAGGCAGACGGGTAGCTGGGGCACCGATGCCGGAAATAACATGGCAGAGAAATTTGGCTGTAGTGGCTTTATCACAGGGCTGGTATTTGGTTCAGATACTCCTGCTGCAAATGGAGAAGAGTGAAGGTTTCCAAGCAGATGTGTTGATGCCAGGCAGGAACAAAAGCCCATTCTCTCAGAGGGTGCAGGATCACGGTGGAGAGGATGGCTGTGTGTCTAAAGAGCATTTCAGTGTGGTGGGCGCAGCCAGGTCCAAACAAAAGTGGCTCAGTCTTCAACTCAACCTCTGCTGCCTTTTGTCTCGCTGCCAGCGAGCCCCCACTTCCCCGCACTGAGATGCCTTTCTGAAAGTGACAGTCCATCTCTCCTCATCCTCAGGCGTGACTAATCAACCCTGAGAAGGGTGATGGATGATCACTGAGTCGTCTCACTCCTGCTCCCAGCACTTCAATCTTTTGTTACACCTGCCACCCTGCAAATCCGTGTGTCCAGAACAGTACAGTCTGTTTTTCCCCCCTGCACTTACCTGGGGAAATACTACAGTGCATATTCAGATATTTCTACTTTAAATTGTTTAAATTCCTGCCCACACACAAACAGTAATGGCGAAGTTCTGTTTCTGCAGCATGATTAACAGATAATAGATAAAACAAATTATATTGCAGCCTGGTTTCCATTCATGCTGTAACTAGCAGCATTAGCTTCAGTGCAAAAACTACTAAAGAGGACGCTCTTGATACTTCTTTCTTTAGCCCCCCGTTGAAACCCATCCCAAGTACAAAACCTGCATGCTGCTCTGTACTTATCAGCATGTCTGACTCTGTTTCACAGTTTGTCAAAGCTGTCTGCAGTTACATGCTCAGCTGTGTCTGTGGCAAAGTCAGACAAGCGCGCAAATAGTTTGAATTAATTTGGTATAATTAGATTTAAATTCAAAATGACAATGTGCAAGGTTTTACTCACCATTACACCTCCACATGCACACAGAAACACACGGACATAAAGTGTTGGCAGTGTGCCCTTTTAAACTGCCGAAATGCCAAGTCAGGAGATGTCTGGGGCCTGTTGTCATCATTCTCACTCCAGATAATTATCACCCATCATCTCCCTCATGGTTTGGATCCATCCTGTCAAACCGTCTGTATTTCCATCACGCTCACCGGCTCAAACTGCATCAATGCATTTTGCAAAGGTCACTGTGGAGCAATAATGTTAAGCAGCAGATATTGCCTCAGAATCGCCTTGGGCTGAAAAAACACACACGAAATGAAGACAAAACTGTTTCAGTCGGTGTCTCTTAAATGTCTCGAGAGTGTTTTCCAATCACTCTCTGCTTCCTCCCTTGGCCCAAGACACAGCTGCACTGGAATGGAAACATTTCAGACAAAAAAAACAACTTCTGATTTTCTTTTTCTTTAATTAGTTTATTTTAATTAGAACAACAGTAAGTTACTCTCCACACGCATTGGTGTGTTATGTCATTTCTTGAATAAGGCCTGGAGATTTGCTCCAAGAGATATGTTTTCACTCTTTTAAGATTGCAGTGAAGCTCCTTTTTAAGATGTCAGGCTCATTTTTAGACATCATGCACTTCCTCTGCTCATTGTTGAGCATGTGGGACCATTGTTAGCGGCTGTCTCATTTTGTCTCTGGAAGCATTAAAGGCTGACTGGAGCTGCAAATATGCAAGTAAATAGCAGGACTGGGAAGCCATACTGAACACTGGAACTCTTCATACCTAGGAGAAACAGGCGCAAATAAATGTCGCAAACGTCTAAAAACTTAATTCTATAATCAGATGAGTTAGTTCACATTACTAGCTGTAACATGATGCCCTTCCTTTTTATTCAAAAGACAAGGCAGGAGACTCAGAGACGAACATTTCAGCCTCACAGCTGGACTTCTGTTGTTATTGTCAAAAGTTCTGCATGCATGGTGAAATTTGATGCAGGCTTTTGCACAGTTTATTCCCACACTCCATTACCCAATTTAATTTCCCATTGTCTTAAGCTGGATGTCTCCTTGATTTATGCATTTATGCTCAATTCTTCTCCATCATGGATCATTACAGATGTTGTTATAAACCTCCCAGCATCTCTCTGCCTTGCATTTACTTTCTCATTCGTTGAATGTAAAAATAGCTGCTTTTTATGTTACACTGTTTCTTTTCTTACTTTCCGATGCCACTTACAACTGTTTCAAATACCCACTAATGAGAGAAAAAGAGAAGAGTCAGTAAATGAGGAGGTCCTAAAAGAGATGAGTCTCTGGGCTACTCTACCAACCAGCCTCACATTAAGCGTATTTCCACACATATACATTTAGTAAGTATGTGATGCAGTTCCCGAAACCTAACTTCCTATGAATAGTTTGAAGCTTAATGCCATTGACCATGGGGCATTATTTGACGCATTGGTGTGAGAATGTGTTGGACAATGGCATCAGTTAGTAAAAATTGTGCTCTTGGTTAGATATTTAAAAAGTCATCAGGACATGTTTACTTTATTAACATATAACTGAAACCATGCTCTTTCCTTTTCTAGGACTAATCATTGTTGTTCTCCACAGTCAAAGATTTCCTCTGACACAACTTTTGAACTTCAAACATGTTATTCCAATTCCTGTCACCATTTGTTCAATATTTGGGATCTCAAATCCTCGAAATAAGCAATACTGGCAACAGTTTGATGTACGCAAATTCCTGGTTTAAAGATGCTGAGCGCTGACACAGCTACAGTTCACTTTCTGTTGTAATCTTCCTAATTCCTCCCTTGGGGAGTTGTAAATTGGCATGTCATTATAGCTTAGGTGTCAGCACAGGAGCTCCTATTTCTCCCTGGACGAACCCAACAGTGGGGTGAGGATTTCAGTGGGAGTGACATGGAGATTGTCACATCCTACAAGAACCTGGGCGTACACATGAACGACAAACTGGAAGTGTCCACCAACACAGCGGCCATCTATGAGAAGGGCCTGAGCTGACTTTCCTTCCTGACAAGGCTCCGGTCTTTCACAGCCTGCAACAGGATGCTCCACATGTTTATCAGTCTGTTGTTGTAAGCACCATCTTCTATGCTGTGGTGTGCTGGGGCGAGGGCATCAAAGCAAACGACGCCAACAGACTGAAACAACTCATAAAAAAGGCTGGGTGTGTCATTGGCTTCAAGCTGGCCACACTGGAGGAGGTGGCGGACAACAGAATGCTGGCAAATCTGCTGATCATCACGGATAACACCTCCCAACACAGCATGACAGCCGAGCCAAAGAGCCCCTTTAGTAGCAGACTTATTGAGTAAAGGAGCAATACAGGAGATAATGTGTGCTGGATGCTATCAGACTCTGCTTATTGCCAATCCAGAACATTAAATAACACTTGAATCATTTGGAAAGCACACTGTAATATTGTTCATATTGACTGGCTTGATATTACTTATATTTGAATCTGTGTTTGTTTGATTGTCTTGTATTTTAATGTGTCTGGCTGCTATGGCATTTTAATTTCCCTTCAACTGTCTATATGAAGCTTAAGCGCAAGTTCAGTCAGGAAGACTATCTTTACACTCCTTTTTATTCATAATCTCTGTCTCTCTCTCCTTGTAATTACTCTATTCATATCTTATGCATGTATAATAAATCATTGTTAAATTCTAAACAAGTCTCTTCTGATTGAACTACATCTATCTATTCCTCTCGCTTGCTAGATCCAGGTGAAAGCCAACGTACAAAGACAAACTGAGCTGTCCTTCGGCAGAGGAATGACACATTTTTATTGCTGAAGTTCTGCTCCCTGCCTCTTTGAAAGTTGCAGGTGACTAATCTTCTCTTGTCAAACAGACAGGCTGACTCTTTTTTTTTTAAGCTAACACTTTGAAGGTCTCAGCTCATTCCGTTGACTTTTTTCCTGCAGAGTTTGGATGTTGCTGATCTATCCGGTCCCCTGTAGAGAAAATAACTACAGTGTGATTCTTGTACTTTAAAAGCAGGGCTCTGCCTTAAGGGACAGAGTCTCTGAGTCTCTGAGTCATGGATTAATCAAAGTCTGTGAAGGATGTCATTAGTTAGCTGCTGCAAATGCCAGGCTAAGATTGACATTGTGAGAAAAGACAGGGAAGCAGTTGGACCAATGTTATGCACTGCAATGAAGCATTGTAAATACTAATATAGTATGTGGAACTGTATATTGATATCAAAATAATCAAATTGATATGACTCATGAACATTTGGTGGTTCATTTTTACCTTTTTCCGGCACAAGTTATTTGAAATGCACTAAAGTCATTCACTCAAGTTTGCCCCATTAACCTCTTCACCTCACACCACCACTCCTTCATCACATCAGCAAACTACAAACACAAGGCTGACATTTTGGATTGAAGGAGTGCAGAAAGGAACAGAAGAATGCAGATGAATTGGCATCAGAACTGAAGGCACAGAGGAACAGCAGGTCCCACACGCCCCAGCCCCCTCAACTGGCTTTGTTCCTGCATCTTCTTTGCAACAATTTAAAAGCAGCTTGCACAAATTAGACCCATGGGAAGAGAGAACAGTCCAACGTGCAGCAAACTACTGTCACTCAGACATCCTTCTGCTGAGGAGAGCGAGGAAGGGGACACCGGATACGCAACATGCTCAAGCAGACGAATTGGCCACGAGGGACCAGATGTTCCTCTACAGTGGAGCCTTTTCTATCTAATATATGCCCTTGGCATTACACTGCAGCAGATACCTACATCCTTTTGTCTCCCCTCGCAACTTAATTATTTTCAAGGCGTGGTGGTCTTATCTAATGTGGAGAAGAGGAAGCATTTTTTAGGTGTGGAATAGATTAGCATTGTTTTCTGCTCCCGGCACCCGCTGAAGACAAGCGATACAGTTGCTCTCGGTGTCCTTTGCATACACACACACACACACACACACACTCACACACACACACACACACCTGGTACAGATGGTGACGAATGGTGACATAAAAGAGACAGGAAGAAAGAGAGAAAGACATGCAGAGAGAGAAAAGTCTCACCATGGGAGGAACTTGGCAGCTTTCTCAACTTTGTAGAGCGCAGGTGTTGTGTTCACGATCGTGATCGAGTTAGGAATGCCACACATCAGTGCAGGCTGGCAAGACGAGCTGTCAGGTGTTGTCTATGGAGAGACGTGCTGGCAAGCACTAGGTGTCATATGTGGAGTGGATTGTTGGAACAGAATAAACCCTTATTCTGTCAAAGCTAGCCTTGTGATATTCATCATGGTTAGATCTACTGAACTCAACATCTACATAAAAGCTGCTCAGAGCGCCAGAGGACTGTGTTTAAGTGTGTGTGCGTGTGTGTACATTACTTCTGTGCAGCGCTTCAGCAGGTTATTGCTTTAATTGGATTATCCACACATATTAGTTACACATTGTATTTTATCCAATTAAGGGAATTAAACATACTTATTTCAGCAATGCTGAACATTATGGACGTGAAAATACATGAATCATCAAGTAAAAAAACACAGCATTTTAAAAGGGGACTAGAAGGATTTTTGCACTATTCAGTATACAACATTTTCCGTACAAATGAAAAGTTAGACCTCAGCAGATCTATAAAAGTAGTTAAATACGAGCAGAGATTTTGCAATTGGATTAAGCAGAAGGAAAATTAAACACCACATTAGAAACATGCATATTCTCCATTTTAAACAACCAGTTTCTTCTTTGCTCTTTGGCAGATACGACGTTTCAAAAGATGGTAGAAAGTAGAATGTTTCTTTTCTTTCTTTTCACTGCCATTGTCATGGATGGCGTACAGTTTGTAATGGCTAACAATTACAGAGGCTTTTCATCCAGGAGGCAGCATCAACCGGTTCGACTCTCAGCTTTTGTTGCTGGAGGCATGACAGGCAGACCAGCCTGGGGAAAAACTGATGCACACAGCAGCACTTTCTACTTCTCTGAACACCCATCTCTACGTTATAAACGGCGTTAGGAGTGATCGTTCAAACTCTGCGGCAATTATGACCTCTTACAGGTGAAAGAGGTGAAGGCACTTGCACTAAATGAGACACAGACAATCTTTTTCAAAGTGGCAAACCAGCTCCATCACCATCAGAGCAAAAAATAAGCACGTGCAGCTTTACGGCATGAGTGTTCGCTGATTTCAGAGGTCCTCACTTAACCCTACATGTTTGTCAGTCTACTGTATCACCCTGTTGCCACCTGAGGGACTTTCCTGAGCACTGTAACTGCCCCCCTCCTGGGACCTAATAGACCTAACAGATGCAGCATCAGAGCATTGAAAAAGCTCTCAGTTCACACACACACACACACACACACACACATACACACATACACACACACAATGTATGCATACACACAGACAGAGCACAGACGTAAAGGCAACGAGGGACAAACGGTTCCTGACTGGGAGGGGGTATATTTAGAGTCTTGCGTAATGTGCTTTTAACACAACACAGAGTGGATGAATTTTTAATGCCAGGAAAGAGAGAGGGTGGGATAGAGAGAAAAAAATGAATAAAGTTAAGTATTTAATCTGTGCTGTTGCTTAGGGATGAGACAGAGATCTGAGAGCAGCCTATAAGCATCGGGCACGGCACACAGGATAGCCACCGATGTACTAGCTACGGATGAATGGGTCCGCAAGAGAGGGAGTGGAAAGCAGGAAAGAGAGCAAAGTGAGGGAGGCAAAGAGAGAGAGAGAGAGAGGAATATTGGGAGATATGTAAGGCAAGAGGAAGAGAGAGCTTGCATGAATGAGCGAGCAGGAATAACTACGAGCCATGTCAACAGTGTAACCCGGGGGAAACAAAGAAGTGCACAGCACCGTGGTTTCTCTGCAAAGCCCTTACACTCGTATCTGAATGTTTACGATACAAAGACATGTGCAGACATTTCTACCACACTGTTTGGCTGGCATGGGTACACATCACCATGATTAAATATAAGATAAACAATTGGCTAATAAAAATACATTTCTTCAGCTATTTCCTTCTTTTATGTCATATTCATAACACAGTTTAACATCATAGGAATAGCTGCGGAGAGTCAATACATTTGAATTAATCAGCTTCAGATAGTGATGGTGGTCACCTTTTCTGATATTACAAAAAGAGATGACATTTTCGTGACTGACATAAAGGGCAGCGATAAGGTTGTGTACTGTGCAGATCACTCCCCCAATAGGAGAAGGTTTCACAAACAGCTTGGAAAATTATTCAAATCTGATTTATTGCTTTCATTAGATTTGTTCATATCTTGTTGTTTTCACTCTCAAGACAGTTTCTGAACAACAGTTTTGTTCAAAGCAATGTTTACAAAACATATGCCCACGACCAAGTGATTAGCTACAAAACAGATGTTCAGTGTTAAATATAGAATCATTTTGTGGAACCATAGTTGTGATGTCCACCATTGGCTCACATTTTCTCATAGATGGTTTCTTTCATTAGGCTTTCTTAAAGTTGTTGTTACTCTATATTTTTCTGATTGTCAACAAATCCCAGACTCCCAAAACATTATTCTGTCTTTCTTAGACTACTGTCTGACTTCCCTAACCTATTGGTCCTCAGTCTCTTCTTCCTACTGAAGATGTAAAAATGTACAGCTTACAGGGCATCTTGCAGCGTTGTGTCGGTGTTGGCTCTGCTTCTGGCCAGAGGAGGAAACGCCGCTGGTGCAAGTCGATGGCGGCAGCAAAGGTGGATCTTGATGTCATTGGCGGGCTGTTCACTGCCGGAGGCCTCGCTAGAGTTTGAGCTGAAGGAGTTTCTGGTGAACCTGCATGATTTCATCTGATGATTTCGCCAGAATCTGACCTGGTGGCACCGATGACAAGCATTAAGAATAACTATATAGAAATAGACATTCTTCTCGCTGATGGTCTTGTTTACTTCTGTAGCTCATACAGAGGCATCAGTATTCAAAATCAGACTGTTCCATAAGAAGTTCAAAAGTTCCTCCTAGTAACTTAAAAGTGAACCAAAAGCAGCCCACTCCTACATCACTGAATTCAATTTTCATACCAGACACCTCACACATTTCCTTCAGCTGCTCTTTACCTGCAATGACAGGCTTTCAAAAACTTGCCAAATTACTTGAGCTACAAGCTCCGGGGACGGAGTGTGCAATTACACATAACAGTGCTGATGATCGACATACTGACTCACTGACATACAGTATTTCATACTCTTGTGCCAGGACCAAAATAGACCAAAATCTCATGTGAAAATTAGCAACACCTTTCCCTGCTGCTGGCTTGAAAACAAAAAAAAAATGACATCAAACATACTTGAAACATCTTGAGATGTCTTGGAAACACCTGCCTTTAAAACCAGCTGGCTAGGCAAGTCCCACTAGGAGCTTCATCGCCTTCTGCTTGACTCACTACATGATTTTACTCTCAGCCTTACTGCTTTCTTCGCCAGAATAGCACTTGAGAGACAAACGAGATGACAGAAAACATACCACAGAGACTGCTTGGCCTTTGCTAGTGTTTGCCTAAAAACATTATGTCACTGAAATGCATGTGAAATAGCCTCTACACTCTCTATAAACCCAGACTGTTTGCTGCTGATGGCATCTGGAAATGACAGATGGCCGATGAGGAACTGAACGAGGGAATCTTTAAGGGCAGAGGATTGCAAAACAACCAGGATCACCGATCAGCTGGCGTGTAGGCTCACTGCTGCTAATCCTGCCTGTATGCTCAAAGAGGAACAAGAATGACATGACAGTGAGTGATGGTCAGATTATATCAGCTATGGGTGACGAGGAAATAACCTCAGCGCAGGCTGCAGCAATAAATGGGGAAAAGGTCAAACCAGGTGCCACACATTCAATCATTCTTTCAGATGCACTGTACAGTAGTTATCCTCTTTTCACCTCTTATTTCACTGTTTGCGAACTCATGGCCAAAAAAAGCATTCTTTAAAACTGCTTTCACCCGGTGGAAAATAATGGTCTTCATCTAAAGATCGTATGTTAGAAAATCACACAGAGGGTCTTTTGCCCCCTAATTGATTAGGGCCTGATTAACATTTAAATTAACACTCAATTGTGTGTAACAATGAACTGATAATTAAGTGAAATCTCTTTTTCTGATCGAGAAGTGGAAATTGCTTCCTGAAGTGCTGTTTTCAAGGTCAAGAATGAACGTTGAACTTAAGCTTTTAAGAAAAATGGACGAGAAATTCTTCAAATCTGAAAATCTACAATTTCGTGACAACTTGGCAAACTCCATATGTTAATGAAGATCATGTGATATGATCAAAAGCTCCAGAACAGCTACTAAATCTACCTTGCGGTGAGATTGTTTATAAATCTCTTTCTCCCTAAGTGAAGTCATCACATGTGGAGCACCATTTCACCATTTCATGAAGGCACATTTGGTTTGCAGACATTTCATTTCTGATGATTTCATATAATATCTTGCACATTTGAAATTAAAGATATCACATATGAAAGCAACAATTTCACATGTTATGAGTTTATAGGGATAGGGATTTTGAACATGTTGCATTTAAAAATATTAATTGCACATCGGCTTTTTTTTAAAGACCATACATGTATTTTATTGTGCCTTCTTTCTCATGAGATACAGTGACAAATGCTGCCAAAATACTCATGAAATAACATGTGCGCAATTAATCCACTAAACAATAATTTCCATACTCCTCATCTTCTTTAGTAGACCTGCTCTAATTATCATTTTCACTATCAAATATTTGCTTAATTGTTTAGTCTAAGATATTATAGAAACTAGAGAAAAAGAGCCCCACAAAGATATTAAATATATAATCATTTATTCTTAAGAGGCTTGAACCAGAGAATGTATCATCCTACTCTTAAGCGAATGTTAAAAAAATTTCATTCTGTACTATATATGTTTATTCCTAAAAACAAAAAGTTCCACCACCCTTCTCTTGCTGTCCCATTCAGCTGTGGCAGCGTTATCCTGGAGCATCAAACATGTTTGTGTACACACTCAGGGGGCATCTCTTCATGCTGACTTTGCTGATAGCAGAAATAAATTCAGAGACCCATCAGTCAGAGAGGTAGGAGTGATCTTTCTTCCTCCACAGTTTCACACTGAGGCTATAAACCGATCTCTGTCACAGGAGGAACAAAGCAGCCAAACCAAACAGTACATACGCAGCTGCAGCATATACAGGAGCAGGAGCAGGATTATTGCCACAGAGGAGCTTTCTATTTGGATATTATTCTCTCTGTATACTCGAAGCTGAAGCACCAGATGTGCTGGTGTGATTTCCTGTTGGTTTTCAAATCCATGTGATGCTTCATAAAGACGGAGATAGAAAGAGGAAAGAGAGTTGCGATACTCATGGAAAAAGGAAGATTTGAAATGTGAGATGAACAACACAGTATGAACAAATACGACTGTTGGCTCTTACCATACAGGGTATTAGGTGCTATATTTTTCACATGGTCAAATTGACCTACCACATTGATTAAAGGAAACATCAAAGTCATCAACAGCAGCACCCTCTTAACTGTGTCCCTTCCTCTCTCTTACAGATAAATTGTGATTGATGGAGCCCAGAGGTGTGTGAGCTGCCATCTGGGCTCATCTGGCCCATGACGGCCCTGAGGTGGTGGCTGTCACCAACAGAGCAGACCTCCTCCTCCCAGTCGTGGTTTCCGTTGGGCGGAGGCCGGCTAATGAGGAAGTTATCAGATCAGGGTCTTCAGCCTGACACAAGCCTGGCCTCCAGCATAACTGCAGATTTGACCTTTTTCCTCCTGCCCTCAAGATGAACGACCAGGAGCTTCACGCAATATAGTCACAGGAGGTGGGGGGTCATAGATAATATGTATTATTTCTAGGAGGTGAATAACTTTGGGGCTGAATAAGAAAAGGTAATATGATTTATGTGACACAATTCAATTTAAAAGTATCCGGGTTATAGTGTTCATTTTAGTTTACTTCTGTATTTTGAATGGTCAAAGTCTCCACACCAACAGATTCATTAGAAAATGTAGCTTTTGTCGTTTTATTATTATTTTCGCATGTACATTAAAGGAGCAATATATGTGTAATGTACAACTCTTTTAACATGCTGGTGTTCAGCATATATAATGTTTATCATGTTCAAAATCTTAGTTAGCATGCTAACATCCGCTAATTACAACTAAACACAAAGCTGAGGCTGATAAGAATTTCATTAATTCTGCTGGTATTTGATGTCAAAATTAAGTATTGAACAAATTAAAATTTGACCTCATGATGCACTTGTGGAAGAGTAAGAGGATCACTATACTTCAATTCATCCGTTAAATATCTGAACCAAATTTCATGGCAATCCATCAAATAATTATATAGATACTTCTTAAAAAACAAAATGTCAACCTCACTGTAGCCCTAGAGGAAAGTCAGGGGATTACCTAAGTCCTGAACGACAAGAATGTTTGTACAAAATGCCATGTCAATCCATATAATAGTTGTTGAGACATTTAGTCTGGACTGAAGTGGTGGAGCGACCAGCCATCCCCTAAAACCTACCAACTGCTGTGGGTGACAATAACTTTTTGTTGTCATTTTATAGAACAAAGCCTGTGACGAAGGCTTTGTCAGATTTGCACATTTATGAACTCTTTCATTAATAGAAAAGTGTTAATGTGGCACATAGTGTGAAGTGATTAAACAAGTGCTGCTGTTATTTTAAAAAATGCTCTGAATCAGTGACAGAGCCACTTAGACACTGCCCTCAATACTGCCCTTGGTGATGGGTAATTGTTCTGTTTGTATACGCGTTGCTACCTCTCACCGTCATACGCCGAAAAGTGTTGCTGCCTTCTGAAGTCTGTGATTTTTAACAGGGCCCAAACTAAGTGTAAAAACTAGCTCTGATTGCTGTGTATGCACTGCTGAACAATTGCTTGACAGAGCAAAGTTACGAACTAAGCAACAGCAGAGAACCATCTGTTTTACCCTTAGTCCGGAGATGACAGTGAACATCAGCGCAACTCACTTTAGAAATGAAAAAGCAGCATTTTTTCCTGCTGTTTCAGAGCAAAAAAAGAAAACTTGCATTTAAACATAAACATACACCACCGGCTCTGCAGCAAGAAAAGCATAATTTTCTCCAACCGGAGACCCGAGAGCAAATTGCCTTCGTTTACTGTTTTATGCTAATGCACCAACATAATTATAACCATTATGATGGAAGAGAGGTGTCTATAAGCCGAAACTAATTTTAACTTTGAATTGTCATCTCCAAAACAGAGCCATTCTATCATTTTGAAGGCCTTATGTGGGTCATTAGTATGCACAATGAGGTGCACTTCATCTTCGCACACAGAGAGCAAATTAACTTCAAGCACTGGCACTGTAGCGGCATTGTGTAATGTTGGACTTTGAGGGTCGCTGTTGTTTTTCTGTGGTTGGGTGCAGTCAGCTAGGGACAGTAAAGGTTGTAAACATCACATGACATCATATTCATGTTTTTTCCCTCTATCCAGTCAGTTATGTGGGCAGAGAAACAACATACGGTGCATCTATTGCTATTTCCAAAATGGCATTTTGGGCAGCGACATTCACAGAGCATCTATATGCCGCAAACATGTTTGAGAAGATGACAGATTTATGTCCTCGGTGACAGCTAATTTGGCTGCGTGGGAGTGAGAGGGAGCTGCCGGAGTGTTTCTTTCCCTCAGAAAAATCAACATATCTGATCTCGGGTGGGAGGGAGAGTCATTTTACAGAGTGAATTTTCTTCCTCCCTCAGAGTACCGGCTGTCATAGGCTGCACAAGATCACTGCTTTTTCACAGGATGCCTTTCTAAATTGAGATTAGTCACAGAGGTCGTGCTGTTACTAAATGCATGAATTCGACAGCTTCTTGCAGGCAACTAATGAACCGAGCAGCCTTGAATGAATATGTATGTAACAAAGTAAGATATGCACAGAAATATAAAGAGTTGATCCAAGAGCATTAATGCTGTTAGCCTCCACAATGTGGTGTATTATTTTAATTTCGGTACCAGCAATACATTCAAATAAAAGTCTCTTTTATTCAGTCAAATTATTCAGTATGAATAAATTGTGGTGAATAGATGTGAGAACTTGCTAATCCAATAAAATTAGTACTTGCATCAGTTAATCTTGTTTTTGCCATTTAATGTAAGCTTGTAAGTGTAAGTGTTGCATCATCGGATGATTTAAAAGTTGTGGATATTTCATATCACTTTCTATTATGCTATGAAAAGTACAAATGTACATACTGTGAGGGATTTTCTAATTCCTCTTTGATTAATGAATGCAGTGTGAGATCTAAATACGTAATGCTTTCTTTATTGTCTTTGGTGTCAAGCGCAGCATTAGCAGCAGAGCAATGACGCAAATACCAACCTTTTCCCCTAATTGTGAATTTAATGAACATCTTCTGTGCGTGTGACAAGCGGAAATGCTCAACAGGTTTCAATTATAATCCAATATCATCAATGTAATAACATCGCAGCAGCCGTCAGCATGAGCCTGTCCCAGCGCCCAGAGGTAATAAAAAGGTGAACAGCTGCATTATTGTACTAGTTTGAAGCACTGAATCTGTGAATCGCTGTGTCCCTTGGCAATTTGAGTGGCTGTCACATTTATTAACACTTCACACAAAGCCCAGTGTTGTTGTTGCCTCAGGTGAGAGTAGCTGGCCATATGAAACAGAGTGAAAGCCTCAGAGAGAATCTAAAAGAGGAATTGACAGGGAGACGGCCAAGAGAGCCGAGAAAACAAATGTATTATTTAAGCATTGAAACAAAATTGATGTCTCATTCAAATTCATAGTGTTTTGATTTAATTTGATATTGAATAACTGGTACATTAAGGCTACACTAGTCAGCATTACAAACCATGGGTCTAATGACTACATGTAATGTGAAATTGGTCGCTTGTAGTAACGAACCCAGAGAGAATTATCATCAACTGTGCCGCTCCCCTCAGCTCTATGGTGCATTTGAACTTTTTGCAGCTCATTGTTTTGGTTTTGCAGCCCACAACTTTATTATTTTGGTTCAATCTCACAGCTCTAACAACCTACTATACGCTATCTGCCCAGAATCAAATGGTGGACAGATGAAGTCAGCAACTAGCTGGTGAGCAAGAGTTGGTTGAGACCAAAAACAGGACTAAAAGGAGTGTGAATATTGGACGAGGTTGCTCTGTGTCTGCTGGATTTGTAAATAGGCAACTGTTTGCTCACATGTTTGCCACACTGATTTGATAACGTGATCATTTGCCAATGCTATGATTGTTGTGCTTCCCTCAAGCGTTAAAAAAAAGTATTAATACCATCTTAAAGAAAAAGTAGAGAGCGTAATTTCAGAATGCATTATGCTTGAAAAGAAATAATTAAATTCCTCTTGTCTCTACTGGCATCTAATTTCATAATCATTGCCCAAAACTGATGGAAGTAAAAGATAATCACGTATGCGACTGCTGTTTTTCAGACCACTGGTTCAAACCTTCTTCACCTCGACTGGAACAGGACATCGTGAAGGTGATGAGAGAGGAGCATCTGATTCATGCAGTCTTTCCCTCTGTCTCCGTGAGCAGATGGTGAATTGGATCAGTGCCTTAGATTGGCTGCTATCTTCTCATCTGTGTCCCGTCTGTGGCAATCAACAGCTGCCTCTTGGGCGGTAAACATATTGATTACAGGTGGCACTGATCTCTAAACAGCCAAGCTCAGGCATCTGGGACTTAGTGGTAGAAAGCAAGAACACAAGGAGGAGCTCACTGCTTTTCTACCAAACCGTAGAACAATAATATCCAGATTTATTGCTCATATCAAGTGAGTCTTTAACAGTACTGGGGAAGTTAATGGGAGAAAAACCCTCAGCTTCTGCCTTTGCCTTTGTTGAATAAAAAGGTGCGAAGATGATGTTAATGTAGCAAGGCTCACTAAATACAGGATGCCAATTGCCTGCATGGAAACTAGATAACAAGTTTAATTAATGTCAGCGTACATGACGGATACACACATGCACATGCTTCCCACGCACACCAATTAGTCACAGATCACTTCCTGATTTATAAAAGACTCATGGAGGTCCTCTGTACAGGAGTGATCAAATCTACACATGTTCTGTTTCCAAGTGTTCTAAGCTGCGTAGGAGGTTTTCTTCTTTAACCCTCATTAGATCCATGATTACACTGGGTGTAACACAGTGTCTATTGTACTTCTGATGAATAATTAAGAAAACTGGGATCCGCAGCCTTTTCTTTTCCTCTGGATAATATTTGCATCAAAAGAAATGTCACGTCAATGCCAAACTGAGGCTGTCTAATCAATCAGTCAAAGTGTTTGTGACATACAATACGCACATAATGTCTGGAAAGCTATCTGACTTACAAAATATAATTGATTTTGTGCATTACAAAGAAATTTTTAATGCGGCGTCTGCAGAGGTGGTTTGCCAGCCTCAGCTTGGATGATAAGCAGCACAAGTGGCGCTTGTGGCGCCATTGGGGGGTCAACACTTGTTGAAAAAAGGTGAGGGAAAGAGGAGGATCTGTCAATATCCTCTGCCGACTATGACTCTCCCTGGAACAGCAGGATGATTCAATCCTTGAGGTGTCGCTTGTGTTGCACCCGACCCCCACCTACCTGTTCCTGTGCTCCTTGATGATTACTGTATTTACAATTGTATTTTATGTGGATCACATCTGGCCAATACCCTTATCTGGTTAAGGTCAGTGCTGTTACTGATCTAGTTGATCTCTGGGTAATATGGTATATTGTTCTTTCAGAAAGTGCAGATATGTTACTAAATTGGTCTTCAAGGAATAGTTTGACATTTTGGAAAATTAGCTCAATGCTTTACTTGCTAAAGAGTAACAAGAGAGCTAAAGCAGCCGGTTAGGTTAGCTTAGCATAAAGACTGAACACAGGGGAAACAGCTAAGCTGGCTCTATCCAGAGGTGACAAAATCCGCCCACCAACCCCTCTAAAGCTCGCTAATTAACACGTTATATCTCATTTGTTTAATCCTTGCAAAAACGAAGTGGAAGTTGTGTTTTCACAGGGGATTATGAACTCGACAAATTCTTATTAACACATTTTAATTAGTGGGCTTCAGACGTGCTGATTCCCCCTATCTTTATGCTATGCTAAGCTAACCAACAGCTTCATATTGAACTGACAGATATGAGAATGGTATCAATCTTCTCATCTAACTCTCGGCAAGAAAGCAAATTAACTTATGTTCCAAAACAAACTGTTCCTTTAAGAAATGGTAAATTTAGGACCATCAGAGTGTTAAGATATTTTTGGAAATTACTCTAGGCTTTGGTTAATATTCCTGAATCATCAGTGCCTACACTTCCCAGCTTGAGAAATGTGGGCTCTGACTGTGTTGGTACAAGATCCAGGAGTAGAGTACATGGACACTAATAGCTTTGCCCCTGAAGAACACAGCTAACATGTTTTGTATAGTACTTATGCCAGCATCATGTGAGGTTCACTGAGTACAAGTCAGCATGAAAACATGCTGCACCCTGGAGCTAAAGAGAACAAAGCTGCTATAGAGAATGAAAAGCAAAGACAGCCCTAACAAGAATGACTTTTAGTCCTCAAAATGTCACAGCGTACACTGATGCAGAATTTATTCAGACCCTCCTTCTAAAATAAGCTTTCTTACCCAGGCCCATTGAGGAGTGTTTAAAAACACCTGAAGGTATTTTCTCCAAGGCTGTAATAATAAGGTTAGGGCCTTGTGGATCCCATTTTAATTACGTAGTCGTGGCCAGAGTCCTGGGAGAAGAATTTTACCTTGCTCCCAAACTTCCCCACAGAGGCAGCAAGGTCAAACACTTAAAGAAATTAACATTCTTAAAACACCAAAACCAAAGAGTCCCTTCAGGTACTTTTCTTAATTAGCAAAGTTTTGCCTCATGTGTCCCACTTTGAAACAGTTAGGGAGGATGCAGGACACGGCTATATATGAATATCTAAATATGAATGACTTTAATCCTCCACAGCACCTTTAACTCATTGAAACAGCGTGTTAGAGCATCCTCATGAGCCTGATATTGTTGCTAAATGTCATGGTAACAACCTTGCAAATCAGGGTGCAGTCTCCCTCTCACACAGCCTCCTTCCTCACTTTCATCATTAAACTGCACACATGGGCAGGAGGCTTTGAAAAGCCTGCCACTATTGAGCACTCTTGAAAGGAAGGCTCTTTTCATTTAGTGGTTTACTGAAGATGATTTGCATTCAGGGATTTTAATTGTGCTGTGTAATGTTCAACAGGCTAAGCTGATCCAGAGAGCCTGCTCTTCTCATCTGCATTAGTGATTGATGGTGGGCTGATTTTCCCTTGAACTTTCAGGGCTGTAGAGTTCAGAGCACCGGGGGCGGGCGTGCTGGTAAGGGAGAAGGGGAGGAGGGGAGGGAGGGGCGGCACGAAGCAGAAGGGGGCTCAAGGAAGACAAGCTCTTTAGTCAGCCCATATTCATAGATAATCAGACAATCAGCCTTTTGAAAAGGCGTGATTGTGGTTCTCTATGACAGTAAATAGTCATTCAGTAATCTTCAAAAAAGGGCTTTTAGCTATAATTCCACAAGAACTAAACGGATACACTATCATTAAATTCACAGTGAAGCAGCGCTTTGAGAGCACCTTGCATAATTTTACATATGTTCTTTTGAAATGGGATGTGAAGTAACACATAAGAGATGTTCTTATACCTGGGGAAATTATTCAGAGGAGAAGGGCAATTTTACAAAGCATAAAAACCCTGTCTCAGAAATTACGTTTATAAACTAATTTGCAACAGCAAGTATGTCCTAAAAAAATGCCTCCCACATTATGTTACCCCCTGGGGGGTTTGAAAACTAGTAGGGCTATGGAGCAATGTTTTTAAGTATTGGTCCCCATTTTTTTGGTATCATATATTCACATGTACCTGCACAAGCACAATGCAATACTTCTTCCTGACAATAGTTTCACAATTTAACGCTGATTGACAGAAAATGTTGCTGGACAATAATAGACATTATAGAGGCAGTAATTATAATTCCCTACCAACATAATTTGCTAAACAAATCAGTAGTATATACCCATAATGTATTGGAGACAGGAGATGAGATTAGATGTAATCAGTTGACAAAACAATTTCAACTCAAGGTCCACTTATTCACTTTGCTCTGGAGCTTTTACTGGTTAACACAACATCTTCATCAGTATGCTCTGTTGTTATGAAACTGATAAACATGATTCAGATTAGATCATTTTAGATTAAAATTTGAATTTATTGTCACATTTATCAAAAACGTGTCATTTTTCTCTCTAGCATATACATTTAAAAGGGAATTCATGTTTCAATGCATTCAGAAACAGCTAGATCAATATTCTGCATTGATACTATAAAGTTACACAGCGTTTGATTTTATTGTCTCAGCATGTGGTGCACATCTGTCCACCTCACTATACCAGTCTCGGTTCTAACATTATGCTCCACATTGGCCCACTGTGAGCCCATCGAGTTGTTTAACAGTTTGATAGATTGAATGAGCTCTGCAGCCTGTTTAGTTTATCCTGTGACATCATAAACTGTCTATCATACAGTTTACAGGCTGATTAAAGCCCAAATAAAAAAATCCAGAGGAGTCATTCTTCTTTTGCAGCTTGACGTTTTGTGTACTGTTTAGTAGTCATGGTGTGTTGGGTAACACCTTATTGTACTTAATTACTATGCAGCTTGTGGACTAAATTACAGGCAATATTCTACATTAACAATGGATGAAATTACTACATGCAATGTTAAAGGGGTCACAAATAGTGAAGAACAAAAATATCATCCAAACAACACACAGAGGCAATCTCGCCAACAGAGATTGCATTTTGTACTTACAAATAGCAGCACCTGTCAGGTATATAGCTTTATGAATCAATTCAGATAGAATCTGCAGTTAGTGGCAGCCTCTTTCGGCGGCTGTTTGTTGCCAGTTTCTTGAAGGCAAATCAGGCATTAAGGGGGGGATCTTAAATGGATTCAGCCATATTTTATACATCAAGCCAATTCCTCCATTTAGGGATGTCACCATTTAAATGATCTTGCATTGTAAATGTAATGCTGTGGAGTGGAGGCTAATACTTTTTGGTGATAAAAGCATACCCAGCTGAACAAAAGTGAAGTTGACAATCAACTCCAATTCACTTTAAAGACAAGGCTAATTCAATAAACCCTCATTTTCTATATACACTCTAAATTGTTTAGCTGACATCTACTGCGGAGAGTGTGAATATATCCTCTTTGTTGTGAGATAAACAGGAAGCCAGCGGCATTTTTATTGCATCTATAGCAAGAAATATTAGCATCACAAAGGTTGTGTTGTTTTATACCTTTTCAGGGAACACATATACCCGAGCTGGGGGGATTTAGTTAGACCAATATTAATGCTGAATGAAAACCTTCCTAGCTGAATCATGAGCAGTGTTGAGGGAAACAGCTAACTATGAGAGCTTGTGGTAGCAGTCCATCCTCCAATGTGAGTCAAGCACTTCATCTTTACTGCATTCAATCTTTGAATAATGCATTCTAGCAAGCAGCATGCATCAGCAGCAGATGCACAAGCATCTATGGTCTTATGGTACCCTATCTGCACCCTATCCGCACTGAAAAAAGTAGCAGCAGTAGTGCTACAGCGTCCAAAAAAGGTTGAGGCTTCAATAGTCCATCTGCATAAAGGGAACACTGCCTTCCTATTTGCCATGTGGACTGTTTCATTATTCATTTATTATTATCGTTATTTTTTCAGGACTTTTATCTATTCCCTTTTTTTTTAATTAAAAACAATCGGATCATCAGCCCAACATCGTCTAAAACAGATCCTTTGCTTGTACATTGCTGTCTGTGCATATGTTACCAGTGGATGATACAGTAGGATAGAGCTTTCTCAGACGTGTGAGATGAAAGATGGAGGCATCTCAGCTCTCTCTGCTTTTTAATGGCAAAGATTGCAAGTTATGTTGTGCCATCTGCAGCACTCAGTTATGACACACAGCTCATTTGAGAAGCTTTTCCATGAGCTTACATGACTTCGCAGAAATCCCCCAGTCTCTCCTTGCGTGTCTCCAACTGTATGCCGTCAGCCGTCATCAAAAAGGAATAGGGGAGCTGCGGTTTCTTTGGTTTGACAATTGTGAGATGCAGCCTTCACAGATGCTTTGTTTGTTTTGCATGTCTCAATAGTTGCAGCTTTGTATAAGATTTTAGGATTATGTGCTTTGAGCTTTACACAGAGAGGCATTTCTCATCTTTTATCCTTTCGCACCGGTTGTGGCCAAAGAGGTCTGGCAGTCGTAAATCAGCTGCTGCCATGTACAACCTGTATGCCTAAAGTCAAAGAACTTGGCAGTGTTTGGAGTTTGTGCTCTCTGTGTGAATGCTCACTGTTATTTACTAAGCACTTGGATCATCAAGACACCTTTCAAGTAACAGACAGAACGATTGGAAGTAAGGAAAGTAGCAATTCTAAAACAATGCTTGTCTCTATAGCTTTCACAAAAAGCCCCACAAAATAGATTGGGGGACTGCAGTGTTTGCTTGTTTTGCCTCATGACTCACAGTGGCCATCACACAGATTGCTTTTGTCAAGTACGCTGCTATTGTAAGAGCCCTGCAGAGCAATACAAAAAATGCTGAAGAGCATGAGACAAACACAATCTTAACTTCAGGATGGAACATATTGAACATATTATTATTTCTACATTGAGTTCTATTCTCATAAGATTTGCAGGCAAAGTGAGGATGAAATCAGCAAAAATAACTTGAAGGGGAATAACTTCTAAAAGAGCTTCAAGTCTATTATCTATAATCATTTGGGAGGCTATCCGAAACAAGACCTTTAAACCACAAGCCAACCCTCCGAAGACTGTCTACACTAATAAACTGGCTTTTCAATTAGCACCTATCTGACGTTACAACGATAACACAAAACCAATTACACGCTGTGCAGCAGATAACTCGTAATCCACTTAATAGGTCTGATATGACTTCTTCTTTTTTCTTCTCCCCTTCCACCACTGCTGCCCCGGGGCTTTTTTTCTCCAACCAGGACAAGGTATCACTTTGAATTATCAGTATTGAGGGCACATCTGAGGTGTCAGCTTTGGATGTGAGATGAGCAAAGCTAAGTTCTCATGTGTTAAACAGGTGGATTCACATTTACATGTATGCATTTATCTTTAAGTCTTTGTTTAGGGCTGCAACTAGCAATTATTTAAATTATCTATTAATAGTTGGTCTATTAAACACCAGAAAAGAGTGAACACTTGTCATCTAAATTTTCCAAAAACCAAGGTGATGTTATCAGGTTTCTTGTTTCGATAGACCACAGGTCCAAAATCAGAAAATTGTCCGTTTACTGTCATGTGAAACAAAGAAAATCAAGATCAGAACCATAACATGTTTGGCATTCAATTATGAAAATAGCTTCCAATTCATTTTCTTCTGATCGACTAATCGATTAATCGTTTCAGCTCCACTTCTGTCACTTTGTTTCCCTGCAAAGCATTTTTTTTAGTCACGTCATTATCATTCATCTCACAATATCAGAAACGGTATACAGAGAGATTGGTCAAATATATTTCACAGAAAGAAAATGTGACCGTGATAGATGTAAAAGATATCTGCTTGTAAATCCAATCAAAACTGTATGCTGAGGAAAGAGAGCAAGTGAGCTGCACATCTGGAAGCAGCAGAGCTTAATAAGTAGACTGTGTGACATTAACCAAGACCTGTTTCAGCTGTGACAGATAACAGAGACCTGCCTCTAATGATGCCACAGTCACAGAAACAATCTAGCTCTTTAATTGAGAGGAGAAGGAACAAAGATTAGCTGCCTTAGATCAACATTTAAACTACAATGCGGAGCAATCCGCTGCATCTTTGCTGCTTGTGACCACTAACAAACCAAAGATGAACAAATATTGATGAATGATAATAATAGTAAAGGTAATCATGAATTTCCACATTTTAATCAAAACAGGTCTACTGTATATATAGCCCCGAGGGATTTTCTTTCATATGATGCAACCCGTCATACAATGCAGAAATTAGTCATGATTTGCAGCAAAATGATATTTCAGAGGAATCCTTTCTCACGTCTCATTGCATGTTCTACCTTTTTAGGACCGCAAATAAAAGCCCTTTTTTGCTCCAGGCTGATTTTGTACCAATAGATGAAAAAAGATGGTGGATGCATTTTTCAAACAAGGCAATTTGCTTAATGGACTCTGACAAAGCCATTGGCGGTCTTTATTTAGATGCAGATGACTTCCTCCATACTGGCTTCCTCTGTCACTGGAAGAGCCGCCTGTCAGGGAAAAGAGAAGAAAGCTTCCTCCTGTTTCTACAGACTGACAGTCAATCACTGCTGCTGTCTGTCTGTATATTAGACTGACTGACTGACTGACTGACTGACGGTCTTCACTCCCCCTCAACCCCCTTTGGCTCACACTGTTTCCCCTTCACTCTGTATAAATTATCCATTAGTGCAGCGAAAAGAGAACAAACTACCTCTCAGTTGGACTCGTTCATGTTTATGAATGCACAGAGCCTCACATGTTCATGGCTGTCATGATGTAAATGAAAAATGGGAAGTTGGCTGATGAAATACTAACAGCTGTAAAACTGTGTCTATGCTTCATTACATCCAGCACCGTATCACTCAAAAGCATAGCTGTCACTCCTAAACACACCCTGGTTAAATAGTGTTTCTAAAGCTTGCTATACACCATGACTTTTAAACAAATATGCCAGCTAAAAAATTAAGCGATTCTATATTCAATTGCTGTATTGCTTACGGGATAAGTTTTTGGCCTGGAAGAGCTGATAAGCATGCAACCAGCATATTGAAAGCACAGGGTTTTCCTGCTATGAAAAACTGTTGGGAGGAGTGAGATGGGGAGGAGGAGTGGTTCAATGTTGAGACAACAGTGCCCTCTTGGGAAAAAAAGCATCAGTCATGCGTTGGATGTTTGTCTTATCACATAATTCTGTTGTTTGATGTTGCATCATGATATTTGTGCATACAAATAGCATCAGTATTTGCACATCTGTCAATTAAACATTTCTGACATTTTCTCTTGTTTAATTTCACTGGTGTCACTAGTGAAATTAAATATACATTTCTGGCATAAAAAATACAGACAATCTGAAACTTTGTTCTTCATCTACTGAAGCTGTAGCAAAAATCTTGTGTGACTTGGGAACTTGTGCACTTCCATCATCACTCATCGCTTTCATAATGCTTTTTGAACTTGTTTGCATTTTGATTTACACTGCACCAATCTAAAACCGAACCTGCAATCGACGGAAAAATAATCAGCAACTACAGTACTTCAGTCATTTTTCAAACAAAAATTAAAAACGTTAGGACTTTGAAGACGTTTGAAGACGTCGCCTGTGGTTCTGCACAATTGTATGTTTTGACTGAATAATCAAACAAATTATCGATAGATTCTGCGATGATGAAAATAATTGTTAATCTCTGCCCTACCATGGTCCATTTAGTCTAATGTTTGTAAAATACTGTATCCCACAGTAGAGAAGAAAACAAACAACAACAAGTCAACAAACAAATTAAGATATTTTGTTTGTTTTGAACAATTCCTTAAAGGCAGGAAGCTACAGACCAACTGGGAGTTGTTTCTGAACAATTAGACCAAAGCCCTTTGGGCTTGTGTTTTGAAGATGGTAGGATGAAGCGTCTTACAAAAATAAACATAATTAGGCTTAAATATGACTTCTGTGTGTAAGATGTGCTAATGGAGATTAATCTTCATTACTGTCGTAGCCTGAAATCCTCTGTGTATTTCATCACTGAGGAGAGATTAACAGTTATCCACCAGATAAGTGGTTTCTCAGGACCAGGACTGGGGAAGGACCTGCACTGTACCATGGAAACCTTTTACATTAGTATGTTAACCAGCTTCAAGCAAAGACCTTCAAAGTCTTTCGAACAAATGGCCCGTGGCAAAGCATCTGACATCCTGCAGAATAATTTTCTCTGAATTCAGTTGAGGGTCAGTAGTGAAGTACTGTTGGGTTTACACGTCTTTCATTGAAGTATGTTGTTTGATGTTTATCAAACAACATGTTTGAGGCCAAGATATATTTAAAAAGCCTTTGCTTTGAGACATAATCTAAGCAGACATGTACACAGAAGTATTTTGTCAGTAACTACACGAGGAACCTAAATGAGACCGACTATATTTTTTAAATAAGAGTAAAAAATATTTGTTTCTCTGTTCTGTTGTTGCATCCAGATTATGAAGAATATTCATAACATAAAGGTGAACTATGCCATCCCTTGTCTGAACAAGAGCCACTCTGACTTACAGTAGTGATTAATTCAGCTTCACCCCTTTGAATGAGTTTGTGACATCTCATCTAAATACCCTCCAACAATCTTCTCCCAGTGCATTCCCCTGAGACAGAGCAATCCCCTTTCAGTTTGAAGGAGCATATCTGTTCAGCGTACAGTCAACCGCAAACACGCAGAAGCAGTCATTACTGATGACATTCGACGACACAAAGGCCAATATTTGAATTGGGCGCATGGGGACAAAGGCATCAAATCAATGTTTTTCATTGACTTGATATAACAAAAGCAATCACTTCCTTGCATCTCTCTTATGAAAAGTAGAACAAAAACACAGTCCTGAATATTACACACTTTATGAATCTTATTTCTGAGGGCAAGGACCTTGTCACAGCTGCCGTGATGGAGGGGAGGTGATTCTAGTTCCCATCTGGCTGCATAATGAGCTCAGAGCGAGACACAGGCTTACTAATAGAAACATGCCATACAATACAGCACAGTGGGAGCAAAACAAACTGCGGGGCTGTTGACAATAGCATAAAGGACCCTGCAATTTATTTTTGAGTGTCTCATTTTATGATGCTCTTTCTCGCTCACTGTCGCAATGCACTGTGATTTGTCCTTTTACAAAATTACTCTAATTGTTTGACTTGTTTTTCTGGGCACTTTGCATGGGAGGAGGCAGTGGAGCTGAACCGTTTAAGTGCAAGCAGTTCATTGAAATTCATGCGGGAAGCGCATGCAGAAGTGGTCTGATCTCTTTAGAGTACCTATTTCACTGTTAAATAAAATACACAGTTTGAGGGAAACCTCTTTGAGGTGTCAGGATAGCTCTGAGTGAGGAAGTGGAGTTTCAACACCAAAGGGAAGTCGTAGGGTACTCTTATAGTGTGTTTTAGGAGGAAATGATCTAAAAACTTGCTGTAAACACCTGATTCTATTCACTACAGCACTTGTAGCAACACAAACTATAAGGAGTAAGAATAAAACACTAGTACGTACAACTAGAAAAAATGTCAGAAAAAGGAAGAAGGTAAGGCTCTTTCTATGGGGGACTGTTTCAAAAGCTCATTTCAAAACATTTATTTCACTTGCATTGTGTGAAAACTCTAATTATATGACTCTATACTCTACATCTTTCTTTTGAAAGTACGTTTTCACTGGATTTCAGTTAAAGTGGCAATACCACACATTTAAAAAAAATGTATTTAAGTAAAAGTACAGAAGTATTTGCTCCTGTCAGTCCTATATTATTGTATAATGAGATCATTATACTTGATTCATCAACATGTAAGTAGTTAAACGTTGCATGTTATAATGTTGGATAGTTTAATATATAACAATGCAGGTTATTATCCGAAGTGATCATATGCTTTGAAAAGTAACTAACTACAGCTGTTAAATAAATGTATTGGTGTTAAAATAACTACATCCCTCTGATATGTAGTAGATCAGAAGTAGTACACTAAGTATCCTAATACCTTCTTCAAAACTGTAGGCTACTTAAACACAGCGCTTGAGTAAATATACTCAGTAATGTACTTTCCACTCCTGCTGCTCTGTGAGCAATACATCTAACGTTAATGTTGCCTACTTTAGATTGCAAGTACTACTGATATCAGACTGAGGAGTTGTCTGCGCCGTCTATTGTAACAATAACACTGCACAGCCTTGGATAGCATATCTTTGGCTAACATACAGCATTGAAGCCCCATAAGAACGAACCAAGAATAAAGAATAAAGAACTGAGCCAACGAATTTAACATCATGGTGATTGTAGCGCACTTTAATCTGACGACACATGCCGGGGATTGGCTCCGGAAGGCGGAAGGCACCGCTTCTTAGCAACCAAATTGCCAAACAAGCGCGAGCAGACAGTCGGCACATTTAAATATTTCCATTTAAGTAATCAAATGGCAGGCAAGAAGAAAGAGGCGAGTCTGCAGGTCGGACTAACACAACATGTCGTCTGTAATGTTGACGAGAGTCCTCTGTGTTTTGAGCTTATTTCATGAAGCCCTGATATAAATGCAGCTTTTGTTTTGTTCAGGCCTCTGTCACAAACCAAGAGCAGTGGGAGGAGATGCTTGCAACCAAAGGTTTGACGGGTAAGAACTTTAAAAGTAAAATAAATTGCACTACTGTTTAGTTAGTTAATTTAACTTTGCACTACTGTTTAGTTATTAGTTCATTTAATATTATTCTATTTCATATTGTGCATTTTTTACATTTCATATTTTTACTCTAGTATTTTTATTGTATATATTGTGCATTTTTATACTCAATATTTTTTATTTTTACTATGTTACTTTGATTGCTTACCTGTATCATGATGCTGCTGCAGTGAACAAATTTCACCTTGCGGGATTAATAAAGTATCTATCTATCTATCTATCTATCTATCTATCTATCTATCTATCTATCTATCTATCTATCTATCTATCTATCTATCTATATATCTATCTATCTAATTAGTGTTATGTGCCGTTAAAAGTGAATACTAACCATCATAACACTAATCATCTGTAATCATCATCAACTCTAGTCACTGTGAGTGTAATTTATTGTACGTTGCTGCCCCACTGTGTTCATATGGATAACTGCAGATTGAATGCTTACACCAGTCCTCCCACGGTCTCTATTCTAGTTGTAGATGTGTACCAACAGTGGTGTGGTCCCTGTCGAGCTGTGGTTAGCCTCTTACGCAAAATAAAGAACGAACTGGGTGATGACCTGTTACATTTTGCCACAGTAAGCCACAAGTGAATTTAAACAATTTAATTTCAAACCAAAATGTGTGAGGGAGCAGCCCTCAACTTGTATTTGTGTGTGTGTGTGTGCGTGTGCGTGCGTGTGTGCGTGCGTGCGTGCGTGTGTGCGTGTGTGTGTGTGGTGCTGGTGTAGGCCGAGGCAGACAGCATTGATGCTTTGGAGAGGTATCGAGGGAAATGTGAGCCCACCTTCCTCTTATATGGGGTGAGTGTGTTTGTTTATATACTATGTGTGTTTGCATTCCTGTACAGTAGATGTGTGTGTTCATGCTTCAACATATATGAGCCACCAGATCTGTGTGTTTTACCTTTCTCTCCTTTGTATACAATGTATACTATTTCTGTCTTATATTTATATATATCTGTAGTTATTTTATATGTTTTCTGTCTATATATTTTTCTCTCTCTTTTATCCTGACTCTATGATGCTCACAGGTGTAATAATGTAGGGCAGGAAATAGGGCTGTGAATAGAGTGCTGATCCTTCTGGTGGTGATGCAATATGCTGCCCATTATTTCATTTGTATTATTAATTTACTTTTATCAAAATCATGCTCATTCCTGACCTTTCACTCCACTGTTTTGTTGTTGTAGACTCATTAGATTTTTTTGCATCTTGCTTTCATGGGCCTGCTGTTATCAAAGCACCTCAGTATGTCACAGCATGTTAAATGAAATCTAATTAAAGACTTTGTTGATGTCTTTGTGTTGAATGAACAGGGTGGGGAACTGGTGGCTGTGCTGCGAGGGGCCAACGCTCCTCTCCTTCAGAGGATGATTGTGGAGGAACTGACCAAGGAGAAGTTGGTCCTGGAGCAAGGTGGTGAACGCAAAGCGGTGAGCAGTAAGATACACACACATTCAGTTTCTAGAGCTGAAACATTTTGACTTGTGATAGCAGGAAAACCGCTGGTGTTACCACATCACGTGTGCTTTTCCTACTTTGACATGTTAAAAAAGGTTCTGTGAGAAAAAGCCTATTAGTCAATTGATCAATTAGTCATTAGACATACATTAATCAGCAACTATTTAGACAATCAGTTAATTGTTGAAGTCATTTTTTACATTTTATTTTGAACTTATTTTGAAGTTGCTGCCCCGACCCATGTTAACGAGCACCTTTAAGTAATGTTTCAAGCAGAAATTCTATACATTCTCTGGATCTGGTTCACAAATGTGAGCATTTACTGCTTCTCTTTGTCGTAAAAGACTGTTGATTGGACAAAGCAAGCAATTTGTAGAAATCGGTTTGTTGTGTCCATCAGGTTAAAGATGACGGTCTGGTGGATGATGAGAAGAAGGACGAGGAGGAGACACTACAGCAGTCAGAAAATGAAGAAAGCATAATTGGTACTGTCGAAACTATCTAATCATATTAGTGGTCGGTTTATTGCTGGTAATGTTGTTAACGTGATTATCATTGTTGTTTACCAGCATCACCATGATTGTGTTCAGCATTTTATCTGCATTACTGATCTTGACTCAAGCTGTTCTTTTCTCCTGTAGTTCCTGCGAGTAAATCCTACACAGTTGCCATCATCAAACCAGATGCTGTTGCTCACGGCAAAGCAAATGAGATCATTATGAAGGTACACAGAGACTAACACTGCTCACAATCTGAGAAGACAAGATTGTCTCAAGCCTTCCTGCTGACATTAGTTCATTATCCTAACATTACTCCTCTGGCTAGATTCAAGATGCTGGGTTTGAGATCCTGGCCCACGAGGAACGCACGCTGACTGAGGTGGAGGCTCAAGATTTTTACCGGCACAAAGCAGAAGAGGTACTGTGAGAGTAGAATAGAATAGTAACAGCAAGGCACATCTCACACGGACAGAAGACAATTTGACAGATACAGACACTTATGTTTGTATCTCACTGCAGATGTTGTCGTACTAGTCAAACTGCTAATTGGTTCATTGTTTGTGTGGTTAGTCTAGCCAATTTAAATTCAGTCAACATCCTAATGGGAGAGCAGTCACAACCAGAGCAAAAATCATTTCAATTAGTTTGCAATACATCACACTTCCATCTGCATTTCTGCACAGGGCTCAAAATAGATCTGCCGTGTAAGCAGCTTTTTTTTTTTGCTTATGTCGCTGTTTGTTTGAGACTAAATGATTAGAGATTCAGAAATACAAAACATTTCAGGAAAGGTGGATAGGTACAGCAATAATGTTCATGAAATAATAATATAGTATATATACAGTATTGTATCTGCCTTTTAAAAATATATTCATACACACTTTCTTCTTTCTTTCTCACCTTGTAAATGTAAGACCTGATTCAAGACTTTTTGATGTGTTCATTAACATATGTGTATGCGTTTGTCTGTGTATGTGATGGTGGTTTCAGGCTGGCTTTGAAGACTTGGTGCAGTTTATGGCCAGTGGTCCGTCCCATATTCTGGTACTCTCTCAGGTTGAGGGCTCAGTTTATGTTGTGCCAGCATGGCGAGAGTTCATTGGCCCAACGGACATAGAGGAAGCTAGGAGAGATAAACCAGAAAGGTTAGTAGTAGTTACAAATGCTACATTCACCAAAGAAAAGTTGAGAAAACATCAACAATGGCATTAAAACCGTAAGATACGATATGATGAAGAGATCATTCCTATATCTTTGTAAAGAACGACATTTATTCATGCTCTGTTGACACTGACAGTGTGAAACAATCTCAGGCTTAAGTCTGGGAAAGCAAATGAACAGCACATTCACGCCTGCTCCGTCAGACACACCCAAACATTATGCTTCTCTCTGGTTGAGCACCAGCCGAGCAACCATCTGCTCTCCTCTCCTGTCTCCGCCCTGGCTTCCTGCAGCTTGCGGGCACAATACGGCACACAGACACTGTTCAACGCAGTGCACGGTAGCGAGGACATGGACCAGGCCAGCAGGGAGCTCGCCTTCTTCTTCCCAAACTTTAGGACGGCCTCAGTGACGGAGCAGAATGGGGAGGAAGAGCGTGTGGAGAGGACACTGGCCCTTATCCGGCCTGACGTTGCCAGAGATAACAGAGGTGGGGCCCGTGCCAAATACACAAGCACAAGTACACACGTGTGCGAGCACAGATAAACACACACACACACACACACAGGTGGTTCATACTGGCATAGTGGGACTGCTTTTTGATTCCCACAGCAAAGGTGTTGCATGACAAAGGTGCAGGTCCAGATTTTGTATGTAATTGATCAATGTGGAAAAATGTATCACCCTTTTAAACTAGAACATGGCTATCTATATTAAAACAATCAAGTTTAATAGGTACACCTAGTTAAAACTAATGCTATATATTTTAATGAAATGTATTAACACCGCTGAAACCAAAACTGTAGTTTAACTTTCATGAAGGTGGGATTTATTGCAGGACTGTTGTATTCGACTGCATTAGCTAGCTGTACCTAATAAACTGGCTAATTAATGTATATTTTATATTTATTATTGTTCTGCAGAGGAGATCTTGGCTCAAATCCATAAGTCAGGCTTCACCGTGGCTCTCCAAAGGGAGGTAATGTTGACAGAGGAGCAGGTCAGGCAGTTTTACTTCCAACATGTTGAGCAGGACTACTTCCCCGCATTGCTCCGAAGCATGACCAGGTAACTGACACATGCACAAATAAAATCTACAGAGTAGAGTGTTACTGCAGATGGGCATTTAACATGTGTGCATTTACAGTGGGCCAGTGTTAGCTTTGGCTCTGGCCAGAACGGGGGCTGTCCATCACTGGAAGAACAACCTTGGTCCTTCTGATGTTAATAAAGCCAGAGAAGAGAGTCCTGAATGGTGAGGGATATGTGGCTCCATTTCTTTACATAATTAAATAAGTCCAGAGATGTCACTGTTTAATCATTTACAATGGAGTTTTCACTGTTAATCCTACTGACAGCTTGTTAGAAAGAACTCAGTATTTCTCTGTTGGCCTCTCTTTTTAATCTTGTCAGGTTTTGCAGGTCATTAAATACAAATGTGTGATTAAAGTAAGAGAAGGTTTATCATTCAACAGTTTCTTTTCCGACCATAGTGCTGTCACAAGATACATTTTAGACAAGTTCTAGTGTAGTCTCTGCCTGTAATGCCCCGTGTTCTGGGATTACTTGAAAGGCAATCTTAATGTGGAAAATCACTAGTTGAACTAGAAGCAGACAAGGCAGGATGAAGAAAAGTAAAACACATTACACCTAGGGCTCAACAATAAGGATTGCCCGCTTGCCCTGGGCAAGTAAATTGCCCCTTGAGGCTAGTAAATCTAGCAACTCACTTGCCTGATTGGGCAAATAGGAAAAAAGTACTTAAATACATGGTTTTATCTGAAGCTGATGATTGAAGTAGCTAAGGACTGAGCTATCTCGCTTCCTTCTCATCTCTGTTGAGTTGCACATGCACAGTATTGATCGAGCACTTGCGAGAAAAGGCAAGTGTTTATAAACTGAGTTTATGAGATGAAGCCCAAGCTAGCAGTTATGCTGGAAACAGGAGTTTAGTTGAGTGGCGTTAGAGGATGTGGATGAAACTCCAGTTTTACTTAAATTAAGATTAAACATGACAATTAACATTGGTATGTGTTCTTACTTGATAACTCCAAATACATTAAACGGTTTGTATAGGGCAAGTAGAAATTCCCTTCGGGCAAGTAGATTGAACCACTTCATCCAAAAATACTTCCTGGAAACCATCAAATATTAGCTATTAGATATAGGTGGTAACTACCAGTATAGTCATACCTGTAATGCTGACTTCTGTATCCCTCATCACTCAGTCTAAGGGCCCAGTTTGCGGTGGAGAACGAGCCTATCAACCAGCTGCATGGCAGTGAAAGTCATGAAGAGGCGGAACGAGAGATCAACTTCTTCTTCCCTAAACAGCACACACTGGCAGTGATCAAACCGGATGCCATGGATCAGCATGGAGGTCCTTTCTGGTCATTTAAAACAATATACAAATGTACTGGTGTTTGTATAGATGTGCACAAATAGTCACATAATCTTCACAATGTATTTTCCATTCACTGTAACAGAGGAGATTTTGGAGGAGATCAGAGGCAGCGGTTTCTCTGTAACGCAGCTGAAGGAGATGGTGCTATCGAGGGAGATGGCTGAGGAGTTTTACAAAGAGCACAGAGAGAAGCCTTTCTTCAGCCAACTGGTGGAATTCATGTGTCGGTAAGTCTTTACCTGAACACAGCCAAAGGATAAAGCCAAAGTGAGCACAGCAGACCTGGCCTAATTTCTGTTGCCGCTTGAAGTTTCACCGGCACTTTTAACAGTAATCTTAGCTGCTTAAAATCAAGGCAGCCCCAGGCAAGTGGCTAGAAAGTCCATCTCAATTTCATCCTTTGTTCCACCGCACATCTAGATTTTAGAGTGATCTTCCGCTCCGATTAGTCCCTTCACTTGGTTGTTACACAACTGTCTGGACACAATGAGCAGAGAGATGGTTGCAGCTGGGCCCTTCAGCCTGAGAAACTACCTTTACTGTCACTATCCCTCGAGATCAGCTCGCTTTTCCCCTTAATTTAAGTTTTATATTTAATTTTTTAGCTAAGGTACCACTTTATATCCTACAATGTATTTAAGGAGTAACTTAAAGAAAGAGCGTCTTTTTTCTCCGCTGGCGAGCAGGAGACTATCATGACAGCATACGAGGACGTCAAGACCATAATTATGGCTAAATCTAACACCGCCATCCCTTCCGTTCGTACGGCTTGCTTACGAAAATTACGTCACAAAACATGGCCGTTTTTGGTATCCCAGCATGCACAAAATCCTCATCTTTGCAAAGAAAACATCGATTTTCTTTTACTTTTTATGGATTTTTCACAAAAGGAGCCCAAACACACACTGTCCAAAGTTGCCATGACTGCTGCAAGTTAGATCTTGCAGCATTTCGACGGTGAAAGATACAGTACAGACCCGAATTTACTAGTGAATGTACTAGCGGATGTTACCATGGAGCTAGCGGCTTCAGAAAAGGCTAGTACTTATAATAGAAACCTAATACTTTTCTTTCATAAGCTGTCAACCAACGTGTTCATAATTTTCACTTTTCACGTGCGGTTTTTTTCTGATGAATTTTTTCATGGAAAGAACACTGTAGAATGGTCATACTTTGTCCTATCTTCTTCAAATACATTTGAGGCAGGTGTTCACTGATAGTGTAGTTACAGCCCTATACTGTCCTTTACCTGTACAGATACAGCCACAGGCAGTTATTTATACTGAAAGATACTTTTTTTATTTTGACGGACAAAACTCTTACATTTTTACTGACTTCAAAGGCCCACTGCTCTGTTTCTGTTTCATTGCCTCTTTATTTGAGAAAAGAATCAAGCTTTCTCTTGATATTGTCAAATGAGTCCATTCCCATGTAGTCTGCCTGGCCTTGCTCCCATTTCTTCTTCCGTCTTCTTCCGTGTTCAACCAATCAGATCTTTAGTTTGACATGTTGGGCATATTCTTGAGTGTTAGCAGCCGCTACCCCCAGACCAGCCGGCCTACTCCACCGTCAACGTTACACGTCCAGGTGCTGCTTTGCTGCGAAGTCCAGGGTGTGCTGTGATTGGTCAGTGGGCGAGCACGTGACTAAAGTGAAACTTGCCAGCAGAGCTTAGTTGGAGTAGTACGAGTTCAAATTGAAAGATATGGAAGAAATTATAACATTTGTAGGGTTTTGCTTGGTGTAGTTTATTTATTTTTTGACCTAGCTTTGTTTTTGAACACTCAACGACTCAAGACTATCGTCAAACGAAACTTAACAGCAGAGGCTTGCAGCTCAGCCAATCAAATATGGCTTTGATTCCACACACCATGACACAGGGGGCTGAGACGAGGAAAGACATTGCAGAGCAGTACGTTTAACGTTTGGGTTGTGAAAATGAAATCATGAGATGGTCTCCTATAGAGACGGATCAGCCGCGGCTTGTTGTTAAGGGAAAGAAATATAAAAAAAATAAAAGAAATAAAAAATTTAAAAAGCGAAAAAGCCGGCGAAAAAGCCGGCCGGCGAAAAAGCCGGCCGGCGAAAAAGCCGGCCGGCGAAAAAGCCGGCCGGCGAAAAAGCCGGCCGGCGAAAAAGCCGGCCGGCGAAAAAGCCGGCCGGCGAAAAAGCCGGCCGGCGAAAAAGCCGGCCGGCGAAAAAGCCGGCCGGCGAAAAAGCCGGCCGGCGAAAAAGCCGGCCGGCGAAAAAGCCGGCCGGCGAAAAAGCCGGCAGGAAACGGAAACGCCGGAAGCGGTAAACGGAAACGCTGGTTTTCGGAAATCTTCGGTTTTTATGAATAATATTTGAATGTGTGGTGGAATGCGTGGATCCGCTGCAGGTTTGCTGGATTGATTTGTCATGCTTTGTTGTCATATTAATATATGTGACTTTGTGGTTGTCAATGTGTTAATTAACGTTACGTTGATTTGACTATGCATTGTCCGTTAATGACCAGCGCGAATAATAACAACAAAGCCGATGTTTCAATTTTGCGAAGCTATTATCGTTAAATTATTATAAAAATGTACAGACATTTACCCAACACTGTAGAGACGTGAAGTGATTTGATGTATTTTTAACATAACGTTACGCTTGGCATCAAAGAACAGGTAAATTGATCAGTTTAACTACATCCTCTTTTGTGTAGTTTGCGAGTGTTGTGTGTGTGTGTGTGTGATACGGCACAGCCGTGTTATGTGTCGTTTTATCAGGGAGCCTTCTCCTCCCTCGATCAGCTGTTCCCACTGTGGAAAATAAATCCAAAATGTACAGTAATGGTTCAAACACAGGAGGGTTTCAGTTGCTGATCTCATTATATTTCACTGCTAAGTGTTGCACAAAGATGATAGCCAATGAATTTGAACTGTATCTACATCTCACAACTCATTTCACCTGTTCTGTCAGGTAGAAATGGAAAAGACAAGTATCAAGTGTGTGTTCTTTTTAGATATATCGCAGCATGAATCATACAAATCAGAATATAAAGGGACAACACAAAAGCAAACAGACAGAAAGCTGTACTAAGCTTACGTAAAAAGGGGGTAAGTGTCGATCACCGAAATCATGATCTACTAACAGTATGGCGAGTACAGTTAACACCAGGCAGTGTTAAGGCAACCGCTCTGGCTGGACATTTCAAGCCTGTTTCACCTGTTGGCTGTGGTCGGAAGTGTGCTCTTCTGCACATGTAACCACAGCCAGGTACTTGTACTTTACGCCAGTATTTCCATTTTATGCTACTACTTATACTTCTATTCCACTACATCTCAGAGGTAAATATTGCACTTTATCAGCGCTACATTTGTCTGACAGCTTTAGTTACTGTTCAGATAACAGTTTTTCATTCCCTTGCTGTCCAGTGAAAACCACGTTTCTCCAGATGTGTTGATTTTGAATGTTTGTGATAAACTGACGGATGAAATGTTCCTTGTGTGTTTATTTTCTTTAAAAAACCTCTTTGATCAGCTGGAAAATGCATTGTGAATGCTAAGTTATTCTTTATAGTTATTCTTATATAGCACTGATTTGTTCATTATCAGGAGGTGTTTAGGTTAAAATTGAGCTATTTTAAGTTGAAAAGTGCTTTTTGTAAATGTCTAACAACTACATTTCAGTGTAAAACAGGTCCTTGCTACATGTTAAAATACAGTGATTGAACAGCTGCTACATTTAACCATACATCTAAAACAACAAAACATCTTTTTACCAGACCTACGTATCAGCAGTCACTGGTCATACTAGCCAAGCATGAAACTTGAGCCTCATCCTCTGAATGCACAGTCATGAACATCCTGTCATTGTTTGTTTCAGGGGGCCCTGTATGATGCTCGTACTGACCAAGGAAAATGCAGTGGAGGAGTGGAGGGCCACTATGGGCCCTTCAGACCCTGATCAAGCTAAGACGATATCCCCAAACTCCCTGAGAGCCCGCTTTGCCTCCGACATCCTCCATAACTCGGTGCACGGCTCCTCCAATGAGCAGCAGGCAGAGGAAAAGATCCGTTTTATCTTCGGCGACATCTGTGCAGAGCTCACCGGTGATGGAGAGACTGACACAACCAGTTTAGGTAATCATATGATGTGTGTGACAGTCATTTCCATCTGGCACACCACCTGGTTCCAAATACATAACAATTTTGTTCTGATGTTTATTCCTGCTAGAAACGATATTTCATCCAGTTATTTTTCTTATGGTTGAAACGAAAAATACTGCAAACTTGAGACTTGAAATAAAGATCCATTTCTTGCAGAAAAAGATCAAGACAATTCTGCAGATGAAAACACAAGAATGTCAAGATCTTCAACTGAAGAAATGTCTGATAACCATCGCGAAGGTTGGTAATGAGTGAGAAGTATTTCACCGACATGTTAGCTATCCCAATTCAAGGGTTGAAACTTAAAAGTTTGCATCTTTAGATTAGATATGTCAGAGACAAAGAAAGGCAGGTTCCTGCCCAAATGCTCACAGACAACACACAACCAGTTTATAAGCCTTTGCAGCCCTTAGTATCCCACAATCCATTGCACACCAGTCAGTTTGAGCACAGGCATTCCTCATCAGTTTTGTGAGGTATTGGTCATCCCTCCCCAGTAAATATATCACATTTATAAGACCGATGAAAAATGCCTCTGGAAGCTGCAAATAATGGTAACCAGTCATAAACTCCCCTGTGAGATAAGTTGTTAATCACAGGACATTACAGAATAAAAGATGTTTACTATATAGATATATTTATAGTTTACCTGGTCCAACATTTTCATCCTTCTGTTTGGCAACATGTCCCAGGTTACCACTGATATTTCAACTTTGTCAGTTCTGCCAACCTTTTGATGGGGACTGCCCTAAAACAAAACTACATTTCCTCTTTCTGATGTTAAATTGTATTTGGGTCCTTCTTTGTGAGGGCTGCATATTTCAAACGACCAATCTCTTGAATTAAGACACAGCAATTACTGCATTACGTCCCCGGAAGTGACAGTAACTAGCAAGTAGATACTTATCTTGTCTGACAATTCAGATAGCTTCCATTAGCAAGGAGAGGCATCTCATCTGATTCAGAGAGAAATGAGGCCATTGATCTTCATGATGTCACTTAGCATCAGCTGGAATGGAGATGAAACTGCTTTTATAGTCTCTTTTGTCTAGAGAGTGAAGTAAATCCTGACCAGCTGCATTGAGGATCATTTCAATTCAAATGTGCAATATATTCCCATGATAGATGAAGTATTAATAAGTGACAAAATGTTTCCATGAGTCCTGTGGCTGATGAATAACAAAACAATGTATTACTATCTAATACTGTTTTATTGGTTGCAGGATCTTTCCTCATATAGTTGATGTATTAATATGTGGGCATCATGCAGAAGATTTGAGCTAAATCCCTTCTTTACTTTCCAGGTGATCCACCTAATATAAATCCTTGCAGCCCACAGACAGAAGGAAGTGACAACCCAGAGCACTCAAACTGAATCGGCACACTTGGTAGTTTCTTTTGTATTGTGGGCTTATTCTGTAACATTATGGGAACAATGTCTATCACTCCATGACTCATGAACTAAACAAGAAGAGACGTACCTGACGTTTACACTTTGTAGACATTTAGGTGGTGGATCGATAGCCAGTTAAAGGGAGTACTTGTAGACTTTACTTTTTGAAATACTGCTGACGGTCACTAATAGTTTATAGACATTCTTGGCTCGCAACAGCAGCTGTAAGCTTCATGACAGACAAGGTTTCACACAGTCACCGCAGAGCAACTGATCATTTCAGAAAAGCCTCTAGCTGAATCCAAACTGTTCAATCAGTCTATCTTGGATTGCCTACAATAAACTGATATCAATTTGAACTCCTACATGCTGTGATTAGTGTTTTTTCTGTTAGCTTAATGACAGGATGGCTTAACAATTGAGGATAACTTACTCTGGAGAATTAACTGTGTGAATGTCGAGAATATGAAGTTATAAAAGCTATACCACCAGGTTCTTGGCATTATTAACAGCTTGCTGGTAGATAACTGGGACTGGGGTTTAAGAAACTAAAACAACTTAACATTTAGGTTACAACTTCAGAGGGATTCTAAAACAACCTTCAGTCAGACATTTATTTATTTTCTCTTAGCATAAAAAATATATATATATACGTTTGTTAGATTATTATTTTACATCTATTTAAATTCACTGATGCATTTGTTAACTTTTACAAAACACAATAAGTTCACATCAGTCATGATGAGCTAAAAACTGGGATTTGTTCCAATAAGCAAAACAGAGTCATGTTAATGTAATTTGTCAACACGAACAATCTAAAAGTCATCTGCTGAAATGCTCTCTGGTGCTCTTTCTGCCGGGGCTTTGTCCGACCATGCCGTGTTGTTAAGCAGAGCTGTTTTCAGGCGGCGTGTCCTCCCAGTCGTTTGCAGCCTCCAGTAAGGTGGCTTCGTCCATGTCGTCGTCCGCAGTGAAAGACGTCTGGAACATCTCCATGATGCTCCTCTGCTTAGGGTCCTGAGCAAATCCAATTCATTAGGTTCATCGCTGAATCCACAGACACCATTTTTGATCGAGCTCGCTAGGTAAGCTCTGTGTGAAGGCTACTTAAAAACTGAACAGGCTAATAAATGTGTTTGTATACAGATGCAGAAGCTTACCTTACAGTGGAAGCTGGCGTTCACAGCTTTGTCGGAGAGGTTTGACTCAGACAGGCCCACTTGCTCCAGGATATTCATTTTTTGCTGTATCATTGGCCTGGATCAATAAAGAGATACATTATTATAATAGAGCAGATACATTTCAACTCACTGCTTGTCACAATATCAGAGAACCCACATTAACTTGACCCTCTACTGTTTCAGTAGTGGAAGACTGATGAATTTGAGAGGAAAGTGACTTTAAAAATGCAGTTTGATTGTCGTTGTAATTGGGTCATACTGCCCACTGATTGACACATACCACAGGTGATCATCAGCGGTTCCCTTTGCAACCAGGTAGTGAATGTTCACATTGCTGGTTTGTCCAATACGGTGCACCCTATCCTCCGCCTGAACAAGAACCTGCAGGAAAAAAGTTTTCTTAGTATCACCAAATGTTTCCTGCGTGCTCTGTTTGAGGAAAAATGTCAGTAAAAATGTACAAAGATCTTTGTCACTGCAAACTCAAAAGGCAAAAAGTGGGAGTGGGGACAAAGTTAAACTAGGTCCCAATTTAAGTATACGAGTCAAACCCCCAGGAACAGCACTGGGCCTTGAAACCAATTTGGCACAGTGGCCAAACCATGTGATTACAACTTCTGGGTCCGTCACATGATGCTATTGGGCCCAATGGGGAAAAGATATCGGTCGTTCATGCGAGAAAAATATCTGTCTCTTTAGCCGCTACATGTTTTACTTTCTTCACCAGCCACTCAGTAATCTTAAAACATAAAATATGTGGGTCTAAAACCAAAGGTGAGCTAAAAGAAGCTAAAATATGGGTTGGGCTGGAGACAAAATAGAGTTCAAAAGGAAAATACTCCAGTCCCAATAAGTACACAGTATTCTGTAGTAATAACTTGCCATTTCTTACCCCGGGGTTCCAGAAAAGCTCAGCGAAGACCACCAGGTCAGCAGCGTGCAGGGTGATACCCATGTTAGCTGCGGTGATGGACAGTACAGCCACACAGGTATTGGTCGAGAACTGGAACTTCTCACACAGCTGCTGCCGTTCAGCTGAAGCAGTGGACCCGTCAATACGGATGTAAGGGACGTTCTGGAGGAGAAATTAAAAAGGTCAGAATGGGTTTAGGTAGCAATGCAAATCAACAAACCAAGTTTAACAACCTTTCCTTGATAAACTTATAATGATAAGTCGTAGTAGTAGTCGTAGTAGTAGTTGTCGTAGTAGTAGTAGTACTAAGCTCATATGTGCTGCCCACACTTGTTCCCTGCAGCCTGGTTGAAAAAGTGAAGATGCACTCTTTTGTGTCAAAATGATATTTCTTTGCGTTGAAGGCTTTTGTGCAGTCTACTCACCTTTTTTACCAGTTCTGTGGTGATGTGGTCCAGGACCAACTTGTGATGGGCGAACACTAGAAACTTCTCCCTCCCACACTCCACCATGTCGATGATGTACTCCCTGGCAGAGGCAGAAACAACATAGCTCTCAACTGTTTCAAAGAAAGCAGGGAAATATTCACTTCTCATGTGTATTTATTGAAACGCTTCAAGTTATCTCAAATCCAGTGCCATCACAATGGCCTGACAAAAGGTTTGGATTCATTTCACATTTTAATCTCGGTGCTCATCACATCTAAGCTGATTTGACTTCCTGATCTCAGACTATTAGAGGGTCTTTGTACTTACATAATGGCTTGTAGCTTGGCTTCAGCTGTGTGGTTATAAAAGACGAGCAGGGCTTCCTTCTCTTCCTTTTTCTGAGAAAGAGATAAGGAATAGCACAAGATAAGAACAGACAGGAGATTCTGATTGATGATTTGATAAGACTGCCATTACTCAGAGGAGCAGTGGTAAAATGAACAATCCCGCTAAGCCACTCACTCTCATCAGAGTGTGAAACAGGACTTGCTGGAGTATTCTAGGTCAGTTTAAAAGCACTTGTGTGCGTTTGTGGCCTGAAAAGACTCCCTCGTGTGTAGAGGACAGAACCGACGTAACTTTCTTGTGCTAAACAAGGATTTGAAATGTTATTTTAACAATGATTTAATCACAGAAACTCCATTTGAAGTAGAAAAAAAGCTTTGGGTAATGAATGATTCAATGGTCAGAATAAACTAGTTTCAGCCAACTTTAACATTATAAAATCATCCGGTAGTGATGGATGATAAAGAAACTTTCATGATATCTCATTTTCTGTTATCTATGCAACAGAAACCATGTTATTATTTCTTCCAATTTGACCACTTTTGGAAAGATTGATTCATTTTGCATTCCTTCCTAAGGTTGTTAAGTCCCGCCGAGACAGATTTCTTTAGGTTTGTGAATACTTCTATTTCTAAAACTACAAATTCTGTGACTTTTCCAGTTTTTCCTGGGACTGCGGGACGCATCTGTAACTTACATTGCGGTGTCCACTGGCCAACTCCTTGGCAGCAGCTGACAGAGCAGCCTTTATGCGGGTGTTGACACCATCTATGGTCACGTTGACAACCTTGCGTTGTTTAGCAGGAAGCTGGGAGAGAACGTCGCACTTGAGGCGGCGCAACATCAGACACTCGTCCAGCAACAGCCTCAACTCCCCGAGGTTAGACGATCCAGAGTAGTCCCACCCCCAAGTCGACTAGAGAGGAGGCGGACAGAGAAGGATATTAAGAAAAGAATAGAGGATGGTGGGAAGAAAGAATGGAGACAAAGATATGAAAAAAACCTTAAGAGCAGGTAATCAGATCCTTAATGTCCAATGTCATGGTTCTTCTTAACCAAAAATAGAGATTAGTTTTAATGCAAGTCAATCTAGAAACTAACTGAAAGACTGAAAAGCTCAGACTTCAGTCACAGGAATCAAACGGCGATGCTCCAGCTAGAGCTGGATATGTGACTTCCATGGTGGGAAAAAAAATGGAGATTTACAGAGCAGAGAAAATCCTCATAATCTTCAAAATGAGTCATCACGACCAAATTAGGAATGTAATTGGCCTTCAAATCATGTAGCCTGTTCCCCTACTTGAACCCACTAAAATTAATTAGGAGATTAAGTGGCAAGAGTGGAGCAACAAAAGGAGAAAGAGTGGAGGCAAAAAAAATCACAGTAGAGGAATCCGCTGACACCTAAAAAGCAAGACAATGAACCCCAAGTTGCTCCTCGGGTGCTTTACAGCAGCCCACTGCTCTTACATGCGATTTCATGTATGTACCTGTATGTATGTGAGGCGGATAAATAAATATTCACTAATCCCACACCAACAGCCTTCTACGTTCTCTGAGGTGTATAAGAATTACAGCCAACTGCAGCTCAACGGTATTAGGCATCACGCTTGAACAAACAAGGCTTAAAGGACCTGTGTGGCGCCGCAGTAGCGCATCCCAAACTCATGGAAGCGAGGGAAGAGTGTAGGTCTGAGAGCCAGAATCTGGGTGTAGAGCTCAGAGGGTCTGGACATGGCAGGGGTCCCAGACAGAAGGAGCACTCTCTTTGCTGCCTGAGGAAAGAAAAACAACTCTGATCAGATTAATGCTGAGGGAGATTAGCTGACAAGGCAAGAAATCAAAGCCAACCATGAGCCAAATGCTGCAATGTTATGGCTTCAGCTGGTTTGTGGATCTATGTTACAGGTAAATATACATATGCAAAACAGTGATTCATCTCAAATACAGGGAAAACAGGGAAAACTGTGCTTTAGTGCAGGGATCATATTGGAACATGTGGGAGATGTATAATAAGGCTAAAAAATAATATTCATCTGATGGATCCCAGATCTGGTTTCCCATGAAACTCTAATCACTTGTTCAACTGGCCCACGGTGTGTCTGACAGACAATTTTATGTAAATCTGGGTCTCATTCCAAGAGTTTTAGTGAATTGTCCAGATAGTTTAACTTGCCAAACCTGGAGCCTCAAATCTTATGTGGGGTCTAATGTAAAGGAACCGTTTCCAGGTTTGACCCAGCAAAGTTACACCTCGATACCAAAGTAAATCTCCTTCTTTGAACAGATTGAATTAGGTATTCTTTGATCTGCTGCTTTGGATATTTTTGAGATAGTCTGCTGAGTGAATGGTAAACGTCACTAACAAGAAGAAATATAACTTCTTTGGTAAATAATAATCAAAATTAAAGCTGCGAGCAGCGATGAACGGGCCCTCGCATCCTCCGCGTGTCGGGGTTGCCGGCGGGACTCCCTCCTGCGTGTCCGAGAACGCGCGCGAAGAGGGGACGCGGGCACACGCACACACACGCGATTCCGCGTGGACTGCCTGATGCTGGAAACGACGCTTTGCAAATAGTCCGGTGCTTCCCGTATCCGCTGCCTGGCGCTACAGAACACGTGCATTACGTAGCTCTGTGTCAAATGTAAACCACGTTGTGTAAAAGTCGTGTTAATCGGATGGTGTTCGGCACAAAATGACAAAAAAACTGAATTTCAAGTAAATCGGACATACTGGCCGAGGGGCGTGGCCGGACTGTTTTGTAGGGGGCGCTAGAGAGCCATTTTTTTACACACAAATATGGAATTTTTCGCCTCAGAGTTTCTACACCAGATCTAACAGGTGTGCAAAATTGGTGAGTTTGCATGCATGGCAAGTGCCCCAACAAGCTCCATTCCCACAAAAATAAGAATCATAATAATAAACCTTACAATTTCAATAGGGCCTCGCCGGCCCGACGTTGTCGGTTGCTCGGGCCCTAATAATGAAATGAAAGAGAGAAGAATAAGCACCTTTAGCAAAGGCATGGCTGCTTTACAACGAGCAGTCTTCATGTTCTTCATAAAGTGACACTCATCCTGCACAGAACGACAAAATCATATATTTGGTTAACAACATACAGACGTTGCTTTTAAGGAGAAAATACAAAAAATAAAAACACATAACCAAGGAGCATAATTGAACTGGAAACAGCCGTTTCTAACTACTGCACAGTTCACTCCCAGAGCTAACCATGATGAGGACATTGAAGGGATGTCTGAGCTGCAGCTTGTCCATCCTGCTCAGCAGGTCGTAACTGATGATGTTGACCAAACCAGACCGCAGATCGTCTTTGGCCTTCACCACCACGTTGATGCTGTCAGGACTCAGGGAGGGGAGCCAGCGTCTGAAGGCCTACAGGCAAAAATAATTACTCTTGTAAGAGAAGCAGCCGGAAGCAAAACTCCTCAGAATAACAGCACTGGCTTTCAGGCTGTACTTTTTCCCTACCCACCGGGAATAAGTCAGACTCTGAAATTAGTAATGAGCACTATAGAAACATTCAATTAGAATTTTGTTACTGACAACTGGTTTGAATGTTACTAATTGCTATCAATTCATTTTAACTGCTGCAACAGCGTTCCCATTTAGAAACAACCAATCATGTAGTAAAGAAAAATGTCCCCTGTGGCCCAAATGTTTCTGACAGTTCCCTTACTTGCTCTCCTGTCAACCTGGCTTAAACTCACTAAGTTATAGCTCCCATGTTTTTCAGTAGTTTTGGCCAAATGCACAAGAAGAACAATCCAACCCAGATAGAGTAACTGCCCTTTAACAGGTCGACATCCTGTGACTAAACCCTCCTTGGCGATTCCAACTCTTGATTTGGAGACTGCGTTTGATCCAAGATATCTATTTAGAGAGCAGACTGTCTCGTCTCGTCTTGTCAATAGACAGAAGGCCAAGTAAAGCTCCTCTGAAATAGTGTCGCTAGTGCAGCCTGGTAATGCTGCTGCGAGTTAAGCAAAGAATAGATGCTGCAGAAAAAGAGACACACACTCTGAGAAAGAGGACACCTGACATGACATTAGAAAGTACTGAAATTCTAGAAGGAAAGTGGGGACAAAGAGAGGCTAACATTTCAATGATGCAAAGCGCGGGGGCGTCATAATGGCCTTGTGGTCTAAGACCAGTCTACCTTTTCTTCTGTACAAAATCAAATCCCCAAAAAGCCATATCAAATATTGTGTGTAAAAAAATGGAAAGTTCAACCTATATCAGCAATATCAGATGAAGCGCATCTTTAGGAACAACAGGATTCAACAAAGTAACAAAGTACATAAACTGTATTAGAGACAGAAATGAAATGAAATACTGCCCTCTCCCCTACTGAAGCTAAAGTATCTAACAGAATACAAGCAGGCCTTGGTATTAGGATTCCTGAAATACAGATGAGCTTTAAGCAGAAATCATCATTATTAATGTATCAGGCAGCGCTTTCGTCAAAGGAGAGAAGAAGAATATACTAAAGAGGCTGTCTGCTGTCTTAATGCAGACCCATATTGTCACCATTAAATGGAAACAAAGTGATAAACTCGAACACTTACTGAGTAATGAGCCATTTTTCTTTTAAAACACACTCTGCAGAAGGTATTTTTTTTACCTCGGCCCAGGTGAATCGTACAGAGGAGGGAGCCACCACTAGCAAGGGCCAGTCACTCCTGTAGTAGGCTGCAATACAGATGGCCTGCACAGTCTTTCCCAGGCCCATGTCATCAGCCAGGAGGAGGCGGCCTTGTTTAGACACTGCAAAACTATAGGGACACAGAAATGCTATAATTAAAAAGCTACAGCCGGACAGAGAGAGGAAGTCATACTGTTCCAACCCTTCAAATCTGAAGTTACAGAGGAATGGCACAGAAAGATTGGCTTATTATGAAAACTCTCTCTTCATTTGAACAAGACTGAGCAAATTATAGATGAATAGCTGTCTCCTGGTATTGAGTTATTGGCTACACCATGCAGAAAGAGCACTAATGCCTTTCCAAAGACACCTACTTGACTCCGTCCCTCTGGAACGGCATGAGGCTGCAGGTGAGCAACGGGTCGATGCCGGAGAGGTCTGCCTCAGGGACGTCTAAAGACCTGGCTTCAGTCCCGTCAAACCTGGCAGAGAAAGCCTGGACTATTGCCCTGGGCAGAGGCTCCACCTCCACTGCTGCTATCCCACTGAGGAGGTCCACTGGGTGTGGAAAACAGCACGGTCAGACAAGATGGCAAATGTAACGGACACAAACGGAACCACAGAGATAAAGCAGCTAAATAAAGCAAACGCTGTTACTCACAAAGTCTCTTGTAATCCCCCAGTGAAAAGCTCCAAATTCTTGTTTTCATGTCTGCCACACAACAATAAAAACAACACAACGTCCTGGATCAGAAGATGTAAAATGCAAATACAACATGATAAAAGATTGCATAATTTCACTGTTACCATAGTTCTTTGTTGGCATCTGCTTGAATGCCGCGATGACATCGACATTGTAACCGATGTCAATCTCAAACATTGTCGGAGACACCATGATGCACTGGCCCTGCAGAATGGCTCCAGGTTTCTGCCAGCCGTTACAAAGCTTCAGCAGTGCCCCCAGTGCCGGACCATCGCGAGCTCGGCTGGTGGCTTCTGCAACATCCACGGCTTCCATTCCCTCCAGAGGCCTCAGAGACACGGAGGCCATAGCAGCCGCTTCCTTCACTGCAACACAAGGTAAAGACAGAAGAGATGCAGCCGCAGCCCGAAGAAGACCCAATACTCTGTCATGCTTTTAATTTAGGCTTCTTCTGCGAAAAAATATTATTTCCCCGATGTTCATACTCAGCTGTTGATAGTCCTCCAGACTGAAGTTCCACATCTTCGTAGCAGGGTCTAAGGCAGAACAAAAAACTTCATTATTCTAAAAAGCAGTGCAGACATTGAGATGAACATACATAACCAGATATATGGTACATAATCACTACAGTTTGGAATTTGGTATTCCAATTTTTCTTTAAATTGATACTGGTTAGGATGAACGGTGTGTGTTTCTGGCTTCTTCTACAGGGGAGAGCTCTGAAGGTTTGGCCAGATGTTAGAACTTTGTATTATTATTATTTACAGCTGTGAGTTCAGTCAGTCATGGCAGGTTGTCCTGATTATGGGCAAAGACGCAATCAGGCACTACGGGTATTATTTGAAAATGGCCATACCTGCTGCTATGAAACACAATACAATAAAAAAAAACAATGGAGGTTTGATACACAGAGCTAATTGCCACATGATGGTGCATAAACTACATTGTCTATTGAAGGTTTGTGTACTTTGGTATGAGACATATACGTGATGAAACCCAATCAGCTTTGAGAAGATGAATGTTGACAGTTTTTGTTGTCCTGTCTGTCTTGAATATTGTTCTGAATGTATGATTCTGCTCAAGTATCTGTACATTTCTATACTACTTCTAAAAGTGTACCGACACTGAAAGGGCTAATGGTTAATTGATGCTGTTGTTTTCCACTGGTACAAAATGTATTCGTGGGTCTGCAAAACAGCATGGTTGCACTAGCAGATACTTACCATAGTTCTTAGAGGGGATGGATTTAAAAACAGCAATCAACCCTGCGTGGTAGCCCACTTCTACTCTGAAGCGGCCCTCTGTGTGAGGGACACATTTTCCCCTTACAGAGATGGCAGGCTTTTTAGCGGGTACAGCATTCAAAGTTGACGAACTGGAGGGAAGCTGTGCCACAGAACTTTGGGCAGGTTTACTAGTTTGCTTGTAGAATGAACCCACTGCACCACCAGAGCTATTGGAGGTGACGTTAGGATTGGGATGAGCTGGCTTCGCACCAAAGATTCCTCCGATAGACAAAACAGGACTGCTCACATGTTGACTTCTTGGCCGAGGAAGTGGGTCAATGACTTGTATCTACAAGGAAAGACAGCACAAGGAATTGGGAATTACTGCAAGTTATTCCTCCTCAAAACAATACATGATTGATTATCACAACACAAATCTCACCTGTCTTTTAGAAGCAGTACTCTGGTTGCTAGTGCTGGATAGCTGCTGATGCTTTTGGCTCTGCTTATAGTTATTGAAGCTCGTCGAGTCTTTTTTAAAGGGTGGAACAAACAGTTCTGGTGCAGAAGCTGAGCTGAGTGTTTCTGGGTGTCTGTGGTGAGCCAGCGTAGCATGATCCGAGGCACCGCTCTGTTTAGAGGGCTGTACCTGCACCGAAGTACTGCTGAAGCCTACTGACGTGTTTGTACTGCTGCTGATGGTGTGTCCAAGTCTTTGAGCTCTTCTCTCTAAAGCCATCCGCCTGTTTTCCTCAATCTTTCGTTGCTGCTCTACAGTCAGCTGATTTGACATGATGATCAACTTTTGCTGAAACTAATGCTAATGTTAAAAGTTCGCAAACTTATACGGAAGCCTCCCTTGCTAAAGGTATAAGCTAACGTTGCTAGCGTGGGCGGCGGCGTTGACAGTAACACTTAGCAACATAAGTAACGTATCAATAATATCCACATTGGTTTTAAAACATACGTGAGCATTACTTTTTGGGAGAGCAGGTCACTAGGCTACTAGGGTGAGCAAAAGACGGCAAAACGTTGCAAAGATTAAACGAACGAAGCATCTTAAGCTAACATGAGTTGAACGTTTGCTGGCTGGTTCAGTATCTGCCGCGCAGGAAGTGACGTAGAAAAACAAGCGGACACGTGGAGATGGCGGTTGCTTGGTGATGTAGAGAGATAGCAAAATCACAGCTGTCACAATAAAAGTATTTAATAACTTGAAATTATATTTTGTTGTGTTAAAAGAAATGTACGTAACCTGGGGACATATCTTTGATATGCTAGCTCGAAAGAAAAATAATTAATGTTAATGCATTAATAACAAGGATAGCCTACATTTAGATGATATAATGGCTATAGCACTTATATATTGTCAAGTAAATTATGATAATATCCATGTAATATGTATCTACTTTTACTTTAAGAATTTAAGTGTTTCACTTTGTTCGTGTGATTTGGTTTCATTGTCTTTTTTATATTGATGAAAATGGTGAATTAAGTGCTTTTTGGTGTCGTGCCTAGCCTGCAATTTCAATTTGTTCCCCTTTAGATATGTGTTTTATTTGTATTGTATTAGTCTATTTTCAACCTTGTTGATATTTGTGTTGAGCAAAATGACACATGTAGCCGAGCAGCTGCTATTAATAATTTGTATTTGCCATGTGTTGCCTGATGATTGAATTGTTTATGAATAATTTGGGTCCAACTTATTTTTCTGCTCTCTGTTTGCATGATGAAAGGTAGTAAACATCACCTTCTTTGAACTAAAAAAAAAAAGCAAATTTCTTACCTTTAACTATCTCCTTCTATAATGATGGCTGTCTTGGCTTTATTAACCATTTCCCTGTGCATTTGTCTCAGTTGTGTGAGTTGGCTGCTTTGCATCACTGTGCGGTGGTGACGTGTGGCGTCTGGGAGCTGTCCCAGAAATCATGGTGCTGAAGCTGCAGCACCAATTCAGCAGCCAATGATCACAGGAGAATCCGGGGCTACGGATGCTTTCACCCGGAGCAGGACAGTCCGACAATCGTGTTGGATTTTAACGGAGGGATTTCCACCCATCGGCTTGTTCCTCGGACATGGAGATTCGGTAATTTGGGATGTAAGATTCACGCAGACTTGTCAGCGACCTGCAGTCTGGCAGGAGATTTATGAAAAAAAAAACTGAAACTGTGAGTCGTATATAGCATATCGGGGTAGCTCGCCAGGTAAGACAGATTTTGCATCGTGGCACGCCATCGATTGACTTGATTTGCTTTGAAAGCTCAAGACATCGACTGCAATCTGAGCTCTGATGATTTAAAAATGAGTCTTTCGATGTTGTTGTAAAAGCCTATTTAAATTGTAAAGAATGAGCGCTGACATTTTGTTAGTCTGTATCAGTCCTTTGTACCAAAGGCAGATTTGCTTTGTGCACTCGTGAATCTGAGGGAGAAGCCTGTCTAGATAGTTTATGTTGTACAGAGCAGACAGACAATTAACTGAGTGGCCATAGCTTTATTACTTTAATGCACATTCCTATCAATCTAACATGTGGCTTTCCTCTTTTTTTTTAGCGGTTTCATTTATTGAACTTAATGGCTTCAGACACTTGTTTGCATCGATGGGATTTATTTGCCTTTTGGATTTACAGTCTTGTAGCAAGACAATAAAATACTTTCAATTAGAATATACGAATATCAAAATAGAAAACTAAAAAGGCTGCTTTAAACCCCAACAAACACTGGGAAATCGCATCCCCACGGTCCATTTCACGACATATGAAGACGCGTTGTCTTCCAGCACCTTCGCATGGTGCTGTGAGTTTGTGGCCGGATACAGCCTGATGCTGCGCAGCCAGGGCATGCTGAAGAGCCGCTGTTGCGTCCTGCTCGGTGACCTGAGGGTGCTCCTTCTCGGGCCACCGACACCGTCGACACCGCTGCCTCCGCTGACCCCCATGAGCGTCCAAGGTACGGAAAGCCATGAGACAGGCGTCGCCGTCCCCGACAACAACAACACGTTAACGCGGAGCCACCAGCACGCAGGGGACCGGATTGCCCCACCTGCAGCAGGGGCCACCGGGACATCGGTTGGAGAGCGAGCGTGCTGGGTTGACGCTGCAGAGCTATCGGCGGCCCTGCGCGGCTGCAGCAGCCCTTCCGATGACTGCTCAAAGGGCAAACTGGAGGAGAGATTCTCCCTCACCAGCTTCACGGAAAGCGGCTTCAGGACTCCCTTGTGCAGGATCTGCTTCCAGGGACCAGAATACGTAAGTCAAAGCATTTTCCCCCATACATGTTCAATGGTTGGTTAAAATAAGATATATATGCCATGTAATGTCCATCTGATCCATGAAACTATTTTTTTACACAACTTCTGTCTGAAATCTGCATGAAATCTGTTGGCGTTTTGTTTTGTTTGAATTGGAATCTCTCAACTCGCTCTCCAAGGAGTATGTATAGACCAGACCAGGTGATGGGAATGTTTACCATTTAAATCCCAAAACCATCCCTTCCTGGCAGAGCCTCTTCATGAGGATGCACTGGTCAAACTTTTTTTCAAAGTGAGAAAACCCACTCCCTGTGTCTTATTAGGGCATCCACACAGCTGAGAGCCCTTTCAGCTGGCATCCCACCTTTTTTTGCGTGGCTTGAAAAGGCAGCATAGCAGTGGGAGGATAATGAAAGACCTTGGCCCCATGGTTGACAAGTGTGGAGAATACACAGAGATTCAGTACCAACTCATTACAGCCAAACAGTGTGAATTCGTATCGAAGCATTACATGCATGAAAAAAATCGAATAATACCTCTCACTCTGCTGTTCACACGCACCACCTGGAAACAGCAACAAAACAGAAGGGATGAGCCTTCACACTGCGTGCCTCCATCTTTATGGCCATATTGATGATAATGTCACACTACATCAATCAGGAAAGGAAAAATCTGAAAGAAGATGGCAAAGGTGTGCCACAATAAATATTATTAAATTATATCGGAGAAGCAAGCACTTGGCAATTGGCTGACACATTAGTTACAGTGTTTGGCAGAGCCTTTGAGACCGCATTGACGAATATGTCACACCTCACCAATTTGTAATGGAGGTCGGGAGTAAAAAGTGTAAAGCATGATAACTGAGGTGTAGAACATAATTTATTATCCGGCAGTCTGTGCTCATGTTGCTTTTCCTTTATCCAAGCATCAGTTTTACTCTATCATTTCATGGCCATTGCACTGTGTATGGTCTATATAAATCCTCAATGTTTCATCAACTAATTACTCCAACAGCAATTCTGTGCATCATTCCACCCCTGAGCACAGACTTTGTAATGATTACTGACATGGGGTCTACTTGTGAGATTGGAAGACAATGCCTCATCCTTGTAATTCTTTTTTTCCAAAAACTTCAGATAGTCAGCACACTCTGCAATGCATACAAAGTACCGCTTTCGTAATTTGCAGTGTTTCCCATGACCTCCTCCAACTCATCTCATCAATGCTTCCTTGAGACATTGCAGCTAGTCAATAGCACTTGATTTCATGCCATCTTTTCATTATGCAAGTTGTTATCTATCACCGGCCTTCCCTCTCTTGTCATCTCCGCTGTTGGTTTGGGTGAAGTCCAGATATGGATCTGCTGAGGAGTAAATGGGTATAAAAAGCACGACTCTCCATTTGAAAAGAGAGATAAGTTGACTGTCTGCGTGTCACTGTGTGATACAGGCAGTGGACACATTAGTTATCCACTGTTCTCCCATAGCCTCCGGTATGTCACATAGACAGAGGCAGCCATTATCTGATCTGACAATCCACCTCAAAAACATTTCCATCCCCAAGGCTGAGGTACTCAAGACAGACTAAAGAAGGGAGCGAGAGACATTGCTTTCCTCAAGCATCGCACTGGAAAAGGGCCTTGAGTGTCTGACAGAGGCAACCATTGAAAAATGATTGTACACTGATTTAATATGACACCAAATGATGTAATAAGTCTGTGTAATCGAATTTCTGTCGGTGTTTTTGGTGCCATTTTCTTTGAGGTGCCCTTTGTGATTCACAACCAAAGTCCTCCTGTTTTTAAGAGAGGAAACGTTTCTTTCTAAATCTGCCTTCATACAATACTTAACACAATACTGGCATGCCCATTGAAAGGTATTGGTATGTACTACTATTTCCCAATAATTCAGCAAGGAAACACTGTACGAGGAAACACAAATTGGGAATTTAATACTAAAAGACTTCAGCTTTGGATAATATCCCCTTGAGAGCACCGAAAAAACACTGTGGATTTTGTCCCCCATCACCTACAATAGAGTCACACAATGAAGCGATATGTTCAAGGTGGAGGAATGATTACAGAGACCAGTAACTTTTTCAGCAATCATTTAAGCCAGATTGCTTCTGATAGAGTTCAATTACATTCACAGACCCACACAATGTAATGAACAGCTGAGCCAATGTCACTCACTCATGCATCTTTTACCTCAATCCCTTAGGTTGTTCATGTATTATTTCAGCTAACCTGAGACATATTTCAATCTATTAAAGCTATTTAGCTAAAGGTCAGCGACAAGTTTTACACGGGGCACCGGCTTGCCTTCATAGAGTGCTTGCTTTATTCAAGCCTGTGCTTTCAGACTTGATCTTGACCCTCAAATAATAAGCAATTTCTCTGCTATATATCTTCAGATCATGCATAAACTTATAAAAAGAATATTTCAAAAGTAATTTACAAAGAAAAGTAATGAAATATATCAGTGTGTGGGGAATACTTTATTCCTGAATTGTCATGCACTATTACATTGAAGTGCCCTTTGGGGCCAATGCTTCTACTGTCCTTACTTGAGCTGCATGTTGAGAATATGCCGCTGCTGCTTAGTAAAACTGTCATCTTTCCCTCCTAAATCATACCACAGATAATGCACTTGCACGGTGTGCTTGTCTGAGACACAATAAGAAGCCTTGAGGGGTCAAGTTAGCATCATTTTTTGTATATGGCCCCACAGTGCAGAGGCATTATGCCTCTGTACTCCATCATATGAACATAGGAAATGTCCTCTTCCATTTGTTGGCAATGGGTTATAAACAAGTTACACAAGCACGCACCACAACAGCTGTGAATTCATGAACTTTAATTATGAATCATGGTTGTTCTTTTATTCAATTACTTTTAACGGGCCATTAGCTGTAAACAATGAGTGGAACGTCCCCCATCATTTGTTTTATGAGTCATAACAGGTAAATATGCATAAATGTGAAATTATGTGCCATTCCATTTTTCAGTTATTATTTTCCCTCTAACTTGTTGAATGTGGTTAAAATGTGCATATTAAGCAGTTTTTTTTAAATGACTGCAGTATTGTCGGTACTTATTAAAGTTCATGCTTGTGGACTGAATGTCATTGGAAGCTAGTTTATTATACCACAATTTCCTTTCACCCACTGTAGAGTTAATAGAGTTCACTTGCATTGATTCCAGACCCTAAAGAAATGTGAATAGCCATTTCAAATGTAGTTTTATGTCCTTATATACGTTGGGAGTGGGTCCAATTTTATAATGAGAAAATGAGGCGCACTGAGGTGTTTTTAGGATCATGCGGCAGAGAGAAATGGAATAACACGGCACTCATCTTTTTTATGCATTGTTCTATTGGGATTTCTTTTGAATGACCATTGCTGTTTGATCAACAAAAGGACATTTAGTTATCACTTTCTGTATGTGTGGGCTGTAATGCCACATTTGTTATCAGTCTCTCTTGCTCTCTCTCCAGCCTCAGTTGTACTGGAGTGATCTAGGTTTCAGCTCTTGGCTGCAATCAGGCCAGTCACAGTGAGCGGTCTGAGTCCCACTGGACACGGCAGAAGTGTTCTTGTGCTCCTGCCAATACACTCCCACCCTGGCCATCTGTAGATGGGCCCTTTCTCCTCGAACTCTCTGATTTTCCCTCCCTTCTCCTCGACCAGGGTGCTGCTCCGTCTGTCAGAGATGTCAGCACAATAATGCCTTGGAGAAATAATTCGGAAACTCACAGTGTTTTGCATTTCTTCCCACAATCTCCATGCCATATTGATGGTAGACAGGGACTGGGGAATAGTTCATATTTAATTAACAATACTGTGGCTTAGGAATTTAATGCCTCGGCGTAGAGAGGTGGAGAGCTTTCTTGCCGCAGAGGTGGTTGGCTAATTTATTTTTACATTCACTACAGGCTTTTTGTTCAGTCCCATTAAGATTAACACATCTATACAAGAAGGTCCTGTTTTGAATTTAGTGGATCCAAAGTACTTTATAGGTCAGGACCTGAAAAGGGTGGCCAGCCTATATATTTTGGGTTATCATCTCTATCCAATATGACAAGACTAGTAATATATTTTAATGAGCTCGGGGCCCAGGGTGAGAGATTATAAATCTCACATCCTCTGCTGGCTGGATACGGCTTAAAAATAATGGCTTGTTCGGCTGAGCACATATTGCTGTTAAGTGAAAACCTTATGATACCAAATTTAGTAAAATTCGTATTATCACTTTAGCTGATGGGTTTGGAGTTCTCAAGCCTGAGCATCTCTCCAGGAGTAAATTGATGATATAGCCCTGATCAAATGCTTCTTAAAAACAGATCTCTACTCCAGCTTCTGAGGTGCTGAAGTGAAGGTCTGGTTTTCTTTCAGCTACTCAAACTCTTTAAGAGCTAAGCTACTGCAGCCTAGAGTTTAACCGCACTATATCAGCGTATAGTTAATCTGCCTTTCAGTGAAATCAGTCATATGTACCCGTCACCAGACTGAACCAAGGAACTTGAAATGCCCTCAATTATACCAACATCCTGACGGACTCATTTCAAGATGACCAGTATGACAAGTCACCATATCTGTTACAATACATACATAAAACATACTCATAAATACTAGATTGAAAGACAGCCAGACTCAAGCTTATACATTTTTTATTTAAGAAAGATCATGTGCAGGCGGAGAAGGACGGCACTGAGAGCAGAAGGTGGAGGAAGGAAGAGTGAAGGTGAAAATTAAACGTTTTCACCTTCACTATTCACGAGTTACTATTTTAAACTACAAAAGAATATTTATGCACATGTGACAGTCACATTTAATTTAAGAGCTGCAGTAACAGTATACATTTATGGCAGTATTTTTATAGCTTTGTTGGGGTTTGCTCTTTGATAAAAGCTTCTGTGACTAATCCTCCACTTTTCAACTGTACTATAATCAAGCATTTTGCCTGTCAGCTCAGTGTAAGGCAAAGCTTTCATTTCACACCTGAACTGGTGTTCTGCTACAATGTGACTGCACAGTGCTGTGTAATCTGAGTGTGTGTGTGTGTGTGTGTGTGTGTGTGTGTGTGTGTGTGTGTGTGTGTGTGTGTGTGTGTGTGTGTGTGTGTTGTGTGTGTGTGTGTGTGTGCATGCTTGCCTGACTGTGCATGCAACGCTCTCAGAAAATCAATAAGCCAGCACAAAGAACTGCAAAAAATATATATTTATGTAGTTTAACCTGCAGTATACTGCATATTAAAAGGTTATCTGCGCGGAGTAAATACGGTGAGAAAACAAGGGATTATTAGGCGGTCAATGATTGTTTCTCCTGAATCACAAAGCACTACTTGGGCCGTTGTTAGGGTCGAGTCCAGTATTATGAGGAGAAAAGTTTATCAATGTTCTTGTTGTAGTCTGTGGCAATTCATTGCCTTCCATGTGCCCATATGAGAGCAGGACTTTTCTTCATTTACATCACAGTGCTGCACAGGTAGCAAGGTTCATGTTTCACCATCAGCAACACCGATTGCCTGAACAAGATATCCACTGAAAGTATAAATATTAAACATATATGCATGCATTTAAACAAGCTGAATTATGAAAAACTCAGGTCCTGGGTTGCTGGTATTGATTAGCTCTCTCCCATAGGGGGAGCTCCTGAGCCCATGTCGGTGCTGTGGGTCAGTACGCTGCACCCACCATCCCTGCCTCATCAAATGGATCAGCGAGAGAGGATCCTGGGCCTGTGAGCTCTGCTACTACAAATATCAGGTCATTGCCATCAGCACCAAGAACCCACTTCAGGTGAGCTGTAGGTGTAAAAGGCAGCACTGGAGACATTTAAAGGGAAAAGATCTGGATCAGAAGTCAAGGTTTTATCACTGTGCATGAAAATATTGACAAATTGCAAGTTCTTGAAAATAGGAGGTCCTGTTAAGTTAATAGTCCAATGAAAAACTCAAAATGCGGAGTACCAAAATGTCTGGTTTGCCATGACATTAAGATAATTGTTGGGGTTTATGAGCATAGGGGTAGATAGCCCCAGACCCTTCTCCACTGGGACTTATTTGGATGCAATTTCGGTTTTCACATCAACACATATCTTGACTGAAGCTCTAGTATAGCGCTCTGATCATAAACCGAGGAATTCAACTAAAAAGGAACGTGATGATAGGGACTTCTGTGAGTGGACATAGAAGTGCTAAACAAATTGACAGATATAAATAATGAATATGTTGCATACACATATGTACCTGAACTTGAAGTGTGAATCTTTTAATTCATGCTTTTTAATCAGTGATTGTACCCATTGATTGTGTCTTTCTCTTGTTGTCACTCTCAATGGATTTGTTCCTGTTTTTTGTCCCTAGTGTTTTCCAAGTACTCACTAAAGTTAAAAGACAAATGTACTGGTCTGTGTCTTCCTGCAGTGGCAGGCCATCTCCTTGACAGTGATAGAGAAAGTGCAGATAGCAGCAGCCATCTTGGGCTCCCTGTTCCTGATGGCCAGTATCTCCTGGCTGGTGTGGTCGTCTTTCAGCCCGTCAGCCCGCTGGCAGCGACAGGATCTGCTATTCCAGATCTGCTACGGCATGTATGGCTTCATGGATATCGTCTGCATCGGTGAGGTGCTAGATTTCACGTTGGTTTATTACTTATTTAGTACAATTTTAAACCTCATAATTCCTCTCTGAATTGATTTGTGCATTTTAATGACAGAATGATATTTAATGTGTTCAGTGTGGTCCATTATGCATTCAACAGGCAGAGCAAACATAATGTCAAAGGTTTTCAGCAGAGTCACTCATTACTCCCGCCGGCTGTGGCTGGAACGTTTTACATTATCGATAATCAATCTACCACATACTCCTTCATATCAATTTATGAGTCTTGTCATGGTTCATTGGCTTATATTTGAATTACACACATGATTGTTTGCCACTTTTATTAATACTATTCAGTATATTACAGTTACTATATTAAATGTGATGAAATGCTCAGTCAAAACTTAATTAATTAAACATAAATTAAACTTTTGAACATTGAGCATTCAGCAACTGCAGTGATTTTTATGGCATATATTGAAATGTGTTTCACTCTATAATTTACTCTGATGACCATCGTGCAGGGAGATAACGCAACAGAAACAAGGTGCATCAACACATTTTTAACCATCTTCTGGATTTGTGTGGGTGTCCAGATTCAAACTTGTAGCATCCATTTTAAGCCTGCTGCCTTCGTCTTGATTGTTTTTCCTGCTATGGCCATGGAATGAAACGCCCTTCTCTGCGTCTAAAAGAAAACTCTTTACTGCCACTGCAGTAGACAGCAGGATAAGAGGAAGAGGAGATTGACTGTCTCCGGTTTGGTGGCGAGGATTGACTGTGGAGTCATTATCTCTGCACTTTAAAGAGATTAACTTGTCACCAGGCAGACACAAAGACCTGACTTTCACTTATCCACCAAGTTGGAGTGGGAGAGAAACAGAGCTTAAGAGCAGAGACAGGGTTTTATCAATAAACTCTGTAAATATAGAAAAGGTTGGGAATTATTATTATTATCCATTTTTAGCAGACTGCTACAGCACAGAGCGGTATGTAACTACTTACATCAGAGGACAAAGTTCTACCATAACTGTAATAAAAGACCTTAAAAACTCAAATCTGTTAGCTGTATGTGGTGATGCAGTTCTGTATACTGGCTGAAGTGGCGATGATTGTACAGAAGATAATCAGCTCAGCTTAAGCAGGCAAAACATCCCATTCGTACAGTATTGTCCTCTATATTACTTTCAAATTGAAAAATAGCCGTAAAATGTTGGAGTCCAAGCAGCTCTTGTTGCACATGGATTTCAATTTTCCAGATACTGAGTTAAATGAACATAAATCAATAAGCAATCTTAAACTGTGATAAGATTTTATCGAACAACCCCAGAGAGCAGATGCATCATTTTTGCTAACCTAAATCCAAAAGTGGTGAGGATTGCTGTGTCGTAAGTTGTGCCATGTCTACAATTTTTCTAAGAAATGGAGATCATATCTCAGGTTGTGGTGCAGTACTTTAAAGATAAGTTGTTCTGTTCTGCTATTCCCTCAGGTAATACTTTAACACAGTGAATCTACCACTGCAGAGATATATATCACTTTGTGGGGTCATTGAGACTGCTGCCAGGCAGTGACATTGTCTAATTGATGCTCTGATTTCCACAGCACTAATTGTCCACGAGGGACCGTCTGTGTTTCGTATATTCCACCGCTGGCAGGCCGTGAACCAGCAGTGGAAGGTCCTGAACTATAGTAAGTCTATGGACAATGATGACCGGAAGAACGGCACTGTGGACAAGACTCTGTCACAGCGCAGCCCAGGTTATCAGACTGGGGTAGGAGTGTCCACCTCCACCTCCTCACTGATGGTGGTGGCCTCGACAGCCGATGGCGCCACCTCTACAGCCGTGGTGACGGCTGCAGGAGGACTGGGAACACATGTGGACCCCAACAGCGGCAACGCAGTGCCAGACCAACACTGTCCCTACAACATCCTCCACCTCCTCAGCCACCTCAGGCAGCCAGAGGTCCGCAGCCAACCCAGCAATAGCACACGAGAGCTGGTCATGAGAGTCACTACAGTCTGAGGAGTCAGTTTGAGGCCTTATCTCACATGGAGGTGAACGATTTATGAACCAGCTGACAGTTCAAAAAAAAGTCTTAACTCAACTGCACTGGATTAATACCATGTTCTTGTTCGTTTCAAAATGGATCTCTGATGTCCTTACATGCATTGAATAAAAGTCAAAGTTGTTTGATTTGCACAATTGGTTGGAAATGTATTATTTTTTTATATTTGGGGTAAATAATATTTATTAAAATGTGCATAGATGTTCAATGCATCTTTGCATGGTGAAGAAAATCTAAGCTCAAAGGTCCCCTTGCTATTGATTGAGCGCTTTCAACCGCATCTCAGGTGACACCTCGGCCAGCTCTGTTTGATTAATGAATGCTGGGTTGAAAACTCCAAATCCTTCATAAAACGATTTTTGAGCTTAGATTATCATCGCCCTTTTCTTTTTGATCTGTCTGTATTACATAGCAATGGTCAAACTGGAACTTCCTCTAAATGTATTTTTACAATAGAAAACCTTTAAACCTTCTGCACCATCGCAGTGATAATCAGTGACAATTAAGGGATACAATCAGCATTTGCCTTATTTAATAAGTGCAGTAGTTCATGAGAAGATCATGAAAAAAAATAACATATCTCTGCATGTTAAATTGATGTACTGCAGCTTTTCTTTATTATCCAGATGCATTGCATACATTGTGTTCCAGGGTCCAGGTTGACCACCTCAATAAGTAATCAAATATATGTAAATAGAAGGAAAAATAGTAGGAGTTGCTGTATGTAAGCTGGGGAAATGTATAAAAGTCTCACAACAACTAAACTCAAGATCTGGAGCAGTAAACGGGCAGCCTAAACTAATTCACAAAAAAAATTTTAAAGTACACTAAGGACAGAGCATCAGCTAGTTTGCTTAACTGCTTCTACCAGCATCTGCGCGCATGAAGACACGGTTCTGCTCCAAAGCAGTGGTGTCACTTGCGGTCCATTAGACCCATATTCATGTTCACATTTGGCTCACAAAGCTCATCTCTTGTCTCTCAGATTCAGATATGCTCTTTGATATTTCACCACAGCTCTTGTTTCATGTCCATGAAAGATCAGTTTACTCCCAGGAGACACTAGATCTATAAAGCATGTTGTAGGAGGGAAAAAACACTGTTAAAAACATGCTCATAACGGGGCGGACTTATTGATGTTACACATTTTCTCCCCAACAACTTCAACAGACTGACAGTCTGATGCTGTGCAGCGAAGACACTGTGCATTACTCTACAGTCTCTCATTCGGATGCAGTCTTCTAAAAAAAAACATCTTGATGCTTTTATAACATCCATTACAAGCAAAAAGCCCAAAGCTGATCATAGCGTGAAACATTTTTCAGGAGCTCTGCCTCAGATGCTCTTCTTTTCCAACATGCGTTACATTAAAACAGATCATTAGCTTAAAAATACATCTGATATGAATGAGGAGCTTAGTGTCATGTAATTGTTTTTTTATTCCTGTAGGTTTCTATGCAAAGCAGCAGCACACTGTAACCTTGTCTTATCAATATAAGTGTTCACTTTATTGAAGGGAAACAAAGCATAATCATGAAATGCATTACCTGCTTTCTGTTTAGCCTTTAGCGTTCCTCCTAATTAATCTCCATGTTACCTGGTGGATGTGTTATTTTTTGCAGCTGCTGTTCCTCATCATAATCAAATGCCAGGAGTACAGTATCTGCAGAGAGTCAGGTATAGCTCCATGATTTTCTGCTGAATTATTTAAGCCATGAAGTGCTGATATCAATGGGTGGGAGCTGCTGTATAGATCCAGCTTGGAAAGAGCTGGGAGAGGTTGCAGAGAGTTCATCATGATTCTGCTTGCCTCAGTTCTCTTCACACCTTGTCTCTTTGAACTCACACGCGCACACAACGTAGCGTTGATGAAACTCAAAAAACAACCAAATGCACAGGAATTAATTCTTTCTGTCTCCAGCTGTTTTAATATTTAACTGTGCTCAGTTGCACATAATGAGATCATAGCTATTGCATGCTTTGGAAATAACATACTCCATGTTAAAATTAATGTTGGAGCAGGGAGTATGAAGACACACTTGTAACTCTGTATTTTCAACTTTCTCTGTTTTTAAGGCCATCTTTTTAAAACAAGTCACCAAACAATTCAAGGTGTGCATTCTATTTCCATTCATAGTTCTCAGGTTTCATTTAATCAGTGGATCCTCTCAATACTATTCTCAGATTATAAATAATATTTGAATATAAAATGAGACAAAATTTAAGCCAAAGCAGAACTACTGTTTGTAAATTTATGTAAATTTTAGCTTGAGGCCAACATGAGAAAAAGTCATTCCTGAAACTCATCAATTAGATTTTCTATCAAATGTGAAAGCTTTTAATATTCCTAACATCTCTGCTGAGGCAAATAATTGAGGCCCTTTGCAGAGCATGAACATCTGAAATTCATACAAAGCAGTGACAGATAGTCTTTCTCCTGGTTACAGTGTAATAAAACCACAACCATTGTATAAGCATTGCTTTCATCTGCAGAAAATTGACCCAAAAATGATTTTTGCAGACTTTATACAATACTGAACCATTGAAAGTGGGTAAATTGCATACAGCTAATGTGTTATGCAAGCGGAATCAGACGGCAACTCTCTGCTACCTTTGAAAATGAAAATGTGCAATTTGTGTTGAGGTGAGATGAAATGACAGTTGTTATAAAGAGGCTAGGATCAGTGATAAATTGCACTCGGAGAAATTGCAAGAGAGGCAGCCTTAACACTTATGGTCAGATTCTTCATCTTTTGAATCCATCCTTTTTCTATACAGACTCATACCTGTTCAGAGCCAGGGGCTATGCCTGAGGCAGGCTCTTTTGAGTTAATTGTCACAGAAAAACAAACATCTGGGCAATTTAGAGGCTCTAGTTCAATGCATCTGCATGTTTTTAGACTGGGAGGAAACCTGCACGCACACAGGAAGAAACTCCAAACAGGAAGTCTACAGAGGAGATTCCCACCCACAACCTTCTTGGTGTGAGATGACAAGACTAACCACAAGCCAACGCTAAATAAATAATCTTTAAGTAGGAATCGACTTTTACGAGCGAGGAACCGATTGAAAAGATGTAAAACATTCTGTACTTCACTTGTCAAAAAAAAATCTGTAAGATCAGAAATAGAAATGATTCTCAGTAACATGTTTTTGTAGCTTGTGTTCTCCCCCTGGTGGCCCATTGGTGAACTGCTCTCTCTGGCTACTTTGAGTAAAAACAGCTTTATATTTACACTTAAGTGGCACAATTTGTGGAGTGGACAGTGATTTACAGGTCTGGGCCCAGGACACTCTTAGTATGCTCTTTTAACATTGCTACATGAATGTACAGTTCAAACTACAAATAGGAATGTATTGTCTTGCGAAGAAGAGTTATTTTACGTGACAAGTGGCATGTCTCTGCAAACAGTAGAGACCATACTGCTCACTGTAATAGGTTTTGCTTGTCTGTGTGAAACAATGATACTATACTATTTAGGCATCACTAGTGGTGGAAAGTAACAAAGTAAATTTACTCAAGAACTTTTAAATACCCCAAGAGAAATTCAGAAATACAAAATTCAGAAATTGATTCCCTCTCGATGACTCTCAACATGGCAACAGCTGAGTCAGCAGTTTTCAGATAACAGTGCTAACAGCGTTAACAGTGAAAAACAATGACGCAGCACTGACAAACCTAACAGGGTTTTACCTGATGGGGATATGGAGGGTGGCACTGCCGCAACGATGCTGTCGGTCGGGATCAGTTGTAACTGCCGTTTGAGCGCAATGCGGAGCAGCTGTCCATAGCTAACCAGTGGGGCATGCTCACATGCACAAACATGCACGAGCATGCACTAAAAGCACAGCATAGCAACTCTTTTTTTGCTGCTATATTAATTTTCTGAATCATGTATATTGCACCCTTAAAACAGTACTTTTACTTGTAATGTGTTTGCATTGTGTTTTGATTATGGACAGTCTTATACATTATAAAAATACAACATATCAGACTTTTTCAGGGATATAAAAAAAATGCATTCTTATCCCTAGTGGTGGTATTGATATTGAAGTTTTGAAAAGGTGAAGCACCACTGTTCATTGGTAAAACAGATATGGGTTCCATAACTAACAATTTGATTATGTTCTGCCAAAAAGATAATGGCCTTTATTTGTTAAATATAGTCGTCATTGCTTTATTAATGTATAAGATATTTGAGTGCTCTGGTTTGAGGAGGTCATTATACTCATTGTTCTTTATTCCTGCTCCTCATGGTGCACAGCTGCTCTACCTGTAAATGTTAATCTGGATGCAGCAGGCATTAAAACGAGTGTTACCCGGGAGAAAGCAGCTCAGATTGCTTGCCTCTCTCTTAATCGCTCACTTGCTACCTCAGCATCTCTTCAGATGCACCCCCACCACACACACACACACACACACACACACACACACACACACACACACACACACACACACACACACACACACACACACACACACACACACACTATGGTTCTCTATAAACAGCAGCAGCCCTCTGTGAGCAGGTCAATAGCAGCACCACTGCATTTCTCTAGCTGAGCCACTGATGAGGGACTTCCTGAGCACGATGCCTTTGAATGTCGATAAACAGACCGCCTAGTGCACTAATGCATTCCTGCTGATTGTCACACTGTGTCAGAGTACAGTGTGTGACTTGATTAAAATACATCTCTTAAACTAGGGCACACGCCCTAAATGTCCAATCCTTGTAAACAACAAAGGTTTACAGTGTCTGGGCAATTCTATTGAGCAAAATCTGGATCAGCTATACCATTATTTCCAGATTTGACAAGGTAGTAATCCTGCTTGCTGTTTTCCACATCTTTTTATGTTTTTCAGTGTATTTTCTATATTTTCCTTTCTTTGATTTGCCTTTGAAGGTGAAGATACTTGAGGATTGAGCTTCATCCACAAATGAATGTGCACGATGAAGGAACTGAATAAACAGCAAATGGTTTATGTGAGGGTCAGGTCTATTCTCTATCCTTATATGCCAAGCTTATCTATCCAAGCTTACTGGAACCTTGCTCCTGCATCTTACTGGATACATTTCAGTTTTCTAGCCTTTTTTTTGTTCATTCATGTGCTAGTGGAAAAGTCCTATATCATGGACTTTAGCAGCTAAAAAGAAGCAGTAACACATCCCAGTATGAAAACATAATTGATTTATCTTAATGTAGGATTCTTTGGTCAGCTATCGGAAAACCTAAAGTGATGTTGTAGGTCTGTTAAGTACCTCACATTACATTTTTAGCACAGCATATCTGAACTTGCTTACTAAAGTTAAATGAAGCATAAAGTTTCAATCATCAGGACCACTGAGTGACTAAAGTTACTGCTGAGGTCTCTGCTCTTGATGTATAGTTTTAAAAAAGAAGAATGTCATGGAGGCATGAAAAGACAGGCATGTCATTTGTGATCATATATCTGCAGTCTGAACGGAAAAATGTCCTTCAGGAGACAATGAAAAATTGATTTTATGTCTCGTGGCAGTGAGAACGAAGCTCATGCTGCAGGGTCTCCAGTGCCATCAAATTCAGAGGACCTGTGCGTGTGTGTGTTTTATGGCAAAACACCTCGGTTGATATATATACCAAACCTCTGGTAAAAAATAATTGTAAAAAAACAGAAGTACATGGTTGTCCAAGAAAAAGATGGCCAACATTAGCTGTCAGAGAAGACGCTTTATTGTTCCCCATGTGAATACTGAAGTAGTCCCTGAAAACTACACTTAGATAGGCTTCACTGTCTGAGTAAACACACTTGTACTTTATGTATACTATGTATACAATTTCCCACAACCTAAAGAGATGTAATAAATAGCTTGTTATATTTCACAAACGGTCCAAACCCCAAACACAAAAACACTGGAAGCTGCAAGTGTTTTGACATTTTTGCAGGAAAAACTGATGAAAATAGGCTGATTGAATTATTTTTCTTTTAATCAACGGATTAGTTAATCAAATAATTTTTTCATAAACTATAATTTTTGGATAGTTGAAGCAGTTAAATTCCAACATGACATCTCTGGTGCTGTGTAGTCTTAAAGTATAAACAGACTGGCAGCCTGTGCAGCTCTCTCCATGTAAGGATATGCAGCAGTGGTATTGTAAGTGTTTGTAAAGCTGCTGTTTGGAGTGAATCAGTCGGTGACTCGCTTTTATTCTGTCAAATCAGGCAGATAAATAGATTATCACAGCAGCTTGTGTTTATTTAAAGCTGCTTTATTTTCCAGATTTACACCAACATTTTGGATACCGTGCTGTCTCTCTTGACTCCAGCAGCTATGTCAAACACAGGCCGACTATCTAAACATCATCTCTCCAAAGAAATTCCGTTCCGCGTGCACGTGCACGCGCGCACCAAGCGCGCTCTTGCGTCAATTGAGATTAAAACTGGGCGTCTCCTGGACCAAGAGCTGACCCTGGACCAGTCGTCTGACATGGGAGCTCAGATTGAGAAGATTATCTATAGTTTACATTCTTTGGAAACTGGTTCAATTTCCCGACAGTTTATTGTCGCATCGTTCATTAAGAACTGTGTCCGTACAGTCGCCGCGGTGAGTACACTTTAATTTAACTTTTCTAAAGGCTTAGTGAGGTGTAGTGTGTAAAGCACGGACCAGATACGCAACTCAAAATATAAAGCAATTAGTCTTTGGTTTATATGTACTTTACGTCACAGCTGAGGGTGTTTTTGGAAGAAAATAATGTCCAGAGAGATAAATTAAGGATAGTGGTCGCTGATGTGGGCGCCTTGTGGGAGATACGTTGTTATAAGTGAAAGTCCTGATTCCAAAAAGTAAAGTGCAAGTATTCAACTCATCACAAGTAAAAGTAGCATAGCAGTAGAAGCAGAGTTTTATGTTATTCTGCATTATAGCATTGGACCACAATTACTGATGCATTAATAAAAAGCAGCAGTGGTGGAAAGTAACATGTACTCAAGTACTGTATGTAAATCCAATTTTAAGGGTAGTTGCACTCTACTTGACTATTTTCATTTTATGATAGTTTTTACTTCTACTCCACTACATTTCAGAAGGAAATATTGTATCTTATACTTCACTACATTTAACAAAGAAATTATGATTGTGCCAGATTAGGATAAAACTTTAATGATCCCCGGGAGGAAATTCACAGCCCACCCAGCAGATTAATTAAAATTACCCCCACTTTTACCAGCTTCAACATTCAAGTGATTCTCACATTAATACATCAATAATTATAATCCAGTGATATGAAATACATTATTCTGAAATGGGCCATTCTGCATAGTGAGTACTTTTACTTTTGGTACTTGAAGTGTGATGTCAATGATTTTGCACTTTTACTGATTTAAAGGTTTAATGCATGACTTTTGTATTTCTACACTATGGTGTTGCTATTACATTTTAATGATGTGGCTGTATCAGTGGAGCTAATTTGATCCACTTTATATAGTGTTGGGTAGTTTAATCAATAGAAAATATGAATGTGTGAAGCATGTAAATATATAGCTGTTGAAAAAATTGAATGGGCTAAAAAGTATAATACAGTATTTCCTGCTGGGTTGTAGTAGAGTAGAAGTATAAAGCAGCATTAAAAGGAAATACTCAAGATAAGTACAAGTACCTCAAAATAGTACTTCAGTAAATGTACATTCCAGCACTGTACAACAGCACAGCTGTCTGGCTTCGAGTTCCCTCAATAAAATCTTATCCATCTGTTGTCATCTTTATGTTTCTCAAACAGTACAACTCCTTTTTAGATGTGGGCCCTCCTTAAACAAAATCTTATCTAGATCCTCTGATGTCTTTTTTATGTTTTCATGACATGACATGACATGAAATAGTTTGGGAACCCCCGGCGTGGATGACTGTTTCATCAAACAGGTGGTATGCAACTAAAAAGATTTCCATTTCAGCCACAAATTTAAATATTGCCCTTCTTTTCAACAGTGCGTGGTTATACACAGACACTGTTTAAAACAACGATAAACATTCCTAAGCCCTGTGGAGATGCCTTCTGTGAAGACTCACTTGTTTGACAGCTATTTCCTGCATTTAAAGGGAGCGTTGGAGTGAAAAGTAAGCCTTCAACAACTGTCCTCTCCTCTCTGTCTTGTTTTTTTTGCAGGAAAAATGGCGATGATTTCAGGGTTCATCTTTCTGTGCTTGCTCCAAGCTGCAATCCCTCAAGGTCTGACCCCTCGTGGACCGAGGCCAATACCTGGGCGAGGCGACAGTCCAGAACCGACTCCACCTCCACTCCAGCCAACACCCAGACCTCAAGGTTGTAAGAGTGAGTTTTGAGCTCAGTTGAATATGACAATGTCTTTTTTTTTTTTTAAGAATTTAGGCCTTTTTATATATTCAATAGTGGAAGAAGTATTCAGATTCTTGACTTCAGTAAAAGTAGAAATACCACACTATAGAAATACTCCATCATTCAAAATATTACTTGAGTAAAAGTAAGTATCGGCAATGACATATACTTAAAGCTACAGTTGGTAAAGAAATAACAATAACTATTATTTTCATATTTCCTCAAACTGTCACTATATGCTGACAGTAGTACATGAGACTGATACTCTGTGGATAAAATAAGGTTCCTCTGCCTTCTTTTAGTGCTCCTAATGGCTTTTGCGCCCAACGAAAAACAACCAATCAGAGCACAGAATTCTCTAACGTAGCTGTCAATCACTGCTTGTAAAGCTCGTGAACTCCGATCAAACTAGTCAGCGCTGATCAAATAATAAAGTCCATATATCATACAATAAGTTGATAACGTAAAAATGATTGTCCATATATTGTACCATAAGGCGATAGAGTATTTATTGTAGCAGGCGTAGTAACTAGCTCCACCAGGATTTGAATTTTCATAGGAATGAACGGGGGCCCGCCTCTGACGCTTTGTCTAGTTCTCTTTATACAATCATTTGTAACAAATTACAGTATTTCCCTCTGTAATGTAGGGGGGTAGAAAAATATAGAAAATACGCAAGTAAAGTAAAATTACCTCAAAACTGTACTTTAATACGACACTTGAGTAAATGTACTGAGCTACTTTTCACCACTGCATGTGTTACATTTGTAACGATGCAGTAAAGATGTTAACACTTTGGTCAATGTTCTCTCCTCCAGCTGGGATAATTGACTGTCCCGTCAAGGTGTTTTTTACCCTCGACACCTCAGAGACCATCGCCTTACAGGAGTCCCCACCTGGGAGCCTGTTGAAAAAAATTATGGAGTTCACCAAGATTTTTGCCCAGAGGCTGGTTGATGAGGAGTACATGGGCCAGATCCAGATCTCCTGGTCCATAGGAGGCCTGAACTTCTCTGAGTCACAGCACGTCTTCAGTCCGTTCACAACCAAGGAGAACTTCATCAGGAACCTCAATGGGATTATATATGAAGGCAAAGGCACCCACACCGACTGCGCCCTCAAAGAAATGACTCACCAGATGACCCACCACTACTCAGGGACGAAGGCCGTCCTCTTCTCTGTGGTCATCACTGACGGGCATGTGACAGCAGAGCGATGTGGAGGGATACGGGAAATGGCAGAGAAAGCCGTGCATCAAAAGATACAAATCTTCTCAGTGGCAGCGTCCAGGAGCGTCGATGAATTAGGAATGAGGGATATAGCCGGCTCTCTCCCTCAAGTGTACCGTGATGACTACTTAGTTGTGGACATCGTTGATGGGAAACCAGAAATAAAGACTGAATCCATCGATCGCATCATAAAAATTATGGTGATCTGAAATCTTCCTCCTTTCTTACCTTGAATGCTTATATTCTAATTCAGATTTAACTTACAGTATCATTATGAGGCACTTTTCACTTAGAGTTGTTTTTTCTTTGCAGAAACATCAAGCCTTTGTACAGGTAAGGAGGAATTAACTATTATTATATGTATGTTATTTGATCAGACATTAAAAAGGAATACATTTCTGCTTATAGAAATTATAAAAAATAGAAAATAGAAAAATTCTATGTTTTCATGTGTTACTACAATTAATATGGTTTTGTTGTCGTGTTTGATCATGTAGTGTTATGAAGAAAAATGCTTGGAGAGTCCTGGGATCCCTGGACCAAAAGGGCCTCGAGGTCCAAAAGTGAGTAGCAAAAAACTAAATAAAAATATGTAAATGATGTATATTTCTGCTTGTACCAATTGTTTTGTTGTTGTTCTTTCTTCTTATTTCTAGGGCATAAAAGGAGATAGAGGTAATACGGGGCCAAGCGGAAAAAAGGGTAAAGAGGTAGGTCGAAGATAGCAACGTTATTACACTTTGACATTCTGTAAAAAAACAAAACATTATTGTATAATCTTTATGCTGAATATGATTTATTATATTGCAGGGTGATCCTGGCATTGAAGGTCCAATCGGACAACCCGGTCCGAAGGTTTGCCGAGGCCCACTGATTGATGGTCACATTCATAGTTAACTAATTTGTCATCCTTTATCTCAGTAACGTGTGCTTCTGTGCTCTGATATAGGGAGGTACTGGTTCGAACGGTGACACGGTGAGAGAAATCTTGATACCCCCGCCTTTCAGTTCATCTGTCAAATTGAATGAAATTCTGTTAATCTGATGGCTATTCTTTATCTCATCAGGGTGAACTCGGAGCAGGTGGAGCAAAGGTAAATAAGAGTTTTAATGTTTGCTTACACATATTTTATATCCTACCACATCCGACACCGTCGATGTTTGTTTACTGTAGTGACATTTTCTGTCTTCACTCACGTCCGAATACTCAGGGTGTGGCAGGAGTCACTGGCAGGAATGGAACCGACGGTCAAAAGGTGAGTCTTCATACAACAAAGTAAAATGTACAGTACACAGTGACTCTAAATCTGTTCAGCACACTGATGTAATATCATTGTCTCTGGGAACTCTTCAGGGTAAAATCGGCCGGATTGGAGCCCCTGGTTGCAAAGGTGATCCAGGTAACAAGGTAAGTCTAGTACTTGTATGAAATGTTTTTTTACATGATGCTCTCAAGGTGCTAGTGTTGAAATGTTAAATGTTTTGACCGAGGTGAGAAAGTTTATCTCTGGTAAGATCGTTAGTGGATCCAGTGCTATTCTAACCGTCTTATTTAATCATATTTATTAATATGATTAATGTGGCTGGTTCATTTCTACATTACATCAGCCATAGAGCTATAATAAGGATTAGTTTACTGGTGTACTGAACTACTGCATCTTTCTGTTTTATGTCTCTAAAAGGGACCAGATGGTTACAATGGAGATGTTGGTGACACTGGGACACCGGGTGACAACGGAGGAAAGGTCTGTGTTACATCAAAACTAGGATCTTTCTCTAAAAACAAGCCTAAGAGACAACAGTCATGCTAGCTGCTCTGTGAGGCTGTACTTAGGCACAGCTGTGCTTTTTGCCAATGCTAACATGCTCACAATGACACGCAGGTATAATATTTACTATGTTTACCATCTTTGTTTAGCATGTATGCTAATATTTGCTAACACCAAACAAAAAGTACAGCTGAGGCTGATGGGGATGTCATTTTACAGGCATTTAGTCATAAAGTATTCAACAAAATAAAATCTTTACCTGGTGATGGCGCTAGAGGAAACATTAAAGGCTTCCCAGCGGTATTACTGAGGGGGACATGAATGTCTGAACCAAATAGAAATCCATTTTTGAGACATTTCACTCAAAAACATACATTTTAACTAACTGGTGGCGCTAGAGGAAAAGTTAGAGGATCACCAAAGTCAGTAGGATTCATCCTCTGGGAATCATGAATGTCTGCACAAGATTGTACAGCAAATCCTTCAGTAGTTGTTGAGATATTTCAGTTTGGACCAAAGTGAAAGACAGATCAACCAACACCGCCACTGTGGCTAACAATAGTCCCCTTCCTAAAACTGCTATGAAGATAGTTTATATCAATATTATTTTCCACATTTTTAAAACTCTTTGCAAACTGTGGTTAGCCATGCTTTGTTAATGGTATGTTTATGAATATATTGTTATTGGATCTCAGAGGATCCATCCCAAAGACTTCAGAAGGTCAGAATTTTCACAACAGAATAGTAAACCAAGAAAAGGCGAAACGTTTCATCATTTTATGTGCCCCGTAGACTATCAGACGTCTCAAATGTGCAGTAGATAATGTGATTTGTTTGTTTAGGGAGACCAAGGCCTTCCTGGAAAGTCGGGTGCCCCTGGCCTTCAGGGTGACCAAGGACCAAAGGTAAACTTTAAATCAAACACAACAGAAAACATTGTTAGATTCTAACTTTGCTGAAAAACTAAATAAAAAATCTCTGTTCATTAGGGTGAAGAAGGAAATCCTGGAAATCCAGGGCCACTGGGAACAAAGGGTCTTCTGGTACGGAACAACATTTATTTTCATTATAATTACTTCTGCTATGTATTACTGTGAGTAAGTTACAAAGCTGACTCAATTCTATTTACTCTTGCAGGGAATTCCAGGCGGACCTGGACAAAGAGCCGAAGCGGTATCTCAAACACTTTTATTTAAAATAAATGTTATAATTTGGGAAAAAATTTCCATAGTTTGTTATAAATTATCATGAAATGAATATTAACAGGGAAGGAGAGGAGACACAGGAGCAAAGGGAGGACAAGGTTCTGATGGGCTAAAAGGAGGGAAGGTAAGTCCAGCGCTCAGAGGAAACGTTTTAAAGAACAACCTGGCAAAGCTGCAGAAAATACAGTTCTACAGAAATATGACTCAACTAACTGTAATGTGCTTTAAAAAAAACATGCTGAGAAGAACATGATGGAAAAGAGAGCTGGTGCTGAGGATCTGAGAGCCAAATAACAACTTATTGTGAAATGTTAACAAATCGTAGTGGACTCGGTTGACCTCACAAGAGAATTTAACATGAGAGAGATGAGTCCCACGGGTTTCAAATCCCTCTGCAGGGATTTAATCTTCCAGAGAAAGATCAGAAACACTTCCTTGCCGAACATGATTCAGCTCTGTGTTGCTATTGGCCATTTCTTAATCAGATTCTCTGGATAATTACGCCCAAATTGTTGCCTTACTGTTGTGTTTTGTATACATTGGTTGATGATTAATGGTGTGATGCAAATCCTGACACACTCATTTATTTTCTAGGGAGAGCTAGGGCCACAGGGAGGCAGAGGCCGGCCCGGAGAAAACGGATTCAATGGCGCAAAGGTGAGGGGATCATGTTGTGGGTGGATTTTGGCAGAGGGATGACTCAGCAGCTTCCTAAGAATTCAGCAAGTCGTCTTTAGATTCGCCTTCATGTGCTGGGCCTGCTGCCAAGACAGCCTGAGCTGAGCTTGTTATCGTAAAAACACATCTTCCAGGGACATTGTATTGGAAAAGAAAGCTATTTCTTTTGAGTTGTCCAGTACTGTGCATTGCCAAATTCCCATCAGCCAGAATAAGTTAGTGTATGTGGGCTGGAGTGAAGGTCGTGTCTAGTTCTGATGTTTTCCCTCATATTTTCTCGTCCAGGGAGACCAAGGACTGCCGGGACCGAGGGGTCAGCCAGGAGAAACAGGGGGCCTCGGAGGAAATGTGTGTCGTTAATAACACCATAAAAACTGTATATTCTCAACAAAATATTTGTGTGAAATACACTTTTGATAATTAAACTTTTATTGAGTTTCTTCTGTGGTTGCAGGGCACCATGGGAAATCTTGGGGATCCTGGCGCAAGGGGAGACTCTGGGCCACCTGGACCAAAAGTGGGTAAAAAGTTTCTGTTCATCCCTTTCATCATGTAAAATGCTCTAACATTTTATGATTGTCATTTTTTCTTTTAAAAGGGTGACAATGGAAGACCAGGATTCAACTATCCCGGAGGGAGAGGATCCACTGTACGGTTTTCTTTCTACCTCACAAATTTCCTGCATATGTTGCATACTTGAGTCCAAAGTAACTCTGCTCGTTCCAGGGAGACAGAGGTGATCCAGGTAGAAGAGGACCCCGGGGGGGCAGAGGTGACTGTGGTGCCAAAGGAGAAGTTGGAAATAACGGACCAACAGGAGAGGCTGTAAGTTAAATAACCAAGTGTCGGAAGTGCAATTTGGGTGTGTTTTGACCAGAGATCGTAGATTAACAAAACACCAATTGGTGTTCATGATGTGCAGAGAATACCTTAAAATGTATGCTGTGTATGCTGCTCAGTAATAATATCTATCCATGCAGATATCTTTGATTTGATTTATCCACGCTTTTCTGTCACAATCAATAAAGGTGGATGAAGTTTGGTGAACACAGCATTGAATTTGAAAGCTCAATGGCAACATGTATTTCCTAAAACAATGTCCTGAAACAGACCTGAAACAAACCATCATCAACACTTAACATCCATGTTGTTTAATCAATGTTCTGCTTGTCTTCTGCAGAAAAAATGAACTATTGGGGTTAAACAGATGCAGACATCAATACAAATGTTATGCAGAAACACTTCCACTGAAAAATGTTTTCTGTTCAGGGGATAGATGGTCAGCTGGGTGAGCCAGGAGGGAGAGGAACAAGAGGAAATCCTGGATCTGATGTAAGCAACAGCTCAACCACTCAGATAATGACTTGACCATGCGTGCAAATTTAGATCCAATTGCATTGCCCTCTCTTTGTGTGTGTGCGTGTGTGTGTGTGTGTGTGTGTGTGTGTGTGTGTGTGTGTGTGTGTGTGTGTGCATGTACAGGGGGACCCAGGACCAGTGGGCGATCCTGGGCTCAATGTGAGTCAACTTCATAAAGCAGTACAGTTTTGAAAAATACTATATAGTAATTAGATTTCTTTGGTTGTATTACTTCTAACATGCACACCCGTCACTGCAGGACTGCGATGTCATGGCTTACATCAGGGAGACGTGTGGTTGTTGTGGTAAATATCACAGATCAAACACAGCTTCATCGTTTATTGTCTTTCAGCATACTGATCCAGTTCTTGTCCTTTTGTCTCAGACTGTGAGAAGCACTGTGGAGCTCTGGACATTGTATTTGTAATTGATAGCTCAGAGAGCGTTGGGCTGACAAACTTCACCCTGGAAAAGAACTTTGTTATCAACACCATCAACCGGTTGGGATCTATGGCCAGCGACCCTGCGTCATCAACCGGTACAGTCAAAACACAGCCCAGACATCCCTGCAAATCCTTTTGCAGACACAGTTTCAAGTGACAAGAAGTAGAGGTTGCCATAAGAGATTAACCATTTCCAAAAAGTGAATCACTTAATCCACCACTGAATATACAGTTAGAGCCAAAACATCTGGACAGGACCTCACTACACTGTTTAAGCCAAAACATCAGCAATATTTTTGATTTACACATTTGTGAATAACGTTGGCAATATTTTTTATTTCTTACTTTCAACAAATCCAATGTAAAGACCAAAACCAACAAATAATTGATGATACGGAGAAGTATTTTCTGTACAACCCAATCATGCTATAGCTTATTCATCTGTGTGGTCGAACTCCAAGTAATAAACACGATGAAAAAACACAGAAATGATCCATGGACACTGTGGTCAATTTTGAGGCATCCTACTGCCATTAGTTTGTACTAATACGTGACCGAAAGTAGTCACAGACAAATGCACAATTTACACTTGTTTGAATTACTAAATAATTTATAAAACCATATATTTGTGACTCATTTTTTTAAATTCAAGCTTTCGATTCAAGTATTAAGAGACAGACTAAATTACATTTTTGGTTTTGGTATTTTTGTGGGATTTGTTTACAGTAATGTCTTATAGAGTAAGGCCAGCCTCATCTGCCCCCCTTGACATGTCTACCTCTTCCAGGCACAAGAGTCGGAGTTGTTCAGTTCAGTCACAACGGGACCTTTGAGGCCATTCGCCTCAATGACCCAAATGTCAACTCCATGTCTGCCTTTAAAACGGCAGTGAAGAAGCTACAGTGGATAGCCGGGGGCACCTACACACCCTCCGCTCTCAAGTTCGCCTATGATCACCTCATCAGGGAGGGCAGGAGAGCCCAAGCCAAAGTGTCCGTGGTGGTGATCACAGACGGCCGCTATGACCCACGTGATAACGAGGATTTGCTCCAGTACCTTTGCAACAACGATGTGGTGGTGAACGCCATCGGGGTTGGTGATATGTTTGAAAAGGAACAAGATGACGAGATCCTGGTGTCGATCGCGTGCAACAAGAAGGAGCGCGTCACTGGGATGAAGCGTTACGTAGACTTGGTGGCTGAGAACATCATACAGCAGATGGAGACGGCTCTCTGTCCTGGTGAGCCTGGACCAGTAGTACAACAATACTGGGACTTCTGACCAGCTCTCTAACTCATGTCCATTTGATTTCCCTTCCAGACCCTGTGATTGTGTGCCCTGATCTCCCCTGTAAAAGTGGTAGGTGTTGTTCACGGCTAGGTGATTTGTTCAATGGCACATTGGAGTGCAGCTCAGTGATTGATTCGGTTCCTTTCATTACAGAGCCTGCTGTAGCTTTGTGTGTCCAGCGGCCGGTGGATTTGGTATTTCTGCTAGATGGCTCGGAGCGCCTTGGGTTGGAGAATTTCCGGCACGTCCGTGAATTTGTGCAGAAGGTGGCAGACAGACTGACACTGGCCAACAACAAGACTGATCGTATGCGAGCCCGCTTGGCGTTGATAGAATTTGGCAAGGCAACCGAGAACCACGTGGCCTTTTCTCTCACACACAACCCCGCCGTCATCGCCGACGGCATTGCACGCTTGCCTTATCTCGACTCTTCTTCGAGCGTAGGGCCCGCCATCCTTCACACCATCGACACCATCTTAGGTAAAGGAAGTGCTCGCAAGACGAGACGCAACGCAGAGGTTTCATTCGTTTTCATCACAGACGGCATCACTGAGAGCAACAACCTGGACGAGGCTGTGAGTGCCATGCGAGGGGCACAGGTCGTTTCCACTGTGATAGCCACAAGAAGTGACGTTGACCAAAAAGTCCTCATGAAGCTGACCATGGATAACAAGGACGCCATCTTCAAAGGAAAAGACTTGTCTGATCTGTCCCTGTCCAGTTTGTTCGACCGTTTCATCCAGTGGGTGTGTTAAAGAAAGGCCACATGGATGTGGACATCATACTGGTCATACTGCTGTTAATCCAGCATTGTAAACATGAGATACTGGTCTACTAAGATTCTACTTTGCACTGTACAATTTGAAAATGACACCAAGGCATTGTGTGTGGGGAAAACTGTATTCATCTACAATGTTTTGTTATACAAATCAAAGTACAAGTCGAGCATTAAGCTTTAAGATAATAAACCTGCAGTTTCTTGGACAAGGCAGTGATGTCTTGTGTAAACAAAGGATTTGTCATGCACATACATCTTAACACATCTGAAGCCCTCAACATACAGTACTTAAGTACTAAAGAAAAGTATGTCACACAGTACTGGTACACACATCAGCTCAGTCAAACAGTTCTATGCAGTACGTATGCTGTTACTCAGTGTCATGGGTCCCAAAGTGGGAGGCAGAACAATGGACGGCTGAATAAGTTTGGTCCGGTGGAGCTGAATGATTGCATTCTTCTCGTTTCTCACTGCAGACGCTCCCACTGCTTCCACTGTTACATGAGGTCCAGCTGCATGGGAAGAGAGAAAAAACAAGATGTAAGACTGGAGTGTTTGTATGAAAGGTCTCAATAGGCCGTCCTAAAAAGTACAGGAAATGGTCTTAACACGAGTTTTGGCAACTTCAGTTAAATATTTAAAAGCTGAAAAAGGTCAGAATTAAAGAAATCACACTTGCCAAGTCATCAACATCTCCAGTATCTTCAGCAGGTGGTGCAGCCGCCTCCTCTTTCTTCTCCTCAGTAGCCAGAAACTGAGGACAGAATATGCTTCAGTCAGTAGAAGTACATTCTTCATTTCAAATAGGTAAAACATTCCCCGTTTCCTTCACAGCTCACAGTGGTTTAAATAGGGGAGTCACCTGATTAGCATCGCCTTTGGATACAGTGCTTCCTTCAACCTCGTCCTTGCTGATAAGCGTTATGGCATCTGTCAATCAAACGGCAAGAAATAAGTCTAAAAAATGCCTTTAAGCAGACTCGTGATTCAGGCCGCAGCGCATTTTCAAGCATCTACCAGCTCCCACTTTTGCATTATTTACTTATTTTTTTGCACCCAGGAAATGATTTGGATGAAATCCTGCAGCCGCGGGTAAAGAGGCTTATCGTACCTTGAACAAGCAGGTCCCAGAAGACCTCCAGCCCTCTGTTTGGGATGCTTCTCTTCAGGGACTGGAGGTAACCGTTGTACAGATTGGCATCCCCCAGCTGAATTTACGAAAAATATGAAACATTCAAAATCCATTTACGAGTCTCCTAAAAGCTAACTCCTACATACAGATATATACTCGCACAAGAACTGGCCTCGGTTCAAGTCGCGAGAAATTAAACAGACTCGTTGTAATCTTCTCAAACTGACTCATAATCTCCGTAGCAAAACCAAAAACTATGCGCTCTGATAATGTCACAGACGTCTGGAACAGAACTCCTCATAATTGCATTTGCCCCGAACGACAGATAGCGAATGTTTATTTACCTTAACCGACTGCTCTCTGAAAGCCTGGATGCAGGTGATGCTTTTCATGTAGTACTGTGTGTCCTTGTTGCCAAGCAACTGCTCTATCCTGCGAGTCAGTTGCTGACAGACTGTGGGAAGGACACGGGGGGCCACCGCAAGCAAACAAAGAGAGAAACACAATTTACAAGGGCTGCACATGAGTCACCATGTTTTATAATACAAACAGAGAAAGAAGAAAACGGGACAGAAAAAGCTGGACCTCACCCTCTCCGAATGGAAGACTCTTCTTCTTCATCAGAGTCCGGAAGTCTTTGGCTGGATCCACGCTTCCCACCTGGTTAAGAGTATTACATTTGTGAGGACGGAGGTGAAATGGAAAAGTATGCCTGTTAAAACAAGTGGTGAAGTACTGTTTTTGTGGTTCTCTCTCTCTAGGATTGTTATGCAACCCGTCTCCCCTGATTCTCACCGAAGTAACAGAGCCTTCGGCAATGTCAGCAAAGCTGTAGTCCTCCTCCTCTTCGTCTCCTTTTGCCTTCTTGGCATCTGGCTCCTCAGAGCTGGAAATGGCAAAGAGGTCACAGGCGATACTAAACAACTGTTTTATAATCAGTAAAGCCTCCATACCGACATGCATTAAATTCCAAATTCTTTCACATACAATCTCCCAAATGAATATTTTGGACACTACGTGACTAACAGTCCTGTCTGTAACGTTCAGGGACCAACCGCCACACTAAATCAAACTCACTCTTTGCCAAAGATCTGTGCGCTCGTCTTCGGCTTCTTTTTCTTCTCCACTTCCGTGAGAGGAAACTTCTTCTTCAGCTCCTCGAGTGGACCCTGGCAACGTTCAGCAATGACATCGGGGCGTTCAAGAGCAGCCTTCAGCCACGGCTCCATGGGGGGGAGAGGGGTGTCGGGGCTCACTGCCCGATGATGCAGACACTGAGGGAAAGGTTGGGTGAGACAGACTGAGGACTGAATATGAAAAGCCTCTAGCTGGTGAAGCTCTAGTCAGACAGATTAGTTAAAATTAGATTTTTGTGACATTAGAAAATGACACTCCTGTCGCCTCAACTCAGAATAAGTAAGTAACAGAAGTACTGTATCGCTCAAATACAAACTGCAGTACCTGGAAGTGCCTCTGGAAGGAAGGGTTGGGAATGTGGTGGACCTTGAACATGTCCTTTTTGTCTCCATTATCATCCTCTTCTAACATCATGGAGTCAATGAGAGAGTCCACAGCCGACAGCTGCGTGTCTAGAGGATTCACATAACACACAAAAGTCCAGTCCTCCATCTCTAAGTGAAGTCTTCTAACTGATTCTTCTCTTTGAAGGATTTACACACACAGCGTTGGTGACATTAGTTCAGAACTTTTGCCGAAGGGGGCGTTATGTTCACACCTGCGGGTCTAAATATTGTAGCTGCTGCTGTGATAATGATCGGAAAGCTCCAGAAGTCTGCAGTCAGTTAAACATGAATGTGTGAGTTCTGTGAGGTGTTTTGTACCTGACGCAGTGAACTTTTTGTTGTTTTCAAGAGACGGAAACGTAAACTGCCTGAGGTCTTCCATGAAGGGCAGCTGGACGTAGATCAGACACTATTGAGGGTGAGAGACAGATCATTAACTCTGTGCTACTTGACACAGGTTGTGTGGGATTTAGGGGGATCTAATAGCAGAAAAGGAACATTTATTCAGTCTTGGAAAAGGAGGTGTGCGAGTAGGGGTAGATGCCGCTAAATCCTACACACTGGCCCTTTAAATATACCTAAAACAGCATGTTTAGTTGTCTGATCTCACCTCATAGTTCCTCTTGATGCAGGGGAAGGCTGCTCCTACTTGAGGGTTGCTGCGCCGGTCATAGGCGTAACGTACAATGGCCACCATGTTGAGTTCATCTAACGCCCGGATGAGAGCGGACAGCGCAACTCCTGCATGCTGCTCAGACGGAACAGTAGAGACAGAAACGGGTCAGCATCAACGTGTAGTCACCAGCAATGTGGCGGGTGTCTCCATCCTCACCTCATCATCCTTGGCAGGAAACACCTTGATGGCTTGAGTCCCCATGAACTGATGGCGACGTACCTGCAGGTATAAAGAAACAGTAGGTGAATAAAGTAACCAGCGCAGTCTGAAAAGGTTTAGGTTTGTTTTAGATCACATAACATAGAATATATATAATACCGAGTTCTGTTTGGCGAAGCCAAGAACAGCAAAGCACTTCCCATCGTGCTTGTATTTCATCTGTTCTTGATCCACTTTGGAGAAGGGAACGATATCACTTCCATAACGAAAACCTGTGGACACAAAATATGATATTTAAGAGTGTTATTAAGTGATAATTACAACATTGAGTAATCTAATGTCATACAATTTGCTCACCTTGGATGGTATCATCCTTTTGCACCTCTGTCTCATTGTCATCATCCAGACAATAGACAGTCTCTCTCTTCACGTCGTCCCTGTTGTTGGTTTGAGCATCAACTGTGGTCCACGTTTTCTTAAGTTTCTCTTCTGTCACCTGGAAGCAGAGAATAAAGTCACACTCCCACTGTGTGTGTGTGTGTGTGTGTGTGTGTGTGTGTGTGTGTGTGTGTGTGTGTGTGTGTGTTACAATCCGAGTTTCTCTGTGCTTTGTTTATGTAGCCAGTCTGGAGGCACATGCATGCGAGTCTGTGTGTGTGTGTAATCACGGCCGCTCTGCGCTCATAAAGCACTGATAACGTCATCCCGGCCCACGGCGCCGCTGCAGAAGCGTAGGCGCCGTTGGTTTAACATTAGGCTCGTTCGAGATGAACTGCACCTCGACTGGAAAGCGGATGTTGGCGACAAAAGCTGCGGTCAAGTCAGACAGTTTTCAGCAGCCTTCAAAGAAGTCACATAAATATTTACAGACCGTTAGATCCAATGTGTAGGCAACTTGTAGTTTCCAGACTACATTCGTAATTCTTTGTAAACTGAACTAAAATGTGTGTGGGTGTATTTGGTATTGTATTCTTTTCATGTCTACCTTGAAAAGCACTTTGTAATTAATACTTGTTTTGTAGCTTTATATAAATAATCTGTATAATTGTTACTATCAACAACACAAGATGTTTGTGAACATATTAAAACCTTCATTACACAACATTAGACTGATAGCCTACAGAAAATTAGGATTTTCTAGAAAACTAAGAGCCAATCAGCTGTTTGATCAAGCAACAGCCAGGTGTTTCCCCATCATGCTCTGGGACTTGCAGTCGGTGGAGAGCAGCTGCGGCGCCGGGCTCTAAAAACGTAATGTATCTTTGTATTAAGCATGTCGTGTATATATTCATCCAGTGTACTTCACAGTAAACTTACTGCTTTGTATCCAACAATACGGATGGGCAGACAGCTGCCGATGGTCAGCTGACAGGGCCAGGCCATCGGCCTCCTCTCGACACGCTTAAACATGCACAGCTGCTCAATTGCATTCCTACAGCGGGAGTGAAGCACAGGGGAAGGCCAAGTCATATGACATCATCCAATAACAGTATTCATTACTTTTAGGTGTAAAAAGCACCATGTGATTCAGAGAGAAACACACATGGAAAGAAGTTAGGCATGAGAAATAAACCTGAAGGAGTAAATTTGATCCAGGCCGTCCTCCTCATCGACGCTTAGAGTGATGTGTTTCACCATGTCGAGGCCGCTCTGCTGCTCCCTAGAGAGACCTTTGCCTGCGCCCGGGTGACCACGGCTTCCTCCGTCCGGATCTCCTCCACCCTCTTCATCCTCCTCCGCAGGGAAAGGCAAGCTGACATTGGGTTTGGTGGAAGGAAGCACACATAGGGATGAGTAGAGTAAATGCCTTGAAACTACACTCAATGTACTTTACAAGAGACCCATTTAACAGTGTAGGTTTGATTATTCTATAACTTTACAGGGAAACTATGTGGAGCTTCTGTATCATGTGTGCTTTAAAAGGACACACAGTGAATGTGTTTGAAGCTTACAAAAACTGCAGAGTGATGCCAGCTTGTTTCAGGTTTTCAATGATAACGTCCAGCTGCTCTGAGCTGGCCTGAGTGTTGAGGTCTGTCAGGAGGGAAATGTTGAGACGATCACACTTCTTCCCCCTGAAAAGAAACCCCAAACACAATGTCAATGACAATAATTAACGTTTAAGTGCGCGGACATCAGTTTGTCTCTTTCTGTTAATCAAGAGAATCATGAGTGTGATACAGGCAGCTGCTTACTGCGTTTCTGTCTTAAGGAGATCCATGCACACAACAAGAGCATCCAGCCCTGTTGAACGGGAGTTAAGGAGGAAACACATTCTCACACATCATCGAGGATAACGGGGCTGTACACAAACAGGATCTGATGCATGAATGAAGTCAAAGTGTTAAGTCTTACCTCACAACTCACATATGATTGTCTGCTTTATTGTATTATTTCGCAAATATTTGATTTTAACTTTTAAAAGAGTACAAATTGTAAAAACATTTGTTGGTTACAGCTTCACAAACAAAAAGAGTAGCTCTGATTGGTAAGACTTTGGCTGTAAATATTAGCATCTTTGTTTGCTACCTTTGTAATCAATGTTATTACTTTCTAGTACATCTGATATCAATATAAACTTAGACTTGAACCCTGTAAGCTATGATAAATACAAATGTATGCAGAGAAAGAGGTTTACTATAGAGCTAGCTGTCTTATTACAAATTAATGTGAAAGCCCTTCATGTTGCACAGCCTCTATCACAGTATATGTGAATTTATATCAAAATATAAATATAATGTATATTGTCATATTATACAGGAGTGTCTGTTTTGGCTTATCCAGGAAATGAAATACGTCAAAACAACTTAAAATCTTTAGCACCATTAGATGTAGCCTTTATACGTCTATACCCGCAATGTTAACTGAAACACTGTATTTTAAAGAAGTAAGCAAAAGGATACAATCAGCCTGCTGACTCTCTGGATGGATCTGCTTCTCTATTTCCTCCAGAAGCTCGAAGTCAGGCACCATGAGGTGACGATGCACAGTGATGTTCTCGTACTGGCCGTCCTGGTCCAGTGAGTTCTTGGTGGAGTCTGTGCCAAACAGAACTAAAGCCAGTTCATCCTTGGTCTCTGCAAAAACCTGTCAAAAGAAAAAAAAATTCAGTGTGTGTCAAAGATTACAGAGATCCTAAAAGACAGATTTTTTTTTCAATGTGTGGTAGATGTTTACCTGGCGCTGCACAAACTTCTGGATAACTTTTTTGGCAAGTTCAAAAGGAGGCTCTTCACCCGGGGCAGAGTTGGACATGGAGAACCCAACGTCCATACACAACACCAATGCTGACTACAAAAAAATGAACAATACAAAAAAATGAACAATACAAAAAAAACATTTTTTAATTTTTCCAAATGTGTTATTAGCCACCTAATTGTTCTCATACTGTTACAAACAATACAGATGTATAATGTTCCGTATACATTCAATGGGGGCGTGTCTTAACATGTCTTAACATGTCGCCAACGTTTAACGTCTCAAGAACTAATTGTTTCCAACGTTTGTAAACTGACCATTCAACAAGGCAAACATAAGCTCACAGACTGGACAAAAGAGTCGTTAAGTTCTTTAAGAAACGTGAAAGAAAGTAACTTACTTTGGCACCTGCCATCTTCTTCTTTTTCCCTCTTCCAAAGTCTGCGTGTCACTGTATTATGGCTCCGACGAGAAACTGTGAACGGTAGAAACAAGAATGTAGTTCCGGTTTCCAGAGGTAATTGTTCCGCATTAATTTTACAGAGCACCACACGGTCTCTTAATGTTGGCTGCTTATCATAAATTAGTATATACCTGTTTAACGAAAAATACCAGACCTGCATCAGTCTGTGATAATGTCAGATTATGTTGCGGTGTTCTTGAGCTCGAGACGAGTCAATGCAATGTAACGTAATGATGAGATGTAGGTCAAACGCCCTCCAGCGCTTCATATGGCGCTGTGCACAATTTAAGGGTGTGCTTTAGTCTGTGCTTTTATGTAAATCGAGTCGACTGGTGGCTAATGTCATGGCTGTAGCCAGGAATTCATAAATATGTAGGTCAAATGCTATGATAAATAAATACATAATAAATAAATACAAGTTATAAAAATTAATGTATTAATATACAAGCAAACATAAATAATACTAAAATACTCAGTCTGCCCACTCTCAACCAAATGTAGAATATTTAATAACTAGATTGTTCATAATTGTATTTTCAAAAAGTTGTATTTCTCTACATATAGGTCTAAATGCAACCTTCTCCACACTTAATTCTCCACAAAAGAAAAAATACTAAAAAACCCAAATTTCCAGAAAACAATACAGAGGACACAAACTTGCTGTCCTCAATCATATAGTTGCCATGGCCCTGACTCATTTTTGAAGTTTTGACCCATAGTCTGTGTTCAGTGTTTCAAAATGAGTTTAACAAAAAACAGACTATAAAACAGGCCAATACAAGTTTGTAAATAAGTATCGACCCTGGCAGTGCTTTTGTCTAGTATACTGTTTTGTGGCATATGGATTTTCTTCAGTAAGCATCCCAGTGTAACACCAGGGTGCCAATAATCAGATCTCCCAAACCCCAGAAAGCCATCTGCATCTATTTGCACCATGCTGGGATGTATGCTTTTCTGAGACATAATGAACCACACCAGAAAACATTAACCTGCTGGCTTTGTTTTCCACAATTTAGATTTTAAAATGTTCACACAGTTGTAATGTAATGACATAACACTTTATTTAATTTGTGTATTTCTTTACTTTGCATCCTGTTTCACAACATGTAATGTGGAATACAGACTCAATCCACAACCCCTGATCCAGGTATGAAAACTGTATGAAAACAAAAAACTCCACCCAGTCAGGTCTGATCAAAAAACATCAGAATGATCAAATATTTAATCTGATCTACTTAAACCAGCTATGCATTTCAACCAGTGCATGATAGCTGTTTGCAGTACATTTACTTAAAAAAGACAGAGTATAAAACACCTAGCTAGAACAACGTTTAGGAAGTGTACTAAACTTAAATATTAAAAAAATAAATTAAATCAACATTTAAAATATGACTGTGTGGAAATGTAACAGGAACTCACAGGTGGAAAATTACAGTGAACTTCATTTTGCTCACGTGTGAAACAAGGTAGTGAGAAAAACACAAGTACTTAAAGATCACAAACATCTGTGTTGATGGAGCCTTAGATGACAATGAAAAATGTTACTTCACCAAAGAAATGTTTCCCTTGTCCTGACTATGGCTTCAAATCATGGCTGGATTAGCCTGCCATGGGCCCCTATTAATCCCTCTCTTCATGTACTCGGTCACCTACATATACAGATCAAGTACAGAACACACAGCAGCAACACATGGCCGCTTGATTGTAACAAGCCGAGATGCCTAGACACCAACAAGTACTCATATGCTGGTGTACTTCATGATAAAACACAATTCATTTCAGTAATATGCAACATGTAAGCACAATATCATCCAGAATAATACAGTTATTAAAGGATAAGGCTGGTAATATTCTATATTTTTATTAGTTTCAACAAAACCCATAAAAAAAATCAACACTGGATTAATGCTTCAACATGTAATTACCTTGTATCCCAAAGCCTGATGTAGCTTATTTCTCTGAGCCATACACTTCCATTGTTCTCCGAAAAATATTTTAAACACATCAATGAGGCACATTGTTGATACTGTTTATGGGAAAAATATAAAGTAACGCCATCCTTATCCTTAAAACTATATGCTGACACAGAACCGCTTCACAAGACATTGCCCATTTTAAGGTGCTTATATTGTTTCAGTCAATATTGTGCTCAAAGGTGTATATTCACAATCAGATCCCTTGGGGCAGTTGCCAACTTTTTCCAGTTGGTAATCCAGCCTTACTTCAACTACAACATCACAGAGTGAGTGTGGCGGCTTCACATACGAGACAGCGTCGCCGCTGAAATGCATCTTCATTTTGATGTCAGTGCACAACTCAGTGATCACACTTAATTACAGATATTTACAGATGAAGTGAAACTTAGTTTGACTTCCAGGCCTCAAACAATGTGTGCATCAGTGCCCACCGCCAGTTTATCTAAACTTCACTACAGGACGCACCAAGGCCTACGTGTATCAAAAGGTCATGAGCAGGATTCAGTGATTGGAGGAGAACTCTTCTACCAAGAGTTACATTACCACTCCCATGCTAAAGGGAATCATTTATAGCGATCTGGATCCAGTAATGTTTAAATAAATTATGCGCAATAGTTCAGCATTTCAGGATAATTTAGGCAGTGTTTGGTAGGTTTTCATTTACAGAAAAGTAAACAGCTTTCAAGTGCTTTCCTGTGACTGACTCAAACGTTCTAGCATGTTTGTCATGACTTAGGTCTTCACCAACATGAGCCTTGGACCTCAGCGCCCGTCACACCGAGGACGTCTGGGCGAGTTCACTGGGGGCCTTGCTCTGCAGAGTGCCACAAACAGTATCAGAGTCAAGCAGCTCCACTATGCTATAGGGGGAACAGTCCTCCAGTCCCAGCTTCCCGCAGGCCCAGCCGCAGAAGCCTTTCTCCAGGTCTCTCACATCTTGCCACCACTCGCTGAAGGCCCAGGACACCTGCACCACGGCGGAGTACAGAGCCAGAGACAGCGCCATGGGCATGATGAGCATGGGGTAGAAGATGATGAGGAACGGGCATATTGTAATCTTGTGCCAGAACGTCCGCTCCTCATTGTACACCAGGAAGACATTGTACCAGGTCAGAGTGCCGTAGTAGAAGGAAGTGATGAAGGAGAGGAGGAAAATCACGGGGGCACAGGAGAGGCTCCACAGGACGACATGGGGTCCCTGGCACACGCCGAAGCTGCAGGGGCGTCTAGCGCCGTCACCCGCCTCGCACTCTGCATCAAGACGTTCCTTGGACTTGGCCAGATCCCTGATTTCCCTCTCCGTCAGAGTGAGGTGAATGTCGACTAACTGGCCCTTCTTCTTTCCTCGGGTGATGGTGCCTGTCAGGGTCACGTAGCGGCTGTCTGGAGGAAGACTCCATCCTCCTCCTGTTGAGAGATAATACAACAACAAAAGATAATACAAAGACAATTATATATGGCAAATGAAAAAAGCAAGGCAGGCGAGCAAGTAATGTGGTATCTTATCATTTACATGGTCTCATATTGATGATGATACCTCAAAGCTTTCTATATTTCTGCTAATATGCAGTCGGTTTACAGGGTGTAAATTGCACAGTATGTGTCGAACGTGTGACTGAACTTTCCTTCAGTAATAAAACGATGCATGTGGCTTCTTAACAGAATCCAACACCCCTCTCACCTTCGCCTGTAGGTGTGCAGAGGAATTTAGCTCCCTCCTCTGAGCTCCTCTCTGCTCCCTCCTCACCGCCTTGGTCCTCTCCAGGCGCCCTCTCCATCTCAGAGCGGTAAACAATAATGGACTCTGGACGCGGGTCTTTCTTCTTCCTCCTCTTCCTCCTTATGGAGGGCCCCGCTTCTCCGTCGTCCACATGGTTCCCTGTTATGTCCGATCTTAAGGAGACGATCTGGGGGCTGCCCTCTCCCTCTGTTTGAGACTCCTCTACCTGTGCCATGCTCTCACCTGATCCAGAAAACACTTTGACTCTTATAGGCTACTTTTTGATGGGTTTATATGGAGACTAGTAGTGAAGTCCTGAGCAGCACAGCCTATGTCCACCCATTATGTGTAAGTGTTCAATCTAAGGAAGACTTCCAGCTGACAGCAAAGTGATAAAAGCACACACAAACACAGAGAGAGAGAGAGACATTATACAGCAGCTTTGCTTTTCTACAGGCACAATAATGCACTCCTTACAGGGATCCTGGCCTAGATTCTGCACAGTGGCTTTCTGTGTGATGATGACTGATAAAAAAATCTACTAAATATCACATTATCGTTGATCTAATGGCATTATCCATCTGAACAGACAGAGACTACATCGCTCTAGATATATGACAAACAAAGCGTGATAGATTCGTTCAAAAAGGGGGGTTGTCTCTGTCTTTTGCATGACAGCGCACCGATAATCTCAGTGGATATGCAGCGAGCTCATCCTACATCATCCCACCGCCTTTACAGACACATCGACAGAAACACTACACTATTCATAGACGGAATATCGTGATTTACCAAAAGAATGCATCATTTGATAGCAGGGGGTGAAATCGACAATGCATCCCATTCTTCACACAGCTGATCCCCTCCCATTTAAATCCCACCCATGTCCGCTCTTTTGTCTGCAGACGCCAGCCGGCGAACAACATGCACTCTAAATAGCGTAGGAATTGAGATTCAATCTTACCTTCAATAGGTTGGACGAGCAACGGGCAGTTAAACTATACCATGTGCGGATAAATCACTAGAAGGAGACAATGCAGGAGCCCACACATCACAGCGCTGGGTGCTCTTTGCCGATACAGATGCACTACGCAAAAATATTTCCAGAATAGAACTAGCCCCGCCCCTCTGACCTCTGTCCCACCAATCCTGAACCATCCGTGATCCTCTCTGCCGTCACGTGAAATAATGGGGGGGGGGGGGCAAGCACATCTGTCCTCGAGAGTAGTGTGGGAAACACCAATGTAAAGGCCTACACTAATAATCACATGAATACATACAAATAATCATATAATGAACCCCCTCAGATAAACATTTTAACGCAATTCACACAAGATGCGTCTGTGAAATTAAATTAAATTAACAGATTAAACTACATAACAATGTATAAAGTCGTTAATTGGTTTCACCTCCTCTGCTTGCAACATATATGAATGATAAGTAGGCTACTTTTTGGAGCAATTTTGCTGACATTACTTAATTAAGTAATAAGTAATTAAAGTGACCCCCAAATGTCTACCAGCTGCAACATTAAAGTGATGCATAGATTAATGCATCATAATTAAAAATCCAGTAATAAAATGTATACAAATCTGAAATGGACCTTTTTGCATAATGACTACTTTTACTTTTTAGTATATCAAATGTCTAGATACAATTATTGGGTACAACTTTAAGTGGTTCAGTCGTTTTTTTCCCTCTTACACCAGTAAACAGAAAAGGGTTTTAATGTTGGACCAAATGGTCAACATTTGACAGTGTTTTGAAAGTATTGTGAAAACAATACAAAATGTAATCTTATGGTCAAAAATACAGATAAAAAATTCAGGACACTGACTCATTTAATTTGAATAATATTTACTTAATATTTGATTGGCATGATAGCCTAATTATCTAACATACTATCTTTGGTTATTTGGTTCAGATATGAGGCATTGTTGTGATTTTACGTGATTGATCACCTGTCAATCAATCGGATCTGGCAACACTGACAGCAGCAACCTGTCAGAGCGCGCGTGCGGCTAACCACTGATGTTAGGCAGGTGTAAATTAAAAATGAACGACCAATATTCACTTAATACTATTGACAGCATCCTTTTTCAGTTTGGTGAGTTCACTTATTGAGTTTATTGTACGTTTACACTGTAGTTTGTTGTCAGTTGATGTTTGCTTGACGTGTAATTTATAAGTTTTAACGCTAGTTAAATGCTAGCTAGCATTAGCTAGCTGGCTAACAACATAACTGCCGTTTGTATTTGATAGCTCTTCAAACAAGGAAGCTTTCCCAAAAGAAGAATGAAATCAACCAACAAATTAAAGGTAACGTTTCCTACGTCAAACAGTAATTCTTATTAACCTAACTATTATAAAATATCAGATGATTGTATGTAAAGCAGGCTAACAAACAAATGTTGTTATTTATGTTGTGAAATGGTGTCCAAAGTGCTCACATTTCTGTCAACAGTTTGCAGAGTTGACACTGCTGAGAGGAGGTCGTACATCGAAACAATCCACAGAAATATCAAAAGACTTGAGGAAGAAATCAGGGTGAAGCAGAGCACTGTGATGCATAATAAAGCAAATGCTAAAGGGTATGATGACTAGGCAATACATTTGACATATAACTTAACATAGGCAGTGCAGATTAATATTAATATTCACGTATTACTGCTTGTCATCCATGTGACTTCAGCATGAAGGCGACTAACGGCCTGCTTCTTCAGTATCAGCACACACTGAAAGCAGAGCTGGAGAGCAGAAAAGCCAGCTACCACCAGGACATGTAGGTTCACTTAGCTGTGGTGTTGATTTGCATTTGATATGTAATAATAATAATAAACAACGCTGAATTGTTTTTCATTTGTAACGTAACAAGGGAAGTCTATGACGAGAGAATTACAGGCTGCAGGAAGACATTCCAGTCGCATAAAGAATATTATTACCAAAATCCTGTTGCTCAAAAGCTCCTCACGCTGCAGGCGGACAAAGAGGAGATTGAGTTTAGGATCAAGGCTTGTGATGATCAAATAACGATGAAACAGAAGGAGCTGGACCAACTTACTGGTAATACGCTTTTTATATCATCATAACTTGCTGAAAATATTCACTCTTGATGCAGTTAATTCTAATTTCTGCCCGACCAGGTCCAGCCGTGGATTCTTCTTCCACTGAGACACCACCAGACAGGTATCTTATCAAAGAATATTGACACATAGCCTCCAGCAGAGCTTATTCTCTCTCTCATGAAATGTCACTTTTCTTCTTAGTGTTTCTGGCCAGCAGCCCGTAGCAGAACCAGAGAAACAATCAGATCCTCAGACAGAGGAGGAAAGTAATGCTTCCATTGACATCTCCTCTCTTCACCTCAACCAGACAAAGGTACTCGGATACATTGAACAAAGCTGATGGAATTGCAAAGCTGGCAAATTCTTGCAATTATGAAATAGCCCGACATTGACAGTGACCTCCTAGACAAACTCCATGAGTTCTATGGAAGGCGTGAACAGTCTCCAGTCCCACATCCCCCTCCCTTCTACATCCAAGAGGAGGAGATGAGGGCCACCTTCACTAGAAGAAGGCAACAGAGGGTTAAGATGAATAGCCTTTCGTCTGGTCCTCAGGACAGGCGCCCCTCAGGGCTGCGTTCTGTCACCCTGGCTCTTCTCCCTCTACACAAACCACTCCCCACCACAGCTCAGTCACCATTCTTAAACAAGCAGACAGCACAACCATAATTGGACTCATAACCAACAAGAAGGAAGACAGATACCGTTGGCGGGTAGCCCAAGCAGTCACTCGGTGCATTCATAACAACCTCCAGCTCAACACTTCTAAATGCCAATAACTCTTTAGAGATTTCAGGCAAAGCCTCCATTCACGTCTAAGGAGAATCCATAACCATCGCTGATTCATTCAAATTTCTTGACACACACACACATCAGCAACACACTCAAATGAAACATCAAAACAGACCACATTACCAAAGAAAAAGCTCCTAAAACAAACTTCAAAGTAAAGCAACGTCTCCTCCTTCAGTTTTACCCGGCCATCATTGAGATTATACTCACCTCTTCCATAACAGTTTGGAAACGGCAGCATGCAAAAAAAACTGCAGCGCATAGTCAATAAATCATCCAAGAATATTAGCTTCAGTTGAGTCGCTATATCAGACAATCAAAAGAACAAAATAATAAATAAAATCTGACTCTCTCCCTGCCCACCACCTCCTCCAGCTGATGCCCTGTAGGAGGCGCTGTAGGTCCCTGCCCACTTAATCATCAAAAAACTGCTTTTCCTCCACTGCAGTAAGAACTCTGAACTCTTCTCACCAGCACTGACAGATGTAGTGCTCTTAAAACCTCTGTATCAATCCTGTAAATACTGTGTGAATCTTGTTATATGTGAATAATATCTGTTGTGTAAGTCATGCATCTGATGTTGATGTATGTCTACGTTTGATGTTGCCGACACTGCTATATTGATCTTACCCACTATGTTGTACTTAAAGCCAAATCCACAGACCTCGGCCTTGTGGTTATTAATAAGCGTTTCGATTGATCTTTCAGAATGGTAATAAAACTTCTGTGGAGGCAAATGCTGAAGAGATTCGTGAGGAAAACAAGGTCCAGTACACTAAGGTCTGCAGCCCGTCCTCAGGAGGAGGAAACAGTGAGCTGTGGTCAGGTCAGCCGCTGGATGGTAAGTAGAAGAAAGTCTCATGTGTTTCAGTTAACATGTATGTTACATCAAACCCCATCGAGCATTATTTCTCCAGAGCAAAGACACCCAGATGAGCTGCACCCTGACGAGCAGGAGCAGGAAACTGAACAAGAAGACCAAGTCTTGGTAATGTTTGTCTCATTGTACCCAGACTGTCCATTAAATGTCCACTTTGTTCCCTCAAAAAAACAACCGACTATTGAGATGCATGATGGAGAACGTGGGGAGCCCGTGTTTTTGGAGCTTGACCCTTACAAGGAACTAATAGTCAGGTTATTTCGGCGTCTGCTGCTTGCATTTTTCTTAATCCGTCTTAAGTACAAGGTGTTTTCTGCACATGAACAGCAGTCCGCTGTGGAGCAGGCAGTGGAGGTTGAGGAAGACGTAGCTATGGATGAAGAGCAGACACCGAGCGAAGAGGACAATGAGGGACTCGCTGCTTTTCCTCAGTCGTCATCTCGAGACAAACGTCCTCAGTCGACCCCGGTGGAGATGACAGCTGTGCCTTCAACCCCGACATTCCCATTTAAGTGAGGCTTTATCTGACTTGTCCAACACTTAGAATCAGGGCCGCCACTGAGAACGGTCTTTATTTGTTCATTTCAGCTTCAGCCCTGCCAGCTCCCCACGTCACGGCACCTCCGATACCAAATCTCCAGCGTTCCTGTTCTCTCTGAACTCCGAGCCCAGCACCCCGGGCTTCTCTGGCTTTGGGTTTGAAGCGGGCTCTTCACAGGATGAGGTGAGCAGCGGGCAAGAGGAATAAGTGATTTGATAGAAATCAGTTTCTCAAGTTTTGGAATTACATCAGAGTTTCTTCACAGGAGTCCCCCTTCGCTTTCGCCGGCTCTTTTTTCAGCGAGAAGGTACTGCGTTTGTAATGGAACCTCTTTTTATTTCATACAGCGCTGCTAGAACAAAATACCAAACTACTGTATGTTTGTATCTTTTCAGAAAACTGCAGAACCAAAGTCTTCAACCTGTACGTATCGAATTAAATCCCTCTGTTTTTGTGACGTGTATTAGAACTACAGGTATGGATATGATATGTATATGTATATTTTGCAGGTCCTGAGTTCCTGTTTGGACAACCAGAGCAAAGTGAAGCCTTCCAGTTTGCCTTTTCCTCCAAAAGCCCTCAGACAGCTAACAAAGACAACACCAGGGACGAGTTTCCATTTTCATTCAATTTTTGAGAAATGGAAGAAAAATGCTGAATTATTGTGTTTTTAGTACCAGTTTGTTACTGATTTTCTTCTGTCGTGTTCTCATACAGTGGTTAATGACACAGATCTTCATGGTTTAACACGGTTAGTTTAAAGCTTTGTTCTGTTCAATATGTATTCAGCTGTCTGTTTAACTTAATATCGTATTTCAAATCGCTCTTCACACATTTTAAAGAACGTATTGCGAACAGTATCACTGTTAAATGACATTTAATTGAAGGTAAAGCATTATTATCAAAATAATACACAACATGCATTCATATTTCTTTACAGACTTCTCTATTCTAAGTTCAGTAGTTACGTTTATTACACTGTGTATTAATAGGTTTGTTTCAGTGCAGTGTATGAATAAAATGAAATGAACGTCTCACTGGTCCCATGAGTCAAAGTCACATTCTGACATCAAACCACCCACTGCACCACTTTAATCTTTGTGAAAATGATAAGAGGGGCTCAAAAAACTAGCTGCATAACACGGCTTATACAGACATCTTGTTCAGATTACCACACACGTCTGCTTTATATAATATATTCAGTATTAAATCATTAGTTTTAGCTTAATGGCACAGCTGATATGTATTGCAGCGATTTGGTAACGCAGAGGCTTGATTGGAATAGAAAAACCTGCTCCCCTTTGGATAAATGAATACTTGACGTACATTTTCATAGCTGCTATGATACAGACAACATACTGGTATTTCATAGTCTTCAGTCCTGTAAACATGCATTGCAGTGGGTTGAAAACCATTCTTAAAAGTATGTAGTCTGCCTAGAAACAAGGGATGGACAACTAAGGGTCAGAAAGTGCAGCGAGTCTCCTGTAGCTTCAGAGAGCCTAGAAGCCGTGGTCAATGCTAATGGAGCGCCGAGTCACATGTTCGATCTCTCCAGGGACGTATTCACAGAAGCTGGTTTGGTACTTGGCCAACATTTTTAGCAACGGCCGAAGATTTAACCACCACTGGACCAGGGGCATCCGGTGCCTGAAAAACGGGCAGAAATCAGATTTTATTAAGACTTATGAACTCTTACTATTTGGCTAAAAACGGTGACATCGCTTACTCAAAATCAGTCAGAGCCTTCAGCTCAGTGACGGGGCTGAACGAGATGACCTTCCTGTTGAGGCCCAGCACACATGCTGTATCTGGTGAGTTGGTGAACACACGGCCTGGTGGGAGAAAAAAGAAATCATGCTGTAATCATAACAATGCTGTGATTTGACTTTGGGTTTCACAGCAATTCATATATGTCAAGTTTGACTTTATACAGGAACTGTACCTTGACGGAAATTTTCAGTCAGTCTCTCTGAAATCCACTGGATAGCCCTCACACCCAACTTAGTGCCAAAGTTTCTATCAAAGGGAGACGGTGCCCCTCCCTGGAGCGCAAACACACAAGCAGTTTATATATATATATATATTATGACACTCTTGTCTCTTCACAGTATATGGAACATTTATAAGTTGCTAAGCTGCAATTTTCCAGAGTGGAGGACTTGTGTGGTGGCTCCGTACCTGCTGAAGGTGCCCCAACACATTGACTCTGCAGTCAAAGATGCCCTTCCCCTCTGACGAGTACAGCTTATGGATGAAATCTGTAGTGTAGTTTTCATGGCATTTTTCATTCCTGTTAAGACAGAGAAAATGATCAACAGAGGAAAAACTAAATCGGACAATGTTTGTGAAAACATAGATGAGAAGATGCACATTAGCTTTTGCATCAGATTCTCTGTGTGGCTGAGTGAGTGTTATGCACCTCAGTATGAGACCCCGCTGGACGTCCTTCTTCATTTTTTCAGTCAAGTGATCCACATTGGTCTGTATATATATTAAAAGAGACAGAAAGCTGTTAACACTACAGACAAAAGAAAAGAATCAGCGGAGGGTTTTTCTTCTGGTCCCACCTTCAGGTCGTGAATGTTGATGGGGTCTTCAAAGATGTAGGCTGCGTCAGCACCCACAGCGATACCAGTGCAGGTTGCCAGATATCCACAGAACCCCCCCATCGTCTCCACCACAAACACTCGTCTCTTGGTCCCAGAGGCGGACTGCTTGATCTTGTCGCAACCCTGAGGAAGAAACCCAAAATGTGAATGGAGACACTGGCATTTGAAGGGCACTTACAGCCGCTAGTAGTAGCGCTGGTGTGTCGTTTGTGAGCTTCATCCAGGTGTGGTGCTTAATATAGAAGTACAGGGGTGAACTAAAGTGCTGACCCAACTTCCTCCCTCTCAAAGTTTAAAGATTTAAAACTAAAGCTCTAAACACTCACTGTCAGCCCTGTTTTGACCTGGTACACAGAGTTCAAAGTGTACCTCAGTACTACAGCAGCTCATGTTACGTGTCATGTTTTCTGGCTTGGTTCCGTCTCTATTTGTGTTAATCCTGAAAACATCAAAGTCACACTGTTAATTTGCCATCTGCTCAGCATTACCTCCATGGCAGCATTGACAGCCGTGTCTGCTCCCAGGCTGAAGTCGGTTCCGGGGACGTTGTTGCTGATGGTAGCGGGGATCACACACATGGGGATGCAGAGCTCATCATAGCGACTCCGGGCTTCAAACAGCTGCAGCACACCTGCGTACCCCTTTGAAAGTCATCAAGAGATGAGAGAACCTTCTTTGATGTAACGTTGACGCTATGAAATAATATACAGGTAGTGCAATTCTGGTTCTTTGGGGTTGTGTCTTATACCTCAAACCCTCCAACGACCAGCAGAGCTGAGATGTTGAACTTGGTGATGGTTTCCACAATCTTCTCCATGTGTTTTTCTGGAAGAGTTCTGAAATAGGACATGAATCATGAATCATTTAAAGACACTCTGACTATTTTTAGTGGCAGCTTGCTAGTCACGGGTTGTCTCGCACAGCCTGTAATACGGTGTTTAAATTCTCCTGTGGCTCTGAAAAAAGATTTGTCAAATCTGGTCTCTGGGTGGAGAATACATGTTTTTCACCAGAAAATTTGCATTAAAAACTGGGAAGGTTGCATTATGGGAACTGTAACATCTGGTGATTTTGGAAGTTAACACACAAGATAGATGAAATCCGTCATCACAGTGTAGATTATTATGTATATTTAAAAAGGTAGGAATATCAAAATATCATTATATATTGTGATATAGTACATTTTATGAAAAATCAGTTGAGAAAATGTTGTTTTGGCTTATCTAAATAATACCTGACAAATCAAGGTACTTGATCACTTTAATCCAAAAATCATATATAATTAATAATATAATTATAACTCAAATGTAGCTATGATGCAGACCTGCTAATGAATTTTTTCACATTAACCTCAATGGCCAGTACACCCAGGGACACGACAGGGATCCATAACACAACAATAATACACGACATATTGCCTATCTCCTGCATCAATTTGTGTCTCATGTCTCCATAACTTTATGGAAGTACAATACTAAACTGTTGAAGTACTCTTAAGATTACCTAAATGTCGGTATTATATTAACCAGAGTGTCCTGTTCCTCACCGTTTGGTCCCCAGCAGTGAGCCCCCTTGGCCCGTCCATCCCGCCACACTGTGCCATTTCATCTCAACAACCTGCGGACGGACACGAGTCAGTACTGAACGGTTTCCTCACAGTCTCATAGAAGGCTTCCTGTTGCTGAAACCTCCTGCAGTGTGGTATAGACGTAGAGGTAGCAGCCCTCACCTGTCCATTGGCAAGTCCTTGAAAGCCGTCGTGGACAGCGTAGACCTTCTGTCCTTGAGCGAGCGCCAACCTCACAGCAGACCTCACCGCCGCGTTCATCCCCGCAGCCGGAGCGCCCACGTTCAGAATAGCCAGGGAGAAATTGCTCTGAGGGAACACGAGTCAGATATTAATACACACATTTGCATTTAAACATTGATGATTCATTTACACGTGTTGGTGCAGGCGTGTGTTCATGTTAGTGATAGACTTACCTCAGACTTGATGGGCTTCTGGAAGGCAAGAAGCTTGTAGATTTTCCAGTTGTTCTCAAAACTCCTGCAAGAAAATCAGCATTTTTAGCTTAGACTTGTTTAATATTTGCACAGAAAAAAAATAATAAGAATGGTTAATACATTTACAACAGACTATGTTGACACACATTCAGGCAGTTTTGCATTTGAATGGAATGATATATTCTAACTATCTGGTATACATGAAGAATCCTCTCAGCTCTCACCCTCCACGCAGTTTGATGGCCTCATCAAACCTCTTCTCGTTCATGGCAGTCTGCACCAATTTAGTCTGCAAAACAGTCGAAAAATTACAGCAACCTCCCACTGTTTCCAAATATGTCCATCAACACCAATCATAGAGGAGAGGAGAGCGACTCACTATCTCCACACACTCCATTAGAGGCAGGCGAACAGCGTGGTTACCCGACAGGCCGATGGCACACGGCGGAGTGTCAGGAGAGGCCTCCATCAGGGCGATCACCGCCTCCACACCCAACTTACAGCTCTGACAACACAAGAGAGTCCACACTGTACAAGCACATTCACAGATCATGAATGTTGAAGGGAATCATGTCTAAATGAGAGGCATGTTCGACATTGAGGCAGTTTAGATCTGCAGTTAAATGTTCAAACTATAGCTGAATTAATACTTGTATGGCCTCAACATCTTGTTCATGTGTCATAGCAGCATTTTTTGCAGTTGTCCAGCTCACCAGTATTCTGTCGAATGCTGAGGGAGTTCCTCCTCGCTGAACATGGCCGAGTACCGTCAGTCTGGTATCATAACCCAGCCTCTCTATCACCAGCTTCAAACACACATGGAAGCATTTCACCGGGTTATGGGTTATACAGCAGGCACACACACAACAGAGATACGATGAGAGAACAGTCCTGTACAAACATTTGAGAGGAAGCTCTGAACACTGAACTGCTCTCTGCTAGTTCAACCTTTGCCTGTTGAACATTTGAATTCTATTTCAACACCACAGACATCTGTTACATACAGAATAGACACATCTTTAAAACTTACATCTTTTACGTAGGTTGAGGTGATGGGCTTGCCATTGATGTCGATGGCTCCCTCTGCGATGATTATAATGTTGAGTCTTGACCCCTTTGTGCGGCTCTGGAGTCAAACAGGTACATACATATCAGCCATAAAATCAGTTAGCACAATCCTGCCTCTACGTACTGTATAAAAAGGAGTCAGCAAGTATTCCTAAAATGTTTACACGTCTATATTTCTTCTACTTGAAAACAGAGTACCTTCTCTTGTGATTACAAATGTGCGTGGGGCAAGTAAACTGTACTTACTCCCTCTAGACGGTTGCACATCCGGTCCTGCCAGCCCTCGAGAGGCGGAGCCTCTGGAATGAGGAGCCAGTCTGCTCCAGAAGCCAGTGCTGACACCAAGGCCAGATATCTGGAGTGACAGCACATTTGTTTCATTCAGTGACAGCGTGTGAAGGAAAGCAGCGTGTGTTTGAGTGTTACTCACCCACAGTGTCGCCCCATGACTTCCAGAACAAAAGTGCGCTGGTGGCTGTGGGAGGAACACAACATTTATATTAATCCTTTTAGAGCAAAGTATGTGAGCACATAAAACTGAGAATGTCCATATTGTAGCAACATGCCGAGATCCAAGGGAGCAAGTTCAGGCAAGACCATGGACACCATGCCAAACACGGTTTAATGGGTGTGTTGAATTACAACAACACTATTGCATTCCCTCATTACACTATGCAGGTATAAATACACATTAGCTGGATATTTTTTACAATCGTTATTAATTGTTCTATAAATTTGTGAACTATGCTCATCATTTCTCTGAGCCCTTGTTTGGTAAGAATTACTGAACAAATGAATATCATGTCATAATTAAACAGCAGCGGTCACCTTTGTGCTGTGGTCATGATCGCATCAATGATCTCCATGATGCGGTGCAGCGCTGAGTCAGCTCCGATGGTCATGTCCGTACCACAGAAGTCATTGTCGATGGAGCCCACAAGCCCCACGATGTTCAGGTGGGCATTCTGCTTGGCCACAGTGTCTGTGATCCTTCCTGAAGTAGCACACACACACACACACACACACACACACACACACACATATTTGTGTAGGTCAGCTGATGTCATATGAGCACACCTGGAGGTTTGCAATGAAATATCCTGGCTTCTTTCCGTCGGCTACATTTTTTTTATAATTCAACGTTCGGTTGTGCTTTGCTCCACCATCTTGTGTCATCTCGAGATGGTGACGGCAAAAAAGCCAAACTCTACTTCTCCTATACGGTCTATATGTTGTAGTCTATATCAGCACTCATGGAAGACCTCTCGTTCAATTAAACTTGGTTGAATAATCGAAAGTGTGAATGTTTTTAAATACCTTTGTGGATGATGCAGCTATTTGTCTGTATTAACATGAAATGATACAAAGACTGCTCCATAAACTGGACAATCAAATGATGCCTTAAAGGGCTTTTTCAGCACTTTATTTACCGTATTGTTTCCACTGTGCAGCATGAGAACATAATGAGGGTTAAGGGCTCGATGACAAATTAACAATGAGAGTACGTTACCTTTCTGTACGAGCTCATCCAGCAGACCGCTCCACTCGTTGCGAAAGATGTTGGCTCCGGTGAGGCTGCCGTCTCCGCCGCACACACACAGGTTGGTAATGCCTTTCTTCACCAGGTTAAAGGCGGCCGCGATCCGTCCCTCACGCGTCGTGAAGGCCTTGCATCGAGCGCTACCTATCACAGTCCCGCCCTGCAGCAGAGACGTCACATAACCAGTGACAAACCACATAAAGACAAACACCACATTGTAATCTGCCACTGAATAACATCATGCTAAGTGACAGAAATACATCTGTTTGCTCTGGCTCTTGATGGTGTTGTTAGTTACATGAAATATCTGCGATGGAAGACTCAGATTAGATGAATTTCAAGCAGGGATTGGAGACAGGGCCAGATTAGTAGTCAAAGAACAGCCATCCAACTTGCTGCTTCTACAACTGATAAGGCTCAAACATACAGCAAGGCCCCTTACCAGGTTATAACCAGTATTACACAGGCAGGGAGAGAAGAGTTGAGAGCAGGTGTATGAAATAATACAATTCCTATTAAAACCATAAAAAAAAAGAAAGAGAAATAGAGAGAGATATTAAAAACCAGAAATTAAGAAAATGAAGACACAATAGGCCTTTTTCACAGAAGACATTTTGACATGTTGAGGTTTCAAATAATACAATGATTAATGGTTCTGCTTACAGCATAGCTTGGATAGAACAAAGCCATCGTTAACGTTATTTGTAACACCTGTGCTTTTACTAGAATGACAAGTCAAAATGTCTGCCTTGAAAAAAGGCCTATTATAGCTTTTAACCCTGCTGTTAACAGGGACTGACTATGTATAGTCTATATATATATATATATATATATATATATATAAACTATATGTGTGTAATATTGAACCTACCAGTTGGATGATGTTGGTCACACTTTGCCAGTTTGCCAGCTTGATGTTGTCTCCCCCATCCACCATGCCCTGGTATCCCTGAAAAGCAATTTTCCAAATGATAAGTTAGTTTGAAAAATAACAATGAGGACTGGCCAAGCAGGAATAAAGTCCTAAGACCCTAACTCAATGTTTAATAGGGTCCTTTTAATAGAAAAGGGTTTGTTTACCTCATATATAAGATAGACCTGGGCCCCCACATAGATGCCCATCCTGGTCACAGCTCGGACCGCAGCATTCATCCCTGGATCAAGGATAGTTGCATAGAAATATTAGACTTGCCTATGAGTTTCATTACACACAAGCTGTTACACAATTACCCTGCATGGGGAAATCAAACACTGTGCTCCATATGACTTCATTATTGGGCAACGGTGCCATCTGCTCTCTGGTGAGAAGGAACCAGAGTCCTTGACCAGAATCAATATTACTTGAACAGACCATGGCACTGTATGTGTTACCAGCACTGGAAGTACAGTATCAGACAGATACAAAGTCAATGGGGTACAAAGTGCAATATTGAGCTGAGTTGTAGTGGAGAAGAGGTATAAAGTAGACTAGCAGAAAATGGAAATACTCAATACCTCAAGTACAGTACTTGAAAGTGTACTTAACGTGAGTTAGGGCAACATACAATACAAGTACTGCATGAATGCAACCATAGGCTGCGGTCAAAAAGTCATTTTTGCTTAGGAAGCAAACTAACTAAGTGAAATGACCCGGAAGTATCTAAATGGCCGCCATGATAAGAGCTGTTTGAATTCTCTAAATGCAAAGGGAAGGTGCTTCAATGCTTCCTTTATTCGCTCCTTCAGCTGAGGATACACTGGAGAAGATAATGCCGCCCCACAATTCCTTGCGGCGGCCTCATTTCAAGTGACGCACCATTCGGCCGTCCATGAAAACATAATGATATGATCATCTTTCACAGGGTTTAAATGGTGGAGTGTGAGAGACTGTAAAGGGCTTGATTACAGAATACATTGAATACATTAAATGGTGTAAATAATACACAATATATCATGTACAACTATGGGTATTTATTTGAACTTTTTACTCCCTGGTTTGAACGTCTTCCAGGCTCTTTCCTCACAAGATGAGAGGTCATTTCAAAATAATCTATTTAGTCGGTTTTATCATAAGAGCTTCAATGACAAAATAAAATATTTGATGAATAAATCTGTGTAATATAACATCTTTCATTCTTCTGATGTTCATGTTTATTTATGTTCCATCTTTAATCCTTAATGTTGAAATAAATATGTGCCATCCTCTTTGTTTACCTTTTTGGTAACCCCGTGTTTAACGTCAGATTGCTATGCATTGTGGGCAATTCCCTGGGGCAAAGTCTGCAGAAATGCAGATTTACGGAAAGGGCTGAAGATGTCTGCAGGAGAGCCCTCAAACACTCGATGATCTGACCGTGGAACAGCCCCAAACCCGCACGGCCTCAGAGTGTGAGAGTCCGTGCGTGTGGAGGTTGTTATTGGTCGTCTTTTCCTAACTCCTCATGAATTCTCCTTCACTCCTTTCCTCGACGCCATGATGTTTTCCATCGAGGTCAATGGGAAGTGGTTAGTAACAGATGTTAGGAGGTCATATTTTGACTTGTTGGGCCACAGACTGTATATGCAACCCACACGCGACCTTTGACCCATTAGCGTTACAGTCTTCATAACACTTTCCAATCATTTCTGATCAAATGATCTTCACTCCTCTCCATCAACAAACTATTGCTATTACTCCATGCTTATGTTGACATTTACTACACGAAGTTAGCTTAACACCTGCATGTATTTAAAGGCTACTACCTGTACTATAATGTTAATTTGAGTTAAAACTCACCTTGTGCATCTCCACCGCTGGTTAGCACTGCCATGGCTCGACCAGCTCCCGTCATCTTCAGCTTCTCCAAGTCCATCGTGCACATTTTGACCCCCCAGTTTACGACAACAAACCCGGGTGAAAACTTTAAAAAAATGTCCGTCAACAAGTTAAATTAAGTGGTTCTCTTTAGGTAAATAGGGGTTAATCCAGGTGTCGCTTCCTTGTCAGCAGTAGGTAACAAGTAAACGTCAAAGTACAGCGGTTATCAAGGACTTGGCTCCGCCCCTTTCAGAGCTGAGCTCGCGGGGAGGAGTACAAGTGAGCGCTTATTTTATGACCCCGCACCTTCCGGCAATACAATGTTGCAGTTTCAGCAAGTCTTAAGACATTAACCCCGCCTCCTCGAGTTCAACAACAGCACGTACAGCACGTAGGCTACACCAACCTCCATCAACAACCTTTTCAACAGGTTTTGTTATTACGACACTAAAAATCAGATCAGAAAATGTATAATATCTATAATAATAAAGTACATAATAAAATAAATTATACATATATGTGGTTTTGTCACCGTTTTCACAACGGTGGGGGCAAAATAATCTGAGAGCCCCTTAATTAAGGTTTTACTTATTTTTTGTACTTCCTTAATTAGTTAGTGAACACTGGACTTGACTGAAAAATACCAAATCAATAGTCATACTTAAAACATTTCGAATTTGAAAATTTACATCTTACATTAAAAGAAAACCTTCTTCATAGTATTGTTTCTTGGAATTTAGGTATTCTTTAGATTTAGCGTCTCTGTGCCTGGTGTTAAAATTCCTGACAGCTCGGAGAGGACTTTGTTACAAAATATTATGTTGGGAGACAGTAAATACAAGTGAACACCCAAATGACTAAATATAATGTAGAAAATACATGTTTTATGGTGTGAAGTTCTGCTACCCCAGTACTTCTAAAATCCTGACTATGGTTGGGTTTCATATTATTGTTATATAAAACTTTAGCACTATGGGTCCTGTGGCTTCTAAAATACACGTGAAACAGGCATGAAATGAACTTCTAAAACTCAATGAGTCTATAAATGACTATAACTTAGAAGAGAAGAGGCGGACCACAGTGTGTTGGGTACAGTACATCAGCATTTATTCCATGCAGTTGTTTGCTCTGATTTTATTCTCCCAGATACCCATTGCACTGTACACTGGATAATACAGGAAACTGACAGGATTGGTTGATCGTAATGCCATTCAACAGGGAGTTTGAAATGAGAGTAACAAAGAAACAGATGTTTGATACAATGGATGAGGCAACATGATGTCTACAGTTGGAGACAATTTCACCGAATTTCAGATGTCAGTATCTGGTATTTTAATTAAAAACGAGAGGAAGGGATCTCTGCAGAAGTACAGAAATCAGCATCACACATGCCTTCAGCCTTAACGTCTCAGCTGCGTCAGAGCACTGGCTGGCTTTTGGCTGTGCTAGTGATTCCTTATAGTGCCTGACATTGACTAATCAAAGTCTGCCAAATCAATACTTCATCATCTAAATGACGAATGGTCCCCTGCAGGGTCACACAGACAAAAAATGATGCCAATGATATGCAATGCTTTTGTTCTCCCATACAAATACTGTCCCCCCCCCCCCCCCCCCCCCCCCCACCAAGTCATTGTGCTTCCTTTAAATAATACTATTCAGGAGAAATCATAGATCATGACATTTCTAAAGCTGCCTGAAACCTTACCAGTCATTCATAATAAATTAATTCAATAATCACGTAGGCCAGCTACAAAGAAAAAAAAAAAAATTAAATTAAAACTTTACAACAATCAAAACTTCACAGGATATATGCCAGAAAGACAATGTTATTAACAGCTTGATCGGAGTACCCAGTTATTACGATACACTAGGTTATTTCACACGTACGTAAACGGAGTGAAGGAGGTTGAAGGAGGCTCGAGGAAAGGCAGCAGCTGCTTTCAGTATCAGGTGTAAGCCTTTCAAGCGAAGAGCAATTGATCCATCGGTACAGTTTTAGGTTCACCTTGTGCTATTCAGTCCTCTAGACTCACGCCCTCCTGCAGTGTTCAATACTGACGTAATACAGATGAAAGAATTTCCTGCTCACTTTCAACCAATCGGGGGCTCATCATCAGTGACGGAAGGCTCCGTCAGAGCTGTGTGATACGTTATAGGGAGAACAGATAACAGTACATTTACAGATGTTTATATACAGGAGTAAGTTACTCTGAGATGAGGTTGTTGAAAACCAAGAGCATGCTTTATTGCTCAGTGGCCTTGTCTCTGGCTTTTATTCCTAACTTCAGAATCTCAGCCGTCTGCTCACACACGAGCTGACATCTTGACATCGTTAACAATTCAACCTTGGCTGGCTATTTTTTTTCAACCGCAGAATCGGGTGGATGACAAACACTCAAATAGGGCTCAAAATAAAGCTCTCACAGGTGCAGCATCCCCTTTCAAAGATAACAAGACAAAGTAGTTATGTTGCTGGGATTCTAGGGTTTTCTAGGGACATTTATAGGACACAAGCAAAGTCATTGTAACTTTCCCCATCTAGTTGCTGTTGATATATTGCTCCTGCTCTCAATCAACAACATAAAACCTGAGCATCAAACCCCCCCAAAAAAGGCGAATTCATGACATTTTAAAAACTAGCGTCTATAATAAGCTGTTGAACACGTGCTGCTCTCCTACAGCCACCAGCCACCGTTCAGTGTCTAGCCAGCTAGACGCTTCAGATCCTGAGCAAGGAAACTTCTCACCTGAGCGCCAACCTACATTATTGCGGTTTTTATTCACTACACAATCAGCGAGTAGAAACCACCCTGCTAGAAAATGGTAAACGCTGCACCTAGTGATTATAAGAAATGGGCTACTGCACCTGGATTCCAACTAAAACGCTCTACATAACATTAATGTCTGTTACAGCAATAAAGGGTTGAACATCTGTAAGACTTGTTTTTTTAATTCTCCTGTATGGTCCATATTATGTAAGATTCCTACGTACAATAATTGGTCCAGTCCAGTTTCTCACAGTCCTCGAACAATCCTGAGATGAGACTTGAAACTGTAATGTCTAATGGAGAGGAACGGGTTTTGTGTTCTCACTCACACTCACACTCACACACACACACACACACACACACAAACACACGCAGATAACTCCCTAAACAACTCTGATCATGACATCTGATTGATGATGGTGTTGGCGTGTCTCGGAGAAGGATGAGCCGGGTCGCAGAGAGTCTCTTTTGTTGTGTTTTATCTTTTCTCAGTTTGTGTCTTCATCTCTGTTGCTCTGCCGGCTCGTCCGCTTCATGCAGTCTTCTGGCAGCGTTTTGCGATCTGCACAGGCATGCTCGGACAGTTCAGCGGGGGATCCTGATGACCGACTAGACGCACGTGTGGGTTGCTAGAAAGGAAGGGAGTCCGGGTTTGCGAGGCAAGTCGTTCATGCTGGTGTTCAGGCTGTTTTAAAATAAGCTCCCTGTTCCTGAGTGGTGGAGGGTTAGGGGAACAGGGATCTGCACTGTAAACTCATGATAAAGCAGGTTGATCTTACTTTAGTAAGAGGAGGGGGGGCCTTGTGGGTTGGGGATTTCGGTCTAAAACAATAAGATGCTGGGAGCAATGATCAAAAGGCTTGTAGTGACACTACTTGTCTGCGTCAGTCACCTGAGAGACCAAATGTCTAACACGTCAACACATCCTCCTCATCATCATCATCCTCACAACACACACTTAGCCCATGCTCAGTTTAAAAAGTGTTTCTCTCTCTGAATGATCAGAGAATTTACTGATTTTCCTTCGAAACTCAGACAAAAATAAATTATGAATGTTACACAATCTACTGTACATTATCATTCAAAAGGGGAATCCCTGCCATGGGTTTGCCTGGATGCTGTGCAACAGGAGGAGGGGAGCTGAGGGATTATGAAGGGTGGTTTTGGGGGAGGTTCTGGGAGAGATTGCATGGGGGATTTGCTATAAGGAGCTTTGTTTACAATGTCGTCCTCTTATTGCTGTATTTTCTGCAAGGCTGAGCGGGACACGATGGCCTCCAGGCAAAAACAGAGCCGGGGGGGGGGCGGGTTTCACCACGAGGAAGGAGCCCCGGCTTTGTTGTTTCTGATGGTGGCATCGGAGCACTCCGCTTCTGATGAATCACCGTCTGAATCCCCAAACTGTAGTGGATTCTGGGAGAAAAATGAGAGTAAAAAGACGGATTCAGTGTCGATTGTATTATTTGATCATCGCTAGCATGGCTAAGACACAAAGCGCTAACATGACGGGACCACACACACACACATCCGCAGTACGGACCTCGTAGCTGTGTTCGTCGGAGCACAGTTTTCCCAGTGAGATCTGGGTCTTCACCCGGCGCACAGCGCACTCCTTGTCAGAGAGGCCATCTGACTGGGTGGAGATGTCGATGGGGATGTCCGGCGTGTGTGACAGCAGCTCATCCAGATGTTCCTCCTGACTGGCGCTCAGCTTCTCCAGGGGCCCGCTGTGGGAGTGGTCACTGGTGTTTCCCTCCTCTCCGTCAGACACCGACAGGTTCTCTGAGCTGAATGTGGAGTAGGACTGGAAGCTGCTCATACAGCGATGAGGTCTGTGAGGGAGCAGAGGAATTACGTTTCCATGTCAGTGTTACAGACTATGATTATTTGGGTTATGATGAAACAGTGTTGGAGCACAGTTAAGGTCAAAGTGGCAAACTTAAAGCTAGGACGGGCAGTTTTCTGGAAAGAATTTGAAAATACAGCCCTCATCCTGCAGCTCTCCCCTCTCTGTCCTAAGCCCCTCCCACCAAAAGAGAACAGGTATATGCTCACACTTAACACAGTAACCTGGAAGAGCACAAGTTATTCAGGTCAAACTTCATTCCGATCATGATTGTGAGCCGGATGCCGTTATATAGCGGCAGTTTTATGAGTTTTACTGCTTTGCAGTGTAGGCAGCTGTTACCAACGCTGGAATAGAAACCTTTTCTGCAGGATATTCCGCCATTGAATCAGGCTTTCACCTTCTGAAGAGACGTGATCGCACATTTGCATTTGTAAAACAGCCAATAGGAACGCCCTCTCTCTGAAATTACTTTTGTCTGTTATCTTCTCAGATGTCAGTTGAGTCTTCATCTCTGTTGCTCTGCCAGCTTGACCAAAGTCTACCGTCAAAGCATCTCTGCTTACCGGAGAACCGCGGGCTTGCCCAACTATGACCAAAAGAAACTGCCGACCCCAGCTTTAATGAATTGTAACTGTACTTTACCTCGGCCTCCTTGGAAACTCCACTTCACTGTCAACCTCACCCTCTTCCTCTTCAGATGACTCGTCACCACCCTGTAAGAGAAGCAATTACAGCTGTTAATAAATCATCTTTCACAGCTTTCTGAACACAAACGCGTACTAAAGACCAAACGATGGAAGGCTACCAGCTTTGCTCACCTTCCTGAGAGGTCTGAGAGTGCGGGGCAGTGCAGTGAGCAGGGTGCGAGTGCGCTGGGACGCCTCTTGTTCTTGTGGCTGAGCCTTCTTTTTGGCCTCTCCGTCCGAGGCTGGATCTTTGCTGGGAGCCCCCAAAGAAGACGCGGTGCCTTCCTGGGTGTTGAGCAGAGAGTAGCGGGGCAACTCCGTATGGCTTGATGCAGGAGGGGTCTCCTGACAGTGTAGGCAGCCAGGGAAGGGGTGAGCCTGGCAGCAGGGACACAAAGCACCAGCACTAGCACCTGTAACAGGATTGGAGCTGGCGGACGAAGTCCGCTGTCGCGTGTCTGCATCCACAGCGGTGGATATGAGGTCGGGGCTGAATCCAGAAACGCGGCGCTGGAGGTGGTCTGTCTGCGGGCTACGGAGGGGAGCGGCGGGGCCGAAGTAGCGCAGGTTGTTGGCACAGTTGACAACGGCCATCTCCCGGCCCTTTAAGGGGAGGAAGGGCCCCTCGGTTTGTGGGTGGTGGTGGTGGTGATGGAGGAACGGCTGCTCCTGGAGAGACCGGGTGTCTTCTAATGTCTTCAGCAGCCCGGGGAACTCGCTGTGGCTTCCTTTACTGTTGGCCCGGCGGTGACGGGGCTTGCTTCGGTAGCGGGCTTTGCCGGGAGGCGTGGACACCTTCGGGCTGGCTGATAGAGGTGATGGGGAGGGGAGTGGGTCGAGGCTGGGGATGCCATCAGAACGAAGCAAGTCGGGTCTGAAAGAAATGAATTAGAGAACATTAACATAATGTATCAAAATCAATTTATTCTCCCCAACACGTCTTCTAATGACGCAACTGGCTTTACCAGAACATCTAGTAGTAATTCATACTACTTCACTCAGAATTGTCACTTATTTAATGGATATGAATCATCTAGATGAACCTGAAAATGCTAATGGTTGTGTAGCAGCTGAAACAGGAAATTAAAATCCTTTCTTTTACAATTAGCTGTTCAGTTGCTACGATTCAGACCTTTTAGTGGGGGGCATCCCAGGTTTGTGGGACATGCTTCCTTTCTTCTTGATGAGCTTCTCTACAGCGTTGGTCCTGACGATGGGTCTGACAAGGTGACGCTTATAGGTCCCTGGATATTTCTTCTCCACTGCCTGCTCTCTCCTACAGGGACGGAGTTAAATAATGGCGAAAAGAATTCACATTCAATTCTACCGAGAGTTGTACTTTCATTACTCCAAACTCTGGGAGACAGAAATCAAATAAGGCGTACAAATCTATATAAATGTATCTGAAACAATACAGATTATCTTACTTTGAATTTGACTTTCTATTTAAATTACTTCTTTCTTTCTTTTTTCGGGGAAAGCACACAAGACAACATACGCAGGAATTATTCAGAAGAGGAAGGAAATGTAATAATAAAAAAAAGTAATTCTCAAGCAAAGACAAGTAATCGTCTAAGGTTTAAAAACGCCCTACAGAGCGTGACCTGAAACAATGACTTTTTATTCTGTTCTTCTCACTAACTGAATAGTCGGTCAGTTGTCTTGCCAGCCATTGTAATAATTTAAAATATCAAAAATGAGTGGAAATGCTTTTTATAAAGAGGAAATGGTAGTATACACACAAGTAAGGAGCAGGACAGCAGTAAAGCAAGCTGATGGCTACTGTGCTTAAGGATTTATTGACATACTTCATGAGTTCCTTCTCTCGGACCTCCAGCTGCAGCATGATGGCACTGAGCTCCATGTAGAGGTTGTTGGCTCTCTCCAGCTTCCGCTCATAGTGCTCCCGGATGTCCAGTGCGTGCCTGAGGGTTTGAGAAATGCAGACAAATATTCATCTCTAACAACTTCTGCTTCAATTTCATAAAACTACGTAATTAACACAAAGAAATAGATACATGCTAAACATACTAGTAGTCATTTACTATAGTTTACGTTTCTTGTAAATGTCTCCTTCCTTACACACCTGAGTTCGTCCCGCCTGCGTCGGATCAGCTCCTCGTCCAGCCTGTGGATGCAGGTGCCTTCACTTTTGATCTTCTCGAAATGTTTCTTCACTTCCTCTCTCCATTCTGACTGTAATGTGGACGGACAAAAAGCTGACAATCCACTCTCAAACACAAAAGCCATCAAATGACTTAAACTCACACTTACCGATAAGAACAATGTCATCTAGAACAAGTAAATGCTGTCTAAGGCTTGTGAACTACACTCAGGGTTGGTGCATATCAAGAGTAGAGAGCACTGTGACTCTTACAAAGTGAAGCTTATTGGGTTTTGCAGCAACAGCGCTGACCTGAGACTTGAAGTAGGTCTCCTGAGGAGCTCCTAGGACATCAGCAGAGGCAATGTCGAGGTGTAGGAGGATCTGACGAAACGAAGGCCTATTCCTGGGCTTGCTTTGCCTGCAATCGGCAAATAACAGGGAAAGATATGATTAAATGAGAACGCTAAGAATGTTCTTTTAGGCCGTCCTTAGTGGTGCATTTGTTAACGCAGCACAAAACCTTTTTACCAGCAATATTCTAACAGATGTGCCGGCGCTAACATAGAATGTGATCCGCACTCACCATGTTTGTTTCATGAGGATTTTGAAGCCATCCGGGCAGGTTGAGGGGACAGGAAGGTGAAGACTGTTGCTGCCAACACCCCAAATGATGGCGGAGGAGTCCACATCTTTGTAGGGAACCTCTACGGTCAGAAGTTCCCAAAGCACAACTCCAAATGACCTTAAACAGAAAAGCAAGTCAGGCCTCACTACAGCGACATCAACAGAAGACTCTCAGAATATTAGACTTCTATCGAACATATATACTAACACAGTTGAACACTGACCTAATGTCTTTCTTATTTATTCAAATAAAAGTCATTTTAGTACTCACCAGATGTCTACTTTTTCAGACACAGGCTCATTTCTTATCACTTCCGGGGCCATCCAGGCCACCGTACCCGCAAATGACATCTTTGTACTTTTGTCACTGAGCTCTTTGGACGTTCCAAAGTCGGAGATTTTCACGGTGTCGTTGTAGGTGACCAAAACACTGAAGACAGACACAAACAGAAATCACACAGACTTGTTAGCAGACTTCTCTTCTACAAGTTTATGGCAGTCCTATAATAATCTGTATCAACTGCACAGTAAATTCTGGAGCTATTATAAAAAAAACAGGCCGACATTAATCCATGCCCGATGACCTGGGTTAAACCATTCTGACCAATAGATTGCAGTAAAACTGTTACAGGAGCACATTTCTGCATCTGAAACACCCCATTGGCCGAATGAGACTGACCTTTCCAGTACATTCAGCCTGCTGCCATTCTGCTGACTAATACAGTGTTTGGCCCTGCAGCAGCATGATGATATTGATTAGAGAAACTAGAGGGCTACAGTGTGCCCAGGATGAGACCGGAGGAGCAGGATGAGACCGGACACGGCCTTACGTCAAGGCCACTAGCTTTTAAGTCTGAGGACGTCGTTTGAATGTCAGATTACTCAGAGCTGAGAAGGATGAATTGTTGCTGCTGCTGTGGGCCGATCAGACCACAGCAGCCGTGGGTTGCTGCGTAACAGACTGTCAATTGTGAATGAGGCTCCTGCTCTATACCAGGAAAAAGAGGACACTCACTTGGGAGACTTGAGATCTCTGTGAATGATCTTGTGCAGGTGAAGGTAGGCCATGCCGCTGGCGATGCCTGTGGCCCAGTCCACCAGCATCCTGGGGGTGACTTTCCTCCCCGCCCTCAGCACCTCGTACAGCTGGCCCTGGGCACAGTACTCCATGATGATGCAGTAACAAGGCGCCTGGGTGCACACACCCCTAAAAATGGACAAAACATACTTGTTTAAAGCTGTGCACATCAGAGCTCCAGCAGCAGAAAATAACCAGACAACATCAGGTCACATGCAAGATCGAGTGGTGGCAGACTTACTTGAAGCTGATGATATTTGGATGCTTGAGTTTTCGCAGAGGTTTGATGTCCGTCTCCTTCTGCTCACGCACCTTCTTGATGGCCACCTCCTCGGAGCGGAACTTGCCTAAGAAGACGGCTCCCTGTGCACCGCTGCCCAGCCACTGCAACTCGGAAATCTCCTCAAATGGCACCTCCCACATGTCTGGAAACAAACAAATGAAAAGTTTTATATTGAGGCTTTTTGAATTGTACACACTCGTCTAATTTTGAGCTTTAGCATTGTTTTTGTCCATCAATATTCTTTGTCACGTTTGCTCTTTAAAGGAATAGTTCAACATTTTTAGAAATAAGCTTAGTCGCTTTCTTTCTGAGAGTTTGGTGAGTAGATTCGTCAACATAAGCATGTGTAGAGGCAGACTGAGGCGCTCGCTCTGTGTGTGGGTGTGTGTGTGCGTGTGTGTGTGTGTGTGAGAGAGAGACAGAGAGAGGGGGAGAGAAGGTGGACTATCGTACACAATGTTTCTGTAAGTTATTAATAACTTACTCCGAAAGCTTTGATGCTTCGAACAATCCGGTACAGTCCTAATCCAGAGGGAATAAAATCCACCTACCAGCACAGCTAAAGCTCACTAACATCAACAATTTATATCTTGTTTGTTTATTCTCTAAAAACTCAAGTGCAAAAATGACCGTGACGACAAAAAGTGAACTATTCCTTTAAAAAAAAACATCTATCTATCTTCCATCTTGAGGAAAAAACACAACCCTTTCAAAATAAATGTTGTGTACTTTAAGCTTTCTAAAACTATCTTCATGTGAACATAGTATCTCAGAGACAAACACAACATGGTTTACACTAGATATTATATTTTATAGCCATACTGAGCAAAAATAACGCCCTGTGCTCAGCTGCTAAAACTGTCTAACAGTGAGTCATACGCTGTTCCGTCCTCGTCATGTGGTTTTGAAACCAGCGTACCGAAGCTATGCTGCCCACTACATGTGGACATGAGCGGACCCACAACGAGACCCAGCCTTGTTCTGTCTGACCGGGACTCCATCCTGCAGCGTCTCTGTGAAGGCAGCCCTGCAGCAAGGTGAGTCTACCTTAACCATGACCTCAATTCAAACGGACAGCTGTACAGCTTCCCTTACAACACCAATATGGAATTGAACAGCGGTGCATTTAGTGTCCGTAGTTGATTCCAGGAAGACAGATAAAAGCCAGAACTAACCTTGCTGTTGCAGCTTGTATTCTGTCGAGTACGTCTTCCCTATGATGTTCCAGACAGGCCGAAGGCAACCGAACAGCCCCTCTAAGAACCCGCCCGACCCGGGCCCCGCTCTCTGGAAGTGCAGCTTGATGTCATCGGGGTGATGGTGGTGGCTCTGCCTCCCCTCTTCACTGTGCTCCACGGGACAGTCCCCTTCTCCCGTCTGCTCCTCCATCCCACTGCCACATCCGCAGTGCTCACAGGGGGCCGGCGATCCAGCCTCCTCGTGGTCCTGCTCCTGCAGCTGGAGCACGCTGTTGTCGAAGTGCCCGCCCTCGCTCCGTGTCGAGTCCACACTCAAGGCTGTGTTCGGGGCACTCACGACCCCCAGCACGGAGTCCTCGTCCTGGCCAGGCGTCTGCGGCGTCTGCGGCGTCTCCAGCGTCTGCAGCGTCTCCAGCGTCTCCAGCGTCTGCAGCGTCTCCAGCGTCTGCAGGGGAACGGGCAGGTGCGTCGGCGGTGCGAGGTCTGTGATAATCTGAGGAGGTAAATTGGACGGAGGGGCCTGAGGAGGCTGAGGTTGGGAGTTGGGCAAGTTCGATTTCTTCACGGCGTCCCCGACCACGGTGAGTTTGAGCTCCTCCTTCAGCTTGCCCACCAGCAGAGTGGGGCAGGAGGTCCACGAGAGCACCTCTGGGGAGCTGCCCATGGTGTCGTGCATGTGCATGGGCTTCCCAGTGATAACGAGTGGGGGTGCGTCCTAACACACTGGTTTGTCTTCTGGATGTTGAAAATCACCTACAGACAGAAAAGAGAGAGACAGGTTATCTTTAATAAAGTCCATGGAAGATAAAATGCAGATTAAAATAAAAAAAGCTGATCCATTTGGATGATTGTAGATACATCAGATACAACATGAACAGGATTGTAGCTGGTGCCACGGGGCCCTATTACTTCCACAAAGAGAAATGCAATCCTCTCATTTCCTCTCATAGATCTGGGATTGAGAGAGCTTACATTAATGATGATTATTTTTAACTATGGAGTGCAAACACTGCAGGGCGGAGGAGGTCAGAAATATCAGATAGGCTTTAAAATCAGAGCACAAAGACAGAGTTGCTGAATGAAAGACGTCGCAGAGTAGATAAAAATAATGTGATTCTGGGAAGTTTCTGGGAAACGGTTCAACTAAACCAATCACACACACACACAACCGGGGCTTTACCGTGTTCTCGGTGAAGCAGTAACAGCAGAGCGGGGATTAAAAAGTCTTCCTGTGTATTAGGACCGCTGAGAGCAAAACATCTGGCACGCACGGCCCATTCCCACTGCTTACCCAGCAGCAACGGCTACAGCCACCACAGGCCGACAGCCAGCAGCAGAACAAACACACTAGTTCAGTCACTTTAAGTCAAATTATTATTTCACTCAGATATATTAAAAGGGTCAGCTTCCACAACAGTATGGCAACATCTGGGATGAATTTAAATCATATAAAAGTACATGTTGTCCTATTGTCATATGTTTCTCAAACATGGCAAATGATCTCTATATGTACAGCCGGAGAGAATATAACAGCTTAAAGAATAAACAAGAATAAACAAAGATGAGGCATATTAATCTCAGTTTAAGGTCCACCTATTACCTTTCTCTGAGCTATTAATTGCATCTCAAGTGTCTCACAAATTGTTCCAGCTATTCATGCTCATGCTTAAATATCTTGTGCTTCACAAAGAAAAATGTTACCCAAAATGCAATGCTTTCTACCATAGATGTTGTTAAGAAAACTACATCTGTCAATCTACCAAACCTGACGTAGTTAAGCCACAATAGCATTTTTTTACATCAAATTATTCTGATGGCAAACATGGCCACAATTTTGAAGAAAAATGGCGAAGAGTCAAAAGTATTTGTTTCCTTCTTTCTCTTCATCGGGGTCAGATGTGAGTGTTTGTGGTGTGTACTTTTTCAACATTACCACTGGGAGTCAGAAATGATCAAATCCTACTTGTTGCAACTGTAACATAGACGATGTTTTCAGACAAACAGATTGCCATTCATCCACAGTCTGACTGTGCTTGTTCACCAAATTTTGGCAAAAAAACCCCGTCACAAAGCAGTTTCTAAAAACTGTTTTTGAAGACATGCCCTTAGAAATCCAATCAAGTTTGAAGGGGCAGTAGAAAACAGAGGGTGAGGGACACAGCGTGAGGGAGATAGCGAGAGGCTGGACAGCGTGTACAGTCGGGAACAAAGTCCAGGAGGGAGGAGACAGAGAGGCGGTGAGGTGGCTCTGTGTTACGTGGAGGTTTCCTGAAGGAGACAGACAGGAAGTCACAAAGAAACACACACTTAGTTCATGTTAAAGCTTTGAGCCTACGGCCTCTGATGCAGATAACTTTGCTGCTGAAATGCTGCAAAGCTACGACGCAGTGCCCTAATTTCAGAGGTAAACATGTGTGTTTAATAATGCATTTGTTATTTTTGCCTTTTTGGACACTAGACAATAAAATGAAGAGCAGAAAAGATGGAGAAAGAGAAAGGGGAGTAAAAAAAAAAGGAGATGCTCACATTTACATGATACGCATCCTAACCCGTCGGTCCACGCGGACGCTTGTGCGAGGGCATGTACTGTATCTGTGTGTATCTACTGGGGGGTAACCCGAGCGCTGTGAGAGCGTAGCGGCTGCCAGAAGCTCATCTATAATGCAGGCCTGTCTCCGAGCAGGGTGCTGAGAGTGCAGGGGAAGGAGAGAACGCTCTCTCAGGTATCCAATAAATCTGTCCCCCTCCACAGCCGGAGACAATCGAGCTGTGCGAGTAGAGGCCTGCGCTGAAATTCCACCCCACGGAGGATTCTGGGAGCCGGGCTTCTGACGTGGGCGGATGTGGTCGGCTGGACAGAGACGTTGAGACACAAGCGTGCACACACAGTAACCCCTATAACCCAACTAAGACTCAATGATGACTACAGACCACAGTTTCAGACACACTTTTAGTATTTTTAACGATTCGTACTCTCTCTGCCCTCTTTCCTCGTTCCTAATCAGGACCGAGCCTATGCATCTCTATCTCACGCCACGAACAGGAAAAGAACCTCTCGCTCTCCCCCATTAATCTCTAATGGAAGATCTCTATGTGCATAGAGTCCCATGAATAATGTCTGGGCCTCATTAAGAACGGGCCCAGGGTTTCATTTACACAGTCATTTATTTACAGGACTTTCCGAAAGTGCGGTGACTGGGCGAAAAGGACGCACCGACTGTCCCTCTGATGTTAAAATGTCATTTTGTTACACGCTTGCATAAAGTACGCACTGCTTCGGCGAAGGAAACAATGCCGATGCTCAGCAGAGAGGGTAAAAAGAATAAAGAGGGAGAGAGAGAGAGAGAGAGATAAAGAGAGAGAGAGAAATTATCAAGGGCTGATCCTTTAATCCCTCTACAGGGCTGTAGAGACAAGCTTGTACAAACACAGACCCTATTCATCCCTCCCCCTCCACATATCCTCTAAACACTTCCTCTCATTTTCTTGCCTCTCTAAACGCAACCTAATGTCAACGACCAATAGCACGACGCATCACGACAAACACATCTTTAGCATATACGCAGAGCCGTGTTGGCAGAGAAAGACCTCACTGTTAGACTGTTACTGTACATACTTTATGTGTGTGTGTGTGTGTGTGTGTGTGTGTGTGTGTACGTGGCAGCTGGTGGTGCAGGAGGATCAGGTTCTGAGACCACATGCTCACACACACACACACACACACACACACCAGGGGCGTGTCCGGCAGGATCCATTAATCCCAATACTCCCAGCAATCCTCTGGGAAAAGGAGTTTTTTTTGTTGTACTCAGCAAACGGCAGCATGGTTGTTTAGTTAGTGTTTCAGAAAAGCAGCTGGACCTTCCACGATGTATATTAATCCAGCAACAAACCTTTAACGTACACAGAGGTGCACAATGCATTCACGCTCACACAGCAGCAGCATCATCTGCTCCTCCATCACTCTGCTCCTCATTAAGGGAAGCCCTGCTGGGCCCCATAGGGGGAAACCTCCCTTTAGGTGACAGCTGCGCCACCAACAAAGAGCCAATTTAGCCGCTACACCACCTCATCATCATTCACACATTACCATGTCAACACAGCATCCATCCTGACCTTTTGCTACCAGTCGCACTCTCACTCTCATCCAAGACTCTAAAAAAAGGAATGGAGGTCTATTAAGCGTGTCACACACACACAGGGAAAGCAGAATAACAACAACATAGTGGTCTTCACTATTTTTAAAGTGAGGTTGTGGGTAAAACATCCAGAGTAGTATCTTGCATTAATCAGAATATATTGACCTACATGTTATAGCTCTTTACCTCCAGAGAAGATGGGTAGAAATCTCGGAATATAGTTCACCTGACTTTCATAATGTTAGGCCTGCAGCGATGTATGACTGCAGTACGCTGAGTCAGGACAGATGATGTTTGCTTTAAACAACCCTGACCGACTCTATCCCGCTTCTCTTAAAACAAACAGTAAAATATGAATGGTGAGAGCAGCACTCGTCTCCACTGAGCGCCTCAAATAACCAATAAAAGGGAACGATTTAGAGAGAAAACTAAATAAACTACAAGAGTCTCTTACCATCAGCAGCGCTGGAGTCTCTCCAGTCTGAACTACACGTGACCGTCTGTTATTCTGGGTCAACGGTGAACAGCTGAACTCTGGTATTTGTACTCGTTTCCCTCGTCAACGCAGACTTTGGACTTTCATCGTGTGAGTAAACAATGTTGTGAAACATTTCTTTGTCATTGGAGGCAGATGTAATTAGAACATATTTAGCAACATGAACATCAAATTCAGAGGCCAACACAGCCACCCAGTTCGGATTTGATTGTCGGGATGCGGGCCGACGTCTAAATCAGCTTTCCCTCGCTACCCTGGCCCCTGAGTCCTGCCAGAAGGGATTGGGCCGCCGTATGTAGGTGGGCGAAAGTAATCTGCTGGTGCGGGCAAAATAAACTAATTCTGGCACGGCGTTCAGGCATCTGCTGACATTTCCCTATAATCGCTCTCTTTTTCTTCATGTTCTGATTCCCTCCGGTGACTCACCTGAGCCGATTTAAATACCTGGTGGTGGCTGGAGGGGGAAGCGGGTCACAGAGCGATAAAAACCCTGCCTGCCAAACCTGCCTGCTCGGGTTTGACCCGGGTTTGCTGCTGGGCAAATGGGAACAAGGTCAAGGCCACGGGGAACGTTCCAGGTGGGATCACCTGGTGTGGAGGAGGGCGGTCAGGTGGATGAATGAAACCGCCAGAGAGAGTTTGACCGACAGGAGGATGAAAGTGTAAAAAACAAAAACAGCGACACCTCGCCTTCTGAAGTCCAAAACATCAAAGTCTGACTGTGCAGGTTTCCTCAGTGAGCTCGACAAACAGCTGACCAACACATTCTAGAGGAAAACACTACAGTTCAGGGTTAACATGGCTGCGAATCATTAGCACTCCAAACACACACAGAACTTGTTCCTCAAATAGCTTCAGCCTCCAGAACTGGAGAAAAATAAATAACTGAAGGAAAGAGTGCGCGCCATCGACACGTCACACACTCTCCCTCCAGCTTCACTCTGCCAGCCTCTCAGTGCCGCCAGGACACTCAGCCTCCTAAAATCTTCAACTATCACACAGCCTCTGCTCTGAAAAGCTCAATATCTGCCTTTTGAGTGAAGCCGACTCTAAAGATTGACGACACAGCTTGACAGAGCTGTATTTATGAACGCTAACCAGATCCATTCGGGAGATGATGAATGCAAACAGACGGAAAGGGGACAGTGGGGCCAAGGAGACGGAGGGCTCAGAGAAGGAGTAGAGGAAGAAAAGCAGATGAGGGGAGATAGAGAGGACAATTGTGTTGCTGGAAACAGGAAAAACAAATGAGCGACGGACACAAAAGGAGAAAAGAGAAACTGCTTTTCTGCTGCTGTGGCTGCTTGCGGCACGATACTGTACTGACCACGCTCCAATGGGAAAGACTCCCAGAGCGACAACAAAGGACACAAGAGGAGCCGGCTCCATGTGAACTGGGCCTGTCTGCCCTGCGCGGCCAGGAGACACACACACACACACTCACACTCAGCACTGCACACCAGAGCAGCTGCTGCCACAACAATCCCCCTTGTGCTCTTTTAATAGGGCCGGCCCGCCTACACCGCCAACAAGGGCCGAGGAGAGAGAGAGAGAGAGAGACAGAAGCACAAAAAGTGACACAACAGACAAACAACCATATTGTAGGAGACCGGCTGTGACTGACGCCATTTTAATGGTCGCGATATTATAAATACACAAAGCTACGGCGCATAAAAATAAAAAAATGGGGCATGTCGGGTTTAACAAGAGGAAGTGGGTGTTGTACTACGCGTCCTTTCTTCTGCCTGAATACGGGCTCCCACAGCAGAAAGCCAGGAAATCAATACACATTAGTGCTGCTATTAGCTCCTGGGTTCATACTATCCCTGCAACACGCGCCTCAGCTACCTTTTAATATTTAATCCGGTGCCCCGTGTTAGACACCCTCGAAATACAATCCAAATGGCAAACTCGACAGGGATGTGAATATGCAGCCATTATTCTTAACGCTCTCTGTGGAGAATGGATGGATGGAGCTCTCCCTTCCTCCTCTTCTTCCTCCTCCTCCTCCTCCTCCTCTTCCTCCTCCTCCTCTCCGCTAAAGCCCGGCTGCCGGCTACTCATCCTGTGCAGTTACATAAACGTGTTTAGTGGAGGACAGAGGTGGGCATGCACAGAGTCAAATACAGAGATTGATGAATACGCAGTTCGGGGGAGAAAAGTCAAATGTACAAAGACAAAACCTGAATGAGATTTGTTTACGACACACACACACACACACACACACACACACACACACACACACACACACACACACACACACTGAAAAGCCTGTGGCTGTGCGCAATACACGTGTGTCCCAGAAAAGTCTGCCCTCGCTGACCACCGGCGCTCTAATGCCTCAGAGTATCATCTGGCTGCTCCGTCAGGAGGGGGGGGGGGTCTAAACCTCTGCCTGCATCCCAACCTGTCCTTCAGAGGGCAAGGAGACAGACTGCATCAAAAAGCAGCAGCAGCATCATCACCGCTGAGCCTAAAATAGCTCCCGCACGCACCTACGCACGAGCGCTCAACACACTCCTGCAGCACTGCTACTGAACAAACACTGACACAGCTGATCCACGTACAGTACAAACAGCACACACACACACACACACACACACACATCAAAGAAGTACAATGAAAGAAAACAACATATAAGACAAATTTACAAGCAGAAGAACCTCCACGTCGCACTGTTTTTACTGAGATGTACGGCAAAGACACAGCATCAGCAGATTACTCACAGCTCAGATTCATGGTCCTCGCACAGCTCTGAGGCACGGATGGAGACAAAAAAAAGAAAGAAAAGCCGGGCGGAGAGAGGCTGAACTGACGGTCAATATGGAGAGAGAAAAAAACTGGCTTTGAAAAGCAGGGAAAAGAGGGAGACAGATGCCGGAGAGCGGCGGACATTCCTCTAACTCCCGCAGCACCTGGGATGTGAGTGGGTGGCTGGCAGCGTCACCCGGTCGCTGAAGACCTGCTCACGTCACACATTTCATGAATGGAGCTGTCTGACGCAGAGAGGACGCGGCTCAAAGAGCAGAGGAGGGGGGTGCAAGAGGGGTGGAGCCTTCTGCACAGACTCAGAGAGGAGGAGTAAAGGGAGATGAAGAGGAGAGGAGGAGGAGGAGGAGGAGGGGGGAGATGCATTTCAAAGCAGCACCAGCTGGGAACAGCAGGTTCGGCTGCAGTGGCGTCTCTGTAAGTAGGACAGACGGCTGCTGCACAAGAGAAAATCCCTTTGTACAAAAAAAATGAGTCATGCCAAATGCATTAAAAATCCCACGTATGACTGCACGGTGTATCACATATTCTAGCATGGACTGTACATTTGTGACAAAAGATTTAATTCAGGTCAGACCTGCGCCTGTCTGCACATTTCAGCACATGTACTCCATGTTTTTCACATGACTTTATGGAGTAATATCAGTTAAATGTGACCGATTGAAGTTTCTCATGATGCGGACAAAGGTCCATAAGAAAGTTCAAGCTTCAGAGCTGAAGGACTACGGCAGTCAGAGAAAAAATGAAAAAGGTCAGATCCAGAAAGTCGGAAGTCGTTTCTCTCCACAAAAGGTCATTTTTAGGTCTCTCACAGCGTACTGAAGTCAAACCACTTCATTCAGCCAGTCAGCTTCCGTGCATTGGTCCACGTACTGACCTGTCAGCTGGTCTCTGAGCATCTCACAGGTCTGGGGTCAGGTTCGGCTGCGTCTTGCTTCTCGCCTGCATCAACGCACACGGAGAGGGTTCATCATTTAGTGACGTGTTAATCAAGTACAGACACAGAGTCCACGATATACAATGAAAGAGTTAACAACAGGTATCGCCATCTGCAACATTTTCAGGGTGACGTTAAGAAAAATGTGCTTAACGGTTGAGTCACCGGATCATCAAAAGACCGGAGAGAAAAAGGTGATGCAGCTCAGACGAATGGAGGTAGTGGAGGTGTGTCTGTCTGCAGTATATATATATATATATTTATATATATATTTGTTTGTGTGTGGTGATGACAGTGATTGAGAATAAGTGCTACCAGAGGGGGTATATCCAAAGAGAGCTCTGTGAGGGAACAGATGCTCCACCCCATCCCAAACCTCTGTGGAAGATGAAGACGGGGAGGGAGCAGCAGGAATGTAGTGATGCATGGTGGGTGGGGGGTTGGGAAATTGGAGCAGCATTGTCAAATCTCCGTCCTCGGGCCACACCCCTGCAGGGCTGCCAGAGGGGGGAGGTCCGGTATCCCGGGGTGAGGCTGAGGGGGAGACTTCCAAACAACGAAAACGGCGTGAAATGACAAATGAGTCCCGGTGCAGATGGCCGAGGATGCCGGCTCTAATGGGGCCGGCGTTAGGGAACAGAGAGCGTGTTAAGGTGATGGTTGGAGCTGTGAAAACTACACCTTTGTGATGCAAAGTCCAACATGAACACAATGCAAAGCATTCTCTCTCGGCCTCGAGGAGAACAAGAGGGGGTGTAAGACGCTCCGGTAAACACTGCGTACATAAAAACACAGCAGGGGAATCCCCCCCCCCCCAAAAAAATACAGTTCTAGTTAAATATTGGCGGAGAGCGATAGAGAGGGTGTAATTGAAATAGCTGACGTGTTTGCTCAGCGAGAACGTCGAGCTCTGCTCAATGCCTGAAATTCCAAAGGTCAGCAGATCACAAGCCTGTGTGCTCACGAGGAAACGAGCAAAGCCACGAAGTGTTGTGAAAAAAAACCTTAAAGTGTTCTGAAATAGAAATGAAACTCTTTGAAAGCCAACACAGCAAAGTCAGTTGTTTGTATCGTATAAGGTTTCATGAGACACGGCCAAAGGATTTTACCGCAAAACCACACAAGTTAAAAAAGAAATAAAAAGCTACTCAAACGTCTCCCTCTTACCCGTCTCATCACAAAATCATGACACGTCACAAGAGTCTCCCTTAGCCTTAATCATAGATCTATTTTCATTCTTACTAGAGTGTATGTCATCAAACTAACAAGCCGAATGTTAATAACACAACATTTAAGGTTTGATACTCAACCTTTAAAAGGAAACACAACACTCTAGCAATGCAAACTCAAACTGAAATCCTCACAGAGCTCAGAAAACAAAACTAAAATATTAAATCTACAATAAGAAAAAAGAGATGAAAGCAACAAATCTTCTGAAAATATGTATTGATGATCAAAGTTTAGAGGGTTTAATATGTCTTAGGTTGTGATATGATAGATATAGTAAATCCCAATATGTCACGTTTAAACGCTGCATTACAGTAAAATTATGTAATTTTCGGAACTTACCAGACCGTCTAATATTTACCCATTTAGTCATTACATCCAGATTACTGTGAATTATTTATCAAATGAAGGTATTTGTGATATTTGAGCCCAAACGATTAGCTTTTCTACAGCGGTGGCCGAAGCCTCCCGTCCCGTCTCCATCATCGGTACACACACATGATGCTCTGGCTCGCCTCCAGGTCCAACAGGGCCGTAAAGCACACTGAGCTCCGTTATGCACACTCATTACTATTTCACCAGCAGCGGAACAACACCACTGACAGCTCCTGTGTCCTCCGCATGAATAAGAGAAACAGCAGCATCGCAGCTTACAGCGCTTTACCTTTACAATCTGCCACCGCATGCAGCGGCCAGGTAGACACACTCTGGCTCACACACACACACACACACGATTACAAGAAACACAACGAAGTGCTTCAGCACAAGCAGATGAATCTAGTAGATATGTTTTTTAAGGTAGGCCTGCTCCAATAATTACTGTATTGGCTTATCAAACAATATTTTAATATCATTGCTGCTGATCTCTGTGTTGCGTGTTGTGTTGACATGCGTGTTTGTTTACATAACAAACATTTTAGTCAACATAAAGCCAGAAACAGAAAGCTTTTCCCTCTGTCCTTATAGGACTTGGGCATTGTGCACACATTGCACATTTTTGTTAACAGAGCCGTTTGGTTGTGTTGCTTTATCTTATATATGTTTTATTCATTTTCTTTCACAGTCCACTCCAATGTATGAATATATTTAACGTCTCCTTTATTTGCAAAACTTGAAATAACTAACATTATTATTTCTACTTGTAGAACTAGTTACCGCCTCATGGTGCTCTGCCTCCAACTAGTCATGTTTACAAACACGTCTGGTCAAAATGTCGTCACTTCAGTGTGAAGTTGTCATAACTAGCGTATGAATTATTCAGTTCATGGAGAATGGGACGGACGACCAAAATCTAATCAGTTCAACCTCGAGTCCGACAGGAAGTTTGTGCCAAAATGTGCACGATAACGAGACGGACAACCCGAAAACGTAATGCCTCCGGACACAGCTGTCGCATCCCAATCCCTGCGATTAGGTGGTGTTGTTGTTGTTGTTGTTAGGACTGTTTGGATATATATTATAATATGCTTCTTTGGTACCATCTTCAGATAATAACCACACAACCCAGAGCCAGCTCGTCAGCCCTCGGATAGAACGGAGTAACTGGAGAGATGAAGTGCGATGAATCGGGGAACTGCCTAAACTAATGAGTCTAGATTGGTCCTTAATATGTGGACTTGGTGCTCAAGGATAAACCTGTTTGGCTAAAATGGATGATAGAAACAGCCCGGCTCATTGGTCGCTCTACAAAAAGCAGGCACGGATGAGCGAGTCTTTCCTCCCGATTCCCAGATACGGATAATGCTCGTGAGATTATCGTGCTGAGCCCACCAACAACCCCACGGTCCCGACCAATCCACGGCGAGAGGAAATTACATAACAATGGCTGTTCAGCGCTCCTGCACCACAGCAATCCATCCACACCAGGTTGCCTCTTTATCGCAGGTTCGGAGTAGACGGCATGGAGCGAACGGACAGAAAGCCTCAACTCAACACACCTGTGACCCCCGGTGTGATTTATGGGATTGCGTGCGGAGCTATAATGCAGCATGCAGCAGATAACGTAAAACGTTTTACGACATCTCCCCAACCTTCTTGCGGCTAATTAGTTCACCAAAGAAGAATTACGCTGGGATGTCATGTTCACGTACACTTCCACATCCCTGGATGGAGGATGTGAGAAGGAGTGTGTGGCTGCTGCTACTCGCTGGGGTGAGAGAGGTTAGACGAATAAGTGAGGTTACATGTACAGCAGTGGCGGGCCGTGCATTTTATGCCTGGGCCTTCTACAGTTGAACAGCTACGGTGCAGATACATGAATCCGTGCATGACGGGATGCTGGTCATTAACGGACAATGCATAGTCAAATCAACGTAACGTAACGATGGCCTGCCTCGGACGGCGCTAGCCGCTATTGGCCTATCTCGAACGATTCCGTCGTGACGCACTTTCTTCGGCGATCGCCATCCAAGTGTAAATAATATTAATTCATACATATCAAAGAATCTACGTGTCAAATTTCATGAATATATATGGACGTTTACTTGTCTAAATACTATAGGAAAGTGACTTTGATGGGAGAAAGCAGAAAGAACACTCGGCGACGCTCGGGCGACGGTGGAGTTGTTGAAGCGTGATATCTTATTGTGAAGGACAGAACTACGTTCCCGGATGTGTTGACAGCATTAATGGTAATTTTGGCGAACCTGTAACAAGCGAATATCCCCGAAAAAACCAGCAGCACCCAGTGTTTACAACATGGATAGAAGTTTGGACGGATTAGGCCAATAGCGGCGCACGGCTAATTCACCGGCGTTAGCGTCTTTTTAACGACTCTGGTAAAGGCAAAGCTAACTTTAATAATTAGAACGATATTTAGTTTGAAAGGTACGAAGTTAAACTTTAGTTTAACACCATTAAATCAACTGAAAACATTACACGATCATTTTTATCAATATTTTAAGTGAATTTTATTGGAACAATAGCTAAAAACGATTTGCAGAAGCCGACCGGCGTTTGCAGAAGCGTTTGCAGAAGCGTTTTTAACCAAGTAAGCGTGTCTGTTGAACGTTGTGTGCCTGCGTGTAGTATTTGCTTTGTCACGGGTTCTTAAAATGACCTCCACCACAGAGAGCTGCAACTGTAAAAAGCTGGTTTACAGTTAAATGGCAATTCATCTCTAAAAAAATATAAATTTATAGTAGTCTATATCTTGCTCATAAAACGTCTGAATGCAGGACTTGTAATAGGCTATTTTTACACTGTGGTACTGCTGCTTATAGCTAACTATCTGACCACTTCTTCCACCACTATGAACTACACTACCCAGCAGCTTATAGCATTAAAGCAGTTAGCTCCCACTCAACAAGCTAGCTACAACATCAAATACAGCTTTAAACAATGTACATATGTAATAATGATTAGATGATATCATCTTGATGGCTTAACATTCACGTGGTCTATCTGGCTGTATAATGTGTACAGAGAGGGGAGGGGAGTGCAGGGCAGAGCACACACTGTACACAGAGTATGTTACACTGTACACAGCTGCCCAAAAAAAACCACCTAAATTATTTGACAAAAGAGGCGTAATAATCAGTTTGTGCGTCCTTTTTATTCACATATTATTCTACAGATGCACTCATCAGCAGTTGGAGATACTGCCAACCACACACACACACACACACAGTCTGTATGATGCATGTGCTCTGGTTCTTGCTCCTCCACTCGTGTGTGTTAATGTGCTCCCCATGAGGCGCTGGAGGCCGTGGTAATTATAGAAGCTTGGTTAGCAGATGCATCACAAGAGAGAAGTACATTTATGTGCCGCTGCGTGAATACAGTACATCTCACACACACACACACACACACACACACACACACACACTACCAATGCATTGTAGACGTCTGTATAGAAATGCATCATGAACATTAACTGCATTTTCATCAAACTTTCTCACATGAAATTGGTTTCTTGTGAGTGTTTTGTTGATTCTATCTCCAGGAGAGTCAGGAAAGATGGAGGATGCTCGCCTTCTTAATCAAGCCGAGTTGCCATTATTGGCATTAAGTGGTCTGATACAGATGTGAGGCTGCGTGTGGCGCACAGTAAGCTAAGGATGGAGGCCGGAGCTCAGACGGCGTCGTTACAGAAATGTCATTCAGGAGGAGGGAAGGGAGGAGAGGGCCCGAGGGAGGAGAGAGAGGGCGAGTGAGTATGACGATACAGAGAAGGAAAGGAGGCTAGACATTCATGTTCACGTCCTTTGGCCCAACATTTGTTGTTTGGCTTTTTTTCCACTCAACTGCCCTTCAATGGCTGTGCTACTTTCCACGTGAACATTCAGCTTCAGCACATAAACCAACGTCACGTCTATTTATAAACAGACATTCAGTGTAAATCGCACAATAAACCTGAGAGAGATTATGAATGATGCACTTTTATATTTTGACACAAACTTTTACTTTATGATCTATTTGCTCTAGTTTGATTTGCTTAATTGGGTGTCGGACAGTTAATTGTTTAGTCTATAGAATGTCACAAGCTTGTGAAAAATGCTTATTAAAATCTTCCTTTTAGGATTTCTGCTTGACAATTGACAAATTATTGACGATTAATCGTTTCATAGAGTGTCTCTGTGTGTCGCGCCGTCTACTTGAATATTGCATTTGATGGAAAACATTGAGCAACACTGAGCCCAGATTTAGCACTCAATCAACATTAAAGTCAATGCCAATTTTCTACCATTGATTGTGGACGATTATGCAAAAATGGTCAAATAATCGCAATCGTGCAATTGTGTAATAATTGCGACAGACTAACTAATAAGTAACTAATATAGACCAGAGACAATCACTCACTCAAACATAAACCTTTCAAAATCAGACAGTGGACTACTTTCTTCCACAACATAATAATTGATCTTCATCAGTGGGGCAGCACACCACTGCTGACAACATAAGAACCTCACATGTTAATTATTGTTTCAGCTTATGAAACACAGCAACGAGCTTATTCATTAAGCCTGATGGGACATGACACTGAGTGGAGTCACCGCGACCCAACGCGACCCAAAACAAACGAGTCTCCGGGGCTGAGATTACAGAGATCAGACCGGCTGCAGGGCTACACCGCTGCTGTCGCCACACATGTCAATTACATAAACACAGCTCCCTGAACCGCTTAAAGACGGGATGGTGCTATTCTATATTTTTGTTATTGTCAACAAATCCCATGAGTTAGTGCGTTTTTGATTTTGATGTTAAATGTCAATGCTCCCTCCGTATAAAAACAGCTCTTCCTACATAAAAAAAAGGTCAAATTAGCTTGAAAAGGCCCCACTGGGCCCCACTTGTAGCTGCTCATGTTTGCTGTAAACCTGGTGCCTCCGTGCCATAGTTAAGAACACCTGAGAGGTATAGCTTTCAACACGCCGTCCGTGGGGGGGGCACATTTGGCTGATTGGGGCCCCGAGTGTGTGTGTGTGTGTGTGTGTGTGTGTGTGTGTGTGTGTGTGTGTGTGTGTGTGTGTGTGTGTGTGACCTGTAACTGCACCAGCAGCCGGGCAGCGGTCACAAAAGAGGCAACGCCATCAGTGACACACACGTGGGCGCTTACTGGAAATGCCGCACTCGGCACAATGAGGGTGGAACACAATGCTTGCTGGCTGTGACAGCACACAGCATCCAGCCGCTGAGAAATGAACTGTTGTGACACGAGAGGCTTTCGTGGAAGAGCGATGAATGATCGCCCGTGATCTGTTTCAGATGTCGTCTGAGAGCCGCTCACAGAGAGGACAAGGTTCTTGTTGAAACTGTTTTATGTCGGTGTTGATTCAACTCTTTGGTCTGCAGTTTCTGACAGAAGTGGAGAGACGGACTGGACTCTTCATCAAAAAGTTGACACTGACTGAACTTTTTTTTCTTTGTAATGACTTGATATCCTCCCCTAAGCCCAAATATTACATTTATATTATAAAAAAAAGGTGATGCAGCCAATCAACTCCTTACAAACACATTGTTGTAAAGTGTATATAAAGTAATAACTACAACTTTTAAAGGGCAATCATTCTATCATAATACAATCATTGCATGAAGGGTGCATAATTACTTGTTTATGACTTTTATTTGTCTCAGGACTTCATAAAGCAAGTAATGCAGTTTAAAAGTATTGCATTATACTGAGAGGTGTGCATAATATTCAGTCTCTTCTATATGATATAAACAGGGTGGACAAACTATTAGAAACGCGTCTTATTGCCTCAAACGTGACCAAAGTTTCATATAAAACAGTTTAAACAGGACATTATACCTTTAAAAGAGGCAGGGCTCACTGCAGGGCTGTTGTGTTAGACTGTGTTAGTTAAAGCTGTAAAGGTGTAACGAACAAACTGGTAACTGAGTGTTTACACCAACAACAAATAGTGCACTGCATGGAAATGACAGGATGTCAACTCAGAGCCAAACTCTTCCATCCAGGATCTGTTTTTACTCTCCCACGTAGTCAACAATACTAAACAAAAGTACATTCTGAGTAACACCACCTCACTAAAGGACAAACACTTCTCCACACACTATAATTTAGCCTCCTCTCCTGCAGCAGCACTCGGCAGCCTATAATCTCCTGCTTCTCCTGGTTCAAATTTAGAAGAGAAGAGTTTCTAGTTCAATATTCAGCAGGATGATCCACTCGGTTGCATAATGAAAAGCGAAGAAAGAAGTCCATGGTTGTCGTGTTACTGCCTAATGTTTACCGCAGCTGTCCCAGCCAGCACACGTTACGGTAGTGTGATCAAACTCTATCGTCCCTCGACAAACAATGCACACGTGAGGGGTTTTAATGTCACTATAACGCTGCGTCTCGCGATAAAAGTGTTAAAAAAATTGAGAATATTACCGTTAAGCTCCGTTGAATCTCTCAGAGATGTCCGGCTGCTCTCTCTCGCTCGCTCGCTCTCGCTCTCTCTCTCTCTCTCTCTTTCGCTCTCTCTCTCTCTCTCTCTCTCTCTCTCTCTCGCTCTCGCTCTCTCTCTCGTGCCACGTCACATCCGGACACTCTCTGGCCCGTGCACCTGTAAACCGCTCACGTGATCGAAGATCGTGTATTAGAGCAATGAGTACATTTATTGTGCTTTATTTTTTTATATTACTGAAGTAGAAAATTAAGAACATATGCTTATTATATATATATATGTAATAATACAATTATTAGAAAAACAGATCACACAATATAAACAGTATTATGACCTAATAAAAGACAAAACACAACAATAGAGTATATTTTAATACTTTTAAGGCATTAATAATGTATTTAGCTGTTTTAATTATCATATACAGTGCTAGTTCTCTCATATAATACACCAACAGTATTCAACAGATATTACATTTTTAAGTTTTTTGGTTCTGTATTACTAAATAATATATTATGTATTCCTGGAGCAATATCAAATGGTTTCATCTTTGCTGTCCATAGAGAGATATAATTAATAAATACATATTTTGTTGTATAAAAGGTGATCCAGTGATTCTCTGAGGGCATGTGTCTCTGGTTTGTTGTATCGTGAAATACGAACAGAGTGAGAGCTCTTCGTTTTTATTCACCTCTCTGATGCTGTGGTTAAAAATAGCACCTGTATCTTTTCTCTGATTTACTTATTTATCTGAAGGAGGAAAACCTGCAGCGGAATAAAGAGGGTGTGAACCCGATACTGCACTGTCTGGCCACCTCTGCCTGAGCCAATGAGCAACTGCACACGCTGCTCCGAAACTACTGCAAGGCTGCAAGCTCGGCAGTTGGACAAAAACACTGTCAGATATTAGAAATGATAACAAAGGAATACTGTGTTGAGATCAGTTTTAGTTTATTATCCCTGCAGAACAATGTGAAACAACACATGGTTTTCTATTAAACTCCAAAAGCAGCCAAGATAATTCAATTTAGGAAGCTTTTTTAAATAGTCATTAAGGCCAAGAGTGCTGATTATGTAAAGGCAACACGTGGAGTTTACTGCAGCATACACAGATACCTTGACATACAGGAAAATATTGTAACATTGGACTATGTACTCCTTTACTTATAAATAAAAGCAACAGAAAGCTACCACAAAGCAAAAGTAATCCATTACAAGTAAAACTCCTGTTTCAGTCCTTATTATGCAGTATGGACCCTTTCAGAGGTCTATATTATAACGTTATACTGTAAATGTTGTTGTTGCATTATTATTGATGGTTGAGCTATAGTACTTAATATAGTGGAGGGTTGTGTATAATTTTATACACAGCAAGATGATGATTTGCATTTGTATGTTAAAGTAACGACTAACAAGTACCATATTTGCCTCTGAAATGTAGAAGTATGAAGTAGAATGAAATGGAAATGCTCATTTGAAGTACAACTACCTCAAAACTTAGGTATTTATTCTTAGTGTATGCATGTATGCTTACACATGCATAAAGTGTAAAGCACAGTGTGTCGGCTTAACATTTAGTTTGCTGTCCTCATTTGTGCAAATACAATGATGAATCACAGCAGCAAACCTTATGGCTTTATAGTGTTTTGTTTCAAGTGCTTTCAGTACAACTGAAGTAATACATGAACAGGGAGAAGAAACCCCGTGGATGGAGAGTGTTAAGTTCAAAATTTCTCAAACAGAGCAGAAGCTCTCTTTCTTCCATCAGCAAGCAGGGCCAAATCAGCTGGTTGAAGTTTAAATCAAAATTAATTTAATATACTAATAAAATGCAGTTACACACAGTTACAAACCGAATCACACTATTAATAGCAAAATGCATATATATATATATATATATATATATATATATATATATATATCATGAAAGTGAGGCCCCACCCGGGCCACACGTCAGACAGTTGTCTGCATCATGGTCAGGAGGAGGACTAAGGACTCTCCTGCAATTCGAAGATCCTTTGTCCCTCCAAAGTTACATTTCTCAGCTCATCGATCAGCTCATTGATTGGCTGAAGTCCAACAAGCCCCTCCTTGGCTGTTGACCTCTCTAACACCTCACCCAGCCACTTCTTCCAACCCCTGCTCCAGCACATTCCTCAACCTGATCACACAGACACTCAAACACACTCCTACAAGTAAATACACTATCACATAATATCCCTAATTTGGAGCGCTTTAAAACTTAAATTCCTCACAATTGGCACATTTAAAGCTACAGCAGTGTTGAACATCAGAACTTCCTGTTGTGCAGCTCCGCAACCTGCCGCAGAGAGTCTCTTTGGTTTGAGCTGAGTTTGGTTTTGCCGCTCACCTCCCGCCACTGAAGAGCGCCACGGCTGCTCGCCACCTGAGACAGAGATGATCACGAAAACAAGAAGTAATTCTATCTTCACTTGTCGGGGGAGTCACGACCTGAATTTCATCCCCACATATCACCCAAAATGCAGAGGGAACGAGTAATCCCTCAGTCAAGTTCTTCCTGTAAAACAATACAATTTAAAACCCTTAAATAACATTAAAGTCCTCACCAAACTGTTGATATCCACCATCAACTGGCTCGTTCTGTCCAGGTGAATGTTCAGGACGGTGATTTCCACCCAGGCGTTATCGGTGTTCCTGCAGTCATCCACATAACCCTCCAACACCTAAAACACAGCAGAGTCAGAATCAAGAAGTTCCTCAGTGTCAAGAAAAAGCATGTTTATTAATTATCATTCCTCTAATTAATTTAATTCGTAGACAGTAATCACATCAACAGGTTCGATCCCTCACAACAGCCGTGTGTTCTTAACAAGACACTAATTCAAGATGAAAAGAGCCTCAACTAAATGCAAAACATGTTAGTGGGAGAAGACATTGGCGCGATCAGACGTCTTGCTTTTGTCCAAACCCATTTACATCAATAAGTGTCGGCTGAATAACAGAAACACCTGTCAGCAAAAGGCTGAACAGTTCAACAGCAACACAAACTGCAGCTTCCCAAATGAGCGTACAATTGAATCAGCACCTCTCAGTTTAAGTGGATTTGGATGGATTCATGGCAGGGCTGTTGTATTAAGACTGCATTAGTTTTAGCTATGGGGGACCTAGTAAACTGGGCAATCAGATTGTAGTGAAATTGTCAAGGATTATTTAAAATATGCATTGATGTCAGCATGTTTTTGTGAGGGTAATTTGACCAATTCAAAATGACACATTTCTTCTACTGTAAATCAAAGTGAGTTACTGCTTTCCATATACATACGGGTTATTTGTTAATCCCAATCAAGTCCACAAGGCCTCTCAGAGTATCAGATAGAGGGCTCCTGTGTTGATCAACCTTTTACTGTCATGGCTTCTAATTAGTTTCTCCCTTTGGAGGTCAGACGGGCAAACTATGTTGAGTGATTAAAACTCATCTCGAGACCTTATCATTGTTAAATTCATTTTCTAGACGCCTCCTTTCACTCAGTTTGTTCTTATTCTTTAACAATTCTTGCTTGTCTTTGATTTAAATATGTAATTGAATGCATTTTATTGTCGTTTTACTTACTTTACTAAAAAGTTTTTTTTTTTCTCTCCTACCAGCTGCAAATAACATGTGGCTTCCCCTAGTGACATCTTTTACCTGATTTTTATTTACCTCTGTACTTAATTTCATATTTGTGTGTCTGTAAACCAAATATCCCCTCTAGGAACATTCAAGCCCTTCTCTATAAAGGCAAACCACAGTGTTGATCAGACATACCTTTGTTCCCTCTGAAACTTTTGCATTTATTTTTTCATACAGCATCTTCCCCATGGTTTTCTTAAGAGTCACTGGCAAGTGATCAGACGACTGGAGAGGCCCCTGAAGGTTTCAAAGCCACAGCAGAAAGGTATATTTATTTCAACCAAAGTAAAAAAAAAACAGCTGAGGTGAACAAACAGCGGGACTCACCCCAGGTAAAGCCAAGGTTCCATGCCTCTCATCCCAAACCACCAGGTACTCCAAAACTGATCTCTCGCTGTCTCGCATGCTAAAAATGAATTTTCAACGTCATTGATCAGGCCATGCAATCCAATGTTTTTTTTGTTTTTTTTTAAAGTACTGTAAGTACATGAGGGGACCTACCGTGTAAGCACAAGGTCTGCATTCCGATTTGGACCAAGGTGGCTTAGTGCACCTCGTCCCCTGATGCCAGTCCTTCCTCCTGGGTTTCTAATGACAGATCAGATACACATCAGACATGCAGGTATGCTTGTAAAGTTACTTGTTTGCTGTTTAATGATGCCTTGAGTATCGTATCCAGTATCATACCTGTAATTGTCTATGGCTTCTGATCTGTAAGGAGAAATAATAAATGAAACATAAGAGATATGCAGGAAACTCTTTTGTTATCTTGACAAAAACACCCATAATTATGTGTCTTAACTGCACATATATACACCCATAAACCCTAATAGGAACAAAACATCATGTACGGTCTTCTCTTGGTAAAAACATACCCATCCACGTGGTCCCCGCTGTCTTCAGAGGCATAATAAACCGGCATGTATGAGCTGAAGCTGACCTGAAAAACAAAAAGGACATGAAATCAACTTGGATCCAATGAACCATCTTTGTATGCAGCGGTGTTGTGGGGAATCCAGCAGCTGGTGGTTTTGCAGCCGGAAGTGTATGTGAAATACCTCCCATGGCACCTTCTCCTCAGGCACAGGAAAGCGCGTGAGTTTGCTGTTCGGGTAGTAAAGCTGACGGGCGTTCACGTGGAACCCGTCCTCTTTCTCTGATGCATTTCTCAAAGTGTCGGGAGACTCGTCTGTTGTAGTCAATGCTGCAGGGAAGGATAAAAGTGAGCGCAGACAAGAGGAGATTTGACCTGCAATATGTTAACCAATAATAATGAATGAGGAAGTTGGTTTGCTGTACTTGGTTGTGCTTCTTTTGCTGCAAACCCCTGACATTTCAGACTGTCCATAATCCACTGCAGGGCTTTGGCTGACTGGACGACCTGGTGAGACAAAATAAAAGTGGGTCGAATACTTTTGATGACATCTTAGACAAAACTGAAGTTGACCAATTTTCACCCGGGGACATCTGGAGAGAAAATGTAACGCGTTAAGAAGTGCGTCATCTCTTTTCTGCATCGTGACTTGCTCCCACAGACATAGTGTGAAATGTTACAGGTGCTACATCAGCGATAACCAAATATCAGGTCACAACCTGCTCCTCTAGTCGAGCCAGTCTTTGCATCATGGCAGCAGAGCCCGTCTCCTCTTCCCTCTCCAGTTGATCAGTTATGGTGGTAACCCTAAGGAAACACACAAGCACAGTGCGGGTGTCTGTTATTCATTGGAATATCACTCCTAGACTGTTTAACCTTATATACTCTTTATGTTTCGGCAAAGTAGAATTTAAACCTCATCAAACCTAACATTTAACTTAAAACATACACAATGTTGCTTGCATTTAAGCAATAGTTTGACAAATAATGCAGAGAGTTAGATGACAAAATTAGATAAACAGCTTTAAAGTTTACTTACATACGAGGGGTCCCAAAATGATTAATGGGATACAGACGATTAAAAAAATTCTACATATGCTATAAAAAAAAAAAAGGTTCTGTAATTTTACAACTAAAACATATCGCACTCGCGGCAAAAAGGTTAAGGTGTGACGTGGGGTCTCACATAGAGAGGCTCTGGAGGATTGTCATGCAGTTACACTGGACAACATCTCTGTGGGATTTTTACTTTTGGGACGTGTCCAGGATGCGTCGCTCCATGCTCTGGCTCTGCTCTTGCTGTGTGGAGAGCAGGTATCTGTCCTTCATCAAGGCCTCCCAGGACAACAGCTCCTCGTCCTCCATCTGAGGTAGCTCGCTCTCTGAAAAACAGCGTCACATGCTGTTTCAGTAACACTGTGCATGTGTTACCGGCACCAGACCTAGGGGAAATCTGGACCGGCAGCAAAGCTGTAACGGGTTCCACGCGTAACGGGTTCTGCGCGTAACGGATTCTGCGCGTAACAGATTCCGCGCGTAACGGGTTCCACGCGTAACGGATTCCGCGCGTAACGGGTTCTGCGCTTAACAGATTCTGCGCGTAACGGGTTCCGCTTGTAACGGGTTCTGCGCGTAACGGGTTCCGCTTGTAACGGGTTCCACGCGTAACGGGTTCCACGCGTAACGGGTTCCACGCATAACGGATTCCACGCGTAACGGATTCCACGCGTAACGGATTCAGTGCGTAACGGGTTCCACGCGTAACGGATTCCACGCGTAACGGGTTCCGCTTGTAACGGGTTCCACGCGGAACGGGTTCCACGCGTAACGGGTTCCACGCATAACGGATTCCACGCGTAACGGATTCCACGCGTAACGGATTCAGTGCGTAACGGGTTCCACGCGTAACGGATTCCACGCGTAACGGATTCCGCGCGTAACGGGTTCCATGCTTAACGGGTTCCAAGCGTAACGGGTTCCACGCGTAACGGGTTCCATGCGTAACGGGTTCCACGCGTAACGGATTCCACGCGTAACGGGTTCAGCGCGTAACGGATTCCGCGCGTAACGGGTTCTGCGCGTAACGGATTCCGTGCGTAACGGATTCCGCGCGTAACGGATTCCGCGCGTAACGGATTCCGCGCGTAACGGATTCCGCGCGTAACGGATTCTGCGCGTAACGGGTTCCACGCGTAACGGATTCCGCGCGTAACGGATTCTGTGCGTAACGGATTCCGCGCGTAACGGATTCCGCGCGTAACGGATTCCGCGCGTAACGGGTTCTGCGCGTAACGGATTCTGTGCGTAACGGGTTCCACGCGTAACGGATTCTGCGCGGAACCCGTTACGCGCGTAACGGGTTCTGCGCGTAACGGATTCCGTGCGTAACGGGTTCTGCGCGTAACGGATTCCGCGCGTAACGGATTCTGCGCGTAACGGGTTCCACGCATAACGGATTCCGCGCGTAACGGATTCCGCGCGTAACGGATTCCGCGCGTAACGGGTTCCATGCGTAACGGGTTCCATGCGTAACGGATTCCGCGCGTAACGGATTATGTGCGTAACGGATTCCGTGCGTAACGGATTCTGCGCGTAACGGATTCCGCGCGTAACGGGTTCTGCGCGTAACGGGTTCTGCGCGTAACGGATTCTGTGCGTAACGGGTTCCGCGCGTAACGGATTCTGCGCGTAACGGGTTCTGCGCGTAACGGATTCCGCGCGTAACGGATTCTGCGCGTAACGGGTTCCACGCATAACGGATTCCGCGCGTAACGGATTCCGCGCGTAACGGATTCCGCGCGTAACGGGTTCCATGCGTAACGGGTTCCATGCGTAACGGATTCCGCGCGTAACGGATTATGTGCGTAACGGATTCCGTGCGTAACGGATTCTGCGCGTAACGGATTCCGCGCGTAACGGGTTCTGCGCGTAACGGGTTCTGCGCGTAACGGATTCTGTGCGTAACGGGTTCCGCGCGTAACGGATTCTGCGCGTAACGGGTTCCATGCGTAACGGATTCCGCGCGTAACGGGTTCTGCGCGTAACGGATTCCGTGCGTAACGGATTCTGCACGTAACGGATTCTGCGCGTAACGGGTTCCGCGCGTAACGGATTCCGCGCGTAACGGATTCCGCGCGTAACGGATTCCGCGCGTAACGGATTCCGCGCGTAACGGGTTCCGTGCGTAACGGATTCCGTGCGTAACGGATTCCGCGCGTAACGGGTTCTGCGCGTAACGGGTTCTGCGCGTAACGGATTCTGTGCGTAACGGGTTCCGCGCGTAACGGATTCTGCGCGTAACGGATTCTGCGCGTAACGGGTTCCATGCGTAACGGATTCCGCGCGTAACGGGTTCTGCGTGTAACGGATTCCGCGCGTAACGGATTCCGTGCGTAACGGATTCTGCGCGTAACGGGTTCCACGCGTAACGGATTCCGCGTGTAACGGATTCCGCGCGTAACGGATTCCGCGCGTAACGGATTCCGCGCGTAACGGATTCCGCCCGTAACGGGTTCCGCGCGTAACGGGTTCTGCGCGTAACGGATTCCGCGCGTAACGGGTTCCATGCGTAACGGATTCCGCGCGTAACGGATTCCGCGCGTAACGGATTCCGCGCGTAACGGATTCCGCGCGTAACGGATTCTGCGCGTAACGGGTTCCACGCGTAACGGATTCCGCGCGTAACGGATTCCGCGCGTAACAGATTACGCGCGTAACGGGTTCCATGCGTAACGGATTCCGCGCGTAACAGATTCTGCGCGTAACGGGTTCTGCGCGTAACGGATTCTGCGCGTAACGGGTTCCGCGCGTAACGGGTTCTGCACGTAACGGATTCCGCGCGTAACGGGTTCCGCGCGTAACGGATTCCGCGCGTAACGGATTCTGCGCGTAACGGGTTCTGCGCGTAACGGATTCCGCGCGTAACGGGTTCCGCGCGTAACGGGTTCCACGGGTAACGGGTTCCGCGCGTAACGGATTATGCGCGTAACTGGTTCCGTGCGTAACGGGTTCCGTGGAATGTTGTGCGTGAGATTTCTTTGTTTGTAAAATGACTACTTCCAAGGTCAATAACAAACCTTCATGTTTTGATTAGATTAGAGAGTAGTCTAAAAATCGTTATTGTATGATACATAAAGCCTTTTAACAGAGTGATACAATTAGAGAGATAGTCTGCAGAATATAACCACAAAGTCTCCTTTCAGAATGGGCAGAAATAAAAAAGTCAATACTTACTAAACTCCTTGCTCATGACGGGGGGCCTGCACAGCGCCATGTTCCTGATGAAGAGGTAAATATGGCTGAAGATGATGAAAGGAGGAGGGGCAGTAGGGCGGCTGTGGTACTCCTTGATCAGCTCGTATCTTTGAAACTTCCAAATTCTGTCTGTGTTGTCTTGAACGGTCTGGAACGTAAAGCTGTGCAGGAACACCATAAAGTGGTATATAACAAGGTATTAGCATCGAAGCTAAGCTAAGCAGAGAAAAACTCAAATTATGACTGAATTAAGACACAAAGATGTGGAGGAGAACTCACTTGAAGATGGCTATGAGCAAGTTGAGCAGCAGTATGTTGGCAAAGAGCAAGTAAACACATAGCATGGTGATGGTGAGCCACTCGGGGAAGGCTGGCGTTTGGTTTTCATTCAGCACAGGACACTTGGGCTTCAGAGGATCGGTGCCATTCATGCTGCAGGAGTCTAAGTCAAACGCAGCATCTGCAGAGGGCAAAGAGATTGTTTTCTTAGTTGTAATTTTAAAATTAAACAACCAGGTCTGAGCCTCTTAAAGGTTAGTGATTATTTAGTCATTTTTTAATTGACAAAACTGCAGCGTTTCGACCACACTCACAATCAATATTTGTGGGAAAATTCCCAAATATGGTGAGGTACGGCTCATAAACTGCCCCGCGGACAATCCAGTCCAGCCGATTGTCATTGTGGATGAGGATGCCTTGTTTGGCCACTCCGTACGCCACCACCCAGATACTCAGCAGGAACATGAAGAAGAACATATCCATCATCTGAGGGACAAACACACATCGGTCACAGAAGAAACCTGTAACATGTCATGTATGTACGGTGGAGACTTCATTTTCTGGTGGGTGACTTTTACTGAGCTTTAAAACTTCAGAGAGTTGGACTTGTCAGTCTGCACGCTGCCTAAAGCATCACACATATTTAACAGTGACACGTATTTAAAAGGTTGCCCTGTTGCTCCACACGTAATCTCTGCACAAACAATAATGACTGACTGTTTGGGAACAAACAGACCAGCTGCAACACTTTGCTCAAAAACACCTTTTATTTAGCATATAATCATCTGCAGACACCAGACGGAGGCCCAGTGAGGCAGAAGCCTCTCTTCGTATTAGATAAAAGGTGTTTTGGAGCGTGGCATTTCTCTGCAGTTGCTCCCACATTACATCAGGTCGGCATTCATCACATTTGTAAACCTCTCACCATCCTCCTGACTATGATGATTTTGGGCCCCAGGGTTCTACTGATAGTGAAGATGGCCATGAAACGGAGGCAGAAGACCACAAAGTCGATGCAGAGGAGGATTTTACCAGCATAGAACAGCTCAGTTGTCAGCCTGAAATAGAAATAGTTGGTGATTTATTGATTACCAAGAGGGTGGAGAGCACTTTCACAGCTTAAATGGATTGTCTGGGAGGAAGGAGACGTACCTAAATGCGAGGCCAATACTAAAGAGAAGGATGGACAGGACATCTAAAATATTCCACAGTTCGTTGATGTACATCCTGGCTTTCTTATGAAACCCGAAGCCATCAGGATCATAAAACAGCTGAGGCAGAAAAGACACATTGAATTAGTCAGTTAAGTGAGGTAGTGTTATAAATATGTGGGCATGCTCTGGAGGCAGCAACAGCTTGTGTCCCAGGCTGCTCGCTCTCTCACCTGTCGGACCTCCTCACACACCAGAGAGAGCAGCCAGATGTAAAGCAGCAGCTCCCCAGCAGAGGGCGTAGCCTGGAAGTCAATCATCAGCACCACAGCAAACAGGAAGAGGAAGACAAAGTAGGACACGATATTCCAGTAAAATTTGACCTGCGGAGACCTGTACAGATGGACCAGCCGGTACCAGCTGCTCAGAGGCTTCAGGCGCTTCACGCCACTGGGGGTCACAGACATTTAGGACACTTTAATAACTGACATGCAAAATCACTACTTTTAGAATAACAAAAATGTTAAGTATTAAGATGTGTATAAACTCTCGTACAGTCAGGAAATCGTCATGCAGATAGAAATAATCCAGGTTCTTTTTCTAGAGCTTCAGTTGCTGTGTATTGAATGAGTGTTAAATGATTGAGTGTATTAAAAGGCGACTGCCTACTTACAGGCCACGAGCATTGGTTCGAAGTGTACTTCCTGTTACTTCCTCCACTGTCTTGATCTCCTTCTTCTTCTCAGCTTCTCTATGAAGGACTTTATCACGTCTATGGAGAATCATAGCTCATTAACAAACCATTACGCAGTAGCACAAATATGTTAATACATTCAGATATTAAAATATAAAGAACTTGTATCAGTTCTATACAAATGCATGCATCTATAAACAATCTATAAATAGTGTACAGTATGTACACTGTTATATAACTTAGTTATATAATTTTCCAGCATGTTTCCAAGGAAGGAACGTCGCCTGTTTTTTGGAAGATGAAGGAGGTGGACTTGGACCTGCACAACAGAAACTACTTCATGACACTGATATGATTTGTATTCTTGTGATTAAAGTGAGGCATAAAAAAGCATTTGACGTCATCCAAATATTTTAAAACCACTGTTAACTGTATTGAGTATCAATGGCGGCATTATTATCTTAAGTTAACATGGCAACAATATGTGGCTTTAGATGTGTTGGCTGTTGCATGGCCATGCAGAACAATCCGGACTGACTTTGATTAGATGGCTGCTCTTACAGTTTCACACATGACAGGACTCACCTGAAAACCAGAAAGCCAGTGTAGATCAGTGGGAAGAAGACCATGCAGATCAGCACTCTCCACACTGGGTTGTCCACTGAAAGCTCACCACACCAGATCTGTGTCAGAAGAGCCTTCAAGACAGACATTTTACTAGAGATTATTTTATGAATCTGCATCTCAAAATTTCAAAACCCCTGAGTTCTTAAATTGTTAAAAAAAAAAATCTGAAAGTTTGCTCAACCTGAACACCTGACTGAGCCACAAAGCTTTTGTCGTCAGCCTCCAGTGCCAGCCTCAGGCACGTCGTCCTTCCCCAAAACGGAGACACGCGAACCAACAACTTACGAGCCCGCTCTTTATCGCTGTTGTGGCACTCACTGAACACACCTGTGAAACACACGCAATGAGGTGAAACGCTAAACCTTGTAACATCGCTTGTGTTTCACGTCAGTAAAGCTGCTGTGTAGTATTATACCAATGGCATGTTTCTCATAGTGATTGGCGAGCTCTCGCATGGCCTCTGCCTCGTCTTCATCACTTCCTTCCTCTGCCATTGTCTTCAGGATCTTACTGGCGGCCAGAGCAGCGGACATGCAGTCTCTACACTGTGCACATGCAGATACAGAGAGATGCAACACCATACACACACACAAACAAACCCCCCCACACACACAACTGACTATTTTCAAACTTTGTCTGTATCAAGGTAAGTGTTTTGATCACCAGCTCCCAGGCAATTTCAGCCAGCTCCTTATTGTTCTGGATGACAGCCCAAAGGAAAAGGTCTCTGCCTGGGTCCCTCTGTGCATCAGCATTGTCCTCCCGCAGTAGCGATTGGGAACCCGTCGGACTTTTAGACAGCTAGATTAAAAGGGAAGTAATATGTTGCATTAAATGAATGGTTTATGGATGGTTTATCATAAGTCCAAATCCTCCTAAGGCATGCACAGACTTAAATTTGGATTGTTCATACTTCATTATTTTAGCTAAATGTTCAATTATACCTCCTCTAAATTGTATTTCCCAATGTGAGGATCTAAACGTCCTACATTCATTCAATCGTAGATGATGGATAAACAAACTCACTGATACAGATGTGACCTCTGTAGACACGTCGAAGTGGTATGACATGTTGGAAGGAGGGTAGAGGGCATGGGTGAAACTGCCCAGCAGGTGGCGCACCTCATCAGACACATGAGTCATCGATATCAGTTCACCTTGCCCCGAGTGAGCTCGAGGCCTGATGCGGAGCGCCTTCCTCCTCCTGCGGCAAGAGCTGTGGACCCGCTTGGCCAGCTTGCGGAGAAAGATGCCGCCGGGCAGCTGTTTGTAGAGCTCACACAGAGTTTCCTCGTCCTGCAGGAAATCCCTCAGACTCACACCGTTCTCCAGCAGCAGACTAACAAACTGAGGCTTGTTGCCAACCAGGGCTGAGAACATAGCCCAGTGGAGGTCACTGGACTGGATGTGAACATGTCAGGAAAACACAACAAACAGGAAGGATTGTTCAAAATTGTGTAAATTGACTGTAATAGCAGTGTGGAGAGAAAGATAGAATGTTATGATACTATTCATATGATTTTAATAATACAGCAGTCCACTGCCCCTCATATCATGAAAGGTTTATGATGCAAGAAATTGTCTTCATGCTGCTATTGGTTGAAATCTCCATGTAGAAATGTTCAACACTAAAACTTTTAGCTTTTTTTATCCAATGACTGCGATAAATACTATTACCATGGGATCACTTCCCATGTTTCCCCAGTCAGTCCATTACATTTTCTTATCTTAATCAAGACAAGAGTGGTCGCAACACAGGGTCAAGTTCAGGGGATGGCCTTTATTTGTCAATCCTGACAGTCTTACAAAGATTGCTGCTGGTGTTACAGCATGTTGTGCAATAGGCATACCCACCTTCCACTGGCTCTCCTCAGTGAAGATCTCCGTCTCAGCAATGTCCACCCGGTTCCAGGCTATAGCCAGCTCCAGCTGCCTCTTCCAGCTCTCGATTCCCAGTGTCTCGCTGGTCCTCGAAGCTGAGTGGAGAATTTATAGTGACAAGATTTATGTGACACTGAATTCTGTTTTCAATTTAAATGATTCAATTACAGCTATATGTGGGCACATGAATGGATTAAAGCAGCAAATCATCAAATTTGAAAAGCTGGAACTAGTTTGCAGTCTTTGCTTGATGATTGCCTTGCTGATGATTCACTTTAATCTCAATCAACAAATCAATAAATTAACTTATTCTGTGACATAACCTGGGGTCACACTGTACGGTCAAGCAGCAATTATCTTACAATTAGCAGCAAAAACCTCACAAAATAAGATTATACTACGAACTTGGCCACAGACCAAAACAGACAGCGGATATCTTCGCTGAGTGAGCAGGACGACTGACGGGAAATGCCTTTTAATTCCTCCATTGTAAATAGAGCTCAAAGATGGAAACTACAGGCGCAGCAGTTTAGCTGGAATAATGACTCATCACAATCAAAACTCCAAGTGAATGTAGAGTCACTTTTAATGAACTTATAGCTCAATATCTCAGTGTCTCCTTGTATAGAAAAGCAATCGTTCTATGTGAAAATATCTGTAAGAATATCTGTGTCGGTTTTCAGTCTTGAGCTGCACATTTGATACCACAGTCTATTCGATTAGTCTTCTGAGAAGCAACATTATACTTGCTAAGAGTTGCTTTGGCACCAAGCCTTTTCGTTTTTACACTTATAGCTGTGTTGGTGTACGCCTATAGTCAGTCTAGTCTGGCACTGAGCATCTGTGTGAAAAACAAATCCATACCTTTGAGCAGTGCTTGAAGTATAGCCACATCCACATCTCCGTGATCGTCCTCGCTTATTCTGAATATTGTCAGCCAGTGAGACATCCTGATGATGTCCTGAATCTGGCACAGATAGGAGACACAACGAGTAGGGTTTCACATCAAACCTGGACTTAGGCCAGCCAGGAAACCCGCGCCAGGGGATCTTAGGCTCCGATCAGGTTCATAAGGCATCAAGAGTCATCATGTGTATTTTGGGACTAGACTTTTAGCTGATTCAGAAATCAACTGGTAGCATGAGAAGGGAGGCTAAGACAGTGGTGATGCGATAACGTCTCCATGAATTTGCAAAGATCCTTAATCGATAAAGGGAGCAGAAAACAGTAGAGGGCCTAAAACTGAGCCTTGTGGCACACCACAAGTGAGATGGGAGGTGCAGGACGAAGCATCACCGATAGTAGTAGTGAACATTCTATGATTGAGATAAAATTGGAACAGGACCAGAGCTGTGTCACAACGTTTGAGCACGATGTTTTGGTCGACAGTATCAAATGCAGCCCTACAGTAACGGTAACCAGTTTGAAGTTCCTCACAGTGACTTCAGGTTAGTAGTAAGGTAAGATAGAAACAGTATCTTGCAAATTGGTCTGTAATTGTTGAGGTCGTCAGTATGTTCACGTACCTTCTTGGTCCATTCTATGATCTTGAGGTGGGGGAAGTTTTCATACTCTTGGCCAAAGAACTTTTTCATTAACTGGTGGATGAGGGCGATGGTGACCCGGGCCAATGGCAGTCCTGCCACCTGGGCAATCACATCTGCTATTCTCCCGGAGCCCTCCAAGATCACACACGGTGTACCGTTCAGCATGGCATTATAAATGGTCTGAGAGGAGACACACAAGACAGTCAGACAAAGACAAGAGACGGAGACGGCGAGAGACAGGAAAATGACGACTCACATTTAGAGTGCCCGGTCCTCCATCCAAAACCACACACACCACAGGGATTGTTATGCCACTTTCTGGAGGTAAGACAAAATCAATATTAAAAGCAGATCAGATAAAAAAGAATCAGATTTGAGATGTTATCTGTGACATTGACCTTTGTTTCCAAGACGCTTTCCGGAGATGCATTTCTCCAGACGGCTACGCAGTTCAATCTCCACTCCATAGTGTCCTTGGGTCCCATCATCCACCAGCAGGAAGTGGGTGTGGTTGTTATCAAGGCAGGAGAGTCGGCCCTGGCCCTTGATGTCCGTCTCATAATGGGCTGGGAAGCAACCCTGCAGACAAGAGGAGGAGGAGGAGGAGAGAAAGGTAGGAAAAATAAGACTTATGCTATTTCTATCTCACCAGAAGAAAGAGATGAATAACATGTGTGAATGTGTTTATCATACCTCTGAATGCACCAAAGCGTCCCTGTTGTGAATTATTCCCCACGTCGCAACTCCGATAGCCACAATCTGGCCCTGCATGGAGTTGCCCAGGGCGTGGTCCCTTACGGCCTTCCCTACATGCTTCATCACACCTGTGTGCGTACCACCAGTGAGGATCCACGCTCCTGTGCACAACATAGGTCCCATTTTCCCATGTCCATACATTTATGTCCATAAAGTATATGTACAGTATGTGCAAATATTACATGAGCAAAATATGTGGATATACACATAAGTGATAAAACCTCCACTTGTCTGTCTTACACTTTCATTTTTGTACGGATTACACAAATTACTATTTTAAAATTATCTTCTGAGAAAGCCAGGCTTACAGTTTCCTCCTGCTTCCAGCCTTTATGCTACGCTAAGCTAACTGGCTGAAGCCTCATATATAACAGACAAATATGAGGGTTGTATCAATCATCTCATCTCTCAGCAGGAAAGCGAATAAGCGTGTTTCCCGAAATAGCTAAATATTCCTTTAATATGCAGCTATACAGCCCTACATTTTTAGGGAAGTCTTTCCACAATATTTTGGCAGCTACATGAGCAACATGGATCTGCTCCCATTGAGCCACAAGAGCACTAGTGAGATCGGCCACTGATTGGGCGATGAGGCGTCGCTCGCAGTCAGTGTTTTGATTAATTTCGACTGTGGGTTAAAGTCAGGGCTCTGTGCAGGCCTGTTCAACTTCTTCCAAACAAAACTCAAATCAAATGCTTTATGAACCTTGTTGTTTGCAAGGTAGCATTGTTATATTAAAACTGAAAATCCTTGGCACAAAAATGAAAGCACACTATTGTTTAAAATATCATTGTATGCTGTAGCATTAACATGTCCCTTCATTTTAACGAAGAAAAACAGAATACGCTCATATTTAGTGCACTGTTTTTACTAGGTCGGGCAGAAGGATTGAACCCTTTGAGGCGTACCAGCTATATTTTACCACATGCAGTCACCGGCTCTCCATAAATACGCATGTACTCGTTAAACACATGCTTTCAAAAGGCTCTCTGGCTAATCATTGGTACACCTTGAGATCTGAGGCTCACCTGTCGTCTGGGCCACTTTGATAAGACCTCTGTGGAACATGTTCTTGAGTCGGGCCTTCAGAAAGAAGTTCTTGGCTCCTCCGGTCACTGAGATCAGCAGGTTGGGAGGGGAAAGTTTCCACTGTTCGGTCAATAACTCGTACAGGATTTCTGGGCTTGTGTCTGTGGACACTCGTGCATACTGAGAATGACAGACACATGCAAAGGTGAGGGTGAAGACACACACACAGGCAGGCATTCACATGTAATGTCATTACAGTAGAAAGAAAGGATGGTTTCACCTTGCCAGTCTTCTGTCCCAAATCACCAAAGCTGATGTCTCCAAAAGCATCCGTGGGCACTTCGCGGACATGTTTGTGCTTGTCCCAAGACTCGCCTGTGAAATCCTCCGGCTTGATGGCTTCATCCACATGATCAGTCTTTACGTAGCCACACCTGCATACATCCTCTCTAGTGGAGAAACAAAAGCTAATGGTTGTAACATTTTCATGCAGACAGACAGTTTGAGGAAAGTGACAATTACTGGAAACAAACAAACTTAATTTAATGAACACAACATTGACACAACTGCCCTCACGGCGATCGAGGGCGATGCCTCGCGGGACATAAACTCAACAGAGGGCAGATACCCACAGTGTCTCTGTGTTACAGTGCAGCAGCAGCAATCTACAAAGTCAGTTCAGAGAAGTTCGTCACCAACACAGCACAGAGCAGCTCATCCTACCCGACAGCTTTTTCAAAGAAGCAGCATTCCCTCTTGTGGAGGTTTTCCCTGGACCAGGATGTGATGGCGCATCGCTGAAAAGAAGGGGAGGCAGAAAGATGCTTAGAGGCTCCGACTGCGCTGATTGCCAGAGAATGAAACAGCCGTGACTTAACCACATCTTCCTCCATCCCGAATGCAACATGGGAGGGTGGGTGGGGCTACAGTGCACAGATGTGGTTCAGGATAAGAGCTCCCAGCATGACAGGAGAGAGTGAGAGAGGAGCCTCTGCAGTCGGTGCTGGCTTACTCGGCACTGCATCAGTGATGTCAGAGCTGAGCGCACTGCTGAAACCCGACTAAACCGTCCACTCATGGGACGGCGAGTAGCAGGAGTGCCAGTTCTGGATCGATAGATGCAGATTGAACTGCATTACCGAGAGTGGATTAAATACACGCCTGATTAAGGGATACATTAATCACGTTAAATCAAACCTATTTGTTACATTATAGTTCAGGTTTTTCACAAACTGACAAAAGTATCCAGTTGTGGAAAGTAGCTAAGTACGTTTACTCAAGTACTGTAATTAAGTGGACTTTTGAGGTGTACTTTACATTTTGACAGGTTATATTGTACATTTGACTCCTTTATAACTCATTTATTTAACTGCAATAGTGACTTCTGCTGAGCCTACATATGAATGTATAAATAATGATGATCCAATAATAAGATAACATAATACTGACAGGGGCCATTCTCTATAATAAGTAGAACACAGTAGTATGGTAAAAAAACAAAACTTCTATACTTTAACTTAAATTAAATTCTAAATGCAGGACTTTTACTAGTGGTTACGTGTCACACTGTTTGAAGTACATCAATGAGAAGGGAAAACACTCACCTTCTGAAAACAAGTAACCACTCGATTAAATTCAAGTTTGTTCTGCCGCAGTTCCTCGACCGTTTGCTGCGGGTGAACCTTATTCTCTAATTTAGGCAGCATTTCTGAGGAAGTAAGAAAAAAAGATGTCCAGTTGAAACCAATTGCTTGGAAGAAGTGCTTCATGTGGAGGAAGTCTGAAGGGACGAGTGCATCTTGTCAGTTATGGACTTTTAATCTGTGAAACCTGCAGAGCCTGGAACTTCAGTATTCTCTCATATATTTCTTTATCTTGCTGACATGTGACCTGTTCTGCATTATCTCAACTTCCTCGACTGAGACCCCTGGATGGCAGGAATCTCTCAACTTTAACGACCTTTACCTGAAATACCAAATATTTAAAGTCCACTTTGATCCTCCACTTTGAAAGTCCTTTGATTCAGTCATCAGATCCTGCAGAGGCACTAAATCCTTTGAGATCTCAAAATGTTGCCTTGTTAAATGGCTCCACCCTCTAAACACAACCTCCTCCCATCAAGATAAGCCGTCCAGTCAGGCCTCACATTACCACCAAATGATTGTCATATATATTTTAAAAAACTAAGTTTGTCACACACATACCTTTTACGCATTTCAGTCTGTGTTTTCAGACACCGGGTGGAAGGAAAGGAAGGTCACTCACTTTCAAACATTAGTAAAAACAACAACCAAAAATACAAAATGTATCATAGTTCACATTACCCTGTTTATTGCCTTCAGATCCTCCGTTCACTTGGATGAACCATGAAGTCTGCTCTGGCAACAGCCTGTGTTGCCAGGTGACATCTCCAGAGCATTCAACTATATAGGGATCTTGTTTCTCAAAGGACTTCTGATTGGCTCTTGGTAGCTGTTGTATTACTTGTGTTTATGGTTGTCATTCATTAAATATGTCACAGTTTGTGAGTTTAATAGAAACGGTGCTTGAGTCTGGTCCACAGTATACTGTTCATTCAGTACAATGAGTGATGAGTGTTTATCTGTTTTGTTATTAGGCTAAATTAAGTTAGCAGTTATGACAACTACCTGATTTTAGCTAATCAGTAATAACCAATAAGTGTGTTGTTGGAAACAATATGCAAGAACCTATTGTGAAGATGAAATTAAAAGTTGATTCACAAACTTGGAAACAGCAGTTAACAAAGCAACCTCACAACACTGTTCATTTAATAGATGTTCAGGCAATCTTGGTTGTGTTTAGTGCTAATTAGCTAATGTCAGCATGCTAACACGCTAAGCTAACATGGGGAACATGGTTAAAGCATGTTAGCAGTTAGCACATTGGTGTTAGTTTAGCAGTAAATACATAATAATTAAGCTAATTTGCTTTTAGTCATGTGTCTATGGAGTTCATAAAGTGGCTTTAAAAGTTAAATAAAAACAACAAAAACAGGTGCAGATACATGAATCCGTGCATGACGGGACGCTGGTCATTAACGGACAATGCATAGTCAAATCAACGTAACGTAACGATGGCCTGCCTCGGACGGCGCTAACCGCTATTGGCCTATCTCGAACGATTCCGTCGTGACGCACTTTCTTCGGCGATCGCCATCCAAGTGTAAATAATATTAATTCATACATATCAAAGAATCTACGTGTCAAATTTCATGAATATATATGGACGTTTACTTGTCTAAATACTATAGGAAAGTGACTTTGATGGGAGAAAGCAGAAAGAACACTCGGCGACGCTCGGGCGACGGTGGAGTTGTTGAAGCGTGATATCTTATTGTGAAGGACAGAACTACGTTCCCGGATGTGTTGACAGCATTGCAGAACGCCAGCGGCGTTTTCAAAAGCCGGCCGGCGTTCTTAACCTACAAGTAAGCGTGTCTGTTGAACGTTGTGTGCCTGCGTGTAGTATTTGCTTTGTCACCGTCAACACGAGAACATTTTGAGCATAATATGTAGCTAGCTAAGTTAGTATGTTTGCAGTTAGCATCAAGCTACTTTTGTTTCGCCAGCAACAACAACGCTACTTCCGGTTTGTATTCCTTGAGAATGTAAAGCCTCTTCCTTGAATTAAATGACAAGAAATGTTGAATTTATCACAAGAACTGCACAGATTATGTTTTTAAGAAATAGTTCCTGCCTTTTATCCCCTAGCTTTGTAAGACAAAACTACATTTTTTCAGTCAGTCAGCCATACTGGAGAATGTTGACGTCAACATGTAACGTCTAACATCAAAGACAATTGCATTTTGTGAAATGAGTGCGTCAATTCGGGACAGGCTTTAGTTAAAAACAATTTAATCTTCCCTGTTGCACCGTGCATAAAACAATGCTGGGTGATGTTGGTGTAATCGTTCTGGCCCAGCAACAACATGTATACTTCACAGCAAGTTGCATTCAGTCAGTGTTGTGGGCCAAAAACTAACAACATAGTACTGGGCCATGACCTATGTAACAACCTTTGGGCCAGTAATAGCTTTACTACCAACATATTGTAATGCTACGTCCACCTCTGGGCCAATTCTGGCATATACACAGATAATCTGTCCGTCACTCAGCCGACACTGGCGGAGGACAGCCAGAATCGGCCCAGAACCGACTGCTATCTGGGTAGTGTCCTCTTCAATATAACTCTACAATAAATGAATATGTAATACTGGTTTTAGGTAAAACTATGTTACCGTAGAGCAACATAATTCTGTAGGTGTTCATTTTAATGTTTGACTCTATTAAGTTAGGTCCCTGCTGTAAAAGCTGGACAATATGTAACAACCAGTAAAAGGGGTCCAGGGCCCAGCCCACCACGTGCTGTGGGGTCAGAGGTCAGCAGGAAGTGAGCTGCAGTTTGTTCATGAGATGTTTGAGCTCAAATCAATGTGTGGCTAAAGCAAATTTAAAGCAAATTAAAATCTCAGTCTCTGTAATCATGGAAATGATTAAAACAAGTGACTTTTTTGAATACCAAACACAAAGTAAACCTCAGTTGAAGTACATTTTGGAGAAAGGGATCAATCACTGAATTATTTTTGTTATTAGGAAGTGTTTGAACTGATTTACGTGGATATCGACTGTTGTGAATTACCACCACTAGGTGTCAGCACATCACCACTGATCACAGATCCAAACACAAGCTGGGAGCCAGCTGATTGTATATTATTACTGCAATACATGTTACTTAGTGTGGCAAACAGCAACACTTTGAAATAGGATGATAAATAAATATCTTTAAGGTCAAATTCAACAAAAGAAATGTTTGACCAAAATATAAGGTCAATTTACATAAGCTTAACTAAAAAACATTTAAATGATCAAATATTTATTCCAGGCTATTTGTTCTCAATTATTCTATTATCAGATACATCAATATTATCATGAGGGTTGTAATTAACTATTATTTTCATTAATAATTAATATGTGGGCTATTCTACTGATTAATTGTTTGGTCTGTGAAATGTCAGTTTAATATTTCAGTAGACAAAGAAGCAAATCCTCATATTTGAGAAGCTGGAACAAGACGATATGTTGATTTCTTGCTTTACTTTTTCTATTCAAGCTAACTGGCTATAAATGGGATGGCTATTGGTTATAAATTATAAGATAAAAATAGAAATTATTATATTTCAACATTTATTGCATCGTCAGCTGCTATAGGAACAATTTTTTCAGGAGATATATCAAATTGTACAATAAAATTCAAAGGCTAAATATTAGTCCCAACCCTTTAATGTTTAATATTCTGTTTTACTGGTGACGTATCCAAAATGTATCAGTAGTAGTAAAACTAAAGTGCTGTGGATATTATATAAAACCACTTTTATATAAGAAGCAGACAGACACTCGTATCCCTTACGGCACAATATTTATTCAACAATATACAGATTAATTTCTCTCTACATCTCAGACTGATCTGCAGTTTTTATATTTATCTTGCTTTTCACCTTTGTACATTTTCTATTTACAAGATTTAAAATAAGTCTTTCTCTCCATTTATACAACATCAATAGTACAGTGTCATCACATCGTCCGGCGGCTTCACCTCGAAAGCGACTCTATTAGATTGATCGTTGATAATCTGTTTATGTTTCATACACCAACTAACGTGTTTGAGCCACAGAGCAGCAGACTGACAGGAGGGCTCGACATGCACCAACAGTCCCGGTGTGTCTCTTTGTGAGGGCAGTCGAATGACAGATGGATGGTCCACATGAGAGGTCCTGTAGCTCTGTAGCACCACAACATGGTGTAGGAACAGAGCCGCTGTTGAGGACTTGCACTTTAAAAAAAAATTAAAAATCAGCTTAAATGCATCTGCCCCGTCCCACCCGACACGGATCAATAAGAGCTGGTAACACCAAAAAATAAAATTAAAAAAAAGGGGAAAAACATGTTGCATAGAATCAATTCTGACTTTAAGAACAGAAATTTTGGTGCTGCCATTTTAAAAAATGTGGCTTTTTGATAAACTCCTGAGACCTTCCGGACCCCCGTAACATTTGTTTTTTTGGTTTTGAAAAGAAAAAATAATAAATAGCTGTGTACCCTTAGACTTTAACAAAAATAACATTGTGTTGGATGTGACATCACATAGAAGTACTACTTTAAAGAGACTAAAAACCCTGCATTGAGTGTATACACGTTTGCACACACATATATATATATATATATATATATTTTATTTCAATAACTATCTTGAGGAGAGAGGTGGGTGGATTAAAGTGCATAAAACAAAGCCTACAGTTATCACATGCAGGACAGGAAATGTCCACCAGCGACAGGCTGAACTTTTTACTCCCTAATACAGACTTTTTTTGAAATGCGAGTGGATCTTATGTGGAGTTCTGGGCCCGTTAGTCTACTAAAATGAATAGCAGATACACATTTCCAGCCACAGTCAAGTTTTTCATCAACATTCACTGGCTGGTGTTCATTTCCCGCCCTGATCACATGCAAATAACACCAGACACTGAGGAGTAATTGTCTATCCGTTACTCTAAGTCCACATACAGTACCAACATGGCTGCTGGTAACCTCGGTCAGGGGCACTCGTATCAATGACATGAACACGTCACCAAAAACAGCAAAAGAGGCGCCACTCAACTCACGGCAAAAATACAGCAAATGGGAACACAGCAGACGGACCAGGCGAGTGTGAACTGGAGCTGCACTCCTCTCTTCTCCCTCCACAGTGCAGTCCAGCAGGAGGAGGAGGATGCGAGTCCAAAGAGCCGAGGCCTTTTCGGCCTGAAATGTTTAAGGCTAAAGCGCACACAGGACTCACTCAGGACTCACTCAGGACCAGGAGCAGCAGCCGTGAAGGTTTCCAGCCCAGCAGGAGCGTGATTGTGTGGGATTGTATATATATACATCAATCATTCATTCTCATTTTTAAAACAAGCACGTGAGCAAGACACGGGAAATGCAATACGACGACAGACATCTACAGTACACGGACGCATAATATACTGCTTCTACGTGTGAACAGCAAACTGAGTGTGTGTGTGTCACACACACACACACACACCTGTGATTAGCGAATTCATGGCAAAAAAGGTGAAGCTGCATCTAAGGGCACGTTGAGCCGTACGTCCAAACATCACTTATTTTGTCCCCCAACTCTGCAATAAGACCAGTAAACAGAAAGAAAATAGGCATTTTAACTTAAGACACCCAAGCAAAAACACAATGTCCTTAAGGAGAGGATGTGTATTGGCACATCTGGCAAAAGACGAGGACGAGACTCTGGTTTGGCTCGCTGGCTGTTTCACACATCTGTAACAGCTGTGCTTTGCAGGGCACTAAAGCATGCAGACAAGCACGCCGTGTTCACTTCACTGGGCCTGGGCAGGGAGCACTACAGAAGGCTAAGCTAGCACTGCTAGCAGATGCAGGCATTTAACAGCAGAGATTCAAACTCCATGCATATGAGCATTAAAAATAAATTGCACTTCAAAAATTCATTACATAAAAAAGAAAGAAAATATAAGCCGGACATTTCCAGGGAATTCAAATAATCAGGTTTATCCCGATGTGGGTGTTTGATATTTGACAGTCGTGTTCTTGTTTGCTGTGATTGAACTGAAATGCGAGGCAGAGATAATTCAGTCACGACTCCTCACATGAACGGGTTTGACAGCGTCATCACAGTTCTAGTGTGAAACCGGTTTGGTCCCCACTATTTAACCCCCCAAAACTATTCAAGAGCTCCAGTTTCAAACCTAACGGGTCTTTAAATCCTGCGTCTGATTGGGAGACAAGTGTCCGAGTGGCAGGGTGAACACACGATGAGGTAGAACAAAATGTTTCATGAGCATCCAATCAGAGCACAGAGCGCAGTGACTAGTACGAGCCTGCAGAGGGCAGTACGTCACCCAGAGCCAAACACACCTACAAGTGCTTTCAGATGGAAGGGCCCATTAAATGGTTTGAACCACAATAACAATCCAATATAAAATACAGTCATTGCCTTTTAGCTTCAGACCCAAACCTGCAGCGTCTACATCGTTTTAATCCAGTTCTTCCCCAAAGATTCACCTTCAGATAGTAAATCAAGTCACAAGCTGCACAGTGGTGACTTCTTCAGGTCGGACAAACAATCTTAAAAGTCTGATTTTACAGATCAAATCAGAGTCATGGGCTGAAAACTAGAGAATCACTTTGGTCCGACTGATTTCTGTCAAACAAGTGAAGGAAAACAAATGTTACTTTCTTTGGATTGTGATAAAAAATATATATATTTAAAGGATTTTTATTCATCAAATCCATTTATGCCGAATTAAAAAAACAACAATTAACAAGGAAGATAATCAGCGAGAACGATTGCACGTGAGCCCGGGAATGAAAGGGGAAGGAATGAAGAGAAAGAGCAATAATCAATAATCCTCACTCTTCTCAAACATGAGCGACGGTTAAGTGTTATTGCTGATTCATTTGTGACTGATTCAGTCAGGAACTCAAAAACTCTGAAATGTCATTTATGTCCCCTACAGCTAGTGTGGCATCCTTCTCTCTCAACGTTTCCTCCTCTTTGAGGTGAGTTTCTACGTGGAATGCTCAGCTTGGTCACACATGAGGACTGTAGTTTACAGCAGTGGCCATCTTTTACTACTTTTCTCTTGTTGCATTTTCAGTCACGCTAAAACCCACCAGCAACGGCTGCAGGTCACAATTTAATAGATGTTGAAAGGGTGGAGACAACTCTTGAGCACGAGCACGCACACACACACACACAAACACACACGAGTATAGACAGGTAGACGGAAACTGTCATAGTAGGATTGTGAAAAGTTGCAGAAAAAAAACTGCATGAGTGTGAGTGTTATGAACAGGTATTTTGTGTGCGTGTGTGTGTGTGTGTGTGTGTGTGTGTGTGTGTGCCATGCCCTGCACGTTAGACCTGTGATATGATCTGCATGTTGAAACTGGGGGAGCGGGACTGCTTGGTGAGCGGAGCTCCAGGAGACATGATGTCCTGGGCATCCTCCGGCCTGATGAGGTGCTCCTCCTGCAGGCTGACGGTGGAGTGGTGGTGGGAGCCGCCTGCCGGGGGGAGTCCTTCCTTATCGGAGCCCGCCGCCGCCTCCTCCTCCTCCTCCTCTCGCCCGTCATCGGCTCCGTTCAGGTTGAAATTCATGCAGTCAAAGGACTTGCTGGAGGAGGTGCTGCCAGTCCGCACCAGCGTGGGCACCACAGGGAAGCTCAGGCGCTTCTTTATGGGGCTCAGGTGGATGGCCTCCAAGTTGATGCTGGCTGGAGGCGACGGCTGCTTCTGGTGGCGCCTCCTCACGGCGGCCTGGTGATCCGCAGACAAATCGGCCTGTTTTTCCGCCTCCCTCTCCCGGTCCTTCTCCCGAGACAGCCGGGCGGCGATGGCTCTCTTGATGCTGCTGCTGCTGCTGTTGTTGTTCAGGCTGCCGCCCCTTGGCCCCACGCTGCCGCCCCTCGGCCCCACGCTGCCGCCCGCCTTGGTGCCGCCGGGCTGGCTGCTGTTGGACGCCCCGGAGGAGAAACCCTCGTCTGGGTCGTTGACGTTGAAGGAGTCTTCCCCGGCGCTCATCCCGTCAGCATCTGAACAGGAACATGCACGGACAGAGACAGAAAGAAAGCATGATAGACAAAAAGGAAAAGTGAGCGAGGCAGACAACGACCGAGGTTATGTCGACATATTTAAATCAAATCTGACCATAAACAGAACTTTTAACCCCAATACTCATATTCAGTTGTTACTATTAATAGTTAAGAATCTAGACAAAATGTCATCTTAATCCAGATTAAAGGCTTCTTGTTTATTATGATGTGAACAGGCCTGCAACAAACTATTACAATGTTTAGAGTTTATAAATAATGCATTTTACGTTAGCAGACTGAATGAATAGCCTTGTAGCAAGCCACCACTAACGCACACTAATCAACAGACCACGCTACTTCATTAGCACACTCATTATGCACCAAACAGAAGAACAACTCAATACGGTACACAGTGACCTAAAATGTGACTCGCTGTTTGTTTAGGAAAAGTGAGAGTTCAATAACCTGCCGTGTAAGAGAGCAGAGCTCGTCTAGCAAAAGGTGTCGCATTCAATATATATTTGATTCCATTACTTCCTGGTAATGTGATAGAACAAGCACAACATTGGCACGAAGCCATCTAAACGGATAAACATTTAACAATCCATCATTGTTGGAAGGCTGAAAGGGGAAAAAAAAGAGATGATGAATTAAGTTAGAAAAAAAAGCATGTTATTGACACACAGTATGCAGGCTGAAGCCTGTTAGACAGGAGAGACAGAGGACCGGCCGTCTGTCTCCGTCATGCATCGTTGGGACAAGCAAAAGGGTGGACGACGGGGAACCGCAGGCAGCGCCGGAAAATAAATGGAGAAACCGAGAAGAAAAAAGGTCCGGACTGACATGCACATAACATGAGGAGAAGACACATGCCCTCCTGCAGCACCCGGCCAATCTGTGGAGAGCACTGAGGCGAGTCCGTACACCTCGTCCAGGGAGAGCTGACAGCACACAAGACTAAACGGGCCGGTCTGCAAGTCATTACAAGTCAACCCTAAGAGCTCAAAGTTCTTCAAAGCTCTGCAATTAAAGAACCAGAACTGTGTTTTTGCATGTTTTAGCCTTTGGACTACAGTTTGCGTATTTGTGCGACTCATTTACAGTATATGCTTGCTGTTGGTTTCTGGTCATGGCTACAAAACAAAACAAAAAAATCAGCCCGCAGAGCCTGAAATGTGCTTGAGACAGATATCGTCTGAAGCAGCATGTCAACTCAACGCACGCTGCTTTGTTCAAGTCTACATTATCAACAACCCAACGTGTAACGACTGTGTGTGTGTTGGTCTTTGTCATTTCTGGCATTTAAAACATGTTGGGCAGCCAAATTAACAAAATGAAAGATCCAAACATCCTTAAACACACCAATAGTGAGAGTTTTAATAAATGTCCCTTTTCTCAACAGCAGAACAAAAAAATAAAGTGATGAAATATTCACTATTGGAGCAGCTAGTGCAGGTCTGCTCATGTTTTATATTTTCAATTGCTTCTATGAAGGAATTGAATTCCCCCAAGAAGGATGTACTTCTAATCAAAAATGTGGAAAAATAGTTGTGACGTTGTGAAGTAAACGCAATTTGTAGTAAATAGGATAAAAAATGCAAAGTCATCAGTACGGTCACTTTCAATATCACTGCAATGCAGCCTCAAACTAAAGGACATGTGATTAGGTAATTCTTTCTGTAACAGAATGTCCAGTAGTTAAACACAGACAGTGATCGATCATCTTTAAAACAATCACAGCTCCCTCTTAACTGGGTTGCAGATTTCTATGTAATGAAACTACTTTAGGGATCATTTCACCAGCCGCACTGAGTTTCATTCAACACCATGACGATGGGAGCTGACCGCAAAACCAGGAAGTGAGCCGATCTTCAGTCGTGTCAAAAGGATCTCGATGACGTTTCAAAATAGAAACACATGTAGCGACCACACACGGATACGGACACACACTAAACAAGACAAAATGGGCCGTACGACTAGTAGGCAGTTCAAAGTATTGGATTTGTAAACCGTGACCACACTCTGCTCACTTGGCCTCAGTCATATGATCAATTAGTGTTCCGGGGTTTTCCTGTTGTAGCTGACATTTTCAGAAGCTTGCTGTAGCGTGCACATGCAGGATGAAGGGCTCGTTCCCACTCACTGAGCGGAAGGAAAAGAAACGGGGCAGAACACAACATTTGCATACAATAAAAAAAAAAAAAAAAAAGCTTCTGGACTGAAAAAGCTAAATTGGAAGGTCTCTTCCTGCAGAATGGCGGCAGCAGATGGTTGCTGCTGGCCTGAGTGACCCCAAAACTTGTGGTGCTGTCAAAACACCGCGAGGAGCACAGCAGAAACAAGATGGCGGTTAAAAATAGAGAGAAAATAAATCTATAAAACCAATTATCAGACACGGAGAAAGCCTGGAGTAAAAGGTCAAGCTGCAGGCTGGGCACGTGACATGCTCAGTGAGTGACAAGGGCAGCAGTCTAAAATACGTTGGAGGCATGAGGAGGAAGGAGAGAGGATACATGACATGATGACAGGCCCATGCAGAATGGCCACTAGCCGCACTTCCTTCAAACCCAGAATAGGCGACTCTTCCCTTTCTTGGATGAGACGAAAGATAGTAGTGGTCTGGAGGTTAAAAAGGTGTTGTTGGTCTTAAGGACTGAGTTAGTATACTCTGGGGAAGTGAAGAGGCGGCCAAAATGGGAACGGCAGAGTTAACGCCCTCGAGTGTAGGAGGAGAGGGAGGAGGGTTGGGAGGATACAGATGAAAGGGGCACCTCCTCCTGAGACCCTCTCTGCTCTGAGCCCCTGTCCCCTACCCTCAAATGTGATGGGGGGAATGATGCTGCTGCTGCGGTGGCTGTGAGGCCGCCCTTCTCTCTCCTCTTTGGCTGTGGGGTCCCAGGGAGGGTAGTGGCGGCGGCGGTGGTGTTGTTGTTGTTGTTGGTGGTGGTGGTGCTGGGCGAGGCTAGGAGGATTGACGATGAGGCTCAACTCTGCTGCGGTTGAGTCGTCAAAACAATCTGGGAGTCAACAACACAGATGGTTTCTTTAGTGGCAGCGAGCCTCAACCGATGTGGGCCTCATCATGGGGCACAGCAGGCCTAACAGCTGTTTGTAAATTCACTTGTAGAAATAGAAAAAAAAGGAACACAAAAGATATTTAAAAAATGAACTGCCTCCATTTATCGCTAGTCGGTAGAATCTACCGGCACCATTTTGTCGTGGGTTTCTCATAAACCTTAAAGGTTTACTGGTGATACAAAGATCAGCACACACACTTGAGAGACAAGACGAGCAAATAAAGAGCCATAAGGAGCAGTGAGTGGCAGAAGCACTGCAACACAGAGACTACGTGACTACAACAACATACAATAAGTGACATGAAACAGCATTTGGACGATGCTGATGGTGGGACTGGTTTACGCGGAAACAGGGTTCCTTCTCACTGCTAAGGACAAACGGCAGAAAAGTAGTTCTCTCATCAAATAGTTCCCTCTTTTTCACTGGCATTTCACTGATCGGAAAAAAGAAGTTTGTAAGTTCACAGCTTAAATCATAACTGAATACTGCATAACATAACCTAAAAAAAGTATTGGAATGGATCTACTGTGATCTCTCCTGCACTGAGGCCTGGTTCATGATGGCGGGTCTTGCCGCTGCAGCCTTACCCTCTCTCTTCCAGCGGTGGCGTCGTATGGAGGCAGTAGTGATGGCTGAGATGGAGATGCGGCTGATGGTGGGCGTCACCTCCACCTGGAGCACTTTGCGCCCCCGCGGCTCATCTGGAGCGTTGGCCGGCAGAGAGTTCTTCATGGCGTTCGCCAGCTGGAGAGGACACATGCACGGATAAGCAGTTAAACGTGATAAAAAGCAGGATGGCGTTACAACATTTGAAGTCGGACCCGGAGCCCGATATAGCCATCGGCATCTTACCAAGAGAGGCTGGGAGTAGAGCTCCAGCTGGGCTCGGTACAGAAGGTCCTCCAGAGCTTCCTGTCCCATCTCCCACTCTCCATTGTATCTACACATCACAAGACACAAACGCATGCACACCTACAGTAAACAACGGCATGTTGTGAGCTTATTTAAGGAAACAGGAGCGTCTGACAAGATGCCTTGATGTCGGAGTCACATCCCTGTGAACTATTATTAGTTATTTAGTAATGTCTGCATTATACCTCACCGTCACATTATGTCTGTTTAAGCTAAAGCTATTTTCTTACAAAACAGAGTGTTTTGTAAACCTGCTAATTTGTGTTAAGTCCATGAGTTCTAGTTATATGCAAATAGTGTGAATAAAAGATGAAGGTAAGTCTTTGTGTTCATACGCTGGCACTCTGCTAGAGATGAGTCTTTAGCTTTGCATAAGGTGTCACGACCTCGTCGTCAATCAAGAGTGATTAAAGGAACAGCAACCAGAAATAAATACAATAGAAATTAAAAAATGTAAAAAAAGAAAAGATCTGCACGGCTGAACTTTCTTTGATCCGGACAAATGCACGCGTTTCCCTTTAGACTCGAGATGAAAAGGATGGAATAAATGGGCAGGTATATGAATAAAAAGACTCTCTGATGTTGTGAGGGCTGGAAAATCGGTCCAGAATACATTTCAAACCTGATCGGCTTTCCCTCTCCCTCTCTCCATGTGGTATTACTGCGCTGTAGCATTAGCAGACATATTAACCTAAATCCCGGAGTATCCTTGACGAGAGCCCCGGTCCCTCTGCATGTGTGGAGCTGTGGAATCGGGTTTATCTGCCCTCCATGTGCGCCTGCTCGGGCCAAGGGTGACCGTGAGAGCTCAGGCTGGCACTGAGGTGACCCATGGTCCGGATTACTAACAAGGTTATTATTCTTACAGCGGCACTGACCGCTCCGATCTCCAGATTGCTGCTGTGTACCCTCATGGGTGGGGGGGGGTGAGGCAGAATGCATACTTGTTCTCCGCCAGCCTTTCCTTGCTACATCCTGAACAGTCACCGCCATATCAGGGGATCCATCTACGAGGACGAGCTATCATCGAGGAGCCGTAATCAGCTTTGCAACGACATGCTGATGTAATCAGTCTGTACAGTGGGGAGCTTCTGTCCTTGGTAGAGTGCTAGCATTCGTTGTTAGGAGACTTTCTGCAGTAGATGGCTGCAAACTAGAAGAGAGACTCCAAAAAAAAAAAAAAAGACTAATTGACCAAAACGGTTTTAAGAGCCCTAGAACTCATCATGTACATGAAGATATCTGTGAAGGTAAAGCAGCAAACACAAGATTATCTTCCTCCTAATGATGTGCTATTCAAAGGTCTTCCAATAGAGAGTGGTGATGTGCAAGGACGCGGAGGAAAGGCACTTAAAGGAATAATTGATGTATTTTTGATAACAATGTATCAAATGACAATGTGAAAAGAATGTGACAATTTGAAAGGGGTCGCTTGAAGTGATGAACCTGCAGAGAATTATCACTAGAATCTGCAGCTCGGCTGAACACAGATTTATAGCATCTTTAGCGCATTGTTAAGCTGTCCGTTTTATTCTTTCAATGTCACCGCTCCCAAAACATTATATTTAAACCTGATCAAATAAAACTGACATTTAGCAGCTAAAAGAGACAGATATCTCCCTCAACAGTTAATAAGCAGAGATAACAGAGAGGGAATATTGGACTTTTATCCATCAGGTGGTCCCAAACACAACACTCACATGGCGTGATAAACGGCAGTCAGCATCTGCACCATGAACTCGGGGTCCAGCAGCACGCGGTTGCACGGTTCCCTCCAGAGCTTCTGCTGCTGCCGGGGGAAGCCACATACACACAGCCTGAGGAGGGAACACACACACACACACACACACACACACACACACACACACACACACACACACACACACACACACACACAGCCACGTAAGTAAGGTGAGCAAAGTCATACAGCAAAGAGAGGTAGCACCGATCACATGACGAGGAAAAAAAATCAGTCACTTCCAGAGTTAGCTACAAAGAGCAAAGCAAGAGGAGCTAAATGTACACTTGTAGAGGTGAGGCACGGTTCGATGACGGGGTGTTTGGAGTCTACACAGTGAGGCTGAACCCAAAACACTGAGCATTGTGCAGCGAGAGCTTCACAGTCACAGTGTGCCGTCTGTCTAGACCGAGCTCGCTTCAGGCGTCGTCCGACTGCTCGGGCACAGTAGGGAAGTCTTCATATCCTGAAGAGTCTGCGGTGGAACAATCACCGGGCGGCGGCTCCGCCATAGAGCCTCATGCTGTGAATTCCACATTGATCCTTTCTCTTAGCTCCAGGGCATCTCGGTGTTTCTCAGACAGACAGGCTCAGACAAGGCATCCAGCAGTGATGCTTTGTCATCTGGCCTTTCAACTGAGCCCTAATGGAATCTAAATACATCAAATCGTCCTGGACAGTCCGTATCGAGGCTACAGGGTCGGGGAGGTGATTTAACGCTCGATTCAGTGGAGCAAATAATGGAGGAGGAAGAGGAGATGGTGGTCACCAATTGGGTACAGAAAGGACAACAACTGTTGGTGATATAAGTAAAAAAAAAGACACTTTTTACATGCGTTTTCCTCACCGTGAGCTCATTCTGCAGACCGACTGATAGGACGATAGGGGCATGTACACCACAGCAGAGTTGTAGCACAGCATGAGGAAACACAGCACTTCAAACCTGCAACCGGAAAAAATACTATGAGTCAAGCACAGTAATACAGGCGCTTATAAAGGTCTAATTAAGGGAAAGCACCGATATCATGTGAAACTTCAGCTAAACCCCAATTTTGTCCATTTTTGTCAAACATTCTATCCAACACTTTCTGTGACACCTTTGCTGTAGACCATTATGTAGAGCTGCTGAAGCATTTTATGAACTATGAACTGTAAAATAGCCTGTTAAGCAAACGCCTTGCCTAAGCAGTTTTGTTCACTGTGAGCCGCTGTACTGAATGTAGATGACACACACACACAGAGCTCACTAAGCTGCAGTAATCAGCCCGAGACTCTCAGCACACACCATGTCAGTGGAGTCAGGCCAAATGCAGGGTGAGTGATATTATAGCTGATTGGTACAATATTTAGCCATTTGATTCAACTGTTAATTATAAGTGTGCCCTTTTTAAACCCATAATATGCCATTTCTATTTAAATGTGATGAGCTGTCATACATCTACATGGAGTAGAAAAACTGCAAGAATCTGCAAGAACAGATTCAGTTTTAGAGTGTGTGTGTGTGTGTTGATGGTGGACTTCCAGGAGGAGGAGGACCTCGAGTGTAAGGGCCGTAATCGACCGTGCGCTGGGGGAGGTAAACGTCCCGGTTATATATCATCAGTCGGAGTGAGCCGGCACCTCTCGGGAGCTCCGGGCTTTCTTCTCATAAACACTATCTCGAGCCTCGGCACACAAATGGGTTTCCAGATAATCTATGGAGGAGAGACGCGCAGGAGGACCACAGCTATCTGTGCTGCTCTCATACATCTGAAGTGTCAAGAGCTGTGTCTCTGCGCATGTGTCACTTCAAATGGCAGGTTTCAGGCAGGGCTCCAGCATGCTTCATTACTATGCTGAGATTATCACTCCACAGAAGAAGCAGAGAATATGTGAGAGCCAACAAAGCTTTCAGGGGCTGAATGAGCGTCGAGGGTTATGCTCTGATCATTTTAAAAGGTCTTATTCATTTTACGGGGAAGGAACAGGAGAGGATGAGATGTGAGGTGAAAGCAACAAGTAAAATAAGTAAGAGAATAATGATGTTCACTGAGGCTGAAAGGCCTTCAGCGCTGCCATTTGTCTGTATCCAAAAAGCAACAAAAAGGTTTCACCCTCTGGTAAGTCATTCAGTACGACGGACTGAGCCCGACGTCTCTTAGCTGCTGTAACTTCATCTCTTTTTGTGACGTTCCTGCGTCTCAGATTAGTGCCTCTCTGTGAACAGCTGGTGGAGTCGGAGTTGGTACCTGTTCTGAGCCGTGAAGGTCTCTCTCTGTGGGTGGAGGCCGCTGTACACCACTCGGATCAGGTCATGTTGACAGAGGGCCCCCTCTGTCAAAGCCATGGGCCCCAGGCTAGAAGGCTACACACACACACACACACACACACACACACACACACACACACACACACACACAAGAAAACAAGGTTAATTTAACACTTAGCGGCTAGCTAACACCTAGTGGCTTCCTCCATGCTAGTAAACTGTCACACTATGAGAAATGGTCAGACTTTATTACAGTGGCATGATATTACTACTGGACGTCTGCCAAACTCTCACCTCGGACTGAATTGGCTGGCAGCACCTGACTTCTTCCAAATGTGGGATTTGTTTCCAATGTTAGTTGATAGATTGCCGACTGTACAACTCCACTGAAAGTTATGTCTTGCATTTTCCCCCTGTGTCTTCCACAAAGTCCTTCACGCAACATTAAGCTCAGAATTTCTGCACTAGTTCCTTCCAACTACTAAATCCAGTTTCCTCTCTCTTTGAAGGCTTCTGCACACCTTTACCGACAGGTCAGGGCTTCCTGCGGTGCTTTATAGTCGAAGAGAGCCACCTCACCTGACATAACATAACATGATGAAAGATAATACATTTAAATGAAATTAAACATTAACCTTTTCACACATCGACATGAGGTGCCTTTACTGAGCCAGGCAGCACTGAGCTGATCATGAGATGAGAATCGTGGCTTACTATTTGTTAGCGTTTTAATTTAATAAAACCTGCAATCTTCTGCTTCTCTACATCTTTTTCTATTGTGATTTTATTATATAATTAAAGGCAACAGGTATATAGAGCAAACTATATTTTCTGTAATGCATTGAGTCAATTCAGAGCATTCAGACAAGCAAACTTCATAAATCCTCTCTTCTTCTGTCGTGGATAAATAGAAAGAGGAACCAATGACTGATCTATGTCTAGCTGAGGAAACATCACAAGGCCGCTGTATTCTGATGGTTCGCAGAGAAAAAGTAGTCCCCCCCCCCCTAAACTGAATTGATATTCTGTGTCTCTTGTGAGGATGGACGACGTCACAAAGAGACGAGAGTGTATGCTAATGCTGGAGGCTGTGGATGTGTGGAGCGTACTACTGTCTGTAGGATGCTCGCTGTGATTCACGCACACACACACACACACACACAACCCCCCCCCCCCTCCCCCCTACGAGTTCTTCATTCTCACAGCGTGGAGGAAAGAGCCTCTGAAGCTTGTAATTACAGCGATAAATCGCCCTCAGCACACGCTGTAGTCTCATCAACACTCGCACTAGCTCCCACTAAGGGCGTCAAACTGCATGAAAATATAGCATGAAAATATAGACGACTAAGTACACAGAGATGAGAGGAAGGTAACCAAACAAGAGCCCTACCTCGTGATATATCGACGGCTTGGACAGAGACGGGATTGTGAAGGAGAGGAGCTTGCTGTTGCCATCTTTGTCCACGATCTCCTGCAAAACCAACGAGACAGAAAAGCAGTGTCATATTATAAACGAGAGTCCCACACCTCTCAATTCCAATTCCACACCGTGAAACACAAAAATGATGCCGTTTCCAGTAGTGACGACTACAATCACAGAGACGTGGAGTTGAGCGTCCTTCGTTTGGCAGAAAGCACTCGTTATTCCTACTCTGCTCCGTGAACTAATTATGTGCGGCTGAGGAGGATTCAAGTGGTGTGTGAGAGTTATGGAGGCGATGGCTTTAACAGCATAACAGGCTTCGTTAACTGATTGAGAGGCACTGTTCCATGTTTCCTTTGAGTGTGTAACGTTCCACACTTTTATCTGTATAATCTATGGGAGACGTGGATGTTGGGGGAATTATATCCTATAATATCATATATAAAAATATCATTAAATATGGATAAATGTGCTTTTACTGCTATTCTTTTTCCACATGTGCTGATTCAAGCGGTCAGATTTTGTATTTCCTGGCTTTGTGTAAGTAAAGATGAACAACAGCAACATATATCCAACCACCCGCCCAAGCGTCCTTTCGGTCTGTGGAACCAAAAAGGCTTTTTATCCTTTTATATTCACCCTGAGTGTCCAATCGGTTCAGGCCTCGTCCTGCCCTTCACCGCTCAACAGTATATCTCTGAATATCTGCTGAGAGCAAAGCTGTTTATCAGAGTTCAGCCATCAATGAGAGAGGTCTATGAGCATGTACAGCGAGCGAGCGTGCGTGCGTGTGTGTGTGTGGTATAGACACAGGAATAAATTATGCATGGTTATACCTTTAGCGGTGCTGGCTGACATGGAGCTCTTTCTATTGATATCTCTAGCTCTTAGCCTATTTCCCCAAGGGTGTTTCCTGGTAATCCATCCCGGGTCTCTCCATCATCGGGGCTTTTCCCTGTAGATCGTCTTTAATGTCAACAGATGTACAGCCTCACTAGTGTCCTACCTGTATTTGGTCTAAACCATACCCAGGGATTTGCATATCAACGTTTTGGTGCAGACACAGAGTCAATCTAGCCATCGTAGAAATAAATGTCATCAGATGCGTTTCAAAGAAAAGCACAGCCATAATGTACACGGTCTTGCCTTTAACCCCCCTCAAGCGCCACTACAGACACCCACCAGGTTATAGATGCCCAGGAGGAGGGCCTCGATGCACCCGTTGCTCTGGCGATCCCTGCTGGCTGTGACGCGCAGATATACCCACACCAGCTCAGGCAGGAACTGCAGGGTGAAGCGGCGCAGGCGGTCTTCAGAGCTCCGGTACAGCTCGAACAGCTGGTGGCAGACGGGCTCCAGCAGCTGGATCGAGAGAGGAAGGGGGTATATGTAAATGCAAATAAGTAGAGGTCTGAGAGACAAGTGGAAATACGATATTCATATTCATCAAATTAACATGAACATATGCCTGTGGGGATAGAATATAATCTGAAAACCTTTCTGAATAGAGAAACACACTAAGACGGCTTCTTTGCTTCAAAGCTCTTATTTAAAAACATGAATGAATGTTATCCTGACTGTATACGCCGGGACAGACGGAGGGAAAGTTTTTGCAGCTCGTCAATAGTGGGAGATGCACAGGAGCAGGGGGGATAAATCACTACAATGGAAGTCTGGTCAGATGTACTCTCAGGGGAGCCAGCAGCTGAGCCAATGTGTTTATACCGTTCAGGGGTCAGAGAAGTGGACTGTGTGTGTGTGTGTGTGTGTGTGTGTGTGTGTGTGTGTGTGTGTGTGTGTGTGTGTGTGTGTGAGAGAGATGGACTGTGGCTGACCCTGAAATAAGCGGCAACTCATTAATTAACTTGGCAAGGCATTTGGCCCCCAATGTCATCAGAGAAAAACACCCGAGCACGCAACAGTCAAGCACACTTTGTAACCTCTCTCTCTTTTTCTCTTACACTCTCTCTCACCCCCCCACACCCCCTATCTCTCTCTCTCTCTCTCTCACACACACACCCCCTCTCACACACACACACACACACACTCTCTCTCTGATCACTTGTCCAACCATTAATAGGATTGTGCAGCCAGATTGACAATGTTATTGGAATTTAGATCCCTGGTTGCGTGACACCCAAAATTGACCATAGAAGAGTGAGGGGGGGGGGGAATTGGAGGCAGCAACTGTATCATTGAGTCCCGTCTCAATGAGTGCCTCGGGCCTTTGTTAAAGAGTTGTGTCATTAGGTCCTTTAAAGAGAAAATACTTGAAGTGTTTGTGTGTTGCAGCACACTTTACGTAAACTGGCTTTGTGACTAAGTCTGTGTTTATAATGCATCTGTGTTTGCATCTTTCATCATACATGCATCTTTTGAGTATGGGCAGCAGATGTTCCAGTCTGTCAGAGGGCTGTGTGTGTGTGCGTGTGTGTAGAGAGAACACCCCGTTAGTGTGGCTGGCATCAAGTGCTCGTCCATCATACTTGTGTGCATGTGTAGCTCGAAGACACAGTTGTGTGTCAGTTTCCTGCTCACTGCCAACTAGGTCTACATCATGTGAGTCACTACCACCAGAGCTAAAAACAGCCGCACTCGGGACTCTCTCTGTGTGACCCCTCACCTCACTGTTGGGGTCCTGGATGACTCTGTAGAGAGCTGGCACCAGGGACTTCTTCAGATGGAGGCTGCCGGCGTAACTGGGGATGTGGGTTTCTGGTAAGCACTGGAAAAAAAAAAAGAGGTTTACTGAGCAATTGCAGACATACTGGTATGACACATACCTCTGCATCATTCCCCCTTACATTCCTCAAAATAGTCACCCTTATAATATGCATGGGAAAAAGCGTTTTCAAAATAAAACACGGCCTATTAATTTACGTTGACGTTTAGATTTCAGAGCTGGTCCTTTACAACTTAAAGCCAATGCACTCGGGTGTTTTCACTAATGTAGCCGGATTAGACTTCTTCTCAGGATTGTGTGGGCGTCTACAAACTGCGAATGATTGACATCTCCCTCATCAGTACGTTGCTGTTGGGTCAGGGCAACTTACACCATTATCATTAGCCGTGTCCCCTCTCCCTACATAATAAACACACAACACCAGGACCCTGAAACTGAAGCAGCTCAACTTAATTCGGTCATCATTAATTGTGTAATTCACATGTGTTTCTGCATTGACCTGTCAAAACGTCTTGATGAAAAAAGCCTTTTCTCTTAGGTAGTGTTAAAAAGCATTCTCGGACATGAAAACTCAGATGAAAAGGAATCACAAAATGTCTCTGAAGGAGCTGAACGTCAGCGGGATGATATCCGACAGGCTCAGAATATCCTGAGGTGAAATTCTTTAAATGGTCAAGACTGTGTGTTAGTCTGCAGATGACAGAAGGCAGAGATATCGTCTCCTAACAGCCTAAGTTTGGTCATTTTGAGGACAGAACACAATGTGCCTGGCCTGCACCAACTCACGCAATGAGTCATACCAATCCATCTCCCTCACTATTCATCAAACTCCCTCTTTTCTCTCTGCTGCAACAATTCCTTCTTTTTAGCTCGTTCCCTTAGATCTCACACTGATTACTTCAAATATTTAAATTACATACTGTGTATATATATATATATATATATATATATATATATATATATATATATATATATATATATATATATTAAATATATAGTGAGTTAACAAGTTATATCAGCATTTCTATACATTCACAAGTGCTTCAGAGACACAAGCTAGTCCATCAAAAATAGACGTGTAAGTAAAGACACAAGTCTTTACAGTAGAGCTGATTACGTGTCCGTCTGAGTCAGTCAGGGTGCTGCACTTCCTCATGTTTAAATAAACATCGTCAGACACGGCTGTACTTTAGAATCAGTTTATGTGTTTAGCTTGAACTGGACAGGTTCAGCTCACACTGAGTCTTAACTGTCCTAAATGTCTACAGCTCTTGCTTGCATTCACTGAAATTAGTAACAATTTACAAAGCAGACAACAGAGGAGAGGAGGGCTTTTCACCTTGAATTCTGAGAGCCATTCTTCGACAACACCGCGCTCTGAGCCCAGCATCTTCCTCAGAGACCCCCCCCTGGGCTGCCTGGTGGAGATAGAAAATGACAGAGGACAGGGGGAGAGAGGAGGAGACATGGGGAGAGAGGGGAAGAGAAGCAAAGCAGATGATAGTTAATTGTAGTAGATGTGATACAACATGAGTGTGGACGCTGTGATGCTGACCACGCTGTTACATAAGGAGCTACCTAGGTGATAATCATGAACATGAACCACTACAGCCAGTCAAATAGGCTTTCCCTCCACTATTCAAATCTGAGGTGGTGAAGCCAGAGTCGGCTCATGTGCATTGTTATTAACCCTCGTGACACAAAACCCCACAGCGCAGCTCACCACTGATTTGACGAGCAACGATGTTAAAAACATGAAGCTAGAGATCTGAACTTCCTAAACGATCACACATATTTCATTCAGGAGAGATGAGATATCATGAGACAGATATCACTAGTCACTTTATATATATGTATATATATGTGCCGTCACAGTGTGCGACATGTGACAGAAGAGTGTTGTAAGTAAACTCATTGCAGCTGTAGCATCCTCGGTTAACTTTGTGACACATGCAGATACTGCATCAAGTCAAAGCGCAGAGATTATCCAGATGGTTAAGACGAATCAAACGGTTCAGATTCAAGAGGCGAGAAAAGCTGTGCGGGCACAAAAATAGCGACTAATATGCACACGCAGAGTGTCAGATTTAGTTTGTTTTGCTTACTTTTGCTGTCAAAGAAAAACAACTGTCTGGCAATAACTGTTCAAATAAAGAAACGCAACAATCAAAACCGTATTCAAGGTCTGCGAAGTACGATTTCAAACACAAAGTAGTAAAATGTGATTCTTTTATTTGTTATTAGCCATATTATATCACACTGAATAAACAGCTGTTTATATCTCAACAACAGACAAAACAAATGATCTATAACATCTTTCTACCTTGGACTACCTACTGTCTGCACTCTGTGTTTCTAACCAGAATCTAGAGGTTATCGACTTAAACAAATCCAAAACCAAACGACGTACGGCTCTCTGACATGTGCAGATAAATGATACAAAGCATCATGTTCACAACTATCTGAACCACTCACATCGTTTTGTGTGAGCACGCTCCTCAAATGTGTGTGAATTGAAAAAGGCTCCATTTAGTGAGCTTGTTCAGCTCTTCATGAAAGGCTGACTCATTCATTTCCTCCGGCTTGTCAAACTGTCAAAGACTCGCTGATGTGAAAGTCTCCATTGGCTCTTCAGTTACCATGGGAACTGTAGTCAAATGACTCTCAGGCAACGGCAGAATATATCCCCCAAAAAGAAATGTCCGTTTGGTAAAATCCACTTGGACTGTAACGCTCTCATTACGCGTGTAAAACATGGGGGGGTGGGGGTAAGTGTTGTTTCCTGGCATCATGAGTCAGATTGCAACAGACATTTTCCAGAGTAACGTTTTACATAATTGACAATGACTTAGAATCTATTAATTAATATATAACTTGTGCACACCTTCTAATCCCACATGAAGAAGAGTGAGTTTACCTCAGTGTCCCAGAACTCAGATCTCCACGAGGAGAGGCAGACGGTTCTCCACAGTGTCGCACATCTGTCAATCACTGAGGGTCACCTGTGACAACAAAGAGACATGAAGCATGAAGATACAGTCGGACATCTTTCGGAACTAACAAAACATCCAGCCCAGTGTTGCCAAATCTCCCAATACAAGTTGCTATCAGCAAAATTCGCCAAGTCGGCAACAAGGACGGCTCTTCCCTTCAAGTTTGGTCGTTAAAAAACACGTGTGAGGGAAGCCTCTGTGTGTGTGTGTGTGTGTGTGTGTGTGTGTATTACAAATAAACTTCAAACAATGCTTCAAAGAATGGTTGTAAATCTTATTGTGTTCAAAATATAAGTTCTATTGTCAGCAGTACACAACATACATGACAGATACTGAGTCGAGACAATAATGAACAGAGCAGCTGACAACATGGAGACTAGGACACCATCAGATGGTTGCTACAACAGACGGCCCTCCCCTGAATGATGCACAGTGTCAACATTACAGAACTGAGAAGCAGAGATGCAGAGTGAGCTCTCCATCTGATGTTGAGCATTCTCCACCGAGCCCTGTGTTTATCTGAAGGACTCTCACACTAATTCATCACAAAGACTCGAGGAGACGTCCCATCAGTCTAGAGTGATGTGGTATTTATTTTGGACAGATAAAGCATAATTATTCTGTGTGACTCATCAGTGGCTCCAGGTCGAGTAAATACAGCGAAGGGAGGGATGAGGGACGAATAACACAAACTTAAACATATTACGTATTAGATGATTCATTATGTAAGTTAAAGGTTTGACAGGAACAACAGTTCTTTAGGAGATTAGTACCCATTCATTTGAGGTTTCTATCTCACTCCATACATTCAGTAGAAATGATGTCCCAGAGCTTCATCAAACAGCAGTGGTTTCATGGTACAGTTAGTATTGAGGTATCTCTCCCCTTGATATCTATGGGTATATAAGGCCATTAAGGCAATATTTGATTTTAATGTCATTTTTGCATAAGTGTAATGCAGTGCTTTGATTTAGCAGGCATTTAACGAGCTGGATGAGCCCCAACCAGTCGATCCATTTAGTTATTCTATTCAATTCCTCAATTGATTTAGCAGCAACTGTATTATACAGTTTCACGGCTTTATGGATATTGCAATATAAAATCACATATACAGAATAGAGGATTAAATCCATAACGCCAACACTAGCACAACAAATTGAATGAGTGTTTTTCTTTTTCCATTTTACAATAAATGTATTATATATCTTTCATAAGTTTGTCCCATTGTCTCTTTCTCTGTAACAATAATGAAGAGAGTAAGCGGGAGGTATCTCCACCAATCACGTCTCTATGAGGACCTTCAGGAGAATAACCACCATCATCTGAGCTGCAGTGGATCACTCTTTGAATTCTTCCACAAGCCAGACAGCAAATTATACGATGTAAGATAAAAACAAGTATTGCACTGTAACAAAAGAAGACGCATTCTCTTCACTTCAACAATTTCAGTCTAAACAAAAGGGTTTTTACCTGAAGTATAGGCTCTCGGGTAGAGTTCTGCTCATGCAAACCAAAAGCCAAAGTCAATAAGACTAAGTAACCATCAATAGCTAAGGCTGGGTAGCTCCCCTCTGGTTACAGTGTGATTCCTCCAAACTCCGCATCCATCTCACAGGATTTGCGTGTCGAGTAACAACAGTGCTCCCCAGCCAGCCGTGACTGTTGGCTAAATATGTCGACACCTAACGAGGCCTGGAGAATCACAATAAGCAAAATTTCCTCTACGAAGGAGCTGCGTATTGTCCCGTGGCGAGGCTCACGAGGGAATAGGAGAGTGCCAGCCCATCCTGTTTACGCCGCTTCAAACCCCAAAATCACAAAGGCTCCGCTAAACACACTGCTCAACGGTGTACAGGGCTGAAACTAAGCCAGCAAGAAGGTGTTTTTGTGAATTTAGTTTGAAGGCGGAGCAGTTAACACAAAATATGTTCCTCTGTGAACTTTCAGTCACACGGATGTCTGTACTAATTGTGTGTCAATCCATCAAGCAGATGATGAAATACTTCACTGGATAGGTAACCTGTTGATGGCACAGAAGGGAAGGTTCGGGGATCACCAAAGTCATCTGGAGAGACCATCTCGGCATCATGGACGTCAGAGTTCACTGTTCACACTCTGGACCCTCAGCGGCCTCATGACTCGGTAAGTACTGTATTTGTAAGCTAAGCTGGTAAATGAAGAAAAATCCCTTTATGCAATCAGGCAAGTCGGTGCTAAAATCCAAAACAACAACGTTCAAGATTAACATCTTGAATGTCGGGGCAGGACTCCACACAACGTCTTAGCCGGTCCTCTCCGTCTCCACCAGGACACACAGCACTAACAACAGCTGCAGCTGATGAGTATGCAGAGAATTCAATTCAATTCAATTTGTATAGCACAAAATCACAAATTTGCCTCAGAGGACTTAGTAAGGCTTGATAATAAAAGAGCTCTACAAGTCTATTGTTTTTAAGAGAGTACTAAAAAGGAGGGCTCCACAATGCTCATCATTCATTACAGGAGAATGAATCACACGAGTATCCGGGACTCAGTGACTCATTTAACCAAAGTAAACACACACACAAGGCCACAGAGAGCTCCTCCTAACCACCGTCTGTCCAGGTAGAAGCTGTCCTTAGTTGTGTAATACCTAGAGTTTAAACTCACTAACAGTTTTCAGAGCTGCCTGATAAAATTGCCCAATCAGAGGAAAGTTGTTGTTGCACTGAGAGCAAAATAAATAAACTTAAAGACGTGTGGAAACTGGCTATTTAGGGACCACATTGTGTCAACAACAACATCAACAAGCATGCCTACAAGCACGGTATTACATCATTTACTTTGTCACGTCTCGCCTGTGTTCTCCTGACGAAACATAGTCTGGAGACCAAACTTCCCCCACGAAGTCGACTACTTCCACCACAGTTTCAAACATGAGCCTGCAGAGTGAGTAATCACAGCATCCATCAAAGCACGGGCGAATTTAGGAACATTTGGAAGATAAATATGGGTTGCACGGTTATTACAAATGCAAACGTGGCAGTAGCCTTCGTCAGCGGGTGTGATAACTGGGTGCAGTACAGTTCAGCATGACGTGGAGAGAAATGTCCTGCACACTCCAGCAAAAGACCGCTGGCGTGTGCTATCACGTCACGCACCGCAGCTGAAAAGAGTTTGCGTTTTCACGTTTTGTTTGTTTACGTAGCACACAAAGCACCACTTGTAATCAAAACTGATATCCACACGCAGATATTTGTGTGAGTTTAATTATCAGACTAAGATTTGGCAAACTGTCACGCCATGAGACCAGTGAGAGATTTTTAGCAAAGCATGACGGGTCTGTGCTCATTGCCATTGTTCATTTAAATACATACTGATACAACTGAACTGTAGACGCGAGTTTGTATCCGTCTGTCTCAACTTCTCCTCTCTGCCCTAAAAGAGCAGTGCCAGGTTTCAACAGTCCAACACTGGGGATGTTTCAAGGTCAGCTCAGCTCAGTCAGCCATGAATTATTGAGCTGGAGCTGTGTGCCTTTTCTGTTTGTGCTTCTTGTGACGCGCTCCGTCTTCCTTCCTCAGGGCCATTTGACTTCTCCATTCAGAAAATATAAGTGTAGACCAATGATTAAACTGAAGTGAGGTTTTACAGGAATCTGGGGCGGGTTCATGACCACTGGGAGTTAGTTACAGTCGGCTGGTTTGGACACAAACAAGCACAAAAACACACACATGCGTGCACTAATTTAGCTTCCTCTCTGCCCAAGTAGTCCTCTAACACATTTGGTTCGACACGGTCATGAGGAAATTTCACTCGGCCCTCTTTGGTGCATGTGCGTTTGCAGGTAGCCATTCTTCACGATACACACCATCATACTACACACACACACTTTATCCAGAGGTAGAGGGATAAACTCTTAACACCTGACCACAGGGAACCAGTCTGCTGTAATCTCCATCCCCGTTGCCTCTCTCGTTGGTAAGAAGGACCAGCTACTCACCAGTGGAGCAGGCTGTCTGCACAGGAATAGAATGAGGTCTATTAATAGCAAATACCGCACTGTAAAATTACCCCTCGCCTGGTTTTCTATACAGAATAATGGCTGACAGGTATAAAAGACAGTGAGGCCGACAGGTACACACCTCAGTGAGACGCTGACTGACTGAAAGGACTTAGTGGTGAGTAAAGGTCACTCACGGGCTACAGTCAATATGTTCCAGTCAATCAATAGTTCTGCCCCGAGGACACGTGGACATGGAAAATGCGTGAAACATACACACTACAGGTAATAATAATACAGAAGGAATGAACGAGAGAACACAGAAGAGAGGAGAGAGTGAAGGATTGGCTACTCGTTCTCCCTCATCCTCTCCTCCTCTCTCATAGGCCGGGCGAGGGGAACTGAGGCGTACGCACATCCTGAGCTAAAATTAGCTCTGCTGCAGCTGCAGGGCCAAACGTGTTGGGATGGGCCCGTGTTGCAACTCACACACACACACACACACACACACACACACACACACACACACACACACACACACACACACACACACACACGCACGCACGGTTCCACCAATTAGACAGGGTGAGCTACAACAGACAACAGCACAGGTGAATGCCAACAGCATCCTGCCTCCTTCCTCTCTGCTCCTCAAACCAAGGCATACACATGCTTTCAATGCAAATGTTGCATGTAAACACATCCACATACAGGATATACACACACACACACATACCGTCCACAGTGGCCCACACTAACCTCAGCTACACATATTAGCGCTGGGAATTCTTGCATTTCTGGTGAACAGTACATACATTGTCAATAATGCCCCTTTTTTTAAAAACAGAGGAATTCTGTGGAGCAATAAATCCTCATGATGGTTTTAATGTTCAGCTGTTGAAACTGTGTCTAAGAAGTCTGTCTGTCTCTAATATTAAGTTATATATATATAAGAAGGAGTAAATATTACAAACACCTTATTATTGGGATGCTGTTCAATATAGCATCACCACTCTCTACATCCACAAATAACACCAGAGAGGTTGAGCATCGTTAAAAAAAGCGAACAACAACACAAGTAGGATTAACAGCTGGGCTATTGTACTGTTTTGCATACGTTTGTACAGGTGTACACAATAAACACTGCAACACAAGAGCCATGAGGTGGAGGGGATTGTTGTTGTTTTATGAAAGCTTGGGCAGTCACAAGTTCACTCACTGACAGTTCAAACTACAGACACATGACTACAAATTCCACAGGATTTAGCACGGCGGCTGACTTGGTGCACGGTGTGTGTGTGTGTGTGTGTGGGGGGGGGGAGCTCAACTTTAACTTCACTCCAGAGAAAAATAATTTACTGCCAAATAAGCCGCTCAGCAGTCTTCTAACAATGGGCCACCTTGAGCTTTTGTGACATGCCAAGACCACCGCAGTCTGCGTGACCAAAGGATCAACCGGGGGGGGGGGGGGGGGGTAGAGGAGAGTGGGTGCATTATTACACTACCACCTCAGATTGGGGGGGGGGGCTGCAAAACCGCTGAATAGCAAGAAAAATCAAGCCGGAGAACTTGGCCTCTCAACTTCCTCTCCCACCCCAGAGACTCCGAACGGTTGTTAAATCAAATTGTTTCCTCCAGAATGAAAAGCAACACTAATGTGGGCTACATTTTGGCTCCATCCATCCCGCTGCAGCGGGCGCACAGAGATTACACCAGCCGGACAATGACAGAGAAAAACATTAAAGTGAAGAAGTAGAACCCATGGAGCCCTGGCCACAATTTTAGCTTGCCAATAAAACACTTAAAACACCTAAAAAAAATGTAATTATGCAATGCAAGCCGTTTCTTTTGACTGAGTTTTAACTGTCTCTAGATTATGACCAAACAATGCTCGGTACACCAGCAGCATTATAAATGTAAGGGAACACTTTTGTTGACATGTGCCTCACTCTGCAGTAAACATGGCTCACAGCTTGATCCAGCAGAAGCCCCCACATCCCTTTCATGTCTTTCCCATCATATCATAACAACAAATAACTGGCAATAATTCAAAAGGCTCCTGGAGTCAACCGGGCTCTGGCATCTGTTCAACTTCAGTCGGGCGCCGAGTCGTGACCGGCAAGCTGAGCAGAGAGCCGATCAATGGGGAGGCAAAGCCCAGCAGAGCACAGTGGCTCTGAGAGGATGATGACCTGTTATCTTGGCCTGAACAAACCGGCCATGTTGCCACATTTATGATACGGAGATTGTGCTTCTCCACCGGCATCCAGTGCAACAGTGGGAAAGATCAGGCGCCTTTCAGTCTCTTGTAAGATTGTGTTCAGGTCAACAGCAGGATAATTAATTTCCAACTTGCACAAAAAGGTTACTTTTTGTCAAAAAGTATTGCTCAATAATCCCACAAACTGTAAGGAGAATAGTTACACAGCATGGACACCTGTAACAGTGCTCTGCCCTCTGATTCGAGCTCTCTGTTTGTGTTTGTTGAGGAAGTATCATCTGGTTACCAGAAGTGTAAACACTGGATTCTAATGAAATTGGTCGGATTTGACTTTGTTCAGTCCGCACCGGTCAGGTAGCTAGCCAGCTGTCTGCAGATATCAGGCAACCGTCTCGACAAGAACCACAAACAATAGGATGAGAATAAGTATGTTGAGCCTAAGTACACCCACTGAGAGGAGAGACATTCCTTGGCTTCTGATTAGACGGCATTTACATATTTAAATTTTTTTTTTAATACATAACAGATTAGTTCCAGACCCTATGTCAGCGTTGCCCTGGCAAGGTTCGTTGCTGAGTCTAAACAGTAGATGGCGTTTACATTTTTCTCAATATTACCACCAGAAGTGATGTGTTTCATCACAGTACAGACAGCCTAAAAAACATGTCCAAGTGTGCGATACCTCCAACAAGCATATGTATTTTCACTGTTTATTATCAACTGTGTATCAGACAGATTTGGCTAAGACACGCGCAGTAAATTGACTGAAGGTCGCCCGACACAGCGCTGCATTGATAATGGAGGGCTGCACACATAGCTCCCACTGAAATGAACTGAAGGTGAGAGTCTACAACAAACAACTGGTGATACTCCACAGCAGAACAATAACAAAGCCTTGCACCACTTCCAGGGGAACCGGGCATTTCCCCCGTAGAGCTCATACACTTAATCTGACCCAATCAAAACATTCACACACGTCCAGCAAACCAGCAGCGGAGTTTAGCAGCACAGGCCACGTATCATGTGGGATAGTTTTAAAATCTTCCACTGGGAGCACAAATGTTCCTCTGTCACATGTCAACCACAATCATTTGTACAATGTGTTCTCTTTAAAGAGGTTATTGATATACTGGTAAAAAGCATGGATGTTTTTTTTATGGATTTCCTATAGCACTCTTCTTTTAAGCTTCATTAGACAATATGTGAGATACAATAATGTGTGGCGGAGGCGTATCCATCCTCTACTACACATTTGATGCTGCTACTGTTACTTTTGTTCTGATTTGTTCGTAAACTTTTAGATGCTGCAAACTTATACTTCCTCTAAAATTCTGTAAAACTGAATCATAACGCAGCAACTAAATCCTACAACTTCAGCAACACAACTAGAGCTGTAGGGATTTGTTATTAGCTGAATTAGCTGATTTAACAGAAAATCATCGGCATCTATTTCATAATTGATGAATTACTTTATTCATTCCAGTTTCTTAAATGTGAGGATTTGATGCTATGCAAGCAACTTGAATCCATCACCTTTGAATGTGCAACGGGCATTTTTTACTATTTTCAATTTTACAGCCTAATCAATTGATTGAGAAAATAATCTGCAGCTTAATTGAGAATGGAAACACTGTTTTTTGCTGCAGGCCTAAACACAAGCATTCACTGTACTGCACTGTATTTTTGCAGAATTGCCCGTATGGTAATACCGTCATTAGCCTGGGCAATATAATCCTGGGATTCCCAAACCTCGTTGCAATCAGTTTTGAAAGCATTGATTCATTCACAAACAAGAGAGAGTACAACACATTATGCTGCTCCACCTCTGTGGGGCCCCTATAGGAACAGTGTGAACTCGTGTTTGGCTTACAGAGAGACGTACTGTACGTCATGCAGACAGACAGCTAACAGACAGAGCTCATACCTGGCAGTGTGCGATGAGTCAGCAGCACCACAGCTCTCTCTCTGCATGCACACCACACACACAGCTGATTCCCAAGACCGTCTGCACGCAACATGACTAGAACGACCCCGCTGGTGAGACTTATTAGTACTGCAATCAACTTAAGAAAGGCCCGATTGCCCAAACTTCTCCAGGGGCAGAATATTGATGTGTCTCAACAACAAACACGGAAATTCAGATGTTCCCTCTACTGGAAGAAGAGGAAGGACGGTGGGCTGGCTGTGTGATCCTCTGGCTCTGTGGGAGAGAGTACAGTGGAAAATAGTCCCCACTGCTAATCCATGGCAAGCTAATTACAGCTTTGATCCCCGAGGCGTGTGCATCACCATAGGTGGGAGGGAGGTAACACACTCTGGGGATTAAATACACTTTTCGGTTAGATTTGGTTTGGTTTAGAGCCGTCTCAATAAGCTCAATGTTGTGCTTCATTAGTCCACTCAAAGTTCATAAGAAATCACCTCAGCTGAATCCCCTTTGAAATTTGTAGGCAAGCTTTAAGAGTTTTATGCAGTACAGTACTAACTAACAATATGATCCGATACATTTTAGGGCCTTCTGCTCGTCAAAGAACACTTTGCTGAACAATCTACCATTTGTCACACTTGAGCAATAGAAAAACCTCAACCTCCTGGAGAAAGAAACAAAGATTAAAGTGGGTAAATGGAGTTTCTGTCTAAAATAGACCACAGCTCTGATGACAGCCTAGTCCCAAAACACAAGGTGGCAGAGACCGAGGAAGAGGATGATGATGATGTTTGAGGGTGAGCAGCAGATGGCACAGAATTATCTCTATATCTTTGCCCATGATGACGCCATTATTTGAGGAGTAGTTTACTTATCACGACCAAAATCACACCAAGCAAGCAGCATTCCTGTAAATGAACAATGTTGTTTCGTAAAAACACCAACATGTCAACAGCGAAGGATCAACAAGTCAGCGACTTGGCATAAGTAAAACAGCACTAAACAGACCATGCACTGTGCAGTCTCCTCTATATTTAGTGAATTAACACATCTTATGCATGTTATATGTACCGTTACACACTTATAGGGATGTGGTGGTCATTTAATTTGCATGGTACTGCTGCAAACTCACATACATTAAGGTATGATGAAGAAGTACTAGCTAATTGAACGTGTGTGCTGCTTTTAGCACCAAAAAGTTATACATTCTTAACCTACAAGCTTGTAAAATTGAGTCTTCCGCTCATAATTTTCAAAATAAACCCAACGTTTTTGAAAGAGTTCAACTTCCAAGAGCCACAGTGGAAATTATGTATATTTTCCTGTAGATATTTCAGGATAAAATGTGCAGGTTTACTGACATTAAATGCCAACGTGCTGTTTTACCTTTAATTAACACTGTTACGGTAGCTAGCTAACGTATTAACCGGGTGTTTCTACGCAGCTCTGTTTTTTTTTCAGATAGTAAACTGCCCACAAGCGAACGTCTGTTACACCAACTGCCACGACAGAACCTGTACGTCAACGGTAGCTACCTTAGCCTTTGGCTCGCGTGCCGTTAGCGTGCCCGTTCTAGTCAGCCGTTGGTGGACGTCCTCATCCTCGTTTCTCACCAGTCGTGACCAGGCCGAAAAAAAACCGACAGACTGCCTGGTTACAACACAAAAAGCATCCACTCTGTGGTCCTTAGCTTATGGCGGTTAATGACACTTGTGCCGTAACCGGGCAGCCAGTTAGCACTGAAGCCTCCTCGTTTACATCCAACACAAACAGTGCCGAGGATGTTCCCTTGACTGCGACTACCTGAAAAATCCTGACTGTTTTACCAACCAACCAGGTTAATGAAATACTCACGCGGACTTGGAAGCTGCTAACGGCAATGTCACGCGGTGACTGTATCGGTGGTGTTTGCTCAGGGCGGTCACCCAGGTCGAGTGTCTCTTTCTTTCTAAATGGCCCCTCTCTCTGTCTCTGTCTTTCTCTCTCTCTCAGCGAGCTACACCTCCGTACGATCTCTCCACACCGCAATGGTGCTGAACCACGGCGCCACACGATTGGCCAGAGTGAGCGGAACTCGGTGCGCTTTGGTAAGCAGAAAGCTCACGCGACCTGCAGGGGGGTAGCAGAAGTGGTGCCTTCAAGGTTATTGGAAAACTTAGCATCGGGGTTCAAGCGCATTGCTTCTGTGTTAAAAAGATAAATAATCATAATATTTGTTATCTTAACCTTTTTTTACATAACAAATTACTTATTTGTTCCCCTACCAAACATAATTTGATTACAGAGGCCATTGTGATTTGTTAATTAAGATTACAAAAACAGCCTTCTTTAAAACATTACTTGTATATATTATGTTGATTATTTCTGTGGTATTTTATGCCATATTTTGTGCCACTTTCTATTATGACATCCTTTATAAAGGTTAACTGAATCACACAGGCAGCGCCGCATGTGCCTTTAAGGTTTTATTTATTTATTATCAAAGCAGTGCCGCCTTTTTTACTTTCACTTTCAATATGTTGTCTTTGTAGCTTGTGGCGTTTTTCAAAAAACTACAAGAATTACGGTATTATCGTGCACCTATCGGGTAATCAGGGGCGCAGACGCAGATGAATCGATGGTTTTCAGAAACTCGGCGCAAGTATCAAGGTAAGAGGGGCATTTCTATTTAAGGTCTACAATAAAGTAGGGTACTTCCCCACAAGCGTTTTAAGTGCGTCATTCTTCCGTTCCCTTCATAATTCAAATTCCTCTTGTTCCTCTATCGACAGATTTCGACGGTATGAGGTATCGTTATGTCGTTCAATGATCTTTTCAGATTGTTATATTTTAATGATGCTTTATTCGGAAGTAACACTGTGTAAGCTAACCCTCGGCTACACACTGTATTTAATCTTCTCCAGTTTATAGGCGTTCCGGTCCCGCTTGGCGAATTGCTATTATTTGATCACTATATCGGTCTTCGTTGCTGTTAAAGATCACCACAAAAGACAATGGCTCTGCCGGACCAACTTCATCTTCAGGCCATTAATCAGGCAGCAGAGGCTCTGAGCAGCTGTGAACGCAGGAGTCTCTTCTACCTGTGTGACATCCTGGACACGGACAACAGCGTGGCGCGTGTGAAGGACATGCTGAAATCTAAAGTGAAGTGCCACGAGATGGGTCACCTGTTTCTGACGGAGCTGATGCTGCAATTGAGTCGTTTCGATATCCTGAGGAAAGTGTTTAAAACCAACAAGGACGAGGTGGAGAACGCCCTGAAACAAAGAAGGGTTCTGCCAAGATTCAGGTGAGCGGTGTATACCTTATCTAGGTTTGTAAAGTCATGAATGTTACATTCTAATTGGATAACGTAAACGTGATTTCCCTCACTGTAGAGTATTGATGGCTAATATAAATGAGGATATGGACAGTGAAGATCTGAACAATGTGAAGTTCTTGTTGAGCAGCACGTTGACCCGTGAGAAGATGGAAAAAGCACAGGTGACAATGAATGAAGTTTTGTTTTCACTTACTGAATTTCACATTCTTGTGAGTGTGGGAGGGGAGTTTTGGTGGGTGATCACTTTACAGAAAAATTTCAAATATGCATACGACAGTCATTCTAACAGAGTGAATCAACTTCCCCCTCTCCGTTGACAGAGTTTCCTAGATGTGATCATTGAACTAGAGAAGCTGGATAAAGTTTCACCGGAAAGAGTCGACTTTGTAGAAGAATGTTTTAGAAACATTGGCAGGGTCGACCTCGCCAACAAACTTACTGCATACAAGATGTCAGGTGAGACTGTCCCTTTTAAATTTCGTAAAGAGTTTGTGATTTGGGAACAAGAAAATCCATCTTGACAAAATGTGAGAAGGAAAGCTGTGTTGTAACATTTATACTGTGCGTTTCATGTGAAGAATGGAAACAGGAAAATGCTGAAAACTAGAACTGAAAATGAATATTTGTGTGTCTCTCATACCACTGAAATGTTCCATGGTGCTTACGAAGAAGAAAAACAGACTTCTTGGAAGTGCCAAAAAATATATACAGTTTCTAAACCACAGAAAATAAAGTAAAAACATGTTTTACACAGAACAGAAACCGAATATAAAAACTGACAATATGACACATTTTGTCCAGACTGTATTCTGACAATGCAAAAGTAAAAAAAAAATGTATTTATTACATATAGTATAGTTCTGTTTCATTTAACCCAAAGCAGACAAAGCTTATCTTGTTCATTGATACCAGCATGACATCCAGTTCACATAATACTGTTAACTTGACTCAGTTGGACTCACAGATATATTTTTCTTTCGGACACATTCAATTTGACATAATTTTCAGAACTAAACTTTGTATTTATCAAACCAAATGTTAAAAGTTTAGGCTTTTAGCTTTCTAAAAGTGGATGTATGTGAAAGAACAATCACAAAGCACTTTCAATTATACTTTATTCTGTGTTTTTATTCACTTGTATTTCTGTCCAAACCTTTCACAGTGGTAACATCTGAAGGACATTCATCTCTACAGAGAGCTCCTGTAAGTAGTGTACGAAACTTAGTCAACACATTTTTTCTCTGTATTATACAACTAATACGAAAAAACGTCTTCTCTTTAGTGTCCATTCCCCACTCCAAATGGTTCCCATTCTCTGCAGCAAACAAGACAAGCACAGCCCCTCCACATCGGTAAGACAGCCTGCGTATTAGCAAATGACAGCAACTTTAAAAGATGTGTAATTGCCAGAGATAAAGGAAAATACCTCTTGTCTCTCATTGTATTTCACTTTAATATTCATAACACCGTATGAATCTTTGTCACCAACCACAGAAAACATACCAGTGCCTGTATACAGAGAGCAGGTAAGGTCTTCACTCATTATTGGTGCAGTTTTTTTCCCCCCCCTATATGTATGAGTGTGTTTAATTAGTAAAGTGCATTTATGAAACTTGTTTGCTTGCTCCTTTGCATTACAGAGTCAACTAGATTGTTACAGATTTAACACAAATCCCAGAGGAGTGTGTGTTATCATAGACTGCGTGGGTAATGACGGAGGTGAGACACAAAACACTTTGTACCTATAAGTCCAGTGCTGGAATACATATTCAGAAGTACCAATACCAATGTAAAATTACTCCATTACAAGTGAAAGGCATGCATTTAAAAGCCTGTTGAAGTAAAAATACAAAAGTATCGTCACCAAAAGGTACGTAAAGTTACTTTCAACTACTTTATTTACTAGATTAGTTTTAAACCGGGGGTCGGCCCTTCTATAGGGTCACGAGATAAAGCTTACGGGTCATGCAATGCTTAAAGATAGTGTTGGTTATCTTCGGCAAAATCAATTTTGATATTTAATATATTACAGTCTGACAGCAACCAATGAATCAAATGTGATGACTCTTAATTTGAGTGTTGTTTCATGCGATAGTAAACTGAATATCTTTGGGTTGCATCTGTAGCAGCCCTGGTCTGATAGCGTTTTTTTCATCTATCTTTTGAGAGACTTATTATCAAGAAAAAAAGTTAAATTCTGTTTCACCTCTCCTTACTCACTCAGGCATGTTGGAACAGACATTTAAGGCTCTTCACTTCAACGTGGTCCTCCACAAATGGCTGTGTGTGGCCGACACTCTCTCAGTTCTCGGAGGGATATTCGGACAGAGAGAGAACCTTGAATGCGACGGCTTTGTCTGCTGCATCATTAGCCGCGGTACGGCGAACCATCTCCTGGGTACAGATGCGTACGGCGCAGGTCTACATCTGAACGATGTCAGACGTCTTTTCAATGCTGACGAATGCCCCATGCTGGCTGGCAAGCCCAAACTCTTCTTCATCCAGAGGTACAACATCCCAGAGTTTCCGCCCCGTGCCAGGACGGAGCACCGGGATGAGGATCTGGAGACAGACGGGTGTGATGGGCTGTCCAGATGTGCTTTCATCCCTACAGATGCAGATGTGTTCTGGAGTCACTGCTGGACAGATGAATGTCAACTGGGGCAAGGACACCATCGCTCCATTTACCTGAAGGCTCTGACAGACACTTTGCACAAAGGTCAAAGGAGGTACAGGCAAACACTCTTTAACACTTTAGCATCAGACTGTTTTCATGTACGCCTTAAGACTAAACAGATGTTTGTGTTCTGACAGGAAAACACATCTGGTTGATGTTCATACCGAGGTGAATGGAGCCATCTTTGAACACAACAAGAGGAATCCTGGAGCACACTACCACATCGATCTGAAACATACTTTAAGGAAAGAGCTTTACTTAAAATAGAGGATTAATCACCATCACCATCACTTTCACTAAACCCTCAAAACTGACAGCCACATATTTAATATAGCATATTCCTTGCCTGAGAAGAACCTTTTTTTTTTTACTGTGTATCCAGTGACACCTGCTGGTTGTAAGAACTTAAAACACTTACACTTTTTTTGTGGTTTTGCAGGTTGTTTTGATGTGTATTTATTTCATGTTTGAAAGTGATTTTTGGACATAAATATTTTAATAGTATATAACAGATATACAGGCAAGATAATGATAACAATACCTCCCCCACTTTCCAACCCAAACGCCAACACACCCAATCACAGCCTCAAAATAGATGCAAATGTAAATTCATGCAAGACAAAAAGAGGAGTAATACAAAACACAATAACGACTGAGTATATTTTAATCATATATAACAGGAAAGTAATCAAATGTAACTGATTTTGTTTTTTGAAGCACCCTAACCCTGTGAATTGCCTTTTTCTTGCCTCACACAGTGCAGCTAAAACCGGTTTGTCGTGCTTTTTTAATTTTTTTTTATTATTCTAAATATCTTTTGTAGAGTTGTGATAATAATTAGTTGAATGAAGGATTTTTTTTGATCTACTTTTACTGTTATTATATCTATTGTTACTTTTAATATATTTTTTGTATTTATCATATTTGTTAACGTCATGCATTGTCTAGGTTTTGTCTTTTTGAAAAACATGCAGTAGAAAAGTGCAATGTATAAAAAGTTTTCAAATGATATATATATATATATATATATATATATATATATATATATATATATATATATATATATATATATATATATATATATATATATATATATATATATATAAAGATAAGCTCCTTTTCAATAGTAAAACAACTATTTAGCATTGACTTCCTACAATTTCTTTTTATAATTAGACATTACTTACTCACTGTAGCCCCCCAGGTATCTTTATATATATATATTCTGTATTCTGGGTTTGGTTTTTACATTTCCTTTGAAATATTTCTATGTTATACCAATATTTATGTTATGAAAATGAAGTTAAAGACCATTGATTGAAATATAATTACCAATATGTTGATGTCACATGATGTTCAGTGTCTTCATTTGAGTTCAGGAGGAGTTCAGAGTATCAGGTAAAATAAGCTAGGCCTTTATTGATCCCAAAAGGAAAATTCAGAAATAAGCATAGATAAGTAGAGGATGTGAAAAATTAACAAGAGTATTGTAAAGATTAAAATTTAATAGAAGTAAAAATATGAACAACACAAGAGCAGTACAAAATCACAATGTGACACTGGTGTGATGACTAGTAGCAGCAAAGTCAGCAAGTGTATGCAAACAGTGCACACCAGACTAATATAATTTGATTAAAGAATTATACATAGTTTTTCTGTATCAATATAGAAATGTAATGTTATAAAACAATATAACGTGAACATAATATAGTATGCGATATAAAGACATCCAAGAAAATACCAAATACAACAACGAAAAAAACACCACACATTTTCAATTATAGCCTCCAGTACCTCCGTGTCACGCAGCATTGTGATTGCGACAATAGGAGGCAGGCAAGTTACACGGGGAAACACGAGGAGACACGCACACAAGCGGGGGCTCGTGAACGCGCACGGTCGGGGCCGCTGTTGCTATGATGCAATGGCGACTGCGCCGTGGGAAGCGAGCGAGGAGTTGAATGAGTTCCCTCCACAGTTGAAGTGAAGCAGCAGCAGCCTGCCGATCAGCCTGGACGCCGTCAGCGCCGAGGGACGGACAGCGGACACGGAGACACTGTCAGTGTCCCCCGTCCTACCACACTACATGGAAACACGCAGCCAGGTGTGTCCGCTAGCCGCACAGCTGGCCGTGTCATGCACGTAGGAGACGTTTCTCACACATCTGTACGACGTTGCAGCGAGACGAGCACCAACACCCTGTTTTGCCCTCGGTAGCCGAAACCAAGTGAGGAGGGGTTGTTGTTATTATTATTATTTTGTTGTTGCATTGTCCTCATCACCGGCGACTCGCTGGACCTATCCGTGCTTTTTTTTTTTTTTTTTTACCATGGCTGAGAGAACCTCAACCGGGTTGCTTACAATGATGTTGGAGCCCACGCCGGCTGTCGCTATGACCCTACCGGCGGAGGTCCGGGAGAAGCTGGCGGAGCTGGAGCTGGAGCTCTCTGAGGGTAAGTTGACAACAACATGTACACAAACTACCGCACCGTGTGGCCACTGCATCCTGGTCTTTTTTATCCTAGAGGGGGCTTTAAACATGGTTCATGCACATGACAGCTATCAGAACCACCGCCCTTTCTCTTGGCTTTGTGGCTGATGTTTGAAAACATTGCCAGCATCACCAAAGCCTCTCTGCTCTTATCACTCATACCCAAAACTGAACTTCTGCTGTAGTTTTCTCCTCGAGTTTGTTACCTACTGCAGCTCAGGGGGGGGGGGGGGGGGGGTCTCTAAACTACATTACACTAGTTAAGAGGTTGCTCTGTTTGGCTTTTCACCTCTAATGAAGACCAGCTGTTCCTATTGTCCTGGAACTATAAGACTCCAAATACCATATTTGATCAGATGGCTATCTGAGCGGAGTCAGCTGACACACCCATGCTGCTGTTATGGCTCTGTTTTTCACAGAAGTTGTGTTTGTCCTTATTTGAAGTTAATAAAATAGGAATGTTAAGTAACTAACTAATTGGTAACTAATACCAATCCACATATGACCAACGACCATTCTCATCTTGTCTTAACCGGTGACCTATAAAGGTTTCTCTGAGTGAAGAATGTTGCTTTGCTTCATGGGCTTTAGGTTTTAATGTGAATGAATATTAGGATCCTTATGAAGTTTTTCCAAGAATGTTGCTGGTATTGCTTGTTTGTGTGCGTATCTCTATCCTGAACATAATTTAGTACTTATGGTTGAACTTGCTCCACTTATTTGTGTAATAAACAGAACGGTCCATTCAAACATGTCCCCTAAGTATCATACTTACGTGCTGCTAATAATAACCAGACATCATAGCATGTGCCTGTACAAAGTCCTGAATGTTTACTGATATGATTTATTACATAATCACTTTCATTCATATCTGCTTTAAGGACAAATGTCACTGACACTAGTACTGGATGTATTAAAATGTCTACTTTGACTTTACATTGAAGTGTAGTCTCTCAGCGCTGTACAGTCAATAATGAAAAGCGTGATTGTTTGTCACAAAGCTTCTGTTTGTTAGATGAGACTCATTATTTAACTGCTCCTTTTATATGAGCGGTACTCACATGGTCAAATCTGCTGAGCTGTGATAAAATCATAATTACTGATCTGATTAGATTTGAGATTTGACCCTCAGGGTGTGACCCTGTATTTCTTGCCAACTCTGGAGAAAATGTTCTCTCATTCTTTCTCCGTGTTAGCTGTGTGCAGTAGCCCCACACCAGGGTTAGGAACAGACCAAAGGTGCACGCTTTGATAAGCACATTAACTGCCACTGAGGCCCCTAATGGGATAGACATGTTTTCAGGAGCGGCCACCAAATAAATCTATATCTGTCCAGTTTCCTCTTCCTGCTCTCCGCATGTCACATCCTGCCATGTTGGAGCTCTGATAGCCGTATCTCCCCGACTCTGTTCTCTTCTGCTTCTCAGTCTTGAGTTTTCTTCCGCTGATATACTCTGTTGTCTCTCACCTTCACTGCCTCTTTCCATGACTCCCCAACTCCACATTTCCTCCATTTTCTCCCTGATCAAAGAAGAAAATTGTCATTCTCTTTCGGGTAAAATGAAATCAACCTCCCTTTCTCTCTGTTAAATCCCATCCCCGTACGCTGCTGTGAACTCTTCACCTCGCGATGATGCCCTTTAGTTGCCTCCCCGTTACATCCTGTCTCCTGAAAGAATAGACGACTCGTTTTATTGGAAGGAGATGAGAGCCTGTGGATCCCGCAGGTTTTCAATCCTTCTCACTGAGCTTTGGCTTTTAGGGATTTAAAAAGCCAGGCATGTCTGCGTCACGCTAAGTGACACATCTCCCGGCTTGAGTGTGCCATGTAGGTGTGTGTCAGTGTGCAGGAACACTGTATTATTCATGAAGTTGAATAGATGTGTCATGTATGTTTACTTTAGCTGTTTAAGCAGCAGCAGCCATTGGAATAACTTGAGTTTGAGACGATCCAGCAGCTCAGCTAGTTTTATATTCCAGCGTCAGCAGTTTTGGGCTGCTGATGAGTGAAATAAACAATCTGTGCACTCTTATTGTGGTTATAATACATGCTGCTTCCTCTAGAGATGCATTTATTTTCAATGTATCCTGCTCTGGTTTTATTTCTGAGTAAACACGTGTCTTAAAATGTTGAGATTACTTCACTCTGCTGTCGCTAGATGAGTTTTTATGGTAATGAGAACCCATTTTTTATAACCTCTACATGCAGGCCAAGTTATGTCACTTAAAATGTGCATTTGTGTTTTTTATTTACACCTTCACTCAATGCATCTCTTTTATTCAGTGTGTCTATATGTTCAATAATATGAAAAGCACTTTGCTGTGGATGCTTGAGTTCTCGTGAAGCAGGATTACTAAATAATCTGGATACCTTCACTGATTTATACCTGGAATCGCTTTAAATGTGGAAAATGGACTTATTGTATGTAAAAGAGCTTTTCTAGGTTTAAAGTTCTGCTTTGAATCTTTACCATTCCTCCATAACATTAAATATTCACAACCAAAGAAGCAACAATCAAAGTAAAAAGGCATTATTTATTAACAGAATGGTTTGACATTAGGGGAAATGTGCTTGCTAGCTTTCTCCGGCTCACTTTGGTTTTTGTACGGATTAAACAAAATATAGCATATTAATTAGTGAGCTTTTAGAGGTGCAAGTAGTCTAACTTTGACTCCTTTGTGCAGAGCAAGGCTAGCTTCCCCCCCACATGTTTTCAGTCTTTGTGCCACGCTAAGCAAACATATTTGCTGTACTGGGCACAGTGTATGAGTGATGTCAATCTTCTAATTAAATTCTTGGACAGAAAGGACATTTTTGTATTTCCCCAAATTTTGAACATTCCTTCAAGTGTTAAAAATGTAGCCAATCTGCTTCATCGGGACCATGCGGGTGTGGTTTGATCAGAATTAATTGACAGTAACCAAACGACCCACCAACTGTCATCAGATTTTGAATCAGGTGTTGCCAAATCCTGATTGGTGCTCAGACATGTGTGTGACATCACCTCTTTCTATTTCAGCTCCGCCCACAACGCAGAAATCTCTCATGTCAAGCAACCAAAACTTAAAATTGTGTATTCATGTCGAACTCTCGACAATTGCTACTATACTAAAATCCCCTCCTACCAAAGTCTGCACATCACAGTTATTGGAGAGGACATGTGGTTTCTCTCAGCTGACCTGGATGCATATGAGTGGTCAAAAGATGGGGCGTAAAGGAGGGCAAGAAGATGGATGATCCCCATTATCTCCTGCAGAGAGTAAAGAGGGAGAGACGTGTCTGCTGAGTAATTCATAGACTCACTCTTTTCCATTCCCTGGGTTTTCTTCCCTCCTCCTTTGTTTGCTCTCTAAACCCTCTGATTACAAAGTCATTTTTAGTCCAGTGCTGGTGTTTGCTGGGAAACTGCCAAACCCCTGGTTGGTCATTGCGCTTGTTTTGCCTGCTCCCATTCAGCAAACATTTACAGAGGAGCAGTGAATGTTTTTTTTTTTTGGTAGTTTAAGTGGTGCCTGGCTTGTTTCTGGTTGTTTATTTTCATAGAAAAAAAATGATTTGCTGCAGGTTTGAGGTGTTTGAAAGAAGATCCAGCAGCATAAATGTGGCTACTTTGTTTGGCAAATCTTCTGCAAATGCATAATGAGAATCGTCTTTATTATAAGTGAGATTATCCAGACAGTCTGTTTAATGGTAGACACTGTTTTCATTTGTTCTTACTCTTCTTAATCTATATCCTAGTATCTGCTTGTGCAATTACCCAAGTTCCCCATGGAAATCATTTCAGTTCCACCTCAACTAATCACTTAGATAAGGTGAAACTTTACTCGCCGTACACTTGTAGGTAAAGAGGTCTGTCAGGTGCTGGTAGTAACGAGATGGTGATGATCTCCACTACTTGTATTTGCAGGGAGAGCCGTTTCATCAAACAAACGCTCTTAATTTCTCCCTAATCTGAAATTACAAGACTGCAGTGCACCATGTGAATTAGACAGGCAGAGAGGCTAGAAATAAAAACTAAAAGTTAATGTGTATCAGAAAGAGGAAGCAAAAACAAAATGAGTCATAAAAAAACAGTAAGTTGTTGTTGTGTGAAACCTTTTCAATTTGACACATGATGGTTTTTCATACACGCTGGTATGAGTTTCTCATTAGTTGTAATTTACAGTAGATCCACGTTTATATGACCCGAGGCTCCCAGCTTCGCCCTTTTCGCTGCTGATCATTTTTGCATAACAAGTCGGCAGCTGTCTGAGACTTTGTAACTTATACCACAATAAGTGAAGCAGAATTCCCTATCCATTCATTGATATGCCATTTAATGTATAGTCCAATTCCCAACATGCATGGACATTCATGACATATTTTTCCACAGATCCTTAAGTAAGAATTATATTGGCCTGTTATACAATCAAGCCACGGTCATAGACCTGTGTACAAGGTGGGGTTAGCGGATAGCTTTGGTGGCCGGAGTTTCATAAAACCTCTTTTTGGAAAGTATGAGTGTACAGGAAACCCGAGCGAGTTGGACTACAGAGTTTGTGAAGGAGAGACCACACAGTGAACAGAACCACGGCTTTCTGGTCCTGACTCATTCCTCTCTGTGGTCTCTTCCTCCCACCACCAACTCAATGAAGAAAGCACATCCACTGGGCTCACCCTGTGAGTTCAGGCCATTGTTATGCAAAACCAAGCGTTTGATGAATGTAGAATCACATTCTGCATTAAGAGCTTTGAGAACATGCAGAATTGAGGACGATTACTGAAGGGACTTTGTACTTTGGCTGCTGGGTAGCTCTGTAATAGGATCCAAAAGAGAAGAATGTTGAGTCTTGGAGCGAGCGAGCGAGCGAGCGAGCTGGCTGCCGTGGCTGCTGTAAAGTCCAGTTCGGAGATAAAGAGGCAGCTATGCCGTGCCCCTGCCACAGTGGAGGATAGAACGTGGAGGGTCATAAATATTTCAAGGGTGTGCCTCAGAGCAGAGCTTCAGATTCTTGTGCTGCTCTCGTATGCTTCTGCCTGTATACGAGAGTCCGTGCACATGGAAGTGTGTGCGTGTTTGGTCCATTTACTTTTTTCTCGTGGATTGTTAAAGTGCTCCCTTCGAACCACAGAGCTGTTTCATTTTAGCCACAATTATCCACATCACCAGGTATTGTCCTGGCGGTTCCACTACGTTTTTGGGGGCTCTAGGTCCTGCCTGTTTGTTGTCTTTAGAGTGCCCTTCAACATCCTGTCTCTGTCGTTATGAGAGCCATGAATATTTAATGGGTGGGATCGTAATAGGTAGAAATATGTCTGTTCTCTCTTTGTTTATTTATTGTGGATGAGTCTACTTCTTTTGGTATCCCTGTGGCATTTCTCACTGGAATTTAATGTTTTCAATATTGGTTATTATTATCAATTGATCTATTGTTTTAACCCATTAAGTATTTAATAATGCCACAATCTTGTCAGCAAACCCAAAGGTTTTCACGCAACAGAATGCGTCTTATTTTCGAAGCAGTAAATATTTGCCAACTCACGTTATCGTGATCGTAAAGGTTTTTCGGCTCACAGGGTTTTTAAAGTTTGTTCTGAAACTTGAGATAAAAAAAAAGTTTTCCTCTCTGTGGGCATGCCACAAATATGACATTCCATTCCTTCTCAATTGACTCAACCATAAAGTGACTTGCTGGTGCTATTTCAGCAGTGTTTATCGCATATAGCGTTTTATTGCTGTCGCACAAATCGCTGCCCAATTTGATTACACTGCCACACTCCAACAGTCACCAGTGACAAACAGCAGCACTTCCCAATGTACTGTGTAGAAAAGAACAAAAGGTAAAAGCTCAGTGAAGCTCGATTGACATCTAGTACATTGAATCGGACTCTGGTCGGACATGGACGGCACAAAGACGGCTAGCTGACAAAAAAACACAGCAAAAGCTAAATCAACTCCACATCATTTGTTCCAATATTTCATAGATAAATGCAGCGCCATAATCTTTAAGGACATCAAGCGCTGAAAATGCATGCTGGCTAAATGGGTAGCTAACAATCCTTCAGCTGGTTCCTTCGTGCGTTAGAAAAACAAATAAACAGAGACAATTACTACATATTTATTTTGAATGGTATTGCCAATAAAAATGACTGCTGACTACACTTTATCAAAGCTTCTGTCAGTATTCTATCGAAGCCCCAGATCATAGACTCTGTCTTTGCATTAGCCAACACCCAATACTTGTCTCCTACTGTATAATACTGTATGTCTTTCTGCATTTTCTGTTGTCTTAAGTCTCCTGCAGTTGAGTTCCCTTGACCTTTTAAAATCAGATGGCTGTACAGAACCAGGAAGTTTGTCTTTTTCAAGCGAACCAGAGAATCTTCCCTTTGATAAGACAGCAGTAGAAAGATAGTGCCAGCCTCCTGCCAGGCCACCATACTGTCCATCCTGCTACAGAGAGACCAACCATGTGATTGCCCAGAAGGTGCATTTGGTAGCACTCAACCAGAATTTGTTTCTGAATGAAGGGGTGAGCACCATTTCGCACAACTTCTTAAATATTTCCTCAGTTTCAGAATTATTTCGTTGTCACAATGGGTGCCAGGCACTATGCCCATGGTGACAGCGTATGTGTCCTTGCTGCAAGAGAGGTGTCAGATGCAGTGCAGTGCAGCGGACACTGACGCAGGGAGATCTGCTGACCAAACAAAGCTGCATGTTCCACTTCAAGGACACATTGCAGAATCCACTCTGCTCTATGCGCTGCATTCTTCTGCCCAGCAAGGCTTTTTGTTCTGCCTCCATTAGCTTTCTGTTGTAAATTCTTTGCTGTCCATTCTCCTACCTGTGAGTGTGTATCTTTCATCCCTCACCCTCTCTGTGCCCATCTGATAGAGACTGAGGCTTAGTATTAGAGATTGATGCCAGTAATGGAGCCCCCCCTCCAGTTAACACCATATGGAGCTCTTTCCTATCTTTATTCAAGAGCATGGTCTTTCAGTTTGAGATGAGATGACTCATTGGTTTAACATTCAGATTCTGTAATGTTTTCCCTCCATAACCCTGTCCTCACACTAACATATCTCCTGCTCTCAGATTATTCCTCTGCTCTTGGATTTTTTTGTGCGATAGCCCTGACAAAATTTCCCAACCAATAAAATGCTAGCTGTAGTTTTGACCAATGAAAAGATCCCTGGTGCATTTGCTTCACTTCAGCCCACAAGGCTTTATTATGTAGCCTACTGCCCTTGCTTTCTTTATGACTTTTGGACTATATTTTAATATAATTTTTTTATTTTATTCAACCACGTCATCTCGCTCGTTAACAGCGGCACACAGAGAGCGAGCCATTCACTTTCTAATGCTAGCTGAAACCGAGGTGGTAACCACCTGCGAAGGCAACTGCAACAAGACCTGGATCGATTCATTGGACAACACTACACCTGTCATTTTTATTGGTTTGGGGAATTATGACAGGGTTATTACAAAAAGAAGAGGAGAAATCTGAGAGCAGACAGGAATGCAGAGAAGCAGCCTGAGTGTGAGGACCAGGGCTGAGACTGCTCAATCTGTTCTCTCTGATCCAATCACAGTAAACCACACATACAGAGTCCTCCTCAGATAGCTGTATTCTATCATTTAATATTTAATTTTTGCGTTTAATGATGAAACATGTTACACTTTGCCAAACAGCCGAGCCACATTGAAAGCACGCCCATATGCCCTTTCCCACATTCACTCTGTGGCATTAATGGAATAGGCCTACGTTGCCTTGACTCTCGCAAAAGAGTGTCATATGGCAGAGCTGGTGTTGTGTCTTCCTGTACTGTTCATGTCGTAATAAAATATTTAGTGATAATATTACAACCTCATAAAACCATCAAGCTGCTCCTACTGGTTTTACTTCTTTTGTGTATTGGCTCCCTGTTCACATAATACCGGTCAGGTTTATAATAAAGGCTGCAAATGGGAAAAACAACTCAAGAGGCATCACAGAAGCCTTTGATTCTCTATCAAATAATCTGCTGTGACTTGACAGGGAGTGTTGATGATACTGCTGTTTAGAATCCCAGTTAAATAGGCTGCCAATGACAGGAGCTGGCAGTGTTTAATTCAAATAAGCGATGATAATTCATTCCAGAGAGGTGGTGTAAAGTAAATATGTTCTGGTCAGTGGCATCATCACCTATTAGCTTCTCTTAACCTTCTCTGGCCCGGGTGCTAGCAGAGGTCAGCCTGCACAGTACGACAGGACCATGGAGTCTCTGAACTGAGCTCCATCGGCAGCTGGCCAACAAGCAGCATCAGTGAAAGTGAGTAGGAAGCACTACGAAGGGGAACTTTTTGAGAAACACAGTTGGTTCATTCTTGCTGCTTTACTTAACTTTTTTATTTGCCAGGAAATGTATAATTTGGCTGTTTGTTGCCAAGAGTGATGCCCATTCACATTGCTCTGACTATTTTTAGGAGATATCTGAGAAGACCATGAACAAGTTTTGAATCTATGTCGAGGCCTACTCGGGTGTGATGTGCAGATCAAAGACAAACAGAGCCCTTTGTAACAGCAGCAGACTGCATTGTGAGCCTTCCTGGTGGAAAACAAACAGACAGAAAATGTCTGGAATGTGCTGTGACCTATCAACTTAACCATGATGAGAGGGGTTTCCAAATCCCCATCACTGCTGGAGGGCACGCCTACACACAACAAACAGACACGCAGCATAGCAGGTTGTCCCAGCCTTTTAAAAGAACAAGGCCAAGTTGCCCCTCCCCCATCCTCTTTCCCTTAGGTGTCCCAGTAGAATATGGGAGGGAAGGAATAAAATAAAACTAAGTAAGGTTTTTTTTTAACTTTTTTTTATTGTGGGGCTGAAGCCAGGCTTTTTTTAGATCTAAAACCTAAGTCAGCTCACATACCAGAAAATGTGTTGTGCCTGTGTGCTCCAAGCAAGCATTCAGTTTTAGGCAAGCTATGCTGCTGTTGCTGCTCTCCAGAGACTTTTCCAAGTGTGCTATTCAAAGTGTACCTGTATAGCCAGAAAGACGGCAGGGCAAGTCGGGACTGTATTTAAAGCTCCTAAGGCATAACTGACAAACTGGGGAGTCTCTTTCTGCATTTAACAAACTGTTACTAACTAATGTCTGTAAGTCAAAAGCTGTAAATCATCTCGATAAACATCCAAGATGTTTTTCATGCAGTTTGTGTTGCTGCATATATGTGAGAGCTACGTGTGCATTCAAAGCCACGCACAATTCGAGAGAGAAATAGAGCGAGACAGATGGAGTTGTAACTGAACTGCGTGTCTGAGTGCATGTATGTATAAATTGTGATTGAACATGAATGAATATTAATGTATGCACCTCAGCCATGAAATAACACAATCAAAGGTTGAGACTGCCATGAAGAACGAGCGCCTCACTTCTCTTGATGATTTGGTCTTTGATTTGGATATAGCAGTTGATGAGAGACGGTGTCTTGATCATAGCACGGTTGCAGGTTTTGCCGAGCAGGTTCATTTTATATTCCACATGGCTTCGGAGTACCCTTCAGCCTTTCTCTCATATTCTTTGTATTCGCCTGTAATTATTAAGAGATAACTAAAACATATCTTTTGTTTTTTTACCTGAAACCTGCTTTCATAGTCAGGTAGGACTTACTATCCAAGAAGATTGCATCCAATCTCCATTCCTGTGTACCAATGCATGTACGTGGTCTGAAGTAATGACTGTAATGTTTTCCCTGGCACTAGACCACTAACACACCAGATGTTTTCACCGATAAGGAGTTCAGAGAGGGCTCTAGACTGCAGCTGGAGACCATGCTTCTTACCTTTAGTTGCATCTAACTTAGCTCTGAAATTTAAGTTTTTATACCTATTGTCCATTCATGTTAATTCATTGCCACGTGTCATGGGTGATGAGCTGTATCCAAAATGACCCCCCTAACACTAGGGCAGCTAGTAAACCTTGATAATCTGTAGTGATCTGTGTACAGTATTTGGCTTATGAATACTTTGATGAAATACTCCCCTTTGTCACTGTACTAAGCAGAGTTGTGCTGCTTGTCAACACACCCTAAAGATTTGGAATAACCTTTTTACACAGTGTTACTCGTGGAATCCCGGGCGCTTGGGGAGGAACAATGGCATGGATACAACTTTAAGCTGACCCGTAATCTAATATAACACACATGCACACACGTCACGTCTCACTGCTGTTACTCACAACATTCTTGAAATAGAGGTCACAGGCCTCTGCAGTCTGCGGTTGATGCTCATGGCTGTGGTCCCGTAACATGTGTGCGACCGGCCTCACGATGACAGTTGGAGCTCAGTTGTTGAATCTCAGAAGCCTGTTCTTCATTCCTCGTATCCCCCCCCCCTCGCCGTCGTCCTTATTGCCTCCGTCCGAGAAACTCATAAGACAGCAGAGTATAACTTTTCCTGGTATTAAGCATTTCAGGCATTGAGTGTGGCGCTCTGTGTGGGTGGGTGTGATTCTTTACAGTGTTTAAAGAACGTAGATTGTCGTGTGTGTTCTGCAGGGGTGTGTATTTGTGTGTGCTAGGACACAACCAATGATTATTCATAGATTCAACTGATTCCCACATTTTGAAGTAACTAAAGGTTTTTCGTTTTGAAGTTGCATGAGGGCATGTCATAATAGTTCATGAATCAACATTGTCAATAGTGCCAGCTAATAATTGCTGTGAGCCCACATGTACATTACTGTGCGCCGCTGACTCCACCCTGTCTGTCATTAGGAGGGGAGGAAGCAGTCAAGTCTGAAAGGCCAACAAGTAGCAGATAGCTGCTGCGAGGTCACACACACACACACACACACACACACAAGTGCAAACTTTCTCCTGAGGCTTACTACTGCAGCCTCCAATTCTCAGCGTAATTGGCAATTGTGTGGTGCGAGTGAGTGAGTAAGCCATGTGACCTGAAAATCTGAAAGCTAACCCATGACAGAGCTTGCTTGTTATCTAATTTGATGAGACAAACTGAATTTAATTTGATTGTTGTTCGTGGTCAGGCCAGGCTTATATTTAGCCAGCAGGACTTTAACTCGTAGCACTCTGAGAACCGATGCGGAGAGAGGAGAGTAGTAAGAGGAGGATGAGTTCCTGCACAACTGCCGTGTCTGATGAAGGTCTGATCAATGGGATTTACACAACAAAGGCTTGCTGTCAATGAAGACAACACACCACATACGTACATTACAACTGAATCCGTACAGTTCTTAACTCGTGCAACTCGTCTTGTGCAACTCTTTTCATCATTTAGTAGTGCATCGTATACATTTCATTTTTCTACTTGGCTTTTGTGTAAGGAGTAGTTAAGTTTGAATTAATGTCATGTTGACCAAGCTATTGAAAATGACAAGCCAATGTACTTAAAGACGACATGCCTTTCAAGTCCACTGCAGACTTACAGTTTGGTCTGGTTTTCTGAGGTTAAAGTCAGTCCTTCCAAGTCAAGTCTATAAAGATTCTTGTATTTACATATCTGTGTCCAGAGAGTCAGTTAAAGGAGTAGAAAAAAACAGAAGAGGAGTGGGAGGAATAGTGAGGCCTGGATTTAAGTGTTCCTTACACAGAAACAGCTGGAGTACGTCAGCGATCAGGGAAATCAACATTGACCAATTATTAATTTTTGCTCGTTTTTAACCTGTTTTTACCAGTTGTGTGTGCTTCTCCACATAGACTAAAACAGTGAATGCTAGTAACAAACACAGAAAACTATTTCAAGGCTATCATTTTTTGGGATGACTTACTTCTGATTATAGTTATCCCGATGCAGTAAATACAATGTTGAATCAAATGCTAAGAATTGCGGCTGCGTGTTCACAAACACTGGACGGCTTGTACGGCGTTTTCACTCAGGTGAAACTCAGGTCAGTGTCTGCAGTAAAATGTGTGTGTGTGCGTCTGTGTGTGTGCAGCGGCCTATTTAGCAGTCTTTGAAAAGGAGTTTGCGATCACTGTGCTTTTTGAAGAGGCGTACTGGTCTGGCCTTGTGGAGTAGTAAAAATACATTCTTTCTGGGTCATTATGGCAACAGTAGACCTGACACACCTCTTCCCCTTACTCAGACTACAGGAAATAGTGTGCTTTATCAAAAGCACTTGCTATTTACTAATACATAGCAATGTGTTTTTCTGATTTTGTTACTCTTAAAGAGATTTTCAAAGATCTTTGCTTAGAAGTGTAACCGGATTGGAGTTAAGCCTAAATCCAACATCTGCATCACGCATCAGTACCCTTTGGCGTTCTTAAAGTGCCGTAAGGATGAACTGTCCACAGGCCTCAGCGGTGTCGTCCACAAGGCTTTGACCTCTGACCCAGTGTTACTGATGCTGCATCAGGATGAGCGCTGTATCCCCTGCAGGTCACAGAAGACGAATGGTAGGCTACTGCTGAGCTTCAGCAGGGCCGCCATCAATCTGCACTTTCCCTTTAGGGCAAAAGGAATTGGCCGCTGGCTATAGACCATATGTTATCTCTCCAACAATCATCTGGGACTTCGTTCTGTATTTTATTTCGCCGTCGTCAGGCTTTGCACATGTATGTGTGTGCACATAGATACATGCACAGATACTCCTTCCCCCCTTCCTTAGTGTCACAGCCTGTTTGTTGAGTTAGGCTGTGGGTGTTCGACCCTTGGCTTACATGTGTGTGAGGATAAGTGCAAAAGCAGACCCTGTGCTGGCCGCCCTGTCTGTCTCTCTCTCTCTCTGGAACTGACCATTTATTCTGGGTCTTTTCTTTTTTCTCTAAGGAGTGGTGGAGGGTTTAAAGCACTCAATGCCTTGCTCTGTGAAAAATGCTATTACAAGACTTAGCCGGGACAAGAGTTTGTTTTTGTCTCGGAATCCGCTCCGCTTGTTTTTGAAGTGTCGGCTAACAAGTTTAAACCCCACCCTTAGCAATCCAACACTGGTTCCATAAATATGGGATATTTTGTCTGGTGTGATGGACTGGTATTTATTAATTGCATTTTTGGAGATGATTATTTTAAAACAATAGGTTCCAGAAGTTCATGCATTCCTGCGGTGAAACCTTTGACGGGATCCTCAAGAATTGCCAATAATTCCTGAGGTTGAACCTATTTAGTTCACCACTTGCACGTTGTTTACTGCTTTAACAGTTCACACAGGGTCAGCCACGCTAAAGTGTTACTTTATTTACTTTGAAACAGCCCATTTCTCTGGCGCTCATTAAGTCATATACATTACGCTTCAAGCAGGTTGAAACTAATGCAATGAATTGATTGCAAATATTTGACACAGGTCTGTTTATAAAATGCAACTTGCACATAATGAAGTCCTGAGGGACGTGCTTGAAACTTTCATTTCCCTAGCAGAGGCTTCACCGCCTCAGCTAATAGAGGCCGATTAGCCTGCAGTGGAGTTGGCAGACAGTATCAGCTGGCTAGTGTTACTGAGCAAGAACAATATCACCACAGCTGACTCTCCGTCTTATCTTCCACATGTCCTGGAGGACGGCGAGCAGCCGTGCCGCTGCCTGGTCCAAAGGCTGCCTAACTTTGAATTGTGGGCGTATGTGGAATGTGTATTTGGAAAAAAAAAAAAAATGCCTGGGAGGGCTTTGAGAATTTTTTTAGAACAAGCATATTGTTCAGTTTTTTTCCCCATGTATGGGGAAGCGGTGAGAGCTGGCAGAATACCTCAAGAAGCCGGTGAAATGGACCTCAGGCTGTTGTCTGTTGTCTTGTTTGACAGACATGAGCAAACAAGCCCATGTGGCTGCTGCTATTCTGTTTGTTTGCATGATATAACACCGCTTATCCATCATACATCGGTGGCTTTGTTCACATACAAATATAAGAGTCATTGCTCTTAAGGTAAACCCAGAAGCTTTGAAGTACCATGTTTGTCTGAAGGTTTACCTTAAGTTGAGCTTCAGGACAGGTTGCGTTTCTCTGAGGTACATTACTGCGTGTTGCTGCGGCGCAGATGTTCCGAATCTGTCTGCTGTCTGTCCCTCACACAGAGCATGCGGCTAACCTCAGCTCACCTTAGCCTGCAATCTACTATATACTTTTCCGGGTAAATTTATTTCTGTCTTCCTGTCAGATTCCTCACTGTGAGGATTCCTCACCCAGGGCTTTGACCACTGACAATAACGCTTGAGATTTCTGCAGGGAGGATATGGATTTGAGGAGCTGGAGGATGGAGAAAGCAAAGCTATGGAGCGAATAGGGAGTAATGGCAGGCAGCGAGAGGGAGCATGGAAGTAAAGGATAGAGGGAAGATAACAAGAGCTGCTGAGATAAAGTAGAACAAAGGATGAGAATGTCATTGTTGGAATAAGAGTAATAGAATATCTCTTCAACATGGTAAGAAAAGAAAACATGCCATTGGGGGAATTATTGCTCATTGATGGCCAGGGCTATTTTATGCAGAAGAATTTGAATTGGATTCATTTTTTTCCCCAAGCCCTAAAACTAGCTGAGAGAGAGGGACATTTTTATTTGTTATCTAAAATCAGGAAAAAGGAAATAAAACAGGCAGAAGTAATGTCCTACAGAACTGATGTCTCACAGGCCTGGAAGATTCATCAACTGCTGTACATTGTGTAGATAGAGGCGTGTATGTGTTACAGACCAGGACTTCAGGCTATGTCTGCTATGGGACCGGCCTGTCAATGTCTCACGGTATGTCCCAATGAAAGAAGATGAGAAAGATGGTGTTAAAGCAATGCTGAGAAGCTCCGAATCACTTCACTGTAAAATGATCAGGCTGTAAAAACAATCTCTCCGCTGGATGGTTAAATTACCTCAGCAGGTGTACTAGCGATGGTGTCGGTTTGCACACGGTCACAGATGAGAGGATCCAACAGGTTCTTTTGACATCACTAGAGGACTAAGATGTTAATCTGATACTCTTCCCTTTTGAGTATTGGAAAAGTATTCGTGGTTGACTTGAATGCAGTCAGTGATTAGATTTCTTTTGATGTCTCCTGAAGCAGTTCGTAGTGGATTTCATTATTACATTTTCATGAAATATATTATTATTCGTATTTTGGAGGGAAAAAAGAGTAATAGTGGTGCATCACACAGAAAAGGCCACACATTTAATGGAAGGAATGGATTGTCTAACTCATCATTGAGCCACTACATCAATAATAAGATGGGACGGGCAGGAGATCCATTGATCATCAATCGTATGTTCCTTTTGCAAGCAATTAATCAGAGCAGCACATTGCAGTGTCGGGGGAAAAAATGAAGCCTCCTGAGTTTTTTCAAAGTAGAGACAAACAGTCACAATCAGTTTCACAGATGTACGAGAAAATAACTGCACTGCAGGTTAGACACCACCAGGCTGAAGTCAGTTTGATGATCACCACTTGGAACATGTTTGACCCAAAAGACTCTCTAGTGAGTCAGTTTAAAGTTCGTATTGACCAGCTGGTCTTGTGTCATCTGTAATAGATGTGATCAACTGAGAGATGGGGGCGGGGGGGAGGGGGTGTTGACATTTACCAGCCCCACTAACCAATTTCCTGACCTGTTCAGGGTGTACACTTTAAGCCTTTTGGCATTTTGTAGTGCATGCTGGGATAGATTCCCGTCCTTCACAACCCTGCACTGGATGAGTGGGTTTAGATAATTGACGCCTGTGTGGTGTAGATCTGACATAAGTGCAGCATCAGAAAACACAAGGAAAGTGTTGAGCTGTCATCTCAAGCACTCTAGTTTAAGCTAAATTTAACACACGTGAGCCAGCTAGGACCCATTGAACAGCACTTAGTCCCATAGCACTTGTTGTCCACTAAATGTAATGAGGCTCCAGGTCACAGGGGAACACTTTCACTCTGATTCTGTGGCCATTCGGGCCATTCGTGTGCTTCCTGTCTCCAGATAAGGGCTTCAGAAGTGGCTTTGTCCCAGCGCTGGGACGTGTGACCGAGCAGCCAGGCATCCCTAACTGGGACACACTTCTCTTTTTGTAAGATGTTGTTCTCCTCCCCCTGCTTACCTCAACCATGCTGCTAATGAGCTATTTGGAGTTGTCTGTGTGTGTGTGTGTGTGTGTGTGTGTGTGTGTATGTGTGTGTGTGTGTGTGTGTGTGTGTGTGTGTGTGTGTGTGTGTGTGTGTGTGTGTGTGTGTGTGTGTGTGTGTGTGTGTGTGTGTGAAAATATGCATATACATTCTGCCTGCTCAGGCGAATGTGAAAGTGGATGATGTGTGTCCTGTGATTGCAGACTGGAATGTGCGTTACGTTAGCATCTGCAAGCAAAGCACAGTCACGGGTCAGCAAGGGCCTCTGTCAGTCACACACTTCCTCCCTCTCTCCCTCTCTCTCTCTCTTTCTTTCCAGGAACTGGGCAGCTTGCCTGCATTGGTGAGGTTAACAGCATCCTCCAAGGAATCACTGCACTCCTGTCCTCATTGTCCTTCAATATGTAGCAAGGTCCTTCTGAGTATCTGTTGATCAGTGTGTGGATGTCGCTTTTATGATGATGGTGTTGCTCTGTCGTTTTCAGTTTAACAGCCATTTAACAGGCATTGAAGGAATTTTCCACTCACTCTCAGAGGACGCAAATTATTTCTTTCCCTTCTGTCACTGGATTTGCTCTTCTTGAATGTGAGATATCATGTAATTGTCGTTTTTGAAAGACAACTGAGAAGTAAAGCAAGGCCCCAGATGTATATTTTTACACTCACCTGTGGTCATAATCTCTGTGTGTTGTTAAGGTCATTGCTTCGAAGACTTTGTGGTATTAACTGACATGAAAAAAATTAGTTTTATGATATTGCAAGTGGGTCACCTCTTTCAAAATGATGTGATGCAGGAGTAATCTTCTGTTACAGCACAGGACTCTGGGTTGTCATATAGTGTTCAGTCAACCAAAGGACGGTCCCGAGGCTTAAGCAAAACACACAAGTTTCATCACCAAATTATATTTCACCTCCTTGAAATGCTTGTTGTCTACGGGCATGTAAGTAGAACACATTATTAAATCCTTTACGTCCTGAACTTCAGTGCCACTCTCCTAGAGGTATTGTGCTGAAATGAACCCAGGCTGAATCTTTGGTAGGAAGGGTGATTGCTAGTACAGTAAAGTCTTCTTGGATGAGGAGTTTGCTGTGAGGTAACCCGAGTAAACAGTGTTATCAGGCAGACTGCAGGAGGAAGTGTCCGTCATCAGCTGAGTGATCAAACCTCAGGCTCACCTTCACGCTGGTATTTCCGACTTTTGCATGCAGGACCCTGTTCCCTTTTTGAAAGTTGGATATTAAAAGTCACGCACGGATGAGCATGTGTTTTTCTTTACAAACACTTCAATAATGTCATTGCCTCTAGTGCAGGACTGAGAAAATGTCATTCTACTACTACTGTATACATATCCAGGTTTATGTCTTAATTATGAATCATTTAAAAGGCATTTTAATGAGGCTCTCCGTATTGTTCTGTAAAAAATATGTATTGAATCCGAATGCCAAAGCAATGCATCATTCAATCAAATTGCCTCAGTCGGGGGGGTCATCATCTTCAGAAGAGGCTGTGGCCTGAGGATGACCTTTAATGCTTTGCCTACGCATAAATACATCCAAGCTGCGTTAGTCTTGAGTCCCCTCATAGCTGCTAAAAGCCGCTCAGATGAGCCGTTGCAGCTTTGCAGCACCACCAAATTAACCGAAGGCCAATGAGGTCACACCTGGCAGACAGCCTGGCTTCATGACATCAGTTGTGTAGTGTGCGATGTATCAGTGAGCGCATGAGGCTGCGAGAGAGAGAGAGAGAGAAGGAGAGAAGGTGCTTGGGATTAATGTTATTGAATGGAACAGTGGTTTCATTAGGATCAAGAGCACAACACTGCATCACTGTATCCTCCACTTGAGAGAGTGAGAGAGACTACAGTGTTGAATTATAGCCTCCTATAGTCTTCACTTATATCTTCTCATATAGCCGAGCCCAAACAAAAGGCGGTTTCCATTTTCTCACTTCTAGCTTGAGGAGGTTGAGATGGAGGTTGGGCTTCTGAAAGATGAGACAAAGCTACAAAACTCCCTTCAGGACACCGTGAACGCAGATCCCTCGTTTTTTTTTAGAGTTCATTTGTAAAAGACATAAAGGATAGACATGAAGACAGATGGCAACATGAAGAAAAGAAGACGGGCTGAGAGAAAGAAAGGACACAGAGGGAAACAAGGAGAAAGACAAGAAATACAGCCCAGTGTTCCTCCTCTATTCTGGGAAGATATACGTGGCAGATCTCCAGCCTGCCTTTACCCTGATGTCATCTAGCATATCTCTGACCTCAGCTAGCATCTAGCACCAAATGGTATGGCAACCAGATGACGATCCAACTATGTAGTGCTTTTCTTTTCTTTTTTTTTGTGTGTAACATTTCTCACCATACATGGTCACAGTGAATTATTTGTTGCCTACAGATAATGAAAGAAGAAAGGAACAAAAACTCTTTTTGCCTGTAGTTTGTATCAGACCCAGAAAATATTCATCTTTAGAGAAATTCAATTTACAAGGCCAGCATGAATCAGCAGAGCGTCATATAAGTGCAAACGTGGACACAAATAATCCAAACATAATGTACACAATAACACAATCTCATCACAAGGTACATTTTGGAGCTTTCACATGATCTTCTGAAGGAGTTAACCCACTTTTAGGACTTCTCGTTCATGTCTGTTTGAAAGTTTGAAAGTTCATTGTGTACCCTGGAAACAGAAATAAGAAACCTCCATCAGCTGATGAAGATAACATATGATCAAATGCATTAGAACAGCAACAAAATTAACTACTTCACTACTGATGTACTGAGAGTTGAAGGAATTGTTGGTTGTGCAGTTTGTGCTTTTACTCTGGAATCCAAATATCCAAAGAGCACAGCACAGTCTGCGTTTTTTGTGATGTAAACAAGAGTGTTGTCAGTGTCAGTTACTTTGTTTCGTGTGTATGTCTGGTGTGCACGTGTGGTGAAGTGTCTTTTTCTGCCCTGTTTTTTGCTTTGTGTCTCTGTTTTAAATGGGGGCGGGGCCAGTGTGTGTTGTCTGAGCTGATAGTGGTAGACTGGCCATGACTTGTGTCCCTTGTTTCCTGTTGTAGGCCGACTTTGCTGTCAGTGTGTTTGTCTTGTGTAGCTGTGCTCTCATTCTTCCTGTCATTCACTTTTCTCTCATCTCCCACCTTCCCTCATCCATCTGTCAACCTTATGATGTCCTTCTTCCTTTTTGTAGTTCTTTTTTTGTTTCCACACTTACTTCTACGTCTGTTTTCCTTTCGCCATCTTACACACCCCTCGTTCTTCCTGCCTCCTGTTCTCCCTGCTCTCTGTCCACTCCCATTCAAGTCAAACTTCCTGTTGTACTCGATGAAAGGCACTGCAGTTTTTCATTACCTACAGCAGACCGGCTGTATTGCTCCATCACCAATCCATTGGTCCTTATAAGGACGTGATCCAAAGAGCTCAAGCTGCCTCAGGGAGATGTTCAGCTGATGCTCTACTGTAATATACCTCCTCCTCCGTCTCATTTCTGGGCCTTCCTTTAGCCAGCACATAGCACACCTTCATGACCTGAGTCAGCATTTGTGTTTCAGCTGTGGAGTTGTGCTAGAGTTCTGGGCCCAGCTTTACTATTAACATGTTATCACATAGTTTGGATCTTTGTGGATCTCTGTGAGACTATTTATTTGAGCTACAATAGCACACCTCATTAAACAACAGTTGAGACAGACAGATGAAATAATCAAGTCTGTCGGTGAAGCTGCTGGACCGCGTCCAGAGTCAGAGAGCACATGTTTACATTAGTAATCCTTCCAGCACAATGGATCTGTGTCATTCATGTCACTCATTAGACCCGGAAAGTGCGCTAGACAGGAGGTAATACCGGCTGAGTGGCAACATGTCAGGTTTTAATAGGGATCTATGAGGTAAGCTGCACACTATTTAGGTTACGTCTGCATATCATGAGAATCCGGGTGGATTAGGAGGAAGGATACAGCTATTGTATGTCAATTATTTTTGTGCACTCCTTTCTGTGTTATGGCATTTATTGAGCACATGTGGTGTGTGAGCAGAGCACTGAATCATTGCGTGCTCATGTGCCTGTACATTAATGCATGCATGTATCTGCATGTGTCCGCATGGATCCGTTGCAATGCCTGTTCGCATTGTACGTGTGCACATAAAGAAACGATGGTGTGAAGGCCACGTAGGGGAGTGAGCATTGATCCGACAGCAGTTGGCTGTAAACTCACTTAGCTGGTTTCACTCTCTGCTAGGAGTGGAGATATGAGGACTCCAGGACAAACACACCGCCCGAGTTCACAGGTTCACAAAAACAAACACAACCCACATTGATATCGGGAGTCAACGGATGGCTGCGAGGTGGGGGTTTGTAAAAACGACACGCAGCACTCAAGCACTGTATATACACAAAAACACAGATGTATGAGTGCTCATAGAAAGAAGGGAAATGGTTTGTGAGTCAGAACTCTGCATTAGGATCAGTTCAGGAAGGGAATCCAAGTTTGAAACAAAGGATTAGGGCCTCTAGTGTGTGTGTGTGTGTGTGTGTGTGTGTGTGTGTGTGTGTGTGTGTGTGTGTGTGTGTGTGTGTGTGTGTGTGTGTGTGTGTGTGTGTGTGTGTGTGTGTGTGTGTGTGTGTGTGTGTGTGTGTGTGTGTGTGTGTGTGTGTGTGTGTGTGTGTGTGTGTGTGTGTGTTTTAGTGAGATAAAGAATGAATATGTGTGTTAATGTAGTCTGCCATTAGTGTAGAGTTCTGTGCAGGAAGGGGATTGTACTCTAAAAGAGTTGAGGATGTGCATAGACATCTTTTAGGGGTCAAAGTAAGAGACAAATCCCAAAAATTGACTTTAAGACAGATATAAGACATTAGCTATTTATTAACCATTTCAAGTGATGGACAAATATTTCTAATGTTCTTTAAGATTGAACTAAATTGGCAATACTTTGCAATTTGTCCCAACTGTGTCCTTTATTTCCTCCTCCGTAAGCTCCAATCAGCAGTACATTACAATGTTGCCTCTACCATGACCAAATGTATCGTTCTTTTGTAAAGTATTTCACACAAAAACTGTGTTTAAGTCAAAGGAGGGTTGTATGTGTATAATTATTACTGATGCTCGTGTGTCTGCACTGTGTGTGTGTGTGTGTGTGTGTGTGTGTGTGGTCCTGCAGTCCCTAAGCCTACAGCGTCGATTCCTTTGTAGTGTTCATCTCACATTCTGCTTCTCTGTCTGCCTGTTATGTCAAGGTGTTTCCTATAGCATGTGCAAACAGGCCTGTGTGTATTAACCGGTTTGTTCGTCATATGGGACCACGTTTCTGAAGGCATTCTCTGCTGTGTGCGTGTGTGTGTGTTTGTGTGTGTGTGTGTGTGTGTGTGAGACATAGCCAGTGGAGCAGGTGTTAGGTGGAGTGGCAGGTGGCAACCGGGAAATGGGAGGATTTCCTCTTTTTAGCAACGGCTGATTAACTCCCACTCCCTTCACAGAGACTATAGATTTCCAGCCAGGGCTGCACAGTACAACTTTTAGTTTTAAATTTGTAGTTTCTACAGTTTACAGTTATAGTCAAATATAGCGGCAAGTTTTAAAAGCTTACATTTAGAATGACTATTCAAAATAGTGGCGATAGAATTCTCACACTTGAGAAACTATAACCAGAACACTTTTTGGTACGACTGAAATTATTTCAAAATATTAGTGTTTTGTTGATCAAATATTCCATCAATTTACTCATTGTTCTTGCACTAATCTCCAGTATAGCAAAATCAACAAAAAAGGCAAAAAATAGTCTTAAAGGACAGACAGAAACTCCAAAGACATCCTCGCTGTTTCTCAACATTTAGACACAGAGGCCATGTGACAAGAAGAGGAAGGGAGAGAGACAGACAATGAAAGAGAGAAGGAAAATGGGTAATGGAGGGTTAAAATAAGCTCACAGGGAAAAGGAGGGAGGATAATACAGTTGTTTGTTTTCCTCGTCAGTCCTGTCGGAAGGGGATTGCCCCTGTGGGAAAAGACATCAAAGAGCAGACAAACACTGTACAACTACCACTTCGTGTCTATTCTCCGTGTTGTATCTCAGTCTCCCCTTATCTCCGCCTTCTTTTCCTGGTCACTTTTTTAAAAGAACTGATGTTTATTGTCGTGTGTGCTGCTTCAGGAGAAATTGATCTGATTCCGTTACGGATCAATTTCATCTCCTGGTGTGCTATTGTTGGGGATGTCTTTTAGGTGGCACGCACACATGCTCTCTCCCTTTCTTCTCTGCCTTCCGTTGACCCCGAGTCAATCGGCGTCTCTTGACCTCCCATCACCCCCTCAGATTAGTTGCTATCATTATCACGCTCCATTAAACTCCCATGAACGGCTGAGATGGCCAGAAGTCGAGGGGCCCAGCTGTCTCCTCTGTGGTCTAATCTACAGATCCTCATCATCTTAGTGTGTGCCTCAGCTCATAATACAGGCACACACACACACACTTATAGACGGACAAACATGCAGAGGGTCGTACCGCCTCCAGGTCAGTGTTTGATCTGGGAAAAAACACACACACACACACACACACACACACACACACACACATAGACACACACATAGACACACTAGGGATAAGAGCGCCTAAGGTGACTACAACATTGAGCGAAGCCTGTGTTCTTGGACTATTTGCTTTGAGGGAGGCCGTAACAGTACTGGATGTGTGTCACACTGTGAGGTTTTTGGGTGGAGATGGACCTAAAGGCTGATGGGTGGCGGTCAGCTCAACTGTAATTAACCAGACACATGTCATTTATATGAGACCTTGGTTTGAGTTTCAAGCTTGATTTGTTTGAGAAAGGGGGAAAAAATACATTATCATATCATTATCAATATCATTATTATTAGCCATTTTACCAGCACAGCTTTATGGTTGCCAATGTCAGACTTTGGGTTGGTTGATCCACCACTTTGGCCCAGACTGAAATATCTCAACAACTGCTGGAAGAATTTCCATGAAACGTGGAACAGACACTCTTGTCTCTCAGCATAAATTGTCAAAACTTTGGTGATGATTGTTTTCTTTCCTGCATGAATAATTCCCATCAGTCTCAGTTTTTCTTTGTGTGTTATGCTTGCAAATGTTGGTATGCTAACATGCCAAAATAAGAAGATGAACATGTTAAAAAATACCTGCTAAACATCAGCATGTTGGCATTGTCAGTGTGTGCATGTTAGCATGCCTATCTTAGCATTTAGCTCAAAGCACTGCTGTGCGGCTTCACAAAGCTGCCAGCATGTCTGTAGATTGTTGTTATAGAACTCACTAAACAGTACAGAGGGAGATTATATTGGTGAGAGAGATCTGCATGAATATTTTGATTGTAAAGTTTCAGACCCATTGGGCTTGAGGAAACCGAAAGATAGATTGACAGAGAAGCACCCCTCCGATCTAAAACTTCATCGATTTTCAAAGTTCTTTCTTCTCCCTCCGCGTCCTCCATTATTGTTATTGCTATTTAAAGATGTGTCAAATCCTCAAACTAACAGTGACATCTGACGGCACAACAGAACACCCCAGGTTTCCTCTCACTGCCTCTCACCTTCCTCCTTTCTCTTGTATTTCCTTAGAGAATTTACCATGCATACAAACACACACAGTCTCTTGCCCCGCTCTGTCAGCCTTGTGAAACAAGGGTCTGATTAGATGATGCCGGGCTGTCGTTACTCTGCTCTCTTTAAATCAATCTTTCCGACAGCAGCTCTCACGCCCGCCTCCCTGCTCCGTTGCCTCGTTGTCCTCATCTCTCCGTTTTTTTTCCTCTCTGACTTGTCTGTCCAGTGGAACTAGTTTCTCTGGATGCTGTTGGAAGCCTCTTGACCTCTCTTTCTCTTTCTCTTTCTCTTTCTCTTTCTCTTTCTATTTCTCTTTCTCTCGGCTCTACATTTCGTCATTTAAAAAAAAAGGGACTGTACAGATTTGTCATGAAAATGAAATGCAAATTCGAAAGGTGCACTCCACACAGTTGAGAGCAAAGCATTATCTCTAAAAACTATGAAAGTGGGGCATTGCAGTGGTGAAGAGGAGCAGCATGTATCAGAATACAACAAATAGCTCAACTACAATTATTTGGACAGTTGAACAAACATAAATCTGCAAATAAAGCATATTGTAAATAAAGTTATGTCATATTGGCCATGCGGCCTGTTGGATTGAACGAGTTCTCACTTTGCTGACTGCTGGCAGATTTACAGATAGCAAATTACAGCCCTGTGCAAAAACGTGTGTAAATGGAGTGTAAAAGTGTGAAATCACACTGAAATCCAAAAAAATCCTTTAAAAAACCCACACAGATTCCAGACTCTGAGCTGAGTTGAGTGTTTTCCATTTAAAACATCCTGTAAATGTGATGTGAGAAGGACATTTTGGAACTGATGAGGTGCTTATATGACAGACTACTGAGTGATCTCTATGGCTTATTAACAGGATCTACTGTCAACCTTGTTTACCTTCAGTGAAGAGAGTAGTAGGTTTCTTCTTTGAGCTGAGCATCACAGCATGTTGTTCTCTGTGTCTGCAATAGCACACTGAAAGATTTGGGGCCACATACTTTTAGCTCTTAATCTTTTTCGATGGAGCGCTGTGATAAATTCCCTATTTTCTTGGGTATTAAGAGGTGGATGGATGGGATATTTCAAGCCAAAAAGAGCTCCACTCTTCCAGAGGCTGTTGTGTAGGCGGGAATCAATAAAGAGGTAAATAGTTGGCTGACGTGACATATGTTGTGGCTGTGAGAGCCTGCCATTGATGATTTATTTCATTCCCTGATGAGTCATGAAACTGATCAAATTAATCAGCGAGGATCAGGTGTCTAATCAGACAAGCTTTAATGTTCGGCATGTGGCTGTATGCCTGCGTTAAATGTCTGCATATTAAGTATCTGGTGTCGCCCCATCTGTGCATCAACTGAACATGCCTCCTCCTGGTTGTTGGTGTCACCTTATGTTTGAAGTACAGCCTCACACTCTGCTATTGTGTGTGTGTGTGTGTGTGTGTGTCCAAGTGCAAAATTGTTCACCAGGAGCTGCTTCCTGGTTGCTAGCAAACACAGCGTGTGTTGTCCCTTCCTCCTCCCAGATCCACTCACATTCCTCTCTTCAGTGTGCTCGACACCAACAGGAAGGGGAGAGGAAACAAAGAGCCCACTTCCTGTACGTACAGCTAGCATCCTACACACAATGGAACAGGAAGTGCCTGGCAACTGTAAGGAGTGTGAAGGAAAGATAAAGTGGTCCCTCCGTCCTATAAAGTGCTTTTTCTTTCCCTGCTCCCCCTCTCATGCCTAACTGTCATTTTCCATCACCCTATCTGTCGGGGTTCGACCCTTGTCTGTTTATTTTTCTCTTCATGTCCTTCTCTAAAAGGATAAAGCACATTCTTTTTCTCCTATAGACGGATTCGTCAAGTTTCTTAGAGTTGACGGCTTGTTTTCTTTCGTTTTCGGATTTCAGTGATGAATAGTGGTTTGAATTTACGGCATGCAAATGTGAAACTGCATTTGTTTGGTCTAGTTTTTTGTTAATTTGGTGTTTTCTCAGTGAGAGTGGAACAATGAATCTTTTTCAGTGTCTGCCGACCCTGGGTAGCACCGCTGCTGTCTCCATGGGGACCTTCTGCTTGGGACTGACAATCTTGGACAGCGGAGCGCTCTGGACTAGTGCTGCAGATGCTGAAAAGCCTTAAGCGTTAAATCAACACTGCTGTCTCTGGCAGAATCCGACTCGCATGCTGCCAAAGTCTGTAAAGAGAAAACAGCAAAGAGAGAGCAGTCTTAATGCAGACAGTGAAGCAAGTGAATGGCAGTAAAGACATCAAAGAAGAAAGCTGTTCAGGTTTTTTGCCCTTGCTCCCTGGTTTTATGCCTTTTGACAGACAAAACATGTGAGGAGACAAACAGAAATATGGAGACAGAGAGGTCCGCTCTTATCGAGCCCATCATGATTCATCACCTTTCCCTTTCCTCCAACCATCCCCTCTTTACGATTTCAGGCTCCAACCCTCCCCGGGCATTACTCTAGAGAGGCAGGTCTTTGGTCGGCTCATAACTTCAAAGCCCCCTCCTCTTTTTCCTGTCTACCAACTCACTCCCTCTCTTCCTTTATTTGTATTCTCTCTCTTCTTTCCATTGTTCAATCGATATCTTTCCCCTTTTTTGGCCTTCTCTCTCTCTCTCTTTGCCGCCCTCAATCTCCCAGCACCTCTTCCTTTTCCTGCTCCTTCCCTCCTTTTTTTCTCTTTCCTGCTCTCTACAAGTGAATCCCAGCAGCCCAAACATTTCAAAGGTTTTTCCTCCCCCCTCTTGTAGCAGTCATTTGCCCAAGCAGGCAGGCATGTTTCATGCCAAGGCCAGGTACCCTCAGGGGAGGTTCCAGAGCAGCGTGGAAACACGCTGCACCTTATCTGGCGAAGAGATTTTGGGAAAAAGTGACGGCGCTTATAAGGAATTATATCATATATGGTGGAATGTATAAGCAAATGGTTGTGAAATGTATACGAGGCATCCTTTGGTTGCGTGAGGATGAAGGGAAAGCCCTGTCTGAGAACTAACAACAAGGCTATAATCTGCAATGACCAACATTTCTTGTTTCCAACTATTTTTAGAGGAGCTTCCTATTTTCCGGGAAACGCAAAATATATGCAAAGCGGGCAGCACTGAGAGGCACTGTATGGCATCTATTTTAATAGCAGCCAAACTTTGTACCACATAATATCTCCCTTCAGTTGGGATTGTATAGCATGCCTAACTATGGGTCTTTACAATGACATGCCTCGTATGTTTCAGATTTCCTGCTACTCTGTCATACTTCTAACAAGTGGAACAATGGACAGTTTTGAAGTTAAAATAGCCTGCTTTTACAAATGTGCTCTTTTGAATTCAGTTAGTTCAACTCTTAGGAAATAGAGAGCAGCCTGTAGACTCAGCATTAGTTCTAAACAGTTGCATAGTATTTATACTGATTGAAGTTAGTAGTACCTTTGTCCAGTTGTCTTTACTGGGTTGGGTTGTTGATGACTCAGCAGTGATGGGGCCACTCCTCCCGTCAGGTTGGGGCGGCACCCTGAACTCGGCTCTGCTAAGACAACACAGTCAGCAGAGATTGCGCTACATGACCAAAAGACACGCACACAAATATGCTGAACCATTCCCACACATGCACACCTACACACACACACACACACACACACACACACACACACACACACACACACACACACACACACACACACACACACACACACACACACCCCTACGCTCGTGACCCTGTTCAGTCAGTGGTGACCTTCAGTCAGAGCATAGAAGGTAAATGTCCAGTGTGCTGCACTGATTAATTTAGCGTGAATTGAGCTGTGCACTTACGTTAGCATTGTGTGAATGCCTTTGAGGTAGGTCACAGGCTGGCATCTCTGTCTCTCTCTCATAGGTACAGTAAAGTGCAGACATGTCACTCACCATTGCATCCTTCCCTGCCTCCCTCTCAAGCCTCCTTCCCTCCCCCCCTCACCCACCTCTCTTTGTCTGCAATGGCCCACATCTGCATTCTCAGCACTCTTGTTGCGCATTAAGAGACGTGGCTGGAGTCAGTTCAGAACTCAAAGGCAGTTCAGAACTCTGAACTGGGATCAGTATCTGCTTCTGTCTTCAAATGTGTATCGTATTAGTGTCACGGCCAATCAATGCTGGGCTCATACAGTCACTATCAATACAAAAAATACATGGAGTATGATCTATATATTGAGTCAGTTATCTAAACAAACAATGCACAGTTGCAACAACAATCATAGAATATTGGCATATTAACAATAGTGTAACATGTATTACCTCTGTTTATCAGTCTGTTATAGTTGACGGATGTAATAAAACTTGAAAAGAACAAAAAGTTGGTTTGTTAATATTTAGTGATTTCTCAACATTTCATTTTTAAGCATTTCTTTACTGTTTTATAACTATTGCTGTTACTTTAATTAAAACACAGATCCTTGTACAGATAAAAAGCTTGTCTTAACATTTTCTATTATTACAATTACAAATGGCTTGTGCAGCTTTCACAGCGCTATCTGATCTCTGCCTGCAGCAGATCACCCATAGATTAATAGTTTATATCTCTTAAAATAATAGAGATTATCATTTCAGCACTCATAGTGCAGCACGGGCTGTAAATACACTGATGTAAATATAAACCCGTATGGAAAGACGAGGGTCTACTTGCCTGGACAGGTCAATATTGGAGCCGGATATTAAGTGTAAGAATACCTCTTTGCTTGTGCTGTTGAGGTAAAGTGATTATAGCTTGGCCTTTGTTGAAGAGAGCCGATCACACAGAGCTCAGCCTCATTAAGAGCACACTCATCGGAAAAAACACACACGCACAAGATACAACCACTGATGGATGAGCACAGGCTAAGTGCTGCCACTTCTCATGCATACACTGAAGCCATGGTTTCTGTCCATGCTCTGTCAATCCATGTATGACTCTGTGTGAAAGCTGCTGGTGCTCAGATATGACTCACACACTCGTTACAGAGCCGCCTCGGGCCACAGTGAAATTATGCTTTTAATAGTCTCAAATAGTGGTGTAATGGGGGTGTTATCCATGACAGTTTTCATGGCCATGCTCCAGTAATTGAGAAATGCAAGACTGGACAGACTCAGTGACAAAATTGAGACATTTGACATGTAACTTATAGACAAACATATACATAAAAAAAAAACTCCCTTTAAATAGTCCTGTGCAGTGTGACTGTGTGTGCAGACACTGATAGGAGAAAAGAGGAGAAGGAGAGAGTGTGAGGAGACAAGATAAGATTAGATGAAGGACAAAGTGGTCAGAGGAGCCTGAAGTCTACACATCGCTCTAGCACCCTCTGTTGGACAGATTGAACAAAAGCCCACCACTATTTTACCGTCGGCGTGCGCTCCGGTGGGGTTGGACGAGATGCTATCGTGTAACACGATAAGCCTGTTTGACAGGAGCACTATTCACACTGTTATCCAGTTGTGTGGAGTATCAATTCATCACAGCAAAATGAATGTGTCATGTTAGTGTGGGTCTGATTGTAGCTCAGGGGCAGAGGACACCTTATTTTGTGAATATGTTGGAAAGTGTGCGTTGTTTGTGACCAGCCTGTGTGTGTGTGTGTGTGTGTGTGTGTGTGGTAGTGTGGTAGCAGTTGTGGTTGCTGTGTCACTGACTAATGGACTCGTTAGAACAGGAGCTCTGCACATGTGCTCCAGCTGGACTGTCTTCTCATGCTACCTTTACTGCTCACTGTGTGTGTGTGTGTGTGTGTGTGTGTGTGTGTGTGTGTGTGTGTGTGTGTGTGTGACTGTGAGTTTAGGTGAGTGTCTGTATGTAAGTTTGTTTGCCATACTTTGCATTTATACTTTGTGTGTGTGTCTTAAAGTGCTTTAGTGGGTCTATCACTGCACTATAACCTGTCTAGTAATGTGTGTGTGGTGAAGGATTTTAGATAAGACTTTTTTGTTGTTACTAAACACAAATCTGCTGGCTTTCAGTATATGTACAGCATTTCTTGTTCTTCTCCTCCAGTTTTAAATATCTTGTCTGAGGGCAACCATATGTTCCAGACAGCCCTGGTCTTGTTAACAAGGGCTGAGCAGTTTTGAGCTGTTGAGTGTTAAAATGTAAAAGCCTTAAGTCCAGCCTTGAGAGCGCTATCACTGCTCCACTTAGTTGCTTGGAGTGTGGTGTGGTGGAGAAAGTAAAAGTGCCACACTGAATTATAGATTAGCCATCACATGCATACATGAGCTACAATGTGTGTGCATATGGTCGCATACACACAGACACATCTCCCTAAGGGAACATATGACTGAAGTTGTTGAGGGTTCTGCAGCTTGGTTCTTGAGGATTGTGGCAGCTATTTTAATTTTAATTTCTATTTGAATGTTACGTTGTTAAAATCCAACTTTGTCTCTATTTCTTGCAACGTTCTACATTGGCATATGATCTGTGTAGGAGGATCACCACTGCATCGATGGCTAATGATGTAAAACAAAATGAGCACAGCAAGAGGAGAAGGAAAAAGGGAAACAAATGTACATTGTTAAGGTGTTGGTGTGCTGTGATGGGAGCTTTATATTTTTTCACTGTGGAAATACTTGTGTCGATGCAGACAGTCATGGTAGATTTAAAAATGAAATGAAAGGTTTGTAGAAACAAGGTTGATTATACTTTGTATAGAAAGCCCATGTTCACTTGTTAAGTACTGCATATTTTGGGGTTTTGGAACGGTGGGTTTGTGATGCAGAGAGGAAGGAAAACGGAGAGAGAGGAACAGATGGTGTTTGGTAGGAGTCGAGGCTTGTGGTCATCCTGTCCAGAGCCTGGTGAGATCGGCTTGTTGTGCTGTTTATGTGTTTTAGAACGAGAGAGAGAGAATTGCGGTCGACCAGTTATTGCATCTGTGAGCAAAAGACCGTAAGACACCTTATTGGCTAAACATTTACCAGAATAATCAAAATCTGTAATAGAGATAGCCGATAACAATGCTGTTAGCCAACAAACAGAACGGTCACCGTTCAGTTTGCTTCTTGGAACATGCTTTGCGGTGTGTCCCTTGCTACGTAGATGTGTTTGTGCACATTTGTCCTGCCTTGTGTGATCACCTGCTTGTTCTGTTGACCAGCACAGATGCTGTGTTGATCCTCTCTCGCCTGAATTTCCCTGCTTTGCTCTCTGCAAATCACTTAATTTCACGTTAGCAGCGATGACAAGAAATAATGGGCCTATGGTATGTTTTGTGTAGAAAAAGGACAAACACAGGCGCGCACACACTCACACACACACGCTTTCTTGTAATCAGCACACTGGTGTACTGGGCTCCCCTCCAAGACCCGGTCCATGAATCACAGACGAGGAAAAAAAGACTTTGCCGTATGAGTTGTTAAGACTTGGAGGAGAGCTAGTTAGCCCTGGCTGCTGACATATGGATACACAAACGCACAGTTGGGGGCGATAGCCTGCATCTCTAACACCCCCGAGTGTATCTGTGTGTGCACCGTTTAATTGGATTGCCACGGTGCCCATGTGTAGATGTTTAGCTGCTTTGTGTGTTGGTGCAAAAGACCCCCGGCTCTCTCCCGCCCCGCTGTCCCTCACTGTGGCACATAGGTGTTTATGTGCATGTGTGTATATGCAAGGAGTTTAATGGCTAAGCCTGTGTCAGGCTGGTGAAAACATGGTCATTCATATGGAAATAACCAGGCAGAGAAGGAGACAATAAAATCCCTCCACATCCTCTGAGACCGTACGGAGAAGGGGAGCAGATCCCACAGAGCTGGGAGCTTCAGATGGGACACCATCCCACTCGTATCTCAAATGTCCGGGACGCATGGTTTCTCTCCACAAAGGTACATGCTGGAAGGTGGTAGCTATAGTCAGAAGTATTAGTTCTTCATAAGGGCAGTAAGCTAAAAGTACCAAAAGGAAGAAATTGTGATCTGGGTGGCTTTTGGCCCATATTTGTCTTTTTGCAGAAGGTTTCCTGCTCGGGTTGTTTAGCAGGTCCCCTGTGAATTGCAAAACAGTCTGACTTGCATGCGGCACATTGAATAGCGTCTGGACAATTGCGCAGGATTTCCCATCAGGGTAGGCCATTCTGTGTTTTAGACCCTTTTTTTGAATTGCGACAGATTAGTTCGTCGAGTTTGAGAATAGAGCTGTGATGCCCTGAATGGAGGGCATTAGTGCAAATTGAGTTTGACTTTGTTTGACTTTTGATTTCTTACTTCTCAAAACGGCTCACAATGAGGAACAGAACCGCCTAGTAGTGCATAGTCTGATTTCAGCCTCCTAATCATGTCACTTAACAGTGGGGGTCGATCGCTGTGTGAAGGCTGCTTTCAGCTCAAGTGAAAACTGCTGAACACACACACACAGAAGCAGTTTTTGAATGAGGACAGGTTGGATAGAGATATTCATTGGCAGCTAGTTAGGCTCTAGTCTTGCTTTTTTGTGCTGATCACTGCAGCTGTGCTCACTCTGTAACAACACCATCAGCGTGGAGGATGTGTTGGCCAAATGACGAGTAGTACACATGTTTTTTTCTGCAGCTCGGGGGATGTTGAAGCTGTCACCACCAGCGGATCTGATTTATATGCATGCCATCAAATAACTGAGGCGGCGGGGAGTACAGTTATGTTGCCACTCGTGAGATAAACATGTAAAATGCAGTACTTACATCTTTACAGTTTAGCTTAAGGCAGAGTTGTGCTTGTTGGCTGTGAACAGATTCTTGTGTTTCATGGAGTCTTTACCCTGAGGCTCCCACGCTGGTCACGCCTGTCACACAGATGTCTTGCTCCACAAATCACACGCATAGTCTGTAGAGACTCACACACACACACACTAACACAGGCGACATGAAAGGACTCAGAAAATGAGAGTCTGAAATACCCTTTTTACATCACATTTTCTCAACTCAGTCATGCTGGTTTGAATAGTAAAAGAAAGACATTACATTCCGTAAAAAAGATGCTGTATATCTGATGAGCTCAACCTTATTACAGATTAGGCCCATTGTTTCCTGCACTAGCGCTCTTTCGCTGTGATTGGTCTGGATGCTTTCAGTGAGCCATATGTACAGAATCACGGTGTGATGCTGGTTTGGACAGTTTCTGCTGCTGTCCGTGCAGGTGAGACGCATGTTTACACATCACCAAGCTCTGGTTGAGAGCCAGAATAGCAGCACATCGCTCAGTTACCATTTAAGCACAGTTTGGACTGCAGCCAGCTCTCTCCCTCTCTCACTCACACACACACACACACACACACACACACACACACACACACTCACGCTCACGCTCACGCGCACGCACACGCACACGCACACGCACACATATATTTAGAGGATTTGTGAGGATACCAATTGACACAATGCGCTCCTTGGCCCGTTACCCTAACCTTAACCATCATAATTAACCTCAAACCAAAAAGTCCTAACCCTGTAACAGCCCTTTGATTAAATGAGGACTGGCCAAATTGTCCCTACTTATCCAAAATGTCATCATTCTAGGTCTAAAACCACACACACACACACACACACACACACACACACACACACACACACACACACACACACACACACACACACACACACACACACACACACACACGCAGGTGAGCAGTTCACTCTAGGGTGCCATGCTTTCACATTTGACACAACCAATGAGAATAATGAGTGAGATTTGCGTGTGTGTGTGTGTGTGTGTGTGTGTGTGTGTGTGTCCATGTGTGTGCCTAATGGCCTAACTCATCTGTTTTAGTATTTGCTCTCGAGTTGATCTGCATCTGTCTCTTTGTGAGAGCTGGAACAAGCATCGCACATGTGTGTGTTCCTTTGACGCGAGTGCGTACAGTAACGGTGTTTATTTGTGACTGTTAATTACGCCCCCCCCCCCCCCCCCCCCCCCCTCCTCTGTCTGCTCCCCAAATCAGTGCACAGCTGCAGGGCCCCCCCGAGTAAGGCAGCGCTGCATCTAATGTCTTATTATTCACGCTGTCTGTCTGCTCACCAGCCGTACAGAGCCTGGGGGATGGAGGGGATTTTTGGGACTGTGTGTGCGTATGAGATGAGGGGGTTATGTATTAGCAAAGTGGAAATGGAGGGTTCATTCAGTCTCCTAATTCGTTGGCACTACTTAATTAAAAGCGATAGCATGGTGTGATTGGAGCAATTGATGGATGGAGACTGAGAGACGCAAATGTGCTTTAGGATCAGGGAAATCTGTGTGTGTGTGTGTGTCAGCATGTGTCTGTGTGTCTAGAGAAGGGAAGAGGAAGTCATTACCTTTTAATCATATCCTCCTTTATTCCTTATCCTTTTCTCCCTTTTCTTTCCTCATCCCCCCTTCTGTCTCTAAATTCTCCCTAAAGCTCCCTCCAGTTACCCCCCTCCGTTTCTCCAGCTGGCTCTCAGTGTCGAGCTCCTTGTCATCTTCAATCAACCCCTCTTTTCTGCAACACTTACCCTTTTTCCTCTCGTCCCCCGACTGTCTTTAACCTTCCAGTAGGATGAGTGTCGCATAAATGATCCTAGATGTGCGTTCATGTGATTCAGTATGACTTGAGCTGTACAAAAGAATACATCGTCACACATGTGTTGTATCCTTGAGGTAAGGTGACATCTCTAGGCTTTATTGAAAGGCACTGCACATGCTGTGTTCAGCTGAGAGCTACATTCAGTACGTGACTTGAAAGGAATACTTCAGCCTTAAAACGACCATTTGTCTATCAATTACTCCCCGCATTACCTTGAATTCTTGCATTCTTGCCTGCCTCCACGGTGAACGGAGAATCCAAAAATGGAACCCTCAAATGTTTAGCATTTGTTGCTTGAAAAATGACTAAAATTATGAATTAATTGTCAAACTAGATGTTAACTACTCAACTGACTGACTAAAAGTTCAGCAAAGGTAGTATTGCAGTGCTTTTCTATTGGAATAATTTCATTGTACAGGGGTTTTCCTATTTCCACTCAGTCTATACGGTGTTTAACATGTGAATAGCCTCATATCATGTGAGTTCAAGCCAACATAAGGTGACTGACCCACTAGTCCAACATGACATGTAGTTCAACTCGTTCTTTAGAAGCAGAGGAGACGATCTACTGTGTGCACATTTGCCCCCACGAGTCTTTGTGCGTGTCCATTAGTGTGCGTGCTAGCAAGCAGTAATTGAGCCTAATTATATGCAGCTATTCATTGAAATATACTGCCATAGGGTAAAGAGGTCTAATTTCTAAAATAAAATAGTAATGCGCACACACATGCACACTTGGGTAATAAGCCTGCTGGGACTGGTGTAGTACTCCATCTGCAACCGGTTTAAACACAGGGAAGTGTTTCCCTCCACAAAAGGCTCCTCATCCCAATAAGGCCAATGTTATCTCAGTGTAGCTTCTCCTTCACTCTACAATACAGGCTTAAGTTTTCACAAAGCAAATTCGTGGTGGAAATTATAGAATCATCATAGCAGTTAGAGACAATGTACCGGTATAATGTCAGGCAGGTAGCCCAGGTGGTTATTATGTCTTTCACGTCTGCTTCTTTATTTTTCAGCTGTGATCTTTGTCATGTTGTATAGTAAACAAAAAAAACTCTAATGCTGTGGTTGACTGCATCGGTGTGGAAGCTTCCTCTTTACAGTGAAACAAGGTCTGCATGCTCTGTAACTTGACCTGTATAAACGTGTTGTAACAGGCGAACGAAGCCGCTTCTTTAGCTCTTGTACAGTGTGTTTGTGTGTGTGTGTGTGTGTGTGTGTGTGTGTGTTAGGGAGATTGGTATGTGGGAAGGTGGGGGGCAGGGGTCTGCTTTGACACCCTAATCCTGCAGCCTAGTTTGGCTTTGTGTGGAGACCTTAGCTGGGAGGAGAGAGGGATGGAAAGAGTGAGAGCGAGAGAGGCAGCGGGAGAAGGGGGGGGGTGTCGGGGGCAGTCGATTCAAGAGGGGGGAGTTGGGAGCGTGGGGTTTGAGAGAGGGGCGAGAGAGGGAGGGGAGTGATGGGAAGGCAGATCGAGGGAGATGGGGTTCGCTCATTCTCCTGCTCTCACTATGAAAGGAAACAAAGGATGCTGAAGGGCCTGACTTATGTCAGCAGGACTTTATAGAGTTCGTCTGTTAGCCTGTTAGCTGGTTAGCCTTCGCTGACCTGACTGCCTGTATTCAGCCACTGGCCTCTTCTTCTCCCTCCCTCCATCCGTGCATCTCTCTCTCTCTCTCTCTCTCTCTTTCTCTCTGCTGAAGACGTCTCATCGCTGCTCTGTGTGCTTCCCTGGCTTCTGCATGTGAGTTATTCTGCCTCAGTTTGTGTGTGTTAATACAATCTCACAGGGGTCCGATGTGGTATTGCACACTGTACTTTTTCCTGCAGCTGGGTTAGTGTTTTGTGTCATGTAGACAGACAAGTAAGCCAGACATGTGGTTGAATCTGTGGTGGGGATCTGCCTCCTCTCTTCGCCTCTTGTTCATATCTCTGCTCCTTTTACTCGGCATTAACGGGTACATTTTCTGCATCTGTCAGACTTAAGTGAGGAAGAAGTTGTGAGTAGACTATTATTTCTTAATTGGAACATTTAGAGGAATAATAGATGACCATACACACCTGAAATAGATCTCATCTGGTCCTCAAATGAACTGGCCACAGCAAATATGCACTGGCAAAGACAAAATTACAGCCGCCTGTCTAGGAATAGCTTCACCCAAATGCGTAAAGCTAACATTTGTATGCCGCGGAGCTAATGCTAAATGACAGCTGGCAACATCTGCTTTTGTTGGAGGCAACACAGAAAACGCTGCCCTGCCTAATATTTATTTTTTTGTGGCTGAAGGGCAGACGGCTTGGTTTTTGGCTTGGCAGCAGTGTTGGCACATTGTGGGTCAGCATGGTGTAGGAACTGACATTAGGGAGGGGGGGGGGGGCACCTCTCTGGTGTCTGTCACGGGTCGGCAGCGTGGCGAAGACAGGAGGGTTTTTATTTCAGGGTGAAGCAGTATTTTGGACTATTGATTAGCAGTGGCTGTTATGTACAAACTGTGTCTTGCTCTAGTCAGCACATGCGTTATTGCGAAAGGGATATGTTTATTAATGTCTGAAAATAGATATTAAAAATTGTTCTCAGGTTTTTCAGATCAGGCATTTTAGAGCTGAGATGATCAACAGAAAATTAACCAGCAAATTATTTTGACAAAGGATTCATTGTTTAAGTCCTTTTTAAACAAAAATGCCCCAAATTCCACCTTGTCAAATGTGAAGATTAGATGGGTTTATTTTCTTCTATACAAATAAGCTGAAAATGTTTGAGTTTGGGACAGTTGGTTGAACAAAACAAGCAATTTCAATATGTCCCTCTGGGCTTTAGGAAAATATGATGGGCATTGAAAAAGTAATTAACAGATAATGAAAATAATTAGTTGCAACCCCTAGTTAGTTAGTAATGACTTTTGTAAAGTACAATATCTCAATATGAGGATTTAAAACAATACAAATATGTAGTATATAAATGATGATGTTAAATTATTACTAGCCCTAGTGTTGCTTATCGTGGTAGACTCATAGCCAGACACATAGTTAGTCTACCCTCATAGCGCTGCACACACACACACACACACACACACACACACACACACACACACTCTGGCTGTGGGTTGTAATTTTTAATAGGGCTTCCAGCAGTAGAGAAAAACACACACAGATGCAGTACTTTAGACATTGAAACTATTACTGTGTGATTGTCAAGCTCTCGCTACTACTGTTTCTGTTACTAGTGTGCATGTGCGTTTGTGTGTGTGTGTGTGTGATACCCAGGGAGACAGTTTAGAGCAAGAGTCGACATCCCCGTCTGGCTATTTACGTCTAAATCTTGTCCTGTTACAGATTCATTTTTTACTGGTCTAGTTAAGAACAGTCTCACACCATCTTAAGTAAAGCCAATCCCACCATCTTCATTCAGAGCTTCATTATCTCTCCTTAATGTGTTTGGTGCTGGCTTGTAGAGGAATGTGCTGTGCTTCAGTATTTCCCTCCCAATTGAAGAGCTCCGTCCGGGCCGATGCAAGGTAATTCTCTAATGGGCCTCAGCTCCACTCAATAGCCATCAGTCAATTATACTCAATAGCCATCGGTCAATAATAGTCAATAAGACAAAGCAGTGACAGCGGGCACTCTTGCTGTCACTGTTCAGAGTGTCACAAGATTGACCGACTCTTTTTCTAAATTGGATTCTGTGCAGGGTGAGAGGAATGTTTACGCTAACAACATTGGATGATTGTGCCAGATAGAAAAGCCTCTGGATTGTTGGGAAAAAAAGACTTCAGATGGATGGAGGTTAATATCCCAAGACTACAGCCCTACAAATGTGGACATTAGGCATGATATCCCTTTGCTATTTCTATCTCCCCCACCCCCACAAGCAAAAACTGCTGCAGGTAATTAAAAAGAGAGGACAAAAGATGACTATAATGGTTTGTGTGAAGAAGGTGAAGAGGTTAGAGTGGAGGGATGAAGGCCACAAAGGAGGTTGCTTTTGATGAAGGTAGATGCAGGTTGAGGAAAGAAAAACCAGCCGAGCCCCCGGGGACATTCTCTAACCATCACGACATGAGAAATGCCTCCTCTCTCTCTCCCCCCTCCCTCTCGTGCTTTTGTTCACCTCCCTCTTTGACACATTTGCTTTCAGTTTTTATTTACTCGTTCCCACCACCCCCTCTCTCCCCCTCTCCCCCCCCCCCAGGTGCTTGTTTGGTGATACACCCTTTCCCTTCTTTACAGCTCAATTATGTGGTAAAGCCTGTCGTCAGCGCAGAAGGGTGAAGGGGGTCAAGTGAAGTGTTTCCCACTCTGCTGTAAATATACTGTATAGCTACAGCTTGTCCCTTGTGACTGTGCAATTTGGTGTATGCGCTAAGCTTCCCTCCATCCATCACTCCATCATTCTCTCTAACCCACCGCCCTCTCCCCCCCTCAGTTATTCCCCAGGCGACAGGCCACATATCGACCTTTGGATCCTCCCATTTTTTTCTCTTATGGAGGCACTCGAAGCTTAAGCAAAGAACGGAAATGGAGCATCTGTCTGTGAATTCGTCAACATGCAGCAACACACAAATATAAGTGCATGCGTGTGCAAACACACACTAACATTTGGTGCCTCTGACTTTTTTGTTTTGCATTTGAAGACTCCGGGTAAGGCTCATTGTTTACCATTACATGCTTGAGTCCATTCCTCCATATTTAATGACAAAGCGGTTTGTTCTTAGATGAAAAGATTAGCTTCACCGAGACATAACTTGATGGATCAGTGTGTACTAGGGGCCGCTTGGTCACCGGGGCTGCTAGCCAGAATTTGGAGCCGCCGCAGAGAATGGCCCTCTATTGTGCGGTTGTCAGGCTGGCTGGCTGGCTGCTGTAGTGCGCACATTCAGACATGCTGGCATGCGCACAAACATATACTGATGTACACGCATACAAACAGAGACACTTATCACCAGAAAGAGTCAGTGTCAGGTCAGCCGGCCCGGCCTGTGAACAGCGCTGTATTGTTGCTAGCCTCCAGCTCTCCTGGACATTTAACAGTGCGGGCATTCAGCTGTTACTGGTGACTCAGGACCAGCGCGGCAACCAGTGTGACCATCGACACCTGCCTTCACACTACCACACTGTTGTGGTCAAGAGGCTTGAGGAGCAAAGATAAATCAAGGACACTTTGTGTAGGAAAATGTTGGAAATAAAACACGATCATTAATTCATATTCATTAATCAATATGAAGGGCTATACGTTGCTAGGGGAAATATAGGTTAATATAGGTTCAATACATCAATAGGGAGCAAGTAAAATAAATATTCCCCATGGTGAGGTGAAAAATGGGACCAAATGGGGAGGGTTTTAATCAATTTGTTCTGTTCAGATATAGCCCTATTGAACTTATTGCTTTTTCACTTGACCTCAACCCTAATGACCCCCCACTGAGAGCCTATAGAGATGAACATAAAGCACAGCGAGACCCCTATTCATTGGACTCCAGTGGAAAATAAGATCTTGCGTTGACTTCTGTGAGCAGTTCTAACTTCCTGCCAAAACAATGCATACGTCACGTCAAGTGTCTGTTGACTTTGACACTTTGAGCCCGACTGTTTGACTGGCATATTTTCCACAAGAAACTTTTTCTCGTTCATCCTTGGGGCTTGTTTGAGAGGTCTTATATTTGTGTACATTCTCATGGTTTGTGTGTTAGAGGTGCTGTCAGTCAGTCAGCCCTCTCTCAGTGAATCAATAACTCTTTTGTCTTTGCTGGGTCTTTTCTAAGTCTAGAGACAATTAGCAGAGTTAGGTTCTATACGCTGCTGCATCCACAGAGCCATTATATCACTTTGCCTTGTACCTTTACTCTATCTCCCCGTCTCTATCTGCCCTCATTTTTCTCTTTCTTCATTTACTCTAGTTAAATTCTAGGTTTTGAAAAAGCTTGCACAATGGGGCTATTAAAAATAGCATGCAGCTAGATCTTTTTTAACAGGCTGCCTTAATTGTGTGTGGGGAGACAACTGAGGGGGATTCAGTTCATGCTGACATCAGCAGTATTTTTTTTACTTCTGGTAAAAACACTGCGAGGGGAAATGTTCCCGCCGCACCAGACAAATTATCTTTTAAATGCCTCTTGCCTCGTCGATGTTATCATTCAAGCATTCGGTCGGAAATTCCTCACGCATATCTGTCAGTTTAAACATCTTTCATTTGCAATGTCACTTCCTGTGTATGTGTGAGAGAGAGAGAGAGAGAGAGAGAGAGAGAGAGAGAGAGAGAGAGAGAGAGAGAGAGAGAGAGACATCCAGTGGGTGAGAGCTGGTAAACGTCTACCGCAACCCTCCTCTGGTGCCCCGTGGTGCCAGTGTAACCAGCCTGGCAGTGTGATCCGTAGCGTGCACACACACACACACACACCCACACACACACACACACACACACACCACCACCAGGGCACGGCAGAGCAGCTAATGACTCATATCTCTGCCCCCCCCTTCTTCTCTCTCTCTCTCTCTGTCTGTCTGTTCCTCTGTATTTCTCTGTCTCTATCTGTACAGGGGACATCACTCAGAAGGGCTATGAGAAGAAAAGAGGCAAGCTGTTGGCACCATACATCCCACAGATACAAGGTAAGGCACACAGGCCTGCAGGGAATTTACTGTCCAGAGCAGGTTTATATTTGTTTCCCCTGGCTGCCTGTTAGCATAGCAGTTAGCATTGTGTCCTGGCAAGAGCAAACAAAATGGGGAAAAATATGATCTTATGATTTTAACAATGATGATTATTGGTGTAAATCCTAAAACTGAAACAATCAGCATACAACAAATCCAAAGCTAGTTTAGAAGTCGATTTTTGTTTTAATGGATTGAATTGAGTATTTTTAATATTAGAGATACCAGATGGAATATAACATGGTCATAAATTTGCCATGAAGGATTCTATGGAGGCTTTGGACACATCTATGTAATTCATCTGGTTAGATTTGATACGTCTGCTGCTGTGCCCTTGATTCTTTAACTGTGGTTCTGTTATCCTTGGGTCTGTTATTATTGCCATAGCCCTGCTGCAGCCATATACAGTATTATAGTGTTTGTAGGGGCCAAATAAAAATAGATGCTAACCAACCAAAACAATAAAGACAGACTGTATTGGAAATGTAAATATTAGGTGTCTCTGCTGGAATGATAACTGGTCAACATTTTGTCTCATTTAATTGTTTTGTGTGCTGCTTTCATTACTAAGTTCCTGTCTTACAGAATGCTAATTATTTAGAGTGGTTTGTTTATTTAATGCAGTTTGTGCATATTGTACCTACCATCCTGTCTTAGGCAGTAGGTGATTGAGAAGAATTCACTTTTTAAAAACAGGGAGGCGTGAATTTTCCAAGATGTATGTCTCTACTTTTTATCGGCCTCTGGCTTTTGACTGTGCGTACATACATTTATATATCAATTCAGTGTATTTTTAGCCCCAGTTGAGCGATCAGTCAGTCCAAATCCCAGAGAGGAGTCGCTGTCTTTATACTTCACGCTTCCCCTTTCTTTGTCCGGGGCCCATGGCAGTCATCGGTTTGGCCTGCTATCAGAACGGCAAGCCTCAGTGGAAACCAGTGTCTGTTGTGGGCCGCTCACTCAAGGCTTTCCACTGGAGTTAGCAGGCCTGTTATTCAGCTTGGGCGGATCATCTCCTTCATTCTATGTCTTTCTGTTGCTCCCTCTCCCTTCTTGTTATCATGGATTCATATGTTTTCTTTCTGTCATTCATTGTTAGATCCACTCAGTCTGGATCCTAACACTTAAAAGAAGGGACGTGATAGATATAGGGCAGTAATAGATGGGCTATGGGTCACATTCTTCCAGCGGGATGAATGGATGGGAGTTAGTAAATGAATGAGTGGGTTAGGGTTTAACAGCTGCAGGGTAGAAATAGGAGACCAATAGACTGAATGTTTCTGAGCTCCATGCAAAATTTCGCAAACCGTTTTACTGCCTTATATTTCACTGTAGTAACAGGACTACAGTACATGTGCCAAGTGCAATAAAGTAGGGTACAAAGACAGATTGTTTAGATCTATGACAGAGTAAATTGATTTCCTTTGTTTTTATTTGAGTGTTTTGAAGCTGCACTGTGAGCTTTGAGAGTAAATACTTGCTTTAGGTGTTGACCATACTGGGAAGTCAAACATTTAGGAAAAGCTCTGTGGGGGAATTTTTGTCCATCTTCAGTAAGAATACAGGTATGTGTTGTCTTATTTTGAGTGATTTTGTTTTTGACATCTGGTTTAGATGTTCTGCCTATGAATGCAGTTGCTGTGTCCCAGCTCATTCAACCTGAATTTGTCATCCATTCATTTATATTAGGCACATGTCATTTCAATCGCTTATTAATGTCTGTGATTCTAATATAAAATCGGGTACGCGATGCAGGTCATTAGCCAAGCGTATTTGTTCTCTGAAAGAAGTGAGACACAGCACTTGTGTCATCAGCCGCCACACCTGTAAGTGTTAGGCATCAGACGGGTGCAAAAAATTCATCAGGGAGCGATATGGGCCAATAACAACATCTGCTGTGACGGAGCAAGCCTCTGATTGGCTCTGTGCGCTGTGTCTCAGAAGTGTGTTCTTCCCAGCAACCGGGTCTGGTGTCCTCGCTTGTTTATATAGACCTGTTTCCTGCAGGGGCTGGGGAAAGGCTGAGGTGTGACTGGGCTGTCAGAGCGATATAAGGGACCAGCATAATATATTGATGTGTCTATCCATGCCCAGGGGATGCTGTGTGTGTGTGTGTGTGTGTGTGTGTGTGTGTGTGTGTGTGTGTGTGTGTGTGTGTGTGTGTCAGACTCCATGCATTATGTGTCCTTAAATGACCTCGGGCCTTAATGAAGCGTGTCTAAAATTTGAAAGTGTTATTGAACAGATTTAGTCAAAGCGTGTGTGAATGTTGCTCAGCATTTCCGTGTGTGTGCTGCTGCTGTCCGAGAGTTGCTGACAGTGTGGAGCTCGCTTATCCCCACTAAGCTGCTGCTGAAAAGCCAGGCGGGTCTGATGGCTGTCTGGCTGGCCGGGTGTCTGACTGCCAGCTAGGTGTTGGATCTAGCTGGCTGAATGTGGCATGGGAGGACTCTGTCCTTTTCTAATGGTTACACTTGTAAAGACAGCCTTACACAAGTGTCAATCACTAGCCAATGATAGTAGGCGGCTTTGACTACATAAACGTTTGGCTGAAGTACATGAATATAGCTGGACTGTTAATGCGGAGTCCCTCATGTTGTGTCATCAGGTTGAATGTGTTTGAATGTTATACTTTTTTTTTCCTATAAATTACTTTGTAGCGATTCAAAACACTTCCTTTGGGGAAGGAAACCTCTAAAAGTGGTAGCCATCAAATTACATTTACTGATTAAATTTGTGGTAGTTGTACCTGGCTGGCTTGGTTATGCATTGCAATGAACTCAGTTGGCTATGTTTGCATATGAGTATTTGCAGGGGTTAATGTCTCTGTTACTGCATATTTTAGCATCCAGTTAGCAGGTTTCATTAAATGGAATAAAAGACGAGCTGTGTTCCCTGTATAACATCTCTGCAGCACAAACATGAGCATATGTTTTAAGTTAGTGTTTGTCACCTCTGCAAGGCTTCTAGTACCGTATTCATAGAAAAATGTAGTGTATGTAGTTATTTGTTCTGCTGCTGTTTTGATGTATCTGTAAGTATAAAACATACAGTGTTTAGGTATCAGAAAGTAGACTGAAAGTACAAGCGGGAACCGGCAGGAGGATGTGGAAACATGGCACTAGTTGGTCGCTTTAAACTGTATTTTCATCTCTGTTTCACTGTCGGGAAAACATACCTTATAAAGCTGTCAGATGTATTGCTGATTCATAGTACAGAAGCTGTTACTTTAACGGCTTCCTGTTCCATTGTTTGTAAAGTTGTCCCTCTACTCTGCCTAAAATAACTGCTAAGGCCTTTCATTTACTCAACACGGAAATACAAGCAAGTTGTGGGAAATGTCTTTAGTTGGTGTGTTCCTATAATATATTAGCACTACATATAATGAGAACATTTAGATCTTTGATATGCAGAACATAATATACCATAATAGGGGTATGATGAAGCTTTTCTGTCAATAATTAATGGGTTGGGTATTTCATCTGGATCAAACTTGTGACGTACAGTAAAAAAGGATTCATCTCGTTTAGTAATATTTTACATCCTCTGATGTATTTGAAGTATGTATACTTCCATAACATCAAACACATCAGAATGAGAGCATGAGAAGATGAAGTGAAGCTAATGGTAGAAGACTACAAATAGAGCTCGAACCACAACCTTCCTTCAGGCGGTAGTCTTGGGTTTCCCCTTTGATGTTAACCACTCGCAACTTAATGAGGCTCAAATGAGGATTGCGTAATCAAAAGGATGAATCACTTCCTGTGTCACACAGAGCACAGAGAGGTTGACGGGTTTAAGTGTTTGATAATTTTAGAACGCTCTAGTTAGAAGATGTTGTCTGTTTGACATTCATGGTGCTTAGTCACCTCATGTCTGTTACGTCTGTGTAATTTGCATTAGCTTGCCTTGGAAAGCTGGAAGGCAAGCTGGAAAGCTGCGAGAGAGGCTGGATTAATTTAAGTGAAGACTTTCTCAACTCCAAGCTACTGTATTAGAATAAAGCAGCCTAAATAGGGATTACCATTAAGCTTGTGGATACTTGATTTAGTCGAGCAATATTCAGAAGTGTTGCTCTATGTCCGAGGCACATTCTGCGAAGAGTGTATATGCTCATATTTCTGCTTTAGAGGAAGGTATACATTTTGTTTCTGTCCTGTTACAAACTGCTCCCTCCCTGCTTTGGGTTTGTCTCTCTACAGGTGTAGATCCTTCTCTGCAAATTGACAACAGGATCCAGGCCTCCTCCCAAGCTGTTCTGCCAGGTTCCAAACACAACAAGTCCCGGGCAGCCAACACCCGGGATGAACGCTTCAGATCTGGTAATCATGTCTCCACACTGCCTCACAGTCTGAAAATGCTTGGTGTTCTTCTTTTATGCCGTAGCTTAACTGTGTTGATGTGTTCTCTTAGATTTGCACACAGAAGCCGTCCAAGCAGCTTTGGCAAAGTACAAGGAGAGGAAGATGCCAATGCCCTCCAAGAGACGATCTGTGTTAGTTCAGTCCTCTGTTGAGGCATGCACCCCGCCAGGTGAGACCTCTGTTCCTGTAACACTGTTCACCAAGGGCAAGGTTTTATCCTGGAGACACACAGTCTAGGTTAATGCTTGCACTGGGTTGTTTCCATGTGCTCTCATGAGCATTGGAGTGTAGGATGCTGGCATCTCTGTTGTGTCCAGTGGTAGAAGATGATGTTGTCAAGCTTTTGCTGCTGGAAAGAAATATGCAATTTGATGAATGTGTCCATTCTGTGTGACTCAAAAGGGCCCAGTTCTCACTGTTGTATTCCCAGGCAGACCATCCCACATGAGTTGCATAATGGATGCATAATCAGATTTTTAACATAATCTCAAAATGTTGACCTTTCGCATGCTTTTATAACAGTTTGAATTGTGTGGGCCAGTTCATTGTAATGCCATTTTACTGCGTTCTGCAGCTTTTCTTGGTTGTGATCTTCAAGGCCCAAAAACAATTTTTGTATTGTTATTTTTGCACAATTGTTTCCAAAAAAGGTAATTAATCAATCTTTAATCAGTCTGTAAGATATCAGTGCAAGATTTGATAACAGCAAACTGTCCAGTCTCTTAACACTGCGGTGGCTTTATCATTGGTGTATAAGAGTTAATTGGTGGGGGGCCTTAGAGCCTCATGTCTTGGGTAAAGAGAGAGGACACAGCGGGGCAGCGAGTAAACGGATTAAGAGCTCAGACATTGGGGTTTAAACAGGAGAAGGAGGGGTCTCTTCATGGTCACTCTGAGTCATCTACTGAGATGAAGTATCCACAAAATCATATACTGTACATACAATATCATTTGGGGCTCTGCTATGTTTTCAAGGCTAATGGCAGCTGCGGGTATTAGTGTGCACACAGTGGCATGGTTATGTTACTTACTTTAACATTTGATCTGAGATTTGAATTTAAATGGTTTCATTAGACTGCATTAGCAAAATTTCGTCAGGACGTAATAAGGTGGTGGATTTAGTGGATTTTTTTACCACTAATGGTGCTGTTAAGTAATACTTAGATGAACAAGTCCCCCTACTGTTGGCATCTGTATCTGTTAACCTTCTCCTTTTCCATCTTTTATCTTGCTAATCTACAGTGGCTGGTTTACATCTGGTCACACTACGTGTCTGAACACTCCATGTCTGATTGTGAAGAACCAGTAGTAATGTGAGCAAAATAATTATTTTACTGCCAGACCTGTCATTCAATCCACTGTGGCGTGATTGGATGGTAGAAGCCTTATTGCAACAACATACAGTAAATGTAGCCAATGTACAGACCAACAGTTACAACAACCCATTCATCAATGCCTGAGATTGATTTGTGTTTAGCAATGCTAGCGGCGTCACCCTACGAATGGCAATATTGGTTTGACAGTCGGTCCGTCAAGTCTACTATTTGGCTCCAGGCTGAAATATCGATGAAATTTGGAACAGACATTCATGGTCTCCAGAGGATGAAGCCTGAGGTCTTTTGCCTAATTTCCACTGCATTATATGGCCGTGACGTGCAAGTGACGACTTTGGTGGCAATTCTCTCAGGCCAATCAGTGGTCTGCAGTGTTTTAACTCCACATTCCAATATCTTTTCTGCTTGAAACCTCGACAGATGTGATAACAAAAAAAGTACCAGGTACTATCCACACCTTTTGCCAATGGAAAACAAAAAAAAGAACAGTTCCACGCGAGTCAAGCGATCTGAGCCGTACCATGCAGGGGAAATTCGGCATTTGGTGATCTCCTGACTTCTTCTTAAGCACCACCATGAGGTGTACATTTGTGCTTTTGACAACTATTGGAAGGGTTTGCCATGAAATTCGGTTGAGACATTCATTTTCCTCTCAGCATGAATTATAAACATTTTATTTATCTGTCCAGTGCTGGTTTAGAACTAAACTCTGGCACAAACCATTATATAGATGCTTCAGCCAATTCACTAACTTAACTGCCAAGCTCAAGCTTTAATAATATACCTGTCTTTGTTTGCTTGAACATAAAATTTGATTAATGCACAAGAGTAACTGAGACCAGTTTCTGCTTAAGATTGCTTCTCTTTATAACCTACCTCCAAATCTTTCATCACTGACTGTCTTTCTCTAGCTCACTCTTTACTATTTGCTATCTATCCCTTTTTTTGCCTGTTTATCTGTGACTAATACCTCTTTTTTAGTTTCCTTCCCATTATTTCCACCTCTCTATTTCTACCTTGCATTTGGTCTCTGACCCCCTGTTTCACTCTCCCTCTGTGGAACTGTGTCAAGGTTACTGAGATTGGGAGAGAGATTGGACAGAGGCAGAGGAATAACAAACGGACTCATAAATGCGAGATAACCCCCACGAGTCCGCTGGTTGTAGAGACATTAAATTCAAGCTTGTTATGATCAAACCTCCTCCAGCCTTCCTTTGGCAGCCTCTAAGCCACTGGAGAGCCTAACAGTCATTTTAGAAGTTTCTCAGTTGATGGACTTTACTTGTATTTACATACTGTGAGTGATTAGGAGGTAGATTAATTGCAAGAAGGCTCATTGCTTTAGAGAACATCCTCAGGCATGTGCTGATCACGCACACAGACTTAATCTATGTTTTCTAAATGTCTCTCTCTCATCCTCTCATACCCCCTTTCTTCCAACTCAAACCTAGTTCTGGTTCTGTGCTGGTGCCAGTTCACAGTTGGTTCGACTAGTGAATCTTCTAAGAACCAGCTTGCTTTCCCACAGGCTAGAGACCCAAGTCATTACGTCCCCGTCTAGGCCAACTTAAAGCAGAACAACAATGACGGACTACATCGTTACTTTACTAGTGTTGCTTCTGGCTTTGCAAGCCTACATTGGCATCCAAACACCTTCAAGTTTATCTTGATTTTAGGACTACAGTGTAAGGAGACTGTTTGTCTTTTCCATGGACCACTGGTTTTATTTTATGTCCAGTTTCCCTGTCCAAGAGCTGTTATATTCTTTTGTTTGCTGTCGAAACACGCAAAACTGGTTCCATGTTCTGGGATAGGTTTTCCACATTATTTTTAAGGCTTTGTTTTGTAAAGTATTCTGTGTAGAATATTTTGAGACGTGTGAATGAGTTTTGTTCTTTATATGGATTGCTGCTGTTTACTTCGTTAATCATGAATAACGTGGAGAAAGTGTGAACTTTCTTGGTGATTTTTGAAAACAGTTCTCAAGAGGGTGATGCCGAAGCCCGTTTAGCCCTTTCATTACACTCAGTTCTCTGCAGAATGCATATCTCAGACTGGCCTGCTCTTGTGTAACGTCAGTGGTTCTGTCAAAAGAGCAGGCGTTTCTGGGTACTTGGCAGATGAAATGGAATGTGTTCATTTTGAATGATCCTGACTTTCCTTTGAAGTTGTTCCTGTTTGGGCTATTTTTGCTGAGACCAACTGCTCACAGCTGTCTCAAGGGAGAGACGGTAAAATCATCAGTGACTGTGTTTCAACCCAAGCAATAACTTAAGCATACACCGCACTTCCAAAGTATTATACCAACATTACAAAGGACATTTGGTCAGGCTATTTTAGGTTGTGTATGTATTTTATGCAAGTACAGTATACATATTTTTTTCAAAACCCCTTCAAGCAAGAATACCAGTTTTGGTTAGGTCAGAACGTTCTTATAAGTGCCTCGTTATAGCGACTGTATACTTACTATATGGATAGTTTGCACCATAAATATTTCTCTTAAAAAGCTGCCTTTGTTAGTTGTATTCCTTTGTTCTTATTGATATTCCTTTTTCTTGCTGTCGTCGTCTACAAATATGAAACACTCTGGTCTGTTTGTTGTCAAAGTCTATGACACTTTATCATTCATATATAGTACACCTATTGTTGCGGTGAGCTGTCTTTATGACTATATGTTCATAGTTGTACATTTATAGGCAATATAATACAAGCATCCCTCAGCTCAACATCTTCCATCTCCATTGAACCCATCTGGCCATCCCACTTGCTTATATGTACTCTCTCCAGTATGTATAAGTAAAATAATGCATCATCAGCATATCATCTAAATCCTGCAGCCCCATATCTTTGTCCACTGTTGTGACGTTGCCCTGTCTTGACCTGTCAAACACAGACACCTCCTCGGCGTCGGAAGACGAGGGCTCACTCCGCCGGCAGGGACGTCTGGCCACCTCGACGCCCTACCAGGGTCACGGCCACCCAGCCGTTGAGCACTGGTTTAACCGTGTCATCCAGGGTTCGTCCACCTCATCTTCCGCGTCATCCACCTCATCCCACCCAGGAGGGAGATCCGTCACCACCACCAACACCACCTCCCACGCAGCCCTCAACGCCAACGCCGCAGCTACCGCACTGGCCGACTTTATGGCACACACCCAGCTAGGTCAGTAGAGACACACACGCAGTCTAACACGCCATCAAATGACGGCTGCTCAATCTGTATGTTCTTGTCCCCTTTTAATTGATGCAGCGATCTAATTCTTGAAGTACAGAGGTGGTTGTGAGTTAAAGTAGGAAAGTATTGTATAACTAGACTGAGATAACGTTTTCATGACAAGGTAGGAACCGGTGTTCAATGTTTTGAATTGTTTTTATTTTTATGGTATTATCACTGCTCAAGTGTGCTGGTGGAAGGATTCAGATTTCAGTTCCATTGCCTTCACGGTAAAATTACATTCACATACAGTCCTTTAAAAAACCTGCAGAATCCCCTGCTTACCTGTATGGTTTTGAATTCCTTCATCTACAATGTATAGGTATCACAGAGTCTGCAGACATTGTCTTACTTTAGCTGATATCAGCAGAAGTTTGGTGCGTTCTGTTATTGCCAGCCATTCAGATTTTGTCTTGTCAAAGGTGACATCTTAATTTATTGTTATGTTGTATTACGTTGCTTCGACAGTTTCTTTAAATGTAGATCAATCGCAAACAGCAATGTCTATCGCATCTGCTACTGCCGAAGCCATATCTCCCTACAGTTCCACAAAAGCACTTGATGAGGCAAGACAAAGGAAACCAGCGACAGAGGTTTAGGGTCCTCTCACACCTCTAGTTTGGTTCATTTGGTCTGGACCAAGGAAAAAAATGATACACTTTATTTGCATTTTAGCTTTGGTCCGGTTCCTGTTCACTTTTTACAAATGAACCAAGAGGAGTAAACATGAAATTATACAGTCTGACAGGTAGCTTGTTAATTGGACAGTTTTGGCGTTTGACATCCTGCATTATCAGCCCAAAGGAACCATACAAATAGGACAAACGGACCTGAGTTTTTTTTCAACTGTGCCAAACAGGTTTGGTGTGAAAGCACCCTAACACCTAATTTATACTTCAAGAGCAGAGCTCTTGCAGAGCCACAGTGATGGTTTGCGGAGCTCGCAGAGAGTGGCAGAGACAAACCACAGGAGTATAAATCAGGAATAAGGCTTGGATGGTGTGAAAGCTGTCAATCGAACCAAACACCCAAACTGCTTTCATGCGGTCCCTGGTGCAGTTCGTTTGTGATTTGAAAGCAGACGAACCAACCTACTAGCTAAACTACTAATACATCCATCTGCTGATTGTGAAATCTGTTCAGGAAGCGACCTTTACATTTATCTGTAAAAGGCCATGTATATAACCTATTTATGCAAATTACGTGGTAATCATAGTAACACAAATTCACATCAGCACGGATGTTTTCCCTGATTTATACGTTGAAAACTGTTGAAACTGTTGTTTATCGACTTTGTGGAGCTACTTTGTAATTTCATGAAGTCCATTAGAAACTGTGTGACAACTTCCACAGTAATAAGTCCTGAATCATTACGGTACAAGACCCCTCTTTTCTCTAGCTGTTAGTCATTATTTATAACGTGTGGTCAATTTACAGCACAATAATACTAATATTGCTCATCAGTTATTTCTTCGTGAGCTCTTTGTGGCACCAAAGAACATAAATATACACATCAGAAACATTAAAGTGCTGCATAAACTGTCAGTAACCAGAATTTTATTTCCCCATGCGGGTCCTGATGATGCAGGATGATAATCACCAAAACTGTCCGATCAACGAGTTACCCGTCAGTCTGTTTAGCTGACGGGTAACTCGTTGATCAGACAAGTGTTTTCTCCTCTTAGTTTATTTGTAAAAAGTGTGAACAGGAACCGGACCAGAATTAAAATGCAACAATGTATCATTTTCTTCCCTTGGTCAAGACCAAATGAACCTTACTACAGGAGTGAAAACACCCTTAATGTACATCTCTCTCGTTACTCGTCTCGGTCATCTCACTGTCATTCCGTCACGTGAAAGGGCTCACAGCCACTTCCCGTGTCACAGCCGCAATGCGAGTCCCAAGCGAGTTAATGAGATTCAGTGGATCCATCTTCATTCGTCCATCGCAGCAAAGTGAGCTGGCGTCTTGCTTGTGTGTGTGTGTGTGTGTGTGTGTGTTCATGTGTGTCTGCTGGCAGAACGATATCCTGTTAGGATGGAGCTGTCAGATTTCTGTCCAGCCTGTCTCCCCTCAAGGTTGCTGTCATAAAGTAGCAGCAGTGACTGATGCTGAGTGAAGCTGTAAATAAATCTCCCATATTATCCTGTTCCTTGACCTCTCAAACTATGATTCTGTCTGTCATTCACTTCAGCAGTAGACAATGACTAGAAGGCCATCACACTTTTTGAAATGTGTGCTGTGCACATGGTGTATTTAATCAATACAGTAATGCATAAGTTATTATTTATTTTTTTTAGTTTAGCCCTCAGCTCTCTATAACCTCGATTAACACCGGTTTGTGTTGGTACCAACAACACTGTGTTTCCATAGCATTTAGAGATAAAAGGTTTACATTTAAAACCCAGTTCCCATCACACCAGACCAAAGCACCTACACTCCCATTCACTTTATCAGAACCCCCTGTAAAATCTAATGCAGTCCATTACAACAGCTCAGCCTGATTCTACCTTTACAAAAGTTTTGATTGACAGTGTCAGAGAGGCAGTGTTATATAATAACATATATAATAGAGGTTGTAGTTTGCAATGGTAGAATATGTGGCGAGTAGAGTAGACGGGGAGTGTGAAAACTGTGAAACGTTGTTGTAAGGATTCCTTTTCAGGGTTAACCAAAGAAAGGGGCCACAAATGGAGGTCTTCACAATGTCCCCAGACCCTGAGACAATTCGTTCTCTGTGGATATGCTATGCACTGACTAGAATATATCTTCTGAATAGAAACATTCATTCATTATCATCACAGGTTGTTTTAAATGGAGGTAAAACATATAAAAACCTTGTTAAAACACGCTCTTCTGAATTTAAGACTCTCCACTTGCAGATGACAAAAAGGCTTTTAGCCTCTCAATCAAGTTCCTCAGCTGTCAGATCAGTTTGTTTGCAAGACCATGAAGTAGATTTTCATTTAGTAACCATAGCCGAAAATAGGCCTGGCGTTTGACCTTTTAACCCCCGACGCCCCACTCATCACAGATAACCACTCGGCGCCCCCCGATGTGACGGGGCTGTCGGAGCGCTCCTCGCTCCATACGGAGCGTCCCCAGGTGGCCTCGGTGCGAGGCGTTTCCCGGGGCTACAACCACCACACCAGTGTCATGGAGACTGCAGATGGTGAGTTTCCTACTCTCACGCACACACACACACACACACACACACACACACACACACACAGAAACCCGGTCACCTCCCTATCTCCCCTGCTGTCTGTCCCTCTGTCTTCTGCTTCATAAGTCTGCCTGTCAGACTGCCACAAGCTGCTGACTGACCCTCTCATGTTATTAGATATTGAGTGCATACAATTAACAGCCACCAAACATCATCCATCATTCAAGCAGCACAGTCCAGTATGCACCCAATATTGCCAGCAGTTGCCAGATGGGTTATCGGACATATTGGCAATTGGATGCTGTGCAGTGTAGAGATGGGTAACCAGTGAAATCAATATACAGCTGAACTAAATATGTTTTCCTGGTCAACTTGTGTCATGCGTTAAGAGAGATGTTTTTACAGTGTATGCACCAAGTTTATTGTCTTCAGAGGGTTGCCACAGATGACAATCTTGTCGAGCAGCCGTTAAAAGCAGCGCCAATGCGTTCCTGTCTCCCTTCCATCTCCACTCATTCAACATCAGAGCTGAATGCGGCTTTGAATTAACGTCCAGTGTATGAGCTAGGATGAGAGAAAACTGGAACAGTGCTTCAGCAGATATTTTACCTTCCTGCCATCCATCCTCTGTTATCAAGAATGTGTGCGCAGTCACTGCTAATAAATGCAAAACCAGCCCACCTGGCTGACACATAAAGGGGAAGAGAGTTTTAAAAGATGTGAACAGTTACATTTTTATCCCTTCTGTTCGGCTGTTTGGTGTTCAAGATGTTTCAAAGCCTATGCACCTTTTTCACAAAAGAGTCATTGACAAAAATAGGAAAAAACGGCAAGAAATTCTATCTTTGTTGTACCACAACAACGGTATGTGTCTTTATCACTTCACAAGCCTGCTCTCACCTGTGTCTGGCTGCGGGTAGAGTCTTCTATGACACATTCACACGTTCACATTCACACACAAAGTTAGCAGGACTGTTTCATTGACATCCTGATGTGTCTCTCCTCCAGGCTGTGAGTGGAGAAGTGAAGGATCCCTCAGTTTAATGGATGGTATTTATAACTGTTCTTCCAACCCTATGGCAGTCTTCTATGTGTGCACTCTGCTGCGTGTGCATTTGTGTTTGTGTGTGTTTCTGCCTTCGCCTCCACTGTCCAAAGTGTGTGTTTTTCAAAAATATATGCAAAGCTGCAGTGAATTCAGTCATTGGATACCTTTGTGTGTGTGTGTGTGTTTGTTTGTATAGCAGAGTGTTTTGCAAAGGCTTTAGCATTTATAGCATCTCCAAGCAATGTCTAACCATGCTCTGCAAATTGATGATGTTAAAGCAGCTTGTTTGAAAAGGTGTTTTCCATGACAGGTGCAACTATTCATTCGGTGTTATGAATAATTAGCATGTTGACACACTGGTTTCTGCGCTCACACTGAAACGCTGAGACTTGTCAATTTATGTTTCTCATAAACAGCTTGTTAGCCTGTAGCCACACAGTGGGCTCTTTGATGACAGTCGTCTAGCACTGTTGCCATTTTGATAACAACACATAGTTGGGAGTAGAAAACATGCCACACAGTAACTTTGGTTCCATCTGGACTCGGGTACTGACGCTGTATGTGTTGGTTTCCTGAAGGAGCATGCATACTGTGGTGCTTTCTTGTCAACAAATCCCCAAAAAAAGACCAACACAGACAATGAATCCTACTAACAAGTATTGTCTGTGTATCCAAAGTCTGATATAGCGTATTCCTCTGTGTCTAGAGCTCAATAGTTGTGCAAAAACTGTTAAAAACACAACAGTGAGCCACTCTGTTCCACTGGGTGACATGTTCCCTCATTATGATAAACATATTCGCCGTAGTTCATTCTGAGTCCAACGCACACCGTCCTCACTAGAGCACCAAATGTTCATTAATCCGCAGCTGAAACATTGTCCTCAATAAATGTTCCTCCGTTTTGAGTAACATTTAATGAAGAACTTCAGCGCCCTGCTGTTTTTGGAGATGACTTACGAAAAAAATGAAACAATATATTGTGAGACATTTTTGAATAATTATGGCTTCGGTAGTAACAGATGAGCTCTGGGCTTAGAGCCACAGACAGGGTAAGGAAGTCAAAAATATTAAGAGATGGACTAACGCATTGTTGGTTTTGGTCTGTCAGTGGGATTCATGAACAGTAAGAAACATGTAGGACAGCCAGCCTTGCTCTTTATCTACATCTCTGTTATGGTCTTACCTTGTTGTTAATGCTATTCTGTCATATATGCACATTACTGCGAAGACCTGGTGTGCCATTTAAAATAAATCAATAAACAAGAGCCAGTGTTTGATACAGTAATTTAATGATGTGGGTGGATATATTATGAAATTATGAAACTGTTAATTATACTCATCAGCACATGCGGGTCCTGGTTAGCTGTGATATTAATGATGAAAGCACGTGAGTGGGTGGGGTTCAGGGGACCTCAGATGCAGTCCTGTGTGTCTGGGGCTTTCTAATTGGCCCATCAGGTGCAGCGCTGACCCCCACACGTCTACTCCCTGTGCATCTGTCCCTTCACGAGGAGGCACAGTCTGTCTGAGCCAGGCTTATTATAGTAAGATAGATCCGGCAAGCTTCGTGCAGCTGTGGCCGGCGTCTCCTGTGGCCGTCTGGAATGTGTGACACAGACCACCCCTCCCAAACTAAGTATGAATTCATGTGGAGGAAATGATGCCCGGTGATGATTATAGTCTTCGCAAACCATGTCTGAAATGTGAGAGAAATCTAACCAGGCACCTCTCGTCTTCTCTCACGCTCCTTCATTTGTGTTCTTATGTCTTTACAAGGCTCCGTGTCTCTGCGATTAGGCTTCTTTGAGCATTGCATTTATGTTCTGCATTTATGTTCAGCATTTCTAACACTTTAACACTTCAAATGACTTGTATATAATTTGACTTGACTGGGGTTTAGTTGGTTTTAGCCTCCACATTTGTGGATTTTGCAGAGCGTATGTGAAACAGACACCTTTTTAGACATTTCATGAATCACTTAATGCAGGGAGGACATCTTCGTTGCTAGGTAGCAGGCGAGGAGGCTCCTCACTTTCTGCTTTATTTAACCTGTGAGGTTTGTCGGGGATTCTAGAGAGTATCTGGACTGAGAGACTGTAACTCTTAGACCTCCAGGTGACTGCAGAGGACCTCGTGGTCCACTGTTTTATTGTCTGTGAGTGACAGCTGGTTGTCCTCTGGAGCACCACATTGACCTTTTCGCTTTTCTTTTCTTCTCTTCCCTTTTCCATCTTCTTCTTACTTCATCCATCTCTCAATCATTTTGTCTACATTTCTATCTATTTCCACACCACATATTCTTCCTCTCCATATCCTTGTCTTGTTTATTTCCCCCTGCCCTTTTCTTTTCATCCCCTCCATTATCATTGTGTAGGTGTTCCAGTCAACAGTCGCGTCTCCTCCAAAATCCAGCAGTTGCTCAACACTCTGAAGAGACCAAAGCGGCCGCCGTTGCGAGAGTTCTTTGTCGACGACTTTGAGGAGCTTTTGGATGGTAAGCTGGCCTGAAACTAATTACATGGCTTCTAATAAATCAATAATTCATGGAAAAGAAAAGCATCCATCTTTCTGTGGTGTGATCAGCATGCTGATCAGAGATTTCAGCAGTTAAAGGCTGTATGTGATTCAAACACTCCTGCTCTTTTGAGTGCGTCAGCCACATCAGCTTTAAGAATTTGTCAAATTTCTTTCAGCGGAGTTTTACAGCTTCCACCGAGATAAAAATGTCCTGTTGACCTCGCCACGCCTCACAGATACACAGTCGAGGAACACTTTTAGATCAGCGTGGTAATTTTGTCTCTTGGTGGAGCTTAGACCACCAGGTGTGTTAAGGGAGTGGTTAGGGAATCCAGAAACACACACACAGTGGACCAGCCCTGTCCAACCATTTCCTCCATTCCAACCAGCCCATCATGGGTTTTGGGTGGCTCTCTGCCAGGCTGAATAAACACTTTGAAAATAGAAAAGCGGCAGGAATAGTAATACATCAGCAGGTAATTGTAAAGCCTCCCTGAGTTTGGCACAGAAACTGTGACATGGCAAACCGCTGCTTGGTGGTCTGCTTGGTGCGAGCAGAAAAACACACAGAGCTGAAAATGGCAGCAGGCTTAACACTATTTGTCAATGATAGAGGTGTTTTATTTGGCGGGGGGACATCTTGCCAGCTCAGTTAAGCATTCCTGAATTCCTCTTACTGGAGTTTAGGAGAGTTTGAGGGGAGAATAGTGATGGAGAGCTGGAAGTCAAATCAAAGAGCAAGCATGGCGCTAGGAGGGAGGGAAGGTGAAGGATAAAGGGAGCTACAGCTTATTGAAAGGCGCAGGTTTCTCTAAGTTTCTAAGGAATTGGTATCTGAGGCAGCTAAGACTGATAAGGACAGAACTCAGCTCACATTTAATCCTCCAGCTTTCGCTGTCTTTCAGTCCTCGCACTCCTTTAACAGAGTTGTATTATTGAGAAACTTACCATTTATTTTGTAAATCACTCAACCAAAAACTTTGAAACACCCTCACACTGGTGTCCCCATTCTCCTCCCCATTTAGTTCAGCAGCCAGACCCCAACCAGCCAAAGCCAGAAGGCCAGCACATGAGTGCCCTGGAAGGAGAGCCTCTCGGGGTGGTCAACAACTGGCCTCCCTCCTTGCCAGCAGCCTTACAACGGTGGGGCACTACTCAGCCCAAGAGCCCCTGTCTAACGGGACTCGACAATGCTGGCAAGCCAGTCTACACACTCACCTATGGTAGGTATCCACCTGTGAATGAGTGGCTCAGAATTTACACAGGAGATGGAAAGCAATATCACCTCTTGTCATGCATTCTATCTGGGTTTTCTCTGTACAAATAATGGACAAGGAAGTGCCTACGTCTGTCTCTACTACATTGTTTTGTAATCTGCTGCTATTATCAGCTATTGTGTGTGTGTTTCATGTGGATTTCGGGGTCTGGGGTTGTTAAATCAAATTAAATATTTGACACTGGACGTTCACTTCTGCAGGTAAACTATGGACCCGCAGTCAGAAACTGGCCTACACGCTTCTTAACAAGCTGAGTACCAGAAATGAGCCTCTGCTCGTGCCCGGCGACAGGGTAAGTCATGAGATGAAACCGTGCTCAGTGGTGGTCACTTCTATGATACATTCCTTGTTGCATTTTAGGTATTTGACTGAGACTCCTAAAACAATATTCAGCAAGTGCTAGTTTGTATTTCCCTGAACATGAAGTAGTGTTGAAAATCAAATGGGGAAATGTTGATGGCTAGAAGATATTATTATCAAGTCAGCCTACTTGAAATCTTGATATTTCTGATTGCCCCTTTACAAAAGGCTGCATCTCATTGCTCAGTTTTCAACCATCAAGGTCTTATGTGATTTCTTTATAGTATCACAACCTCATTACTTGTGAAAGGAAGCAAATGTTTGCTTTCAGATCTTGTCCATGATACATTCTACGCACCATGCCCCTTGCCTCCTATACTTAAACTCAAAACAGGAACTGCATCGCATCCTACTGTAACATATTGTGTCTGCGTTACTACACCTGTAGGTTGCACTTGTTTTCCCCAACAACGACCCAGTGATGTTCATGGTGGCCTTCTACGGCTGTCTCTTGGCAGAGCTGGTACCTGTGCCTATCGAAGTGCCGCTGACCAGAAAGGTAAAGGCAAATACAATCTCCTGGGAATGTGTGGACGTGTTTAGTGTGAGCTGGTCTACATAAACACTGAAGAGCACTAGTGACCCCTGCTGGACAATTTGACCCCTAATGAGAGTGTTTAAAGTTGTGCACAGTTGCTTCAATGTAGATATCTACGATGTATTCCAATCTCCCAGATAACAAACCTAGCAGCAGCATTTTCTTTTAAATGTTCTAATTTTGTTATGATGCATCCCAGTTTACAGCACATCATCAGCTCAAACTGAACCAAATCCACCCACATTAGTCAGACAGTCTGAATATGTACGCCTGTTCTTGTTTGCAGTTCCAGTCAAAATATTAGATCACAGGCCAACTGTTCTTGGGAGTCAGACTCATTTTTGCTTTCTCTCTCTTTCAATCTTTTTGCTTCTTTTTCTCTCTTTTTCCTCCTGATTCTTTTTTTGATGCTACCACCCAGTATCTTTTTTTCCTGCTTTTGTCCACAGTGTGGTTTGTTCAGCGTGAATCTGTCTGTAATTCCTGCTATGAATGGGCTTTGATGCTCCGCAGTAGAGTTTTTAATGGTGATTAGCCGTCAATCTGCTTTCTTACCTGCTGCTTCTCTGATGTGCAGTGCTCTGAAGTTTCTTCTTCACTCATCGTCCTTCTTTCTCTCCAGGACACAATTCCCACATTCCCTCAGAGCATCTCTTCTCAAAGCCTTCCTGTTCTGAATTTTGTCTCTCTTGATGATTGTTGTGTGACAGATACTGTTTGCCAAAGTTTTTGCCACTATGAACTTTCATCCTCTTTGGTCCCCCAGGATGCAGGGAGTCAACAGATTGGCTTTCTGTTGGGCAGCTGTGGCGTCACGTTGGCATTAACCACCGACGCCTGTCAGAAAGGCTTGCCCAAAGCACAAACGGGGGAGGTAGCCACTTTCAAAGGTACGCTCTCCTTTTGACTGTCTGTCTGTAGAGCTACAGTACATTTGGTTTGAACTGACTTCATGCCTCCGTCTCTGCAGGCTGGCCACGGTTGCTGTGGTTCGTGACAGATGGAAAACATGTTGTGAAGCCTCCGAAAGACTGGCATCCTCTGATACGGGAAGCCAGTAATGACATAGCTTACATAGAGGTAAGTGTGGTTTCATTGATGTAACCAGTGAAGAAAATATAGATTGGTTGTATTTTAATTCACATTTGATATATTTTTTTAAAATATTTTTTGGGCTACAAATCTTTAGCTTTTCTTTTTCAAATAATCCATGTCAAATGTTTTTTTCTTGTTTCCTATGTCCAGTATAAAACCAGCAAGGAAGGAAGCACCATGGGGATCACAGTGTCTCATGCAGCCATGCTGGCCCACTGTCACGCCCTCACACAGGCCTGCGGCTACACTGAAGGTAAGGAGGACAGACTGCATTTACTGCTCAAGTACCCATACTTCATTTGGCTCCTTGTCTTCTCCATCATCTATTCATTCTCCTGACATGGAGAAAGGCATCCAGTTGATAGTGATAGCATGTGCGAGAGAGAGAGAGAGGAAGAAACAGACCACTTAACCAGATATAGTAATGATAATAATGCAAGAATATGCAAAAATATCTATATACATATATACATTGGGCTTGACTTTCTTGAGTTGCTATGATCTTTCCTACATATTTATACTGCAGATTAAACACTGCAGAGCACATTCATCCCATAAACCTACTTTTTAATCATTGATATTATAGATTTTTTTCTTCACGTTGCTCACACATCTCGTCGGAGTTTAATTAGTCTAGTTTGATAAATGCAGCCGCTCAGCTGGTTGTGTTTCTTTCTGAGAACGTAAGGCACCTCCTCTCCTCCAGCGTCCCAGTTTTGCTGTAAATAACTCCTGACCGCACCAGCAGCCCCTAGAGACTCTCCAGGTCTGTTTCTGAAACTTAGTTTGGTGCTTCACTGAATACAATACTGCCACAATCTGGATGTATTCATCACTACGGAGCTTGTTTTGTATTAAAAGTAATTGGATGTTGTGCAATTGCCTTTGTACAGAATATGAATGTCAGATTAAATGTCTCAAACCGTAACCTTGGCAAAATCTCTTTTTTTAATTGCAGCTGAGACGATAACCAACGTCCTGGACTTCAAGAGAGAAGCAGGATTATGGCACGGCGTTCTTACTGTGAGTGGTGTTGAACCATCTGGTGAAGCTAATCGGAGGGTTATGTAATAAATCATTATTTCATAATCCTGAAACATAACTCAAGAGTTTGAAACGTGTAAAAGTATTCTGTTTCTTCTAACTCATCCTCAAACCAGCTCTGGTTTCAAACATGCTGTGGAATTGACATACAGCTCATATATATCACCTGCAGTTACACGTTTAAACTCCTGAAATTGAAACAGTAGCGCAAACAATGTTTTCTTTATACGCTTAGCACTAAGTGATAAGATCTTGTCGTGTCTCGTAGCTAGTTTACAGTGACATCATGTAGTTATGATACATTTCAGACACATTTTGGTGCTTAAGCGTTGCTCGTCTGTTCTCTTGGCAGAGTGTCATGAATCGGATGCACGTGATCAGCATTCCTTACTCCCTGATGAAAGTCAACCCCCTCTCCTGGATACAGAAGGTTCACACATACAAAGGTGAGGACCAATCCGACGTGGCATCTGTCACTTTTCACCGTTACTCTGCTCGTTGCCTCTCAGCCCAATGAAGAGGGAATTAATCTGTAATCCTAAATAAGACCCCGTTTGACTTTTAGAGAGAGTCTGTTTTGATTTCTCACTGCACGTCTGACGGGGGAGGATGGATTGAAGCAATAGTTTGTTTGACTCTGTTGTACTAACCCAGTGGAGGGTGCCAACAGGCTGACTAAAATTCATCTCCTCTCTGGTCCGAGCCATAGACCGAGCTTTGCTGAGTCACCTGTTGGCAACTGAGTCAGACTGTGCTTCTATTTGCTGTCAGATTTTGTGATCTGCGATTGGCTGTCAGGCTGAATGACAGGGATGTCGATTGGGTGATTATATTGTGAGCCTGTCTCTTTGTCTTTGTGTCTCTCTTGCACAGCGAGGGTTGCGGTGGTGAAGTCGAGGGACATGCACTGGTCTCTGCTGGCTCAGAGAGACCAAAGAGACATCAGCCTGAGCTCCCTGCGCATGCTCATCGTAGCCGACGGAGCTAACCCATGTGAGTCCACCTGCAGATTCTCATTCAATAAACCCTGAAGCAACAAGAGATTATCATTGATTTGTTGTGTTTGTGTTGACTGACTCTGTATGTTTTGTATATATGCGTTATCACAGGGTCGATATCCTCCTGCGACGCCTTCCTCAACGTGTTTCAGGCACGTGGGCTGCGACCTGAGGTGATCTGTCCATGTGCCAGCTCTTCAGAAGGCATGACTGTCGCCATCCGCAGGTGAGCTGCCGTTATTGCACCGTACAAGAACAACAGAAACATGCCACCGCTTTTCCTTACCGTGCTATTAAATCCCACTGCGTTACATTAGCTGGATACTGCCGGGAGTGGAGGGAGATTTGTGCTTTTTTTTAACACGGAGACGGAGTGTAGGATTTCTTAGCTTTTTGCTGATCACAGAGCTTAGTCATGGAGAAGGATTAGGGTGACAGGCAGACTAAAAACACGTGCTTTAAATAAGCAATTTCTGAATGAGAAATGCCTTTTTTGAGAAATATGTGAGTCTGGAAATGTTCTAATGGATCCAGAGACTGTATCTCACAGAATCACATGGTTTTCATATTATACCAAAACCATATGCCTCATTTGAAGGTGACAGTACTGCTGCAATGGAGAGAATATATATACTAAGGCAGTGGATGGCTCAGTTTAACAAAAGCTGTATTTGATGAACTAAGATAGAACTGGCACCATATGTTTCGTTTGCCAGAAAGGCAGAGGAAATGAAGAGGAATAAGTGACAGATGTCTTTAACTGCAAGTCTTTCCATGTTCACTAATAACGAGTGTAATTGAAATGATGTCTATGTCTTGCAGACCCCCAGAAATGGGTGTTCCTTCTCCAGGGAAGGCGGTGCTGTCTATGGGTGGGCTGAGCCACAGTGTGATCCGTGTGGACACGGAGGAGAAACTCTCTGTCCTTACAGTGCAGGATGTGGGACAGGTCATGCCTGGAGGTAAGTACACTGCGCTGCTCATTAACACTTTGCTGCTGTAAATGAGTTCAATGCTGGAGATTAAGATGAAAAATGGAATTGTGATATTAACACAACCGTGTGTCTCCAGAAAATGGAGGTGACCAGATCAGGTTTGATAGGATATTACTGAAAAGAAAAACGTAACTGAAGGGTTCTTACTTTTACCTTTCTAAATGTTGACTTTGAACTATTTATTGATAACGCTTTAACTATCTTATGCAATGTCGTCATTAGCATTGATGTCTGTCTGCTAATGATGAGGTATCGAGGTGTTTATAACAGAACAGTAGGGAGCTCAAAGGCTTCTTGTTTATACTGTAATATAACATTTAAAACAAAATTACAAAACATTTTTTTTGACAATGATAAAGCAATTCTTCCAATAAAAAAAATTGGAATTTGCTGGAATAAACTCTAATCAATAACTAACTTTTACTTATTAAACGTTTTATCTTGTTAGTTTTCTTTTTTAGAAGTAAAGACATAAGTAATCCAAACAGGAATCAATTTAGACATCTACTTTAAATGTAAATGTTGTTGTTCCTGATGTCCCACCCTCCTGTCATCAACTGTGTGTCTCCAGCTCTGGTTTGTGTGGTGCGGGTGGAGGGGACACCCTATCTCTGTCAGACAGACGAGGTTGGAGAGATCTGCGTGAGCTCAGGTAGCACGGGCATAGCTTACTACGGCCTCCCGGGCATGACCAAGAACATCTTTGAGGTCAGTGTCTTATTTCTGGAATTTCAAATACATGCAGAGTGCAAATGCGTTTGTGTACTTCCACCTATAGAGCTATTTTGCACTTCATTCACACATTTTAACAGTGCTATGTCTATTTGCAGACCATCCCAGTAACATCATCTGGGATTCCCATCAGCGACAGACCATTTACCAGGACCTCACTGCTTGGCTTTGTGGGGCCGGTAAGTTCCACCTCATTATTATGCAGCTTTTTAAACTTTAATTTGATGTCTGTCTTATAGCATTAAGATTTAAGATTAAGGTTTTTATTCCTGAGGTAAAAGCAAGAGTTATTTCCCATTTGAGGTCTTCAATTTTTAAACGTACTGTTACCTCACATGCTAGTTGTATAGATGCACACTGTACTTTAGATTGAGGTAAATGTCAAGATCTACCCATCTAATGTTCTGTGCTTTGTGTTTCCCACCAGGACAGCCTTGTGTTTGTTGTGGGGAAGATGGATGGGCTGATGGTGGTCAGTGGGAGGAGACACAATGCCGATGATGTAGTTGCCACAGCACTGGCAGTGGAGCCCATGAAGTTTGTTTACAGGGGGAGGTAAATGTGGAAGCAAACTTCACACTTCTCTACATATTACTCATATAGAGAGTCTGTCTAATCTGCACTGTTTTCTAACTCTTGCTTGCAGGACAGCAGCAACTGTGCAGTTTGATTGCACGAGTAGAATCCAGCTTTAATAGTGTTTTTTTTAATGTTGTGTGTGTGTTGCAGGATAGCAGTGTTTTCTGTGTCTGTGCTGCATGACGAGAGGATCGTTGTTGTGGCAGAGCAGAGGCCGGACGCCTCTGAGGAAGACAGCTTCCAGTGGATGAGCCGCGTCCTTCAGGTGCTCATTGTCCCTTTTTCACATCGTATCACTTGGTCACAGATAATAGGACGGTACCTGCAGGTTTGCAATTTATATTGTAGTAAATGCGAATCAGGTTTGTTTAGTTAACATCACTTCTTACTTTCTACAGCACGTCACAAGGCTTTAGATAGATTCTACGTTCAAGGAAAATCATCATTGGTTTTCATGTCAGTAAATAAAAACTAACTTGAAAAAACCTACACATCATGATCTAACTAAAATCGGGCCGCGGAAATTAAAACCTCCTCTGCTTGATTTGACAACTTTGCTAATCTCCAGCTCTCCTCTGTTTTTGCATGTATTATCTGTCTGTTTCCAGGCCATAGACAGCATCCACCAGGTCGGGGTGTACTGCCTGGCTCTGGTGCCTGCCAACACGCTTCCTAAGGCTCCTCTGGGCGGCATCCATATATCTGAGACCAAACAACGCTTCCTGGAGGGCGCCTTGCACCCCTGCAACGTCCTCATGTGCCCTCACACATGCGTCACCAACCTGCCCAAGCCCAGACAAAAACAGCCAGGTAGACCACCAGATGTCCCAGCACGGATCGAGTTTTGAAAAACAAATGTCTCATAAAAACTCGTTCAAGTAATTTCTTCATTTTTTTATTGCGGTGTTTAACTTCACTGAATGTGGTTGTGTTTGACAGAGGTCGGTCCTGCTTCTATGATAGTGGGCAACCTGGTGGCAGGCAAGAGGATAGCACAGGCCTGTGGGAGAGACGTGACCCAACTCGAGGACAATGACCAGGCACGTAAGGTAGAGAGTCATCCTCATTTCACCCGCTCATCCCCTCCTCACTTACACTGCAGACACAGGTAAGGATCCACACTGGAGGTACAGCTGATGGAGAGGACATGGTCTTGCCTACCTGCTGACTAAGCTATCTATATGAACACAGATGTTGTGTAATTTAGATTCCACTTCCATCACGTATTGCACCCGTTACTCTTTTAAGCTTCTCACACATCTGTCATCCCTTCATTACAAAAACCCACCTTGTGCCACCCTGCTCTATTAATTCTACATTGTTTGTGTGGTGGTTGATCATTGTCTCAGTTTGTGTTGGTCTTTGCTGTGTGTTATTCTCCGTAGTTGAACGTGTGTGTCTCTCTCCCCTCTAGTTCCTGTACATACAGGATGTGCTGCAATGGAGAGCTCAGGCCACTCCAGACCATCCTCTGTTCCTTGTTCTCAATGCTAAGGTACTGCCTTTCCGTCATTGTATGTAGAATTTAGTTTTGGCATGGCGATGTGTATTGTGATATAGTTAATTTTGTAAGGATAATGAAGACTAGCCATTTTCTTGTACTTTCACCTTTTATGTCTGTTAATTAAAGATTAGCATATAGCAGTGTAAATGTTCTTACCTTTTGCTCCTCAGGGCACGGTGGCTAGTACAGCTTCCTGTCTGCAGCTGCACAAGCGGGCAGAGCGGGTGGCTGCAGCACTGATGGGACGCCTCAACACTGGAGACCATGTAGCACTCGTCTACCCACCAGGTAAGAGGTGGCACTGCTACTGCGCTACTTGTCAGTCAGTTCTGTTCTTTAATGTCACAGCCGTGTCTGTTAATCATAATCACACACCAGAAGAGACTCAGTAGAGTTCTTAATATTATTGTAGTGCTTTTTATACTGTCATTTCATCAGTTACAATGTGTTGAATGCTAACGACTGAAAGTATAAACATTTATGTGTAGGAATCGACCTGATTGCCACTTTCTACGGTTGCCTGTACGCTGGCTGTGTGCCAGTCACTGTCAGACCCCCCCACCCCCAGAACCTGGCGACCACGCTGCCCACCGTCAAGATGATTGTTGAGGTAACAGAGAGTCAGCTGTCCTGCATCTTAATGCAAATGTAACCCCTCTCTGCACAGTTATAACAATCATTAAACCCGGTGACGGTATAGTTTGAATTGTAGACAAAGTCAGCTCTGCTCCGTTAGAGATGCAGATTGTGTGAATTGAAGTGATGTAATATATATGTACTAATACTGCAGTGTCTGTGTGTTAAAGGTCAGTAAGTCGGTGTGTATCCTGACCACTCAAGCAATAATGAAGCTGCTTAAATCCAAGGAGGCTGCTGCTGCTGTGGACGTCAAGAGCTGGCCCATGGTGCTGGACACAGGTGAATTATACGCACATAGCAAGCACAGTTTATGTTCTCATGTTGCCACCAAAGAGTAGATTTTTAAGTAAAGAAAGGACATGGTCTGGGATTTCCATGCCTGCTTCAAGCTCTTCCTCCTCTCCCTCTGTTCATCATCCAGACGACCTCCCCAGGAAGAAGAGTCCCCAGATGTACAAGCCCCCGACCCCGGAGATGTTAGCTTACCTGGACTTCAGTGTGTCCACAACAGGCATTTTAGCAGGGGTCAAAGTAAGTTGAATGTGGAAGGACTCACATGAGCCACTTGGGTTCTTAATTGGATGTAGCGGTCAAGTTGGAATGCTACCAGTCGATCAGATAGAGATCGTCAATATAGCAACAACATGGTTGCTGTCATTACAAGCTAACGCGTAACAAAATAAAAGCTGTAAATTGGGTAAAACTCAGCACATCTAAGTCCACAGTCTCCGTCTGTAGTTTATCCAAGGAGTGGTTTGTTTTACTGGGCAACAGGGACATTTTGGATGCAGAAAGTTCTGAGCATCAAGCAACCATTCACCCACTGTTGAGGTGTTCGTCAGTAATATATAATATAATGTTTTTTAAGTGTAATTTTATCTAAGAAACCAGTTTTGATTTTCAGTCTTGTCTCTGTGTGTCACATCCCCTCCTCTAGATGTCTCACACTGCCACCAGTGCCTTGTGTCGCTCCATCAAACTGCAGTGTGAGCTCTACCCTTCCCGGCAGATCGCCATCTGTCTGGACCCCTACTGCGGCCTGGGCTTCGCTCTCTGGTGCCTGTGCAGGTAAACCAGCATCTCTGAACAAACAAACGAATGACCTGACCTGTGCTGGTAGAAGAAACATTAAGTTATTCTCGAGTGGAGCCTTTTTCTTTTTCCCCCGTCTCTGTCGTCCCACTCAGCCTCTATGTTTCTGGTTTCAGTGTGTACTCGGGCCATCAGTCAATCCTGGTTCCCCCTCTGGAGCTGGAGAGCAACGCGTCTCTGTGGCTTGCGGCGGTCAGCCAGTACAAAGTGCGCGTCACCTTCTGCTCGTATTCAGTCATGGAGATGTGCACCAAGGGCCTGGGTTCACAGACGGAAGCACTGCGGGTCAGTTTGTCTCTTCAGGTGTTGAGTGGTGTCACTGGGGGAGCAACAAACTGCAGCATTTTCTTCCAGAATATTTAAGGGTTTCTCTTCAATTATTTTCTTCCATTTCCCTGAGGTGCTCTTGCTACAGCGCTGTGACTATCAACACATAGTCGGGGTCCTGAGGGCTGAAACACTCCCCTGTATCTGTGTGCTGATTACTGTCTGCAGCACTTGAGACTGGGATTTTCTTTAATGAATCATGTCTCTGGTTTAATGAGTAGAATCAAATCTAATAAAAAAAGTTATATTATGAATATATCCATTTAATTTCTGTCGTCAGCTCCTAGTTTACATGCACCCACAGTCGCCTTTGCAAATTGGGAAAGAATGTGACATCATTAATATAATTCGCAGTGTTTTCACACTTATTTATTTATTTTTTAAGTTTTTAGTTTCCGCTGATCGAACTTCTTCTTTTTTTCCCATCTCCAGTTGCGGAATGTGAACCTGTCTTGCGTGCGTACGTGCATGGTGGTAGCAGAGGAGAGGCCCCGCATAGCTCTCACTCAGACCTTCTCAAAGATCTTCAAGGACTTGGGGCTTTCACCGCGCGCCGTCAGCACCACCTTCGGCTGCAGGGTGAATGTGGCTATCTGTTTGCAGGTAAGCTGCTGGTGAAGCATGAAGAGGGTGAGGAGGAGGAGGAGGAGGAGGAGGAGGAGGAGATGGATTGGAGAGGTCCAGAGTCCATGCGGTCGATGTTTTAGGGGGAAAACTGACTGTGATTCTAAACAATTCTGATAAACATCCAAGAAATCCTTGAAAACACAGGATTGGCAGCTGAGTGGATATTGGTGTTTTTTTTTTTTACCAACTAATTTGAGGTGGAGGGAAATGTATTAAGCTTTATTTTTCATAGATATAATTTAAGATTTTTGAACGATGACAAAAACACCATGCACTGACTTTTCTCTTGTGGCCCTTTGATCTTGAGTTTTATTTGTTTATTCCTATCCCTGGATATTTTGTTTGTGTGTGTGTGTGTGTGTGTGTGTGTGTGTGTGTGTGTGTGTGTGCATGTGGATCCAAGTATATAAATATCTTTATTTATCTGTCCTGCATTGTCCCGTCAGCCCAACAGGTTAGGGAAACTGGCTGAGCAGGTAACCGTAGGATAAGAGTTGCTGTTTATTCATTTGGCTGCTGCTGGGTGTGTGTGTGTGTGTGTGTGTGTGTGTTTGTGTGTTTGTATATGTGAGTGTTTGTTAATCTTGCATGATTTTTTATTTTTTTTTTAACACACCTTCATTTACAGATTTTCTCTCTTTTTTAGTTTTTTTGTTTATCTCTGACAAGCTTGAGCTTTACTTTACCGCTACTAATTTTAGCCTGAGTCTTGACTGTACCGGCTGGCTCTCAACCACTGCTTTATGACAGGTTATATGTGACGTGCTACCTACACCATGCTATGAGCTAGCAGCATGAACTCTGCTCTGATTAAGTTCATTTAGGAATGTCATGTCAAACAATATGATTTTTATTCAACGTGTTTTTGTTTTTTTAACCAGCGAAAGGACGGTTTTAGTTCATTTTTCTTTCATTTACAACAATTTACCACATTTTGTTTTTGCGTCAGTTGTAGTGGGTAGATTAATTCATTGATTATTTAGCTATGTATATAAAATATATAGTGTTTTTATGTTGCCTTTTCTTCCACACTAGTAGTCATTTAGTGCGAGAAATTAATTGTATTTGTTTGTCAAAGACTAATGTCTGGACTGAGTCTCGTTGATGTTTTCCAAAAACACTCTGTTGCTAAAACAAACTGAATCCGCCTGCTCTGTGTTTGGCTTTGACCTCACAGATGACCATACGGCGACTCGATGCTAGCTTGTGCTCCGGCTACGCACTGGAAAACGAGGGATGGAAACCATAATGTCTCGTGACTAGTCTTAGAGCAGTGATGATGCCAAATCCCAAAGCAGAAGGAATCAATATCTGACCACCAGAATCCGTAATTCAGAAATGGCTCAATTAGAATTCAGGTGCATGGCGAAGCTATTGACGTTTAATCAAAACAAATGGTGCTCAGTTAGAAATGTTCAGACTTTGGGGTGCGTTCTTTTTGTCACAGAAGATAAACATGTGAAGGAAATGAACTGCAGTTAATTTATAATTTCTGGAGCCCCCCCCCCCCCTTCCCCCATCGTACACTTGTATGCACAAACTGGCAGCATTAAATCATTTGTGCTGGTACTTACAATGTCTGTGACTACATGGTTGAGTTTCGGGAAGTCTTAACTATCGTAGCCCGAATGGTTGGCTTCTGGCTGTGCCCCCCCCCCCCCCCCCCTTTCTGCTTTGTATGATACAGTTGTATCATAAGTAGCTTCCACCTCCCCTCCACTCAACATACAGCATTCCTGTCAGGGTTGTAAGAGTTACATGATCAACTCATGTTGCTCTCTGCTTGTTCTCCTCCAGGGCACGGCCGGACCAGACCCCACTACCGTTTATGTTGACATGAGAGCTCTACGACACGATAGGTAAGGGGCGCTGCTGCAGCTGTGTGGACTGACCACGACAATAAAGAGTTGTCTTTGAGATGTCAGGGTGGACTTCTGTCACCTTATACATTGTGTAATTATAATGCTGGTACATCAGTTTATAGCATATGAATACATTCTTCAAATCTTAAATTGAACTGTTTTGACTGTTATTTGTTGTCGTAATTGTCAAGAAATGGAATAATAATGGAGCTATGAAGTTGCTCATTTTGTCCTTTTATTTCTTTAGGGTTCGCTTGGTAGAGAGAGGGTCGCCACACAGCTTGCCACTGATGGAGTCTGGGAAGGTACGTCATCATGTAAACAAACGAAAACAACTGTGACCTTACGCTGCATTAGGGTTTCTTTTTGCTAAAGCTTTGAGCTATTATGGCTGTCTGCTGTTGTAGATCCTCCCCGGAGTGAAGGTGATCATTGCCAACACAGAGACTAAAGGACCCTTGGGAGACTCCCATCTAGGAGAGGTAAGTCACAACGTCATCTGCGTTTTACAGAGCCGACTTGTTTCACCGTCACCTGTTCCACCTGGTTGTGACCCACAATTTACGTGCACTTGTTATCAGGTTACAGTGGACTTTCTGCTGTAAACTAATCACTAAAACGTCATATAGATGACAACCTGGTTTCCTCCAGCTAGATTTCTCTGGTAGAGAGCCGGTCCATCTGCACGTATATATATGTTTACATGTATGCAGGTGCATGACAAGTCAAGTTTTCAAAGCAGAAAAGGAACAACACAAACATTTTTATTTGTAATTTTATTGCCGATGAAGACCAGTGAATACATTCTCTTTTTATATAAAGGTTTGATAATTGCACACTAGATCCATTACTGTGATTGTGATGTTATTATTGTGTGTGTGTGTGATAGATCTGGGTGAGCAGTCCTCATAATGCCACGGGCTACTACACAGTCTATGGTGAGGAGGCGCTGCACGCTGACCACTTCAACACCAAGCTCAGTTTTGGCGACACCCAGACTGTCTGGGCGAGGACGGGCTACCTGGGCTTCCTGCGGCGCACCGAGCTGACGGATGCCAGTGGAGGTGAGAATCAACAGTGCTCGCTCCAACTCAGTACATTGTTTCGATGTGAGCTGGACTCGTACTTTGATTTTTGGCACCCCTAAAAAATAAAGATATTTTCTACCTTCTGTTTTTCTCTCAAACATCACCTCAAAAGTTGATATATTTAACTTATAAGACATAGATTGACATAATTGAGGTTGTGTGTGTGTGTGTGTGTGTGTGTGTGTGTCTCAGAGCGCCATGACGCCCTCTATGTGGTGGGCTCTCTTGATGAGACTCTGGAGCTGAGGGGAATGAGGTATCACCCAATAGACATCGAGACCTCCGTTATCCGTTCTCACAAGAGCATAGCTGAATGGTGAGAAATTGACATCATTACTTTTATTACTGTTTAATTCAAATTATTCATTATGTAGTCTGACGTGTATTCATTTTATATTCAAAATATAGCTGATCAACATGAATTCTGACTTCTAACTTCTCTCATCTTCCCTTTTCCTCTTCTTCTGTCTTTCCCTTATGCTCACCTCATTTTCTCCTCATGCCATCTTTTCTTTTTATTTGTCTCGCCTTCCTTTTTTTCCTTCCCTACGTGCACCCTCCACCTCCTACTCCCTCCTTCCAGTGCGGTGTTCACGTGGACCAACCTCCTCGTGGTGGTTGTGGAGCTTGAGGGATCGGAGCAGGAGGCCCTGGACCTGGTGGCCCTGGTCACCAACGTTGTCCTGGAGGAGCACTACCTCATCGTAGGAGTGGTGGTGGTGGTCGACCCCGGCGTCATCCCCATCAACTCCAGAGGGGAGAAGCAACGCATGCACCTCAGAGACGGATTCCTGGCCGACCAGCTGGACCCCATATATGTGGCTTACAACATGTGAGGGCCCTGCTGCAGGAGGGTTACCCCTCCACGTGACTCATCACACAAGAAGAAAAAGCAGTAAACGCGGGGCACATAATTGTAGCAGGCCGTATGGCCTCTGCTGAAAGAAAGAAAGCTCTTCTTTCTCTCTCACAGAGGGGGAATATGAAAGAAACGTGGATGCAAAACTTCACAGCAAAATGGAAAGAAATTCCAGGAGAAATAGGAGCGACACAACCCTCATTTTTTTTTTTCTCCCTGTGATTTCTAGCCTCAACTATTGTTGAAGAGAGTTTTGTATGTATGTATGATAGAGCGTCTGACTCCTTAAACCCGGGACACTCAATAGCAGTACAGCAGGTGGCTAAGGTATGATACTACACTGTGCCATTAACGTAATTTACTTTGTCAATCTCCAATATTCTGAATGTTCGTTGTGTCTGCTATACACTTGTGCCATACAGACAGGACTGACACCAGTACCCTAACCCTGGTTCAAACTAGCTCTAACATGTTTCATGTTCACAGAGCCTCCTGTGCCATTCCAGGTCGTATGTTTTTCATAGAAAAAGTCTATCCCACGTATATATTGTAATTTCCTCTGTGGGAGCAGCTCTTCAGATTACGGCTGCACCCTGAAGTGAACCCTGATATTTGTGTTCAGGCTCAGTTCAGATCATGTTATTGCATCAACAAAGAGGCACACCGCTGTGGTGTTGGAGGGGCAGTTGGTGTTATTTGTTACTCATCCCGGCAGTAGTACTTTAGTTTGTGGTGTCCGTAACAGAACGTGTAGAAATACTGTTGTGGTTTGACTTAATCTTTTCCTTTCTAAATCTGAAATTTGTAACATAGTTATTGTTTTATCTGAACAAAATGCAATATGAGTGATGTGAAAGAAGAATTTTGAATGACTGCAGACAATAAGTGCCGATCGTTCGAAGTCATGAGATGGAGGAATATAATCGTTGCTTACTATTAGCAACGTGCCAAATTATATGAATTAAGCCTTAAGTGTTTTCCAGACGCCTGATCCTATTCCAGCTCCTGTTTAACTCAATTTTGTGAAGTTCATCAGCTGTTGGATAGGAAGGGCAAATGCAGAGGGAGGTTAGGTATGGTAAATCCTGCTCTTATTGCACCCAAAGTCTTTCATCTTTTTGGCTAAGATGAATATACTTGATCATAACATCAGCCACCACAAACACACTTACTCCATAAATATGTTTAATGTCTGTCCCTATTGTTTGTGTTGAATGTGTGTTTTATAGCAACGGTCTGCAATAAGTTGCAGTTGGTATAGGTTTGACGCAGAATGAAAAATGTGAGTTGCATGTACCATATGATGGCAAGTGTTTAATATGCTAGTAACACCTTGACCTCCCACCTGATCCCATTGACTTTGCAAAGATTCACTTCACTGTATGTTGCTTCTTTTTTCTACGTGCACATCCCTTCAGAAACCGGCTCCGGCCCGCTGTAAGTATGTACAGGTTTTATGTAAATTATTAATAGATGGAGACGACAGGAAGCATAACACAAAGACTGAATCTGGTATATATGTGAACTTCTCCCTCACAGACAAAACATATTTTAAACTTGTTCTTATGTGTGGACATTGGGAAGAGACATGAAAAGCCTTGTAAACATTTTTATAGTAGGAAAGAACAGTGGGAACTTGCCACTTCCGTGATGAGGCGAAGCACACTCCGAGCACAAGGAGAAGACAGTAATGTTGTGGTGACTGCTGAGTCGTCACATCCTCCAGAGCAAACTTTTGTTGTTAACATATGAAAAGATACATTTGTCTGATATATGGTTAGTTGTCATTATTTTCATAACATGATTTCTTAATGAATAAAAAAGTGCTTTTAACTTGAAATGTTTGTCTTCACTGAACATTCAAGTGTCGTTGTCTTTTTTTAAATGCTACAATTTAAGGTCGTAGTGAAAACATATTTCAGTTAAAGCTTCTTGTAAAAAAATGTGCACACCCACCCCTGATTTGTTGGGACAATGAGACGTTAAACACCCACACAGTTCTGAGATCTAATCAGCCAAAATAATTTAAATCTTCTGCACGGGTTTACCGTGGGTGCTTTACAGCTCAATATGAAAATATTACCACAACCTCAGAGTTTTTAGGACTTGTGGTGCAACAGCAAAGCAACTTTTACATATTCTATATTACTTTGATATATTTTGTCAGTATAGCCTACAGATTTAATAGTATATTTTACTATTGGCTGTACTTAATATTGTAAACACTTCTACCAACTCAGCTACCCACTTAAAAATAAAGAAAAGAAAAAAACACAAGCAATGGAGTATACTTTTTCAGAGAGTGGTAATAGAAAAGGACGAGGAAGTAAACTCACTAGTTATAGTGATACAGTGTCCATCCCTGGCAATAGTTTGCTATGATATTTAATAATGTAAAAAACAGGAACTGATGTTTACATGATAAGTATGATGATAGGGTGAGTACTTATAAATGATAACAAACCATAATATTCCATTTTATTTATTTATTCATTCATAAAGACAACTCACAATCATTTCTGTATGTGCCAGTGAGCCAGCTGGGCAATTTTCAACTACAGTCCTTTGGGTGTTTAGATGTTTTGAAACCAATAAGGAAAAAAGTCATACAGAGATTATATTGGTCCTCAGTGAATAGTTATACGTGTTTAAATCATTGTTTTGAGAAAAAAAGATATTTGCATATTCAGAAAGTCATACAGTGAATATATTGATCCTAAATTGGTAGTTATAAATGGTACGTTACAAAAACTCAGATTTTAATTTTCATGACAAAGTCATACGGTGCTATTGATCCCGAGTAGTAAACATGATAACATTGCAAAAAAACTGTTTTATTTTCATAACAAATTTGCACAGTGAATAAATGTATCCTAAGTAAGTAGTTATAAATGATAACATTGCAAAAAAATCTTTAATATTTTCATTTTTAGGACAAAGTTGTACAGCGATTATATTGGTCCTCTGTGAGTAGTTATAAATGATAACATTTCAAAAATAATATTTTCATTTTCAGAACAAATTCACATAGTTATATATAAACTGGTCTTCAGGAAAGACAAAAAAAAAAAAAACATCTTTCATTTCAGAAGTTTCAAAACATAAGCATGTCAGTGATACCATTATTTGTTTATAGTAATGTTTCAATATCACAATATGGCTAGCAGCATCTTGACATGTCAAAAAATCTTCAATTGACTCTGCCAACATGACGTGCGTTTGTCTCGAATCCCTAATTCACATACGCCTCTACTTTACTGAGAAGCTCAGATGCCTTGTTCAGTGCTGCCATTTCATTCTCTGATTTGAACTGTTCATTTGGAATGTGGGGAAATGGATGATAGTTTGGATACTGAGTCTTTTTGGCATCCACTCCCAGAGTCTTCAGATTCTCGACAATTTGAGGCAGAACTCTCAGTTGGAGGTTGTAGAGCGAAACCTTCTTAGAAGCTGAAATGGAGCTGCTGGTGGGATGTTGACCATCTCTTTTAAGCTGTGCAGATATGAGAGACTTTTCCACTGCTTGATGGATTTTGAACAGACACCACTCTGTGCTCGCCCCACCAATGTCTTTGTCAGCTGCGTTGAGATCACAGCGAGCTTGACGACACCAACGCTTGGCCTCCTCTTTGTTTGGCCTCGGGACATTTTCATTATGGGTCCAAAAGTTGTAGGAATGGTTGTCTCTAGAGAATCTCTCTCGACCATTTCTGTGATGCCTGGCCTCCTGATCCCATTGCTGATAGAAGTTGCTGAAATTTGAGTTCCTGCCTGAATAGGACGAGCCTGCAGTTTAGCGTTTGCCTCAGCTGAGCTCATCAATTTGATTCTGTAAGTATTTGAATGCCTCAGTGGCAAGAAGTTGGCAGTCAGGGTTGTTGTCGGGATGCCATCTAAGGTACAGTTGTTTGATGGCTTTATACCTCTCCTCCTCAGGAAGCATCCAGATATCTGCCAAACATTTGTCAATTTCTCTTTTGGCTTCGTCAACAGATGCTGGTGAGGATCTTGTAGATGAGGATCTTGTAGATGAGGAACTTGTAGCTGATGGTTTGGAAGAATGGGGCACAGCTCCTGCTAGTGGCACCAGCTCCATGCAAGAAGCTTCAGCAGATGTGCAAGTCCTCCCTCCAGGTTCCGGCTTCGTTTGTCGTTTGAACTGATACAGGTCAAGACAACTGACTTCAATTGGCTCATCTTCTCCAATTTCTATTTTGTATCTTTGTGGATAGGGTCCAGTGTGCCCAGGCAGTTCTTCAACAACAACTGCATAAATGTACTTGTTGTTAGTGTTGTAGCCAACATATTCCCCCTCTTCAAAGTTATTGCGGCTGTCCATGTCTAAGGAATCATGCCATTCCTTTGGAATTTCTGATCCAGGGGCTTGTGGATTACAGACACTTTCAGTTTCATTACTGTCATGGATCCCATTCTTAGCCAGACATCTCCGAACATCTTGAAGATTGCCACACGTGATAAGTTGTGCGAGGACTAGGAGTTGCATTGATTCCATTATGTTACCTAAAAGAGCATTAATCTCTTTTGTCAATGTCATATTGATGTCACTCATCACCTTGAAAGGCATGGCATTGTTGTGTTTCAAGTAAAAGGTGCAACCTTGTTGCCCTTGTTTGACAAAAACATCGGTTTCAGTGGCAGTTTTGTTTAGTGGCTGTTTATTCACCCAAAGCTTTGTTTTCAGACTTTCGCAGCAAACAATCTGAATACTGCCAAAAGCCTTCTTGCACATGTCAGTAGCATCCTCTTGTGTCATTTCTCCTTTAGACTGCTCTCTGATCAGGCAATTTAGGCCATGTGTAAATGCTCGTGAGGACAGATGTCTGTCAAACCATCCACTAAATTCACAGTCAGCTTCAAGCTCACAAAGCTGCATTTGTGATTCCACTAATTTCTCCTCAGTGAATTGAGACAGCATTTTAGGCTTGACATTCTGAGGCAGCAATTGCAGCAATCCTTGATGCTTATATCTGTCACTGCCCAAATGACATTCACTGAGTTTCTCAAGCAACAGGAACTTATTCTCCAGCGCTTCTTCTAACCTTTTGATCTCAAACACTGTGTCATTGTAGTAGATTGTGCATGATGGGTATAATTTACCATCTACTGCAGGAAGATACAAAGTCTTTACATCATCAAAGGACTGGTTTCTTTCAGTGTTGATTGACTTGAAAAACTGCTCAACAGCACGTTTCACGGTTTTCTGTTGGTTTGGGTTTAGTTGTTGTTTATCACAGGAATCGGCATAAACTGCTGCCAGAACATTACAATACTGAGCTGCAGTAGGTTTGTCCTTTACACCAATTGTCTTAAAGAAGTCTGCGAACATGACATCCTGCGAAGAAATCTTATACAAATACGGTCTGAACTCGCGGTCATCAGGGAGTGAAAAAGACGCACAATCAGTCCTTACAAGTCCTTTGTCTTTTTCAACCAGCACAACTGGAAGACCAGCCAATGGTTGCCGATCAAACCTGTTTGCTTGCAGATAGGCATACGCACTTCGAAACACCTCAGCACGGGTTTGGATCAACTTGTCAGTTTTACATGGTGACCGACAGATGTTGCTCATGTTCGTGGTTACACAGTGTGAAGGTGGTTGTTCAAGCACTCCTGCATTCTTCATCATTTTCAGGCACTCCGGTGACTTATAAACCGGTAGATGTATAATTGGCATTGAAGACCAAATCAATTCTTGATGCTTAGGATCGCTTTCCATCAAAGACCCTCTTATTCCAACAGCAGTTCTCTCAGCAGCAAATGGTTGGTGATAGTTGCACAGTTCTTTTTGAATTTTCACAGGAAAAATGAACTTGATGTCAGCTATGCTCTCCAGAAACTTTTCCTCTTTGTTTTCGTCGTCACTCACTATATTCAAGGCTGCTTCGAAAATGAGTGATGATTTCTTCTCCAACTCTTCAAGTTGACCGTTTTCTTTTGCATCTGATTCTACTTGTTGTGCAAAATTGATTATGTCATCTTTTGACACAACATGCTTCATCCCAAGTTCTATGAGTAGGTCTTTCGGTGCTGTTAGTAGATTTCCTTCACACATCTCAGTCCAAAATCTCTGAGGGACAAATCTCTCTTGGGGCACCATTTTCTTGTATAGCTCGACACTGTCATCAAAGAAATATGATGCCGTCTCCAATCTGCCTTGAGAATTGGGAATTAATTTCACTGTCTTCATTGAGGAGATGATTTTGTCCCTATCCTGAGAGTAACTGAATTGTGGTGTCATTAACAGTTTGAGGCAGTGACGCAGCTGCATCTCTGTGAGTGTGTGTACAATGGGCAGAATGAACGTCATGAAATAGTCCAAATCAGTCAAGGTTTGGATGCCCAATATTTGTGACAGACTGCAGTTCTCTGGATTATTTTGGAGAAAAATGCTGCTGCTGTTGGACAGCATGAACAGATCTTGAAATGTATTTGAATACATGCTGTTGAGGATAAATACCTTTTTAGTCCCATCGATCCTCACTCTGTTACCATGGATTGTTTCAAATAATGGCAACGACTTGAGGTTTCTCTGATACTTTTGCTTGGCTTTGGACTTGGATACTCCAGACTGCAGGAAACGCTGTAGCTCTTTCATCTCGTCAATAGAAAGCTTGGAAAACTCTGAGTGCTTAATGTTGACGACCTGGTCCAACACAGAGCTTTTATCATTCACATTCATAAGTTCTGAGCCTAGAAGTGAAAGAACATGTTGGTCTCCATACGTTGTGAAGAATGCATTGTCAAGCTTCATAAAACCAAGTTTAAAGAGGATGTCTGATATGTCGTTATCTGAGGCAAACTGAATCACACTTGGCATGTCTTTCATTGTTTGCAGAAAGAGCTTGTTGTTTGACCTTGGAAACACAACAGGTAAAATGCAACAGTCACTGAAGAGTTGCCTCACATCACTTAATGTCAGGCCTTGTTTATCACCACAAGATGTTGCAGGTTTAACTTCACTCATTAGGAACTTCCAAAGTGATTTTAACCACTCCAACATGGTCTCGTTTGGGACATGAAGACCATTGTGTCCATCAACTTCACACTTCTGGAGAAGCTGCTGAATTAACGGCTTCAGATATTCCACTGCATAGGGAATCGTCAAACCGTTGACAAGACTTAAACTTTGTAGAACATGAATGTGCTCTATGTTGGTCTGATAATCTGCAAATTGGGCCTCGTAGCCAAAGAACAGACTTTCATATATTGATATCAGTTTAGGAGATTTGGAGTTAAACACTCTCAAAACTTTATCTCTTGTGAGAAGAAGTGGTAGCCCATTGAGTAAACTGGAGTTGTCCTCCTCTTTCAAGTCGAAATCTTTTAAGCAGAAACTCAAGAGCTTTGAAAATCTTGTTTCATCTCTGATCAGAGTGGCAGTTATGGGCAACGGTAACTGCTCATCTGTTTGGGTTGGGTCATTGAGGGGTTTTTCTCTCAGGAAAGTCTGGACAGTTGAAGGATTCACATCTTTCACTTCAATGTCAGCGGATCTGAAACTTCTCCAAACTTGTTGCATGTAAGACGGAACCAATGTCATTCCAAGATCTTCCAAAATGGGATGGATCTCATCGCTTGCTGAGTATGTCAGGTAAGGTGCCTTAGTTGTCTCAGTGTCTCTGACGTTACACCAGTCAAGGGAGTACTGCATAACTTTTCGGCCTGCAATTATTTGAGGGGAACTCATCACTGGAATCACATTAAGGCCTCTTTCTTTGATTAATCTGTATACCTCGTGTATCATTTCATGCCATTCTTGGCCAACATCTTTGGACACAGTTGGCCAAAAACATACATAGCATGACCTAATATGTTCACAAGTGACTTTCTTTTTTGCAATGCCACAGCTGATGTGATGAAGGAGATCTCCATACAGTGGAGCAATGACATTCTGTCTCAAAGATTCATTCCAGTTAGATTTACGACTCTGCCCATCTTCTTTCCAAAGGCCTCTCCTGGCAGAATCTACCTCAAAGTTTGCATTGATGTGCACTGGCAGTCCAGTTTTCCCTGGCCAAGGAAGTGAACAAAAGGCTTGTCCATTAAAATCCATAGGTCTGGAAAGTGCTAGATCTGAACTCTTGTCGGTCTTTAAGCTCACACGTGCTGCTATGGCTACTTGGGGAAGTTTGTCTGATAGTGTTAGCTCTCTGTCTCCATTGTTTTTAAATGAGCCAAACTGTTCCGCAATGATCCATCTAGTTTGTCTTTTCTTGGAGGTTGAAATCAAGGTTTCATAAATAGCCTTGTCTGCCGTTGTTGCTTTGTCAGATTGCAGCGCATTTTGTTGAAGTTTTACAAAAGCCTCTTTTCGTTCTCTGCATTTCTCTGGTACACTTTTGTCAACGACAAAGATGGTTTCAAGTTTCCCTGAATGTTCCTTGATTTCATGGAGTGTTATTTTGCAGATGTTTTTCAGAAACAGAATTAGTCCTTCAGGATCTTCAGAGAGTGCAGAGCATAGCTCTTTCATATCCTGGTCAGTGACTCCCTTCTGGGATATTTTAGAGTCCTTTGCCATGGTACCCATCCTTAGAGGTAATCTGAACATGGTGCCTTCTTTAAGAGGAAATTGGTCTGGAAGAAAAGATTCGTAGACATCCATGTACATGTTCTTGAAAGTGTCATCTAGTTTATAGCCAGTGCCAGATAGTGGTTTGTCTGAATAACTCTCAATGTATTTCTGATTGGGATCAGAAATGCAGAGTATTTCATCTCCAGTGAGGATTGAGGGGCAGTCAGTCAGATGGTAAACAGAGTTGAATCCTACTCCGTATTTTCCTATCTTCCCTGGAGAGTTGTGCTTTCCTCCTTCTCCCAGCTGTTGAATGCCAGCCAGGTCAGTGTCAGAAAACACTTTGTTGTTGAACACACACAGTGCTGGACCCTGCAGCTGGTTCCATTTCTTCCCAAATGTTTTTTTTTTGCCATGATGTCTTTTGTCCCAAACAAAGTGAATTTCTGTTGCCTCTGCATCATCAGCATTTTGAATAAGCTCTTTGAGGATATCCTTCTTAGCTGGATAGGCTGAAATTATGTTTTTAATTCGAACGGTTAGTTGTTCCTGCTGTTCAAACTGAAAAGCAAATGGTGAAATGGTCTCAACTTCGCAGTTTTGGAGGGCATAATGCCTGGTAGTTTTGATTCCAAAGTGGCGTGCCATAACACGGGGGATAAGCTCGTGACATAATGCAACACCTGAAGCGACTGGCCTCCATGGGCTGTCATTGTAAAATATCTCACTTGCAGGTTGTAAAACACCATGTCCGTTGGGTATGAGATAGTCAATAGTTGTTTTCTCTTTTGGCTCATATATCCCTTCTTTGAGAATTGTGAGGCAAATTGTTAGATCACTCTTTGGCAGGGTCTTGTTACCATGTTGAGAGTGCAGTTCCTGGAGCACATTTTGAAACTGACTGGTTGTAAAACATTTTTCAACACCTACACTTTCCCAGAGCCTCCTGAAACCATTGAAGGCAGTTGGAAGAACGTAGAGATAGGGTTTTGCTTCAAATTGCCCATTTTCAGCTACACAATTCACATTTACAAACGTACTGCCAACAAGAATGAATGGGAATGAATTTGCCATCTGTGAAATGAAAGTGGAATCCCCAGAATCACTGAGCCACTGATCCAGGAACTTATAGCATTCAGATGCTATTTTGTGAAGCATGGATGCGTCAATGGATTCAGATTGCTCACGTGCTTCTTGCAGCTGCTGAAGCACTTCCTCAGGACTTGGGCTGTCATGAACTCCCAAAATGTGCAGGACTGGATCATTATTGTGTATTTTCAGATTGGTATGATCAAGCACATGTTGTGTCATGTTAACGAGTAAGGAGCATTTGCCAATGAAAATATCAGTGGGTTTTTGAAATGTTACATTTCTGTCGATTTTTGTGTCACCGGGGGAAAATGCTGGGAGAAATTCAGTCATCCTTAGCGTTTCCCAGTGGGGAGAGTCTTCGTCATTCGTGCGACCCTTCATAAGTTCAAGAAGGCAATTCAAATGCCCATATGCCTTCTTTTTGTCTGTGCTCCAGGTTTTGGGGATTGTGCCTGCTTTCTGTGTGATGTCTTTCAATGGGAGATCATCATTTGCCATTCCAAGTTCCAACAAGCGTTGAATCCTTTTGGGGGAGCAAAAGTCATTTTTGGTCCCACCAAGCAAGCGTCCCTCTTCTATTTCAAAAAGACAGGACACTCTCCCTGACGGATTCACAAGTTTCCTGATAAGCTGGAGCTGTCCACCTTTTGTGGGGATGCATGGATAGCAGACCAGTAGTTTGTCAATGTCTTTGTTATTTAGGTCAATAGCATGCAGCACAAGAGTATCTCTACTCTTAGAATCCATGATAGTAAGGTTGTTAAACACTACTTCTTGGTAAAACGTGTCCCAGTTCCATGTTCTCTCCTGTAAAACCTTCTCAAGGCCAGACTGTTTGAAGCCATTTCTCAACCACAGTGGAAGAGGAACAACGTAGTTGGGTGCTTTTACATGTTCCTTGCATACCTTCACTGCAAGTGCACTGATGTCCTTATCCTCTTCGATGCTCTCATGTAGAAATATGGCATTGTTAATTGAGCACCAATGTTCTCCATCACTAAAGAGCGCTGGGCCAATAGAGTGCTGAGCAATGGTGGAGTACAATGCATCAACCAAAGGCTTGAAAGTTTCACTCACTTTCTCTCTATCAGGCCAAAATGTGTGATAACAGTAAGGTTCTAGTTGCTTGTTTTCAGACATTTTCTTTAGTGCCAAAAGTGCAGTAACATATGCTGTCACTACTGGATCCTGAAGAAGAGCTTTGTTCCAGTCATGTTTCACCCCACTCTCCCACAGACCTTTTCGGTTACTTGTCACAGCAAATGTTCCATTTACATTGACTGGAAGACCTGTGTGAATGGAAAGAGGGAGGAAGCAAAATGCCTGTCCAACAAGATCCGTTTGTAATGAGGCCAGTTTCCCAGTTTCTAGATCCATCTGCAAAGGCACAGCAACCCCCCCGATGGGCAAAGAGAACCTGGCTTGCTTGTTTTCTTTAAGGGCCATTTGCAACGACCGATGTGTCCCAAAGCAGTTGTATAGTAGCCAGGGCTGGACTTCAGTTACACCAGATTGCTGACTAGTTATTTGGACAATGTTGACTGTAGCACAGTCAATGACGTCTTTGCATTTTCCATCAAGTTTCATCAATGATTTCTCAGCTCCACGTTGCTTTGACAAATTGGTTTCATCAGTAATCCTCATTGTACTCACAGTGGTTTTGGAGACAGCAAGGACGGTTTCTATTTCGTCATCTCTTGGCGGAGTTGATACATTGTTTGAGATACGTTGTAGAGACAATGTATTGATGTTCTTCAAAAACAGCAGGTGTGTTTGTGAATTGTTAGTAAAGTGCTGTTGAAAACTGATGATATCGTCTTTTTGATACACCTTTGAACTTATTTCTGACTTGAAAGCCTCTTCTTCAGTTCGGAAAGGTAGTCTGATCAGAGTGCCTGGATAGGGCTCAGGGGGACTTTGTCTGCTGAAATTACAATCAAAAATGCGTTCATATGGTCCAAACTGACCAGGAAAGCAATGAAAAAGTCGTTTCTGAGAGAGATCCAGCTTGATTCCAGGATTTGTATTAACTTTGATGTGCTTCTTGAGGTGTGTCACATTTGGATCAAGTATGAGAAGACTGTTGCCACTGAGGATAGAAGGAACATCTGTCACATGATACACAGTATTGAATCCAAGTCCAAACTTTCCAATTTTTTCCACCTTGTTTTCCTTCGAGGCAGAACCAACTCTGACAATATTTTTCCAATCCTCAGCTGTGAACTGCTCATTATTAAATGCCCAAAGGCAAGGTCCTTGACAAAGAGTCATGTCAGGGTCAATGAGACTTTCAGGGCTATCTTTGTGTACTCTGAAATCCACCAAGAATTTGCAGGCATCTGCCCCAGCATCCTCTGCATTTTGAATGAGCTCTTTGAAGATGTCACTTTCTTCATCATACTCTTTAAGAATGTTTTTTATCCTCATTGTTATCGGTTCAGATTGTCCACACTGTTCTATTCCCACTAACTCTGGATCAAGGATGTGGGTACTGAGAAATCGGATGTTAAACCATTCAGCAGCTGCTTTTGGGATTTCTTCATGTACAACATGAATTTCCTCCTCGCTGTACTTAAGCTCTTTCAACCCATTTTTGCTGACATCACAGAAGACTGCGGTTGACAGTGGTTTTAGGGTATGTTGTTCACCCTCTATGAGGACTGGCACTGGGATGTCATCCTGAACTGTCTTCTTCTCTCTCCACAGCCAGTTAAGAATTTCTACTGACACCTTTACCTCAGAGGCATTTGCAAATGGCTGTTGCCTTTCTTCAATGGTTTTCTGGATGGAATAAAGAATACCAATAATTTCTTCATCTGAAAGCGACATTCTCAGGCCAAACTCTCGGAGCAAGTTCTTGTATGGCCGAAATTCATTTGGCACCTTCCCAATGTAAGAGCTCAGATCAAGATTGGGTGGGTAGTCTAGAACCAGATCCTGCAGTGATACAAACTGGTTGTGGCTCCACAGCCAGGGTGTGTCCTTGTTCATCTTTGTTGAATATACAGAAATGTGGTCTTGCATGTGTTTGTAAATGCTATGCAACTCCGTTTTGAAATCCACATTTGTGTCAGGATCAGACATTTCCTGTGCTTTTGATGTCAAGACTGACAAATTCTCTATCACTTTTTCAGGTGGGGGCAGGCGTTTGAGACCAAGTTGGCTGCTCACTCTGTCACTAAACTTTTCCACCAGAGGCATCACATGCCCAACAATGTTGTTGTACACAGAATCTCTTATTTCATCCGGACAGAAGAAAAAACTTGTCTGGTAAAAATTACCAGGATTAGGACATGGGATCCATTTTAGCATCTTGAGGCGATGAAGCTGCTCATGAGAAAACTTTGAGAGTAGATCATTCGTGTCCAACATCTTCAAGAGCACCTGAGCTCTATTGAGAGCTTCAGTTTGAGAATCTGCATGACGTCTATCAATCAGTGTGGCGGCTTGAAGCAAGTGCTCAGGTGACACATCTACTTCTTTATGTAGCAATCCGAGATCTGTTAGGCTTTGAAGCATCTGTGATGTGTGAGTGTATGAAGGTGGGGGGAAGAAATCGGACTCAAAAATGACTTTAAAGTTTTCAATTCTTGGATCAAAAAAGCTTGAGGTCTTTTTCAGATTTCCATTCACTTCAATGAAGCTCAAGTCCTTACATCTGCGTTTCAAGATCTGATTTTGAGAGAAAAGGATATCACCATGCTGTAAAATCCAAGTCATGATTTTCTTAGTGTCTTCTTTTCTGCAAGTCCCCCTCTCGATACAATCAATGAGAAGATTGGTTGCGTCAGCGGTGCTCAAGAGATTAACTTTGAGCAGCTGTAACAGTCTGCGATCAGCCTCAGTTGCACACTTCACAACGTAATCGGGCATAGGGAACTCTGCTGGTACCGTTAGACCAGAAATTAGAAGCACAGCCTGTTTTGATTGAGCTGCAACACAGGAACCTTTCATGGTCTGAAACAGAGGCAACTTTGAGAGTAAATCTTTCTCAGTGGTTGAGAGAGAATCCACACGAGAATCCAGATGAGAGAGATAATCTTTCAGTTCTTCTCGTGCTTTGTAAGACGCAGTCTTGAATTCTCTGATGAGATTCTGAGAATCTAAATTTGCCAAGACCTTCATGACACTCCTTGGAGATGGGCACAGCACATACGAGTCGAGGTCTTTGTGTGTGAGCCAATCGTTTCCTCTCACCACTGTGCCACCGACTTTGTTCACCAACTGAGTTATTTGTTCTGGCAAGTTCATCTGCTTGCTTTTCTGAAAAATTAGGGTTGTTTGCTGCTCTAGTCTTGCAAGTGACACAGGCTGACTGACAGAGAGGGGACTGACTGGTATTAATGGCATTCCAGTGAAACTACTTAACTCTTTGAAGTGAGTGTTGAGAAATTTCCAGAATTCTTGGAGCCAGTCTAAAGGTGGATGTTGGCTGCTGATGTCCCAGGTAACAAGCCCCGTCTTCATCTGCTTCCAGTCCTGTGGCAAATACCTCCTTGTATATTCGGCAACGTGGTCTGCTTTAATGTTGATGACCTTGAAGAAATCTGAAAAATAGATTAAAAAAAATATATATATACATAAATGTTTGTGTAGTGTGAAAACATGCAGATCACGGATTTAACTAACTTTCAAATCACTTTACTATAAAATGACATTTCCTACTTTGTCTGGCCAGTTCTTTCAGGTGGGTACTGCAGGCTGGATTGAGATCATCTGGGATGAAGAGGTGTTTGCAGCATGGTAGCAAGACTCTGCACAGAAAATACGTTTGTTCATTGTGCATGTAACAAAAACGAGGACATTGGCATATAATCTTGGTGTACATTGAGTGACCAAATATTTATTCTTTTACAATCTAAACAGAAATAAATAATAGTAATTGTCAAATAATATACTGAAGCAAGTGTGAGCCAATCAATACAAATGATCCTAGGTTTGGCTTTGGGGAACTGCCGCCAACATTTGACAACTTAGTATGTAATAGCTTTACTAGCTTGTGATGTAATTGCTTTAGTTTAAATTACATTAAATTATTATAAACTTCTGTTAATCTATTTAATATCTAGACTGTAAAGAGAATGAAGCCAAAAATTAAAAACCTACCTTGGAAATTCTTTGCTGTCAATTAAAGCAGTGTCCTCCTCTTTGTTTGAGAAAGATCTGAAAGAGCCATCGTTGAGTGGAAGTAGCTGAAGACCCTCGAGTTCTCTGTATTTGCCATCACTTAAGACATATTCCAAAAGCCAGAGTTTGTCGTCTTTAGAGATGATGTGCACCCTACGGAGAATGTCCCTTAGGAAAGTTGGAGTCACATGTTTTAGGGTGTTGAGGTGTGGATAGGCCTCCTTTATAGCTCTTGCAACACTACCTGGCAAAGTGACAAGATTTTCTCCACATGAAACCAAAGTCCTTTTAATGGCGGCCAATATGTCAGGGCTTGTTGGTCCATTACAGGGGAACACGGCTTCTGATAGAGTGATGAACTCTCTTTCATCTTTGGCAAGAGAGAGGACAGCCACATTCTGTTGGAATAAGTGATGAAAAACATCCAGAGCAACGGCATGCCATTTGTCTTTGTGCTTTATCTGGGCGATATCTGGCCAAAGATCGTACACGGAAGAGACAGGCAGAATAGATTCTTGGGCAAGTTTGATAGCATCTTGCATGATCATGAGGTATGCCTGTGGGAGCACCTCCTTCATCAGCAATTCATTCCACACAGCATGTTCGTCATGTTTCTGGTCTTCCTCTTGCCACTTGATGTGTCTTCTGTTGTCTGTGAGGCCAAAGCACGCGTTGATATAAACTGGGAGTCCCGTCTTGTTGGATTCATTGTTTGGGAGAGGAAGAAAGCAGCTCAGTCTACTCTCACTACAGTCTCTCTTCTCACCACAAGGGAATGCTAAGTCAACTTGAGGGAAAAAGCTCAACTTTTTTGCAAGTGAATCAAGATTTTCCACATTGCCTTCTTTCATGGTACATGTTGTCACAAGCCACTTTGTTTCTTTTTGGTCCTCTGAGTTGAGGGTTATCAATTTGAACCTTGTTGAACCCTCGACGATTGACTCCTCTTCTGACTCCAGAATGACATCTGTGGGGACTGAGGAGTTCACTTCAAGTCTGGTGTTAACAGTGCCATGTACATCGATATGTATCAAGGACACAGAGGTCACATTTTTCAGAAACAGAAGGCTCAAGTCTGCATCCATAATGAAGCTATCAAAAAGATCAACCACCTTGTTAGAGTCATATAGATTATCTGAAATATCTGATGCCTTATTGCGCAAGGGGAACCTGAAAATTGACCCGTCAAAGTGCTGATCCTCCATGATGACTTTTGACCATTCTTGTTTGCTTACAAGTGAAACTATATCTCGAAAGGGTTGGAACTGATCATGCATAGTAGTTAGAGCTTCTTGGTGTTCTGCATCATGCAACGACCACAGAAAACCCCCCTCCCTTTCTCCAAATATTGTTTCTTGGGGGTCCATCATGCCAAGGTGCTCTGAACTGAATATACTTGGCACATCTGTGAATGAAGTAAAACAGATATTGCCCCATTAATTTATTATGCATGTTCTCTAAAGACAAAAACTCAAACTAAGACTATTCGGTATACAAGTGTATCTGTACATATTTTCACCTGTTATGTGGTAAACAGAGTTGAAGCCGATTCCAAACCTCCCAACTTTGTTTGGGTCATTGCGCTTGCCACTCCGCCCTGCCATCTGAATTCCCTTCCAGTCATCCTCAGTGAACGCTGCATTGTTGTAGGCGTAGAGAGCAGGACCTTTGCAAACACAATAATAATTTAATGCATTTGTGTTCATTAATTTTTTCAATTTGGTGATTCCTGACAATAATAGGAGACACTATCTAGAGAGCTGGCTAACATTACCCTCCTGAATATTATCAAATATCATCAACAATTTAATGTTTTTTTAGTAGGGCTGGGCAAGTTAACGCGTTATTATCGCGTTAACTCATTAATTAATTCCGACAATTATTTAATCGCGCATTAATGCAATTTTCTTTTATTATTATTAAGCGGACATTTTTAGAGCGGTGAACAGCTGTGTGTGTGTTTATGTGTGTTTGTGTGGCGTCTCTTCCTGCTGCTAACGTAGATAGGTTTGCAGTTGTCAAGGTGTATATTTCAAATTGCATCTATTACACGTGAAAATAGAGTTGTGAAAACCGGCTGAATATCTATTATCAGAATCATTATAACGGTATTTTAACTGCTACTGTGTAAAGGGAATACTGCTGTTAAAAAGCACCTTATTTGTTTAAAGTGTTTGCAAACCAAATGTTATTGCACTTTTGTTCATATAGCAGTACTTTTAAAATAAAAGTGCGCAATACCCTACTTTTGAATTAATTATTGAATTTTGCGCCTAACAATTAATCGCGATTAAAAATTGTAATCGTTGCCCAGCACTATTTATTAATTATGGATAACGAAAATGCTCTACTACAATCAAATACTTGTAGAATAAATGTAGAATTCCTCCAGCTGGGCACCAATGTGAGTTCAGTGACATAATGACCCTTACTTCTTCTATAGGTTCCTTACACTGCAGCAGGAAGTAAACTAGGACACATTAAGAATGTTTACGTTAAAAAGTGTGAAATGTTCTATAACTGCTGATGTTGAAGTCGATCCCAGCATGCATTGAGTGAGGTACAATGGTTTAAGAGGCTGAGGTTGAAAACATATAATCAGTAGACATGAAGCAATTTCTGCCAGACGGTCTCAATATTGTAAAGTGTTGACTAAAATAGGAACATTTCTTTTAATATCCTAATATGGTGACCACAGTCTATTGTAAATTTAGAGAAATTTAGAAAAGACATCCTTATTTCTGCTGATTATAAATGATTTAGCATATTAGACCCTAATGCCATCCTATCAAGTGATCATAAGAACAAAGTTTGTGTCAGGTCGCCAGAAAATGTATTGTCAAGATGAAAAATGATTTTGTTTTAATGAATAAAACATTACACTTTTCCTCTTTGGTAAAACAACCTGGACTATGGGAGGAAACCCACATGACAACAACAATCGCATACAAACTCCAGGGCTGACATTTGATTTTTGGTTTACAATATTTGCCTCTATTTGCTCTTTTTATCAATTTCATCATGTACATTTTTGTTGAAAAATACATCACGACTGTTGTTGAAAACCTCGAGCATGGGTTTTCTCTGAAGATGCTACATACCTTGGTATTCTCCCAATTCATTGGTCCAAAGGCTCTCAGTTCCATAGCTTCTCTCATCATGGATGAAAACCACTTCCGTGGCTTGAGCATCATCTGCATTTTGAATCAGCTCCTGTTGCCAGATAAAAACAATAACCATTAGAGCTTAGCAGACCAAATCTAACACTCAAGGATTACCACGTTCCTCTGCACAACTGCCACTGTGCCAAGCTCCAAATCTGGGCAACATAAGAGTATAGTTAAAGCCCCAGCACACCCTTAGTCCAACTACAGGTGTTTTCACTTCAACTATGTTGCCTAATTATACCTCGTCTCAGGACTGTGTGGGCGTGTACAAACTATGCTTGATTGACATCTCCCTCACTTTTCTGGTGTTTTGTTTAATCTGTTTGGGTGGGATACCCATTCCCCTTTATCGTTCTCATTAGTCCATAGTGCTTTCCACAAGACTGAGGGTCTAATCAGCGAGAGTAATTCAAAACACCTTTGTGGGCGTGCAGAGTGCCACTTTAATAAGAGTGAGAAATTGATAGACTATCAATAGCCCTAACTTGATTTATTACACCCAACAAGGCTAAATCCAATAAAATCAAATTCAGTGGCTCTGTGATAAATGTGGTTTATTATGTTCAGTTTTGTTGACATTGCCTCAGAAAGTCATTTCTGGTCATTTTTGAGGGTGTAGTTTGTAGTGTTGTTGAATTGTATCAACTTATATCTATATATAATTTTATGATGAATGGAACTGGTATCTCAGGTGTATAGTCAAATGGAAAAGGACTCCAATGTTTGAATCAATTAACAGGAAGCAATTCAGTGTTATCATGTGTTGATAAGAACTGTTTTACCAGTGCCTTTTTTACAGTTGGGACTTCACAATGTGGTTGAAACAGGAATTTTGCCTACCTAGCAGTTCAACAGCCTGATTTGAGTTTAACCACACCAAACGTTACATCTCACCTATGTGTGAGATTTGGGTCTAAACCCAACACTTGGGTCTCATTGGAGGAGGGCTATAGGCACCACGGGGGACCTCTGTGATACGGCCATGATGTCACCGAGACATACCAGCGCTACCTACAGCTCTTCGCCATCCCACGCGATTCGATTCGTATGTAAGGGGGCACAAACAACGTTGTTTGCTTTCAAGAAAACCTAGGAAAGTTCTACATTCGCTGGTCGAACATTAGACTGTTTGGGATCCCGAAGGAGAAGCGGATAACTTCTACGCCCTGCTCTCTTCCTATTCAAGTCGACATTTGCCTGTTGTAGGAGGAATACAATTTACCTAACTTCCGAAGAATTCCCGCTGCCATACAAAAGATTTAGCGCTGTGCAGCTCACCGAACCATGAAAGCTGAAGACAGAAATTCTAAGAAACGCACCGTCCGCTACGAAGCAATCTCAAAGTAAGAGGCTTTTGTCTGGGCAGAGATAGGTCATAGTGTGTTTGTAACCTTGTTTGTTTTGTTTTTAAGTTTAACTGTAATGTTAACGTGTTATTGTGCATTTTTACAGACCACAGAGTTCCGTTAGTGCTGTGTAAAAATTGCTGTTGTGTTGTTTCATTGCTGTTGTAAGAGTGCTGATCCATGCAGCTATAATAGTGTGTTTAAATCCACCACCGCGAGTAAGGTTGATAAACTGTGCTTTATTAGTTAAAGGTCCAGTGAGCGACTGCCGAATCTGAGTTTGACAGTCAGGTTTCTGTGTGATAAAGTAACAGTTGCTGTATTTTACTGCGGCGGTGAGGGTCTGCCCTGTTTTTAGTGTTTTTATTCTATGTTGATCGGGAGAAGAGAGTTTTGTTCCCAAATCAAATAATAAAGTCCTCAAAAGATTAAAAGTTGTCTTTTTCAGTTTATTCGCTTGCAAGGGAAAAATGCACAACAGATACATCAGTAGTCTGTGGTGAAAGCTTCAACGAAATACAACATTCAACATCATTTTATACCTACAGAGGTTTACGCCCTATATGACCCCTACGCAGGAAGTGTCTAGTCTGGTTTTATCTGGTTCATGCAGGTACGCTCAACTGTGAGTCGGTTGTGGTTTCCATGTTCCTGTTAAACTACCCTTCCGAGAAACAGAGTATGTGAACATGTCTTCATTACCAGAAAACAGAAAACCTTATGTGTTGACATCGGTCTTGCAGGGCCTGCTTTTACTTCTCTATTATACTAAGATGTCACACTATGTTCTTTAAAAACTTTCCATGATGCCAATACATATTTTACCATTACATTGGACCGTTAAATAATCATTGACTCGCCGCCTTTTTTATAGTTTTGCATAGCATAATCACAAACGAGACAATTCCGCCATCTTTCTAGTTTTCTCTCTCCTCCGCCATTTTGTAGGCTCGCGTGGTTACGAGACCACATCTGCCGTTTTGCGTAGCGTAATCACATACGCGATCGCGGCCGCCATTTTGGTAGTTCTCTCTCTCCCTCCCCTTGTTATTGTAATTGTTAGTTTATATTATTGATTTGATCAGTATTGTTAGAAGTAAATCAACTCGGTTATACTTTAAAGAGCAGTTTTCTGAGATTACTTTGTGTATGTGTATTGTGATAATAGCTGGATATCATGGCTTGTGTTTGAATTCAACCTTCACTGTTCACTCTTAATGTGCAATAGTACTTTGACTATGGGCAGTTTGAGTGTCACGGTCTTGGTTTAGTTTGTTTCCCCGTTTTATTTTGCCTCGTGTCCCATGTTGACTTCACTTCCTGCCTTTGTGATTGTGTGCCCTGCCCCTGATTGAATCCTTGTGTGTCTAATCACCTACACCTTCCCAGTGTATTTAAACTCTGTGTGTGTTGGTTCATCCGTTCTGCTCTGCAATACTTCCCGGAATATTCCCTGCTATTCTGTATGTATCTCTCGTGCCTTTTTCAAAATTACCTGATCCTGTTTTGTGCAAAATCTGTGTTTTGCTCGTTCTGTTTTTCCTTGGATTTTGTGTTACATATTTTTTGGAAGTTGTGTTTTTAAAATGTGATATTAAAAATCACCATTTATTTATTCTTCTGCTCCCCGTGTCTCTCTGCATTTGAGTCCATCACCTAGTTTGGTTATTGGTCCCTGATCTCAGGGTGGTGCCCCGTTATTAATATTTGTATTAATGTCAACAATTTAATTTTCATACTTGCTAATAACCAAACAAGCTCCTGCCAGATCCCAACATTACCAGAACATTTTGACACATTGTCGGAATAGTATAGATGCTATTGATATTATAAATGATGCCTTAATTCAATTTAACTGCTGCAGTTTCAGGTTCCTAGTAGTGTGTGTGTGTTGGAGCAGTGGTTCTCAACTGGCCTGGCTGCGGGACCCACCATCACCCCTTAACGACAAGCAGCGACCCAAATTATACACATATATATATATATATATATATATATTCTTCTCATTTCAAGTAAAATAGCGGGTGGATTAAAAAATAAATTACGTAACAGAATTCATTTTAGAAAAATTGACCACTGAATTGCCCTGCAGCTTTAAATTCAGTTAATTCAGGGCGAAATGAAAAAGCCACAATATTATATTTTTCTCATCTTCTAAAAAGAGAAATTAGTGTGGGAAGAATTCACCTATATGAGTCTGTCCAGTCAGAGTCTAATGACTCTGGTCTCTCTGGACATTTTTCTTTTTGGAGATCGTCCTGTGATTTGACTTTCACAACTCTAACGACAATCGTCCTGCTCTGCTATCTCTTTCCTCGTCTCTCCCCCGTGTGTCACGGTGTGTGTACCGTACATCTCACTCGATTCAGGAAACTTGTCAGAATGCCCATATTTTGATTGACAAAGCATCACAAAGCATTGGTCAGTGTTTTTCCTGCACCGCTGAACAAGTGCCGTAAATGCTGGAATAATTCCGCTGCATAAAATAATGACCCACTTTTGGGTCGCGACCCACCAGTTGAGAATCACTGTGTTAGAGCACTGTTTTGGCTTACTTGGAAACTTAAATAGAATCGGTTTTATATAGTAACACCTGTGCTTTTCCTAACATGACAACTGAAAATTTCTGCTGTGAAAAACAACAACTTTATGGGAGCATGTTTTACACCAGTGTCAAGCTAAGCAAATCAAAAAAATTAGAAAATTGGCAGATTACTCAGCGTGACCCCAACATTGGATACATTTTCATTGAGCAGCCAACGTGTCTTAAACAGGCTCCCACAGTTGCTGACATTACATGAAGTTATTTACCTTCAACACAAAGGACTTCTTCGCTGACCAGTTAACCCAAATGATATTTCTATTGTGGGTAATACAGCCAATATGTCAACATTAAATGGAAACGGTCTTCATTTGTTTGCCATTATTATTTAACAGGGCACAATACATTCAATTCAAAAAGATGTTGCCAAAAGCTCACTTGCTCATGTGTTCTCCCTGGGTGGGGGCCCCTCTGGTTTTATACAATTAAAAACCAATGTCATCCCTGCATTCATTGAGTGTGACACATCATTTGTTGTTTTATTGGCAGGACAAAAAGTGCAATTTGAATATTTCGTTCATATTTCGTATCCTAAAAGTCTGTAAATCAAATAAAATCACCTGTTTTCAGGATTGTAAATAAATTCAAACAGGATCAAAATGTTTAGCAACCACGCTGGTCATACCAAAATAACTAGAACAGAATCCATGTGTATTAACTGGATCTAAAGAATAATGCTATCCATCAGTGAGAAAATATGAAATGCTGTACAAAGAAATTATTATAAATCAGTATTTGACAGAGCATTTTACCCACCTTCAAAATTTGTCCACCATCTGGATACCGACGGAGGATATCTTGCAGGTAGTCAATGAAGGACGGAGCTGTAGCCCCAAAGGACGTTCTAAACAAAGAATTAAAGAGTCAGAAACTAGAGTTAAAATTAAAATCAACACAGAGTGAGTCCTCCTGAAGCAATTAAGGTAGGAAGAGATGGGATTTGAGTCAAGTTCAACCAGCATGTATAATGTTTAGCCATGAAGTTCTTTTCTTACTTCTGTACAATACAACAGTGCTTACTAAGGTACAGAATGAAGAGCCTGAATTTACAGCCCATTTAAACAAGATGTTCTTTTCCGTATAAAGGCAATATACAGCCATACACGTTAAACTTCCTCAAAAAAGCAAACTATACAATCCTCGGGCTGGGGATGACATGATTTCAACTCAAATGTTGCTTCACTGCACTTTGGTCAAAATCGCATGTTATTCTCTTGATGGTTCAGTTTGCACATAAAACCTAAAAAGAGAAATGCAACTCACCCAGTTTTTTTCTTGGTCTTTGAACTCATCCTTTCAGGCTCGGAGGCTGTAAGAGAGTCAGAGTACATGGCATTACATTGCAGAACAATTCCATGTTATGGCTGCACCTGCTGCCACACAGCTAATTTAAATGTCAGTAACACTCCTGCACAAATTTAGTTTTCTATCGTTAATTTATCCTTTCGTTGAGTTCATACACATTGCAGGCGAATCAGCAAACAGATGGTACATAGCTTTTGTTTCACACACAACTGTGTTCATACATCATACTCATTTAGTGTTGTTGGCTGTTGTATAGTGCACATATTAGTTAACTTCTAAACAGCAACACTTAAGTTTGTTTTTTGATGACTTTGATGAGGTTGTGGAAATCTTGGCAGACTGGAGCAAAGGATGCACCTCAAACAGCGGAGCCTTTAAATACAGGAAGTGGCCAATTGGAATGTAAAGTGTCCGCCACATCATGGGGGATTTGGGATTCATGGCTTGGAGATTTTGTTTACATCTTATAGTACATTAGTTTCATTGGTGCTTTATTTTTTGGTTAATTACTGAAATATTTAAATGAATAGACTTATTGTCCTGATTCTTATAGTTGTAGTTTAGTGGCGGGTCTTTGTTAAATCTGTGTTATAAAAAATGGTCTGATCAATGCAATGCCACCTGCCCATCAGAAACTAATCATTCACACACACACACGATGGCACAGCCTTCTTCTGATTAGAGGACAAGCCGCTCTACCACCTGAGCCTCAGCCGCCCTTTGTTAGGTCCGAGGTGCATTCCAGTGTTTCCCCTAGGTTTACAGCTTTTTTGGGCGTGCAGCACAGGGCGTGGGCGTGCAGCACAGGGCGTGCAGCACAGGGCGTGGGCGTGCAGCTCAGGTCGTGTACTGTACTTAGCGAAGCGCGCTCTCTGTCCGCTGGTGTGCTCATCTGTGTTTGCGCGCACGTGTCTGTGTGCGCGCGCGCATCGGGGCGGAACTCCGCCGTGCGCGATACAGAGAGCAGAGGAGAATTGTAAACGCGCGACCATGTAGAGACAGAAATGACATGCCGTCGTGTCAATAAGATACATAATATAAGGCTGTTTAGTTTGTTTAATAAAAGAACAAGATATAGACCTGTTCTATAGGAAAGGTAACCTGAAATGACTTCTGTTGTGATCTGGCTCTATATAGAAAACAAAATTAACTCGACCTTCAAGGGGGTGCGGAGGGTGCCGTTGGGGGGGGGCGGGGCGCCCCCCTAATACAATGGTAGGGGAAACACTGCATTCTGACCTCTTTTATAGGCCCAGAACTTGGTTGCTAATTTTGTAAATTGTTTGGTTAATTTTGGGTTAAATAGAATGCAATTTCTTGAGAACCCACCTGTAACTAATCCATCCTGTCAACTCAGTCCCTTACAGTGAGTCTGACTACAAGTTCAAGTTGTTTTCTAAACAAGAACAAATTGTTAAATAGCCTAAAGGAAGAATTTATTCTTTGTATTAATTTTGTATATGTATTTATTCTTTTCTGTATTTGTAGTTTACTCATGTATCTTTACTTCTGTTCGTTTGGCCACATGTAAACTAAGGGTGTGGCTCAGACATTTAGTCAGGACACAGATTACAGATGCACAAGTGGAAACTGATTTATACTCTTTTATTACACAGACGGAATACATTATAACTAAGTTAATGTTTTCTGATCACAAGTTTGTTCATATCAGTAAGATATGTAAAGATATATTCACAAAACAGGTTTATGGAGCTTCGAAAAACCTGATGGTCTTTGCTACATCAACACCGTTTTAGATTAAAGGGAGGTTTCTGGTTTTATTCAGCAAGTAACAAGACAATGTAGCTTAGTCACTTCAGAGGCCCATGCTTGCCTCTGGTAGCATTTACTCCACAACACACCAGCCTTGCAAAAAGCAGGTGCATGTGTTATATTGTAGCACAATCATTTACTGGAGCTTTTCCACATCCAGCCTCACTCTGAATGGTCTCAATTAGGATTTATCTGCCTCACCTGAGGCGCTCACAGCTGTAGTCTAACTAGGGCTACTCTAAAACGGAAATAACAATATAGCAGTATATTGATTTGAAAATACTGAAAAAGTTTGTAACCCTCTCTGGTGGAATTTTAGGCTGATCACACTGTTAACGCCAAACCAGAAAATGGATCCATGCAGAAATTAATATCAGAGTTTATACAAAATAAATACATCAATTAGCTTTCGATGGCATTTGAGCGAAAAGTACAAAAACATTATAAATCCTAATCTCTGAGACTGTTTTCATGAGGAATTAAAATGTTCTTTATTTCGCGGATAGATTTCTCTGGCATTAAATAGTTTCCTCTTTATGTTGGCTATCGTTGTACGCATTTTCCTCCAATAATTACCGTGTATTTAGTTTATTTCTTTACTCTGATATGCTAATCAAATAATACTTATAATGACACATTGGTTAAAACAAACGTAGTTACCTGAGTCATATTTGTGAAGAGTCGCATCAGTTCTGCTGCTTCCAAGTTTGCGAAAGAAAGTAATGATGATACATCAGCTCTGCTATTTATAAAGGCTGATGTCCAACCCCAAAACCACACGTCGTTCTCTTTCTTTTGTTTTCCACACAAGTCGTGTGTCATTCGGACTAAACGAAACTTAACAAATATGCAAGATCAAAGCTAAAGACAGGCCGTTTCTTCTTACATCTACAATGAAACGAAACTATTCAATTTGGAGTTACGAGGCAGTCATCATGTCCGTGGTAAAGTTTCTGAATGCAGCCCACTACCAAATACAACAAATCATAAATCCAATTACAATAATACACAATATTATCATGATGTGTCGGTTGTATCTGTAATGTTGGATTACTAAAGCAAACCTTATTAAGGGAACATTACTAGTCAGTTTAGTTCATATTTTGTGTTTTTCCTCGTGAGCTTTAATGCCTGCACTGACTCTCACGTTAAAGACATTTATTCCTCCTCTCGCTAGATGCTGCTGCAGGCTGCAGCCTGTCATCGGTACAAACCGGGCAGCTTCTTGCAGGAAAACGCAGGACAACAAAAAGCTATACCCTCGTTGTAATCGGGCTGTGTTATTGTGATGTGTTAACTATGCTTACTAGACAATTACGTTCAGTACTTGCAACATTTTCTTAGGAAGAATGAACACGGTACGTAAAATCTTTTGTTTACGTGCTATTTACTCGTATGGAAGGACCCCCATTGTTCAGGGCGACGCCGGGCCTGATCTGTTGTCAAGAAACAGCTAGTGCATTTCTGTTTTTTCTGGTTTGGATGTTACGTTCTGCTTGTTAGGCCAGTTCAACAACCCTCGTAATCAGGTCATCTTTGGTGCTGTCGTGGACACAACACTATGTGGAACTAATAAAAAAAAGACAACGTAATCTGGTTCAGCCTTGATCTGTTGTAATATAGACGCGTCTACCCTCAGCTACACCACTATGAAGCAGAATAATCATGATGTGTTAATCTTTTTCAGATGTTCCTGTGATCTGTCACACAGTGACAACCACTCCCCTCCCACTCTGGATGTAGATTGCACCATGTTGGATAAGACCAGTGATAAAGACCAGCAGACTGGGCACTGCTCAGACTGTGGATGCAGCCTACCACAGCCTGACTCTGTTTCAGCCGACACCCCAGCCCCTCCTAAACAGCAGCGTGTGGACAAAGCAGCCCGTACTTCCAAATGTCCAACGTGCCAGGCGCGCAGCAGCCTCCCTAATGGGCGACGTCCACACCGCCGCCTCCGTCTGGACCCTCACAGCTGCAGCCTGTGCTCCAAAACCTTCATCTCCTCCACCCACCTGGCCCTTCACCTGGCCTCCCACAACAAGGAAAGGAAGTTCAGATGTAGCACCTGTGGCAAGTACTTCCATCAGTCCTCCCACCTGATGGCACACAAGATAATCCACATCGGGGACAGGCCATTTAAATGCCCACAGTGTGGTAAGACCTTCGGCCGAGCCTCACATCTGAAGACCCACCAGCGTCTCCACACGGGTGAAAAGCCCTTCAAGTGCACCTATTGTGACAAGTCGTTCACACAGAAGGCTGGGCTCTTGGCACATGTTCGACTACACACGGGGGAGCAGCCGTACAAGTGTGAGCAGTGTGGTGAGGGTTTCTGCTCTTTGTCACTCCTGCTCTCACACAAGGCCGAGGAGTCGTCCGGCGAGGCCAAACCAGCGTCAGCACCAGCACTGAACCAGCCCCAGAAGACACAGAGCAGCACCGAGGATCTGAACTGTGGCGTCTGCTGCCGAACCTTTGTGCGGTCGTCATACATCCGGCTGCACATACGCCTCAACAAAGGACAGCGGCCTTATCACTGCAAAGTGTGCAACAAGACCTTTGTGAAGCTGGATACGTTTGTGGACCACTGTGATAAACACTTGAGGCAGAAAAGGGATAAAAGTGTGGTAAAGGAGGTTAAATACAAAGTTGTTAAACCTCCCCAGTTTGTTCCACTCTCCAGGCCTCCTCCTCCTGAACCCTTACCCACTCAGCCTTTGTCCTCGGAGGTCAACACACGCTCCAGAGCAAAAGCAAAGAGTAAAACGGAGCCATGACCAAGAGGAGTGCATACACCGAGACAGTGTAGTTGAAACTCTCCAAAATACTGTAATATGATTTATATCAACACAAGTTTACTCACTTTCCAGTTTTGCTTAGAATGATTATTTATTGTGAATGATTATCTTTGTAAATACCACAATGTTCTTTTATAATGTCCATTGTAGCTTATAAGGCTAATTGACATTTGTAACGGTAGCATTTCAGTGGCTCTAACCATTATATTCATGCTTAATGTTTTCTTAAACCCATACAAGCCTAATGGCATGTACTAACAAACGAAAACAAGTGACCTTGTGCTGCTTAAGGGTTTCTTTTTGCTAAAGCTTTGAGCTATTATGGCTGTCTGCTGTTGTAGATCCTCCCCGGAGTGAAGGTGATCGTTGCCAACACAGAGACTAAAGGACCCTTGGGAGACTCCCATCTAGGAGAGGTAAGTCACAACGTCATCTGCGTTTTACAGAGCCGACTTGTTTCACCGTCACCTGTTCCACGTGGATGTGACCCACAATTTACGTGCACTTGTTATCAGGTTACAGTGGACTTTCTGCTGTAAACTAATCTCTAAAACAACGTCATATAAAATCACTTATCGGGTTAAAAAATTAGAACAACCTGGTTTCCTCCAGCTAGATTTCTCTGGTAGAGAGCCGGTTCATCTGCACGTATACACATAAAAAAGTCTCTAATCAGAAGTTTTTACATGTATGGAGGTGCATACATGTAAAAACTGTCAAGTCAAGTCAAGTTTTCAAAGCAGTAAAGAAACACAAAGTTGCAAACATTTTTATTGCAGATGAAGACCAGTGAATACATTATTCTCTTTTTATATAAAAGATGGATAATGGCACACTAGATCCATTACTTCGATCAAAAGCGCGACAGATTTGTATGATCATCTGTGTAACAGTTACCAATTGTTATTATTGTGTGTGTGTGATAGATCTGGGTGAGCAGTCCTCATAATGCCACGGGCTACTACACAGTCTATGGTGAGGAGGCGCTGCACGCTGACCACTTCAACACCAAGCTCAGTTTTGGCGACACCCAGACTGTCTGGGCGAGGACGGGCTACCTGGGCTTCCTGCGGCGCACCGAGCTGATGGATGCCAGTGGAGGTGAGAATCAACAGTGCTCGCTCCAACTCAGTACATTGTTTCGATGTGAGCTGGACTCGTACTTTGATTTTTTGCACCCCTAAAAAATAAAGATATTTTCTACCTTCTGTTTTTCTCTCAAACATCACCTCAAAAGTTGATATATTTAACTTATAAGACATAGATTGACATAATTGAGGTTGTGTGTGTGTGTCTCAGAGCGCCATGACGCCCTCTATGTGGTGGGCTCTCTTGATGAGACTCTGGAGCTGAGGGGAATGAGGTATCACCCAATAGACATCGAGACCTCCGTTATCCGTTCTCACAAGAGCATAGCTGAATGGTGAGAAATTGACATCATTACTTTTATTACTGTTTAATTCAAATTATTCATTATGTAGTCTGACGTGTATTCATTTTATATTCAAAATATAGCTGATCAACATGAATTCTGACTTCTAACTCCTCTCATCTTCCCTTTTCCTCTTCTTCTGTCTTTCCCTTATGCTCACCTCATTTTCTCCTCATGCCATCTTTTCTTTTTATTTGTCTCGCCTTCCTTTTTTTCCTTCCCTACGTGCACCCTCCACCTCCTACTCCCTCCTTCCAGTGCGGTGTTCACGTGGACCAACCTCCTCGTGGTGGTTGTGGAGCTTGAGGGATCGGAGCAGGAGGCCCTGGACCTGGTGGCCCTGGTCACCAACGTTGTCCTGGAGGAGCACTACCTCATCGTAGGAGTGGTGGTGGTGGTCGACCCCGGCGTCATCCCCATCAACTCCAGAGGGGAGAAGCAACGCATGCACCTCAGAGACGGATTCCTGGCCGACCAGCTGGACCCCATATATGTAGCTTACAACATGTGAGGGCCCTGCTGCAGGAGGGTTACCCCTCCACGTGACTCATCACACAAGAAGAAAAAGCAGTAAACGCGGGGCACATAATTGTAGCAGGCCGTATGGCCTCTGCTGAAAGAAAGAAAGCTCTTCTTTCTCTCTCACAGAGGGGGAATATGAAAGAAACGTGGATGCAAAATGGAAAGAAATTCCAGGAGAAATAGGAGCGACACAACCCTCGTTTTTTTTTTCTCCCTGTGATTTCTAGCCTCAACAATTGTTGAAGAGAGTTTTGTATGTATGTATGATAGAGCGTCTGACTCCTTAAACCCGGGACACTCAATAGCAGTACAGCAGGTGGCTAAGGTATGATACTACACTGTGCCATTAACGTAATTTACTTTGTCAATCTCCAATATTCTGAATGTTCGTTGTGTCTGCTATACACTTGTGCCATACAGACAGGACTGACACCAGTACCCTAACCCTGGTTCAAACTAGCTCTAACATGTTTCATGTTCACAGAGCCTCCTGTGCCATTCCAGGTCGTATGTTTTTCATAGAAAAAGTCTATCCCACGTATATATTGTAATTTCCTCTGTGGGAGCAGCTCTTCAGATTACGGCTGCACCCTGAAGTGAACCCTGATATTTGTGTTCAGGCTCAGTTCAGATCATGTTATTGCATCAACAAAGAGGCACACCGCTGTGGTGTTGGAGGGGCAGTTGGTGTTATTTGTTACTCATCCCGGCAGTAGTACTTTAGTTTGTGGTGTCCGTAACAGAACGTGTAGAAATACTGTTGTGGTTTGACTTAATCTTTTCCTTTCTAAATCTGAAATTTGTAACATAGTTATTGTTTTATCTGAACAAAATGCAATATGAGTGATGTGAAAGAAGAATTTTGAATGACTGCAGACAATAAGTGCCGATCGTTCGAAGTCATGAGATGGAGGAATATAATCGTTGCTTACTATTAGCAACGTGCCAAATTATATGAATTAAGCCTTAAGTGTTTTCCAGACGCCTGATCCTATTCCAGCTCCTGTTTAACTCAATTTTGTGAAGTTCATCAGCTGTTGGATAGGAAGGGCAAATGCAGAGGGAGGTTAGGTATGGTAAATCCTGCTCTTATTGCACCCAAAGTCTTTCATCTTTTTGGCTAAGATGAATATACTTGATCATAACATCAGCCACCACAAACACACTTACTCCATAAATATGTTTAATGTCTGTCCCTATTGTTTGTGTTGAATGTGTGTTTTATAGCAACGGTCTGCAATAAGTTGCAGTTGGTATAGGTTTGACGCAGAATGAAAAATGTGAGTTGCATGTACCATATGATGGCAAGTGTTTAATATGCTAGTAACACCTTGACCTCCCACCTGATCCCATTGACTTTGCAAAGATTCACTTCACTGTATGTTGCTTCTTTTTTCTACGTGCACATCCCTTCAGAAACCGGCTCCGGCCCGCTGTAAGTATGTACAGGTTTTATGTAAATTATTAATAGATGGAGACGACAGGAAGCATAACACAATGACTGAATCTGGTATATATGTGAACTTCTCCCTCACAGACAAAACATATTTTAAACTTGTTCTTATGTGTGGACATTGGGAAGACACATGAAAAGCCTTGTAAACATTTTTATAGTAGGAAAGAACAGTGGGAACTTGCCACTTCCGTGATGAGGCGAAGCACACTCCGAGCACAAGGAGAAGACAGTAATGTTGTGGTGACTGCTGAGTCGTCACATCCTCCAGAGCAAACTTTTGTTGTTAACATATGAAAAGATACATTTGTCTGATATATGGTTAGTTGTCATTATTTTCATAACATGATTTCTTAATGAATAAAAAAGTGCTTTTAACTTGAAATGTTTTTCTTCACTGAACATTCAAGTGTCGTCTTTTTTTTAAATGCTACAATTTAAGGTCGTAGTGAAAACATATTTCACTTAAAGCTTCTTGTAAAAAAACGTGCACACCCACCCCCGATTTGTTGGGACAATGAGACGTTAAACACCCACACAGTTCTGAGATCTAATCAGCCAAAATAATTGAAATCTTCTGCACGGGTTTACCGTGGGTGCTTTACAGCTCAATATGAAAATATTACCACAACCTCAGAGTTTTTAGGACTTGTGGTGCAACAGCGAAGCAACTTTTACAGATTCTATATTACTTTGATATATTCTGTCAGTATAGCCTACAGATTTAATAGTATATTTTACTATTGGCTGTACTTAATATTGTAAACCCACCTACCAACTCAGCTACCCACTTAAAAATAAAGAAAATAAAAAAACACAATTATACTTTTTCAGAGAGTGGTAATAGAAAAGGACGAGGAAGTAAACTCACTAGTTATAGTGATACAGTCTCCATCCCTGGCAATAGTTTACTATGATATTTAATAATGTAAAAAACAGGAACTGATGTTTACATGATAAGTATGATGATAGGGTGAGTACTTATAAATGATAACAAACCATAATATTCCATTTTATTTATTTATTCATTCATAAAGACAACTCACAATCATTTCTGTATGTGCCAGTGAGCCAGCTGGTCAATTTTCAACTACAGTCCTTTGGGTGTTTAGATGTTTTGAAACCAATAAGGAAAAAAGTCATACAGAGATTATATTGGTCCTCAGTGAATAGTTATACGTGTTTAAATCATTGTTTTGAGAAAAAAGATATTTGCATATTCAGAAAGTCATACAGTGAATATATTGATCCTAAATTGGTAGTTATAAATGGTACGTTACAAAAACTCAGATTTAAATTTTCATGACAAAGTCATACAGTGCTATTGATCCCGAGTAGTAAACATGATAACATTGCAAAAAACCTGTTTTATTTTCATAACAAATTTGCACAGTGAATACATTTATCCTAAGTAAGTAGTTATAAATGATAACATTGCAAAAAAATCTTTAATATTTTCATTTTTAGGACAAAGTTGTACAGCGATTATATTGGTCCTCTGTGAGTAGTTATAAAAAAAAAAACATTAAAAAGAAAAACATCTTTCATTTCAGAAGTTTCAAAACATAAGCATGTCAGTGATACCATTATTTGTTTATAATAATGTTTCAATATCACGATATGGCTAGCAGCATCTTGACATGTCAAAAAATCTTCAATTGACTCTGCCAACATGACGTGTGTTTGTCTCGAATCCCTAATTCACATACGCCTCTACTTTACTGAGAAGCTCACATGCCTTGTTCAGTGCTGCCATTTCATTCTCTGATTTGAACTGTTCATTTGGAATGTGGGGAAATGGATGATATTTTGGATACTGAGTCTTTTTGGCATCCACTCCCAGAGTCTTCAGATTCTCGACAATTTGAGGCAGAACTCTCAGTTGGAGGTTGTAGAGCGAAACCTTCTTAGCGAGGGCTGAAATGGAGCTGCTGGTGGGATGTTGACCATCTCTTTTAAGCTGTGCAGCTATGAGAGACTTTTCCACTGCTTGATGGATTTTGAACAGACACCACTCTGTGCTCGCCCCACCAATGTCTTTGTAAGCTGCGTTGAGATCACAGCGAGCTTGACGACACCAGCGCTTGGCCTCCTCTTTGTTTGGACTCGGGACATTTTCATTATGGGTCCAAAAGTTGTAGGAATGGTTGCCTTTAGAGAAATTCTCTCGACCATTTCTGTGATGCCTGGCCTCCTGATCCCATTGCTGATAGCAGTTGCTGAAATTTGAGTTCCTGCCTGAATAGGACGAGCCTGCAGTTTTGCCTTTGCCTTTGCCTCTGCTGAGCTCATCAATTTGATTGTGTAAGTATTTGAATGCCTCAGTGGCAAGAAGTTGGCAGTCAGGGTTTTTGTCAGGATGCCATCTAAGGTACAGTCGTTTGATGGCTTTATGCCTCTCCTCCTCAGGAAGCATCCAGATATCTGCCAAACATTTGTCAATTTCTCTTTTGGCTTCGTCAACAGATGCTGGTGAGGATCTTGTAGATGAGGATCTTGTAGATGAGGAACTTGTAGCTGATGGTTTGGAAGAATGGGGCACAGCTCCTGCTAGTGGCACCAGCTCCATGCAAGAAGCTTCAGCAGATGTGCAAGTCCTCCCTCCAGGTTCTGGCTTCTTTTGTCGTTTGAACTGATACAGGTCAAGACAACTAACTTCAATTGGCTCATCTTCTCCAATTTCTATTTTGTATCTTTGTGAATAGGGTCCAGCGTGCCCAGGCAGTTCTTCAACAACAACTGCATAAATGTACTTGTTGTTAGTGTTGTAGCCAACATATTCCCCCTCTTCAAAGTTATTGAGGATGTCCATGTCTAAGGAATCATGCCATTCCTCTGGAATTTCTGATCCAGGGGCTGGTGGATTAAGAAGGACACTTTCAGTTTCAGCACTGTCATGGATCCCATTCTTAGCCAGACAGCTCAGAACATCTTGAAGACTGTCACACATGAGAAGATGTCCGAGGACTAGGAGTTGAGTTGATTCCATTATGTTACCTAAAAGAGCATTAACCTCTTTTGTCAATGTCATATTGATGCCACTTATCACCTTGGGAGCCATGGCATTGTTGTGTTTCAAGTAAAAGGTGCAACCTTGTTGCCCTTTTTTGACAAAAACATCAGTTTCAGTGGCAGTTTTGTTTAGTGGCTGTTTATTCACCCAAAGCTTTGTTTTCAGACTTTTGCAGCAAACAATCTGAATACTGCCAAAAGCCTTCTTGCACATGTCAGTAGCATCCTCTTGTGTCGTTTCTCCTTTAGACTGCTCTCTGATCAGGCAAATTAGTCCATATGTAAATGCTCTTGAGGACAGATGTCTGTCAAACCATCCACTAAATTCACAGTCAGGTTCAAGCTCACAAAGCTGCATGTGTGTTTCCACGAATTTCTCCTCAGTGAATTGAGACAGCATTTTAGGCTTGAAATTCTGAGGCAGTAATTGCAGCAATTGATGATGCTTATATCTGTCACTGTCCAAATGACATTCACTGAGTTTCTCGAGCAACAGGAACTTATTCTCCAGCGCTTCTTCTAACCTTTTGATCTCAAACACTGTGTCATTGTAGTAGATTGTGCATGATGGGTATAGTTTACCATCTACTGCAGGAAGATACAAAGTCTTTACATCGTCAAAGGACTGGTTTCTTTCAGTGTTGATTGACTTGAAAAACTGCTCAACAGCACGTTTCACGGTGTTCTGTTGGTTTGGGTTTAGTTGTTGTTTATCACAGGAATCAGCATAAACTGCTGCCAGAACATTACAATACTGAGCTGCAGTAGGTTTGTCCTTTACACCAATTTTCTTCAAGAAGTCTGCGAACATGACATTCTGCGAAGAAATCTTATACAAATACGGTCTGAACTCGTAGTAGTGAGGGAGTGAAAAAGATGCACAATCAGAAATCACAAGTTCTTTGTCTCTTTCAACCAGCACAACTGGAAGACCAGCTAATGATTGTCCTTCAAACCCGTTTGCTTGCAGATAGGCATACGCACTTCGAAACACCTCAGCACGGGTTTGGATCAACTTGTCAGTTTTACATGGTGACCGACAGATGTTGCTCATGTTCGTGGTTACACAGTGTGAAGGTGGTTGTTCAAGCACTCCTGCATTCTTCATAATTTTCAGGCACTCCGGTGACTTATAAACCGGTAGATGTATAATTGGCATTGAAGACCAAATCAATTCTTGATGCTTAGGATCACTTTCCATCAAAGACCCTCTTATTCCAACAGCAGTTCTCTCAGCAGCAAATGGTTGGTGATAGTTGCACAGTTCTTTTTGAATTTTCACAGGAAAAATGAACTTGATGTCAGCTATGCTCTCCAGAAACTTTCCCCCTTTGTGTTTGTCGTCACTCACTATTTTCAGGGCTGCTTCGAAAATGAGTGATGATTTCTTCTTCAACTCTTCAAGTTGACCGTTTTCTTTTGTTTCTGATTCTACTTGTTGTGCAAAATTGATTATGTCATCTTTTGACACAACATGCTTCATCCCAAGTTCTCTGAGTAAGTCTTTCGGTTTTGTTGTTAGTAGATTTCCTTCAAACATCTCAGTCCAAAATCTCTTAGGCACAAATCTCTCTTGGGGCACCATTTTCTTGTATAGCTCGACACTGTCATCAAAGAAATATGATGCCATCTCCAATCTGCCTTGAGAATTGGGAATTAATTTCACTGTCTTCATTGAGGCGATGATTTTGTCCCTATCCTGAGGGTAACTGAATTGTGGTGTCATTAACAGTTTGAGGCAGTGAAGCAGCTGCATCTCTGTGAGTGTGTGTACAATGGGCAGAATGAACTTCATGAAATAGTCCAAATCAATCAGGGTTTGGATGTCCAATATTTGTGACAGACTGCAGTTCTCTGGATTATTTTGGAGAAAAATGCTGCTGCTGTCGGACAGCATGAACAGATCTGGAAATGTATTTGAATACATGCTGTTGAGGATAAATACCTGTTTAGGCCCATCGATCCTCACTCTGTTACCATGGATTGTTTCAAATAATGGCAACGACTTGAGGTTTCTCTGATACTTTTGCTTGTCTTTGGACTTGGATACTCCAGACTGCAGGGAACACTGTAGCTCTTTCATCTCTTCATTAGAAAGCTTGGAAAACTCTGAGTGCTTAATGTTGACGACCTGGTCCAACACAGAGCTTTTATCTTTCACATCCATAAGTTCTGAGCCTAGAAGTGAAAGAACATGTTGGTCTCCATACGTTGTGAAGAATGCATTGTAAAGCTTCATAAAACCAAGTTTAAAGAGGATGCCTGATATGTCGTTATCTGAGGCAAACTGAATCACACTTGGCATGTCTTTCATTGTTTGCAGAAAGAGCTTGTTGTTTGACCTTGGAAACACAACAGGTAAAATGCAACAGTCACTGAAGAGTTGCCTCACGTCACTTAATGTCAGGCCTTGTTTATCACCACTAGATGTTGCAGGTTTAACTTCACTCATGAAGAACTTCCAAAGCGATTTTAACCACTCCAACATGGTCTCGTTTGGGACATGAAGACCATTGTGTCCATCAACTTCACACTTCTGGAGAAGCTGCTGAATTAACGGCTTCAGATATTCCGCTGCATAGGGAACCGTCAAACTGTTGACAAGACTTAAACTTTGTAGAGCATGAATGTGCTTTATGTTGGTCTGATAATCTGCAAATTGGGCCTCGTGGCCAAAGAACAGACCGTCATATCTTGATATCAGTTTAGGAGATTTGGAGTTAAACACTCTCAAAACTTTATCTCTCGTGAGAAGAAGTGGTAGCCCATCGAGTAAACTGGAGTTGTCCTTGGTGACCTTTTTCAAGTCCAAACCATTTAAGCAGAAACTCAAGAGCTTTGAAAATCTTGTTTCATCTCTGATCAGAGTGGCAGTTATGGGCAACGGTAACTGCTCATCTGTTTGGGTTGGGTCATTGAGGGGTTTTTCTCTCAGGAAAGTCTGGACAGTTGAAGGATTCACATCTTTCACTTCAATGTCAGCGGATCTGAAACTTCTCCAAACTTGTTGCATGGAAGGCGGAACCAATGTCATTCCAAGATCTTCCAAAATGGGATGGATCTCATCACTTGCTGAGTGTGTCAGGTAAGGTGCCTTAGTTGTCTCAGTTTCTCTGACGTTACACCAGTCAAGGGAGTACTGCATAACTTTTCGGCGTGCAATTATTTGTGTGAAACTCCTCATCACTGGAATCACATCAAGGCCTCTTTCTTTGATTGATCTGTATACCTCATGTATCATTTCATGCCATTCTTGGCCAACATCTTTGGACACAGTTGGCCAAAAACATATATACCATGAGGTAATATGTTCAGAATGGACTTTCTTTTTCGCAATGCCACAGCTGATGTAATGAAGGAGATCTGCATACAGTGGAGCAATGACACTCTGGCTCAAAGATTCATTCCAGATAGATTTACAACTCTGCCCATCTTCTTTCCAAAGGCTTCTCCTGGCAGAATCTACCTCAAAGTTTGCATTGATGTGCACTGGCAGTCCAGTATTCCCTGGCAAAGGAAGTGAACAAAAGGCTTGTCCATTAAAATCCATAGGGCTGGATAGTGCTCGATCTGACCTCACAAGCGCTGCTATGGCTACTTGGGGAAGTTTGTCTGATAGTGTTAGCTCTCTGTCACCATTGTTTTTAAATGAGCCAAACTGTTCCGCAATAATCCATGTAGTTTGTCTTTTCTTGGAGGTTGAAATCAAGGTTTCATAAATAGCCTTGTCTGCCGTTGTTGCTTTGTCAGATTGCAGCGCATTTTGTTGAAGTTTTACAAAAGCCTCTTTTCTTTCTCTGCATTCCTCTGGTACCCTTTTTTCAACCACAAAGATGGTTTCAAGTTTCCCTGAATGTTCCTTGATTTCATGGAGTGTTATTTTGCAGATGTTTTTCAGAAACAGAATTAGTCCTTCGGGATCTTCAGAGAGTGCAGAGCATAGTTCTTCCATATCCTCGTCAGTGACTCCCTTCTGGGATATTTTAGAGTCGTTTGCCATGGTACCCATCCTTAGAGGTAGTCTGAACATGGTGCCTTCTTTAAGAGAAAATTGGTCTGGAAGAAAAGATTCGTAGACATCCATGTACATGTTCTTGAAATTGTCAGCTAGTTTATAGCCAGTGCCAGATAGTGGTTTGTCTGAATAACTTTCAATGTATTTCTGATTGGGATCAGAAATGCAGAGTATTTCATCTCCAGTGAGGATTGAGGGGCAGTCAGTCAGATGGTAAACAGAGTTGAATCCTACTCCGTATTTTCCTATCTTCCCTGGTGAGTTGTGCTTTCCTCCTTCTCCCAGCTGTTGAATGCCAGCCAGGTCAGTGTCAGAAAACACTTTGTTGTTGAACACACACAGTGCTGGACCCTGCAGCTGGTTCCATTTCTTCCCAAATGTTTTTTTTTTGCCATGATGTCTTTTGTCCCAAACAAAGTGAATTTCTGTTGCCTCTGCATCATCAGCATTTTGAATAAGCTCTTTGAGGATATCCTTCTTAGCTGGATAGGCTGAAATTATGTTTTTAATTCGAACGGTTAGTTGTTCCTGCTGTTCAAACTGAAAAGCAAATGGTGAAATGGTCTCAACTTCGCAGTTTTGGAGGGCATGATGCCTGGTAGTTTTGATTCCAAAGTGGCGTGCCAAAACACGGGGGATAAGCTCGTGACATAATGCAACACCTGCAGCGACTGGCATCCATGGGCTGTCATTGTAAAATATCTCACTTGCAGGTTGTAAAACACCTTGTTCGTTGGGTATGAGATAGTCAATAGTTGTTTTCTCTTTTGGCTCATATATCCCTTCTTTGAGAATTGTGAGGCAAATTGTTAGATCACTCTTTGGCAGGGTCTTGTTACCATGTTGAGAGTGCAGTTCCTGGAGCACATTTTGAAACTGACTGGTTGCAAAATATTTTTCAACACCTACACTTTCCCAGAGCCTCCTGAAACCATTGAAGGCAGTTGGAAGAACGTAGAGATAGGGTTTTGCTTCAAATTGCCCATTTTCAGCTACACAATTCACATTTACAAACGTACTGCCAACAAGAATGAATGGGAATGAATTTGCCGTCTGTGAAATGAAAGTGGAATCCCCAGAATCACTGAGCCACTGATCCAGGAACTTATAGCATTCAGATGCTATTTTGTGAAGCATGGATGCGTCAATGGATTCAGATTGCTCACATGCTTCTTGCAGCTGCTGAAGCACTTCCTCAGGACTTGGGCTGTCATGAACTCCCAAAATGTGCAGGACTGGATCATTATTGTGCATTTTCAGATTGGTATGATCAAGCACATGTTGTGTCATGTTAACGAGTAGGGAGCATTTGCCAATGAAAATATCAGTGGGTTTTTGAAATGTTACATTTCTGTCGATTTTTGTGTCACCGGGGGAAAATGCTGGGAGAAATTCAGTCATCTTTAGCGTTTCCCAGTGGGGAGAGTCTTCGTCATTCGTGTGACTCTTCATAAGTTCAAGAAGGCAATTCAAATGCCCATATGCCTTCTTTTTGTCTGTGCTCCAGGTTTTGGGGATTGTGCCTGCTTTCTGTGTGATGTCTTCCAGTGGGAGATCATCATTTGTCATTCCAAGTTCCAACAAGCGTTGAATCCTTTTGGGGGAGCAAAAGTCATTTTTGGTCCCACCAAGCAAGCGTCCCTCTTCTATTTCAAAAAGACAGGACACTCTCCCTGACGGATTCACAAGTTTCCTGATAAGCTGGAGCTGTCCACCTTTTGTGGGGATGCATGGATAGCAGACCAGTAGTTTGTCAATGTCTTTGTTATTTAGGTCAATAGCATGCAGCACAAGAGTATCTCTACTCTTAGAATCCATGGTAGTAAGGTTTTTAAACACTACTTCTTGGTAAAACATGTCCCAGTTCCATGTTCTCTCCTGTAAAGCTTTCTCAAGGCCAGACTGTTTGAAGCCATTTCTCAACCACAGTGGAAGAGGAACAACATAGTTGGGTGCTTTTACATGTTCCTTGCATACCTTCACTGCAAGTGCACTGATGTCCTTATCCTCTTCGATGCTCTCATGTAGAAATATGGCATTGTTAATTGAGCACCAATGTTCTCCATCACTAAAGAGCGCTGGGCCAATAGAGTGCTGAGCAATGGTGGAGTACAATGCATCAACCAAAGGCTTGAAAGTTTCACTCACTTTCTCTCTATCAGGCCAAAATGTGTGATAGCAGTAAGGTTCTAGTTGCTTGTTTTCAGACATTTTCTTTAGTGCCAAAAGTGCAGTAACATATGCCGTCACTACTGGATCCTGAAGAAGGGCTTTGTTCCAGTCATGTTTCAACCCACTCTCCCACAGACCTTTTCGGTTACTTGTCACAGCAAATGTTCCATTTACATTGACTGGAAGACCTGTGTGAATGGAAAGAGGGAGGAAGCAAAATGCCTGTCCGACAAGATCTGTTTGTAATGAGGCCAGTTTCCCAGTTTCTGGATCATTTTGCAAAGGCACAGCAATCCCCCCGATGGGCAAAGAGAACCTGGCTTGCTTGTTTTCTTTAAGGGCCATTTGCAACGACCGATGTGTCCCAAAGCAGTTGTATAGTAGCCAGGGCTGGACTTCAGTTACACCAGATTGCTGACTAGTTATTTGGACAATGTTGACTGTGCCGCAGTCAATGACTTCTTCGCATTTTCCATCAAGTTTCATCAATGATTTCTCAGCTTCATGTTGCTTTGACAAATTGGTTTCATCAGTAATCCTCATTGTACACACAGTGGTTTTGGAGACAGTGAGGACGGTTTCTATTTCGTCATCTCTTGGCGGAGTTGATACATTGTTTGAGATACGTTGTAGAGACAATGTATTGATGTTCTTCAAAAACAGCAGGTGTGTTTGTGAATTGTTAGTAAAGTGCTGTTGAAAACTGATGATATCGTCTTTTTGATACACCTTTGAACTTATTTCTGACTTGAAAGCCTCTTCTTCAGTTCGGAAAGGTAGTCTGATCAGAGTGCCTGGATAGGGCTCAGGGGGACTTTGTCTGCTGAAATTACAATCAAAAATGCGTTCATATGGTCCAAACTGACCAGGAAAGCAATGAAAAAGTCGTTTCTGAGAGAGATCCAGCTTGATTCCAGGATTTGTATTAACTTTGATGTGCTTCTTGAGGTGTGTCACATTTGGATCAAGTATGAGAAGACTGTTGCCACTGAGGATAGAAGGAACATCTGTCACATGATACACAGTATTGAATCCAAGTCCAAACTTTCCAATTTTTTGCACCTTGTTTTCCTTCGAGGCAGAACCAACTCTGACAACATTTTTCCAATCCTCAGCTGTGAACTGCTCATTATTAAATGCCCAAAGGCAAGGTCCTTGACAAAGAGTCATGTCAGGGTCAATGAGACTTTCAGGGCTATATTTGTGTACTCTGAAATCCACCAAGAATTTGCAGGCATCTGCCCCAGCATCCTCTGCATTTTGAATGAGCTCTTTGAAGATGTCACTTTCTTCATCATACTCTTTAAGAATGTTTTTTATCCTCATTGTTATCGGTTCAGATTGTCCACACTGTTCTATTCCCACTAACTCTGGATCAAGGATGTGGGTACTGAGAAATCGGATGTTAAACCATTCAGCAGCTGCTTTTGGGATTTCTTCATGTACAACATGAATTTCCTCCTCGCTGTACTTAAGCTCTTTCAACCCATTTTTGCTGACATCACAGAAGACTGCGGTTGACAGTGGTTTTAGGGTATGTTGTTCACCCTCTATGAGGACTGGCACTGGGATGTCATCCTGAACTGTCTTCTTCTCTCTCCACAGCCAGTTAAGAATTTCTACTGACACCTTTACCTCAGAGGCATTTGCAAATGGCTGTTGCCTTTCTTCAATGGTTTTCTGGATGGAATAAAGAATACCAATAATTTCTTCATCTGAAAGCGACATTCTCAGGCCAAACTCTCGGAGCAAGTTCTTGTATGGCCGAAATTCATTCGGCACCTTCCCAATGTAAGAGCTCAGATCAAGATTGGGTGGGTAGTCTAGAACCAGATCCTGCAGTGATACAAACTGGTTGTGGCTCCACAGCCAGGGTGTGTCCTTGTTCATCTTTGTTGAATATACAGAAATGTGGTCTTGCATGTGTTTGTAAATGCTATGCAACTCCGTTTTGAAATCCGCATTTGTGTCAGGATCAGACATTTCCTTTGCTTTTGATGTCAAGACTGACAAATTCTCTATCACTTTTTCAGGTGGGGGCAGGCATTTGAGACCAAGTTGGCTGCTCATTCTGTCACTGAACTTTTCCACCAGAGGCATCACATGCCCAACAATGTTCTTGTACACAGAATCTCTTATTTCATCCGGGCAGAAGAAAAAACTTGTCTGGTAAAAATTACCAGGATTAGGACATGGGATCCATTTTAGCATCTTGAGGCGATGAAGCTGCTCATGAGAAAACTTTGAGAGTAGATCATTCGTGTCCAACATCTCCAAGAGCACCTGAGCTCTATTGAGAGCTTCAGTTTGAGAATCTGCATGACGTCTATCAATCAGTGTGGCGGCTTGAAGCAAGTGCTCAGGTGACACATCTACTTCTTTATGTAGCAATCCGAGATCTGTTAGGCTTTGAAGCATCTGTGGTGTGTGAGTGTATGAAGGTGGGGGGAAGAAATCGGACTCAAAAATGACTTTAAAGTTTTCAATTCTTGGATCAAAAAAGCTTGAGGTCTTTTTCAGATTTCCATTCACTTCAATGAAGCTCAAGTCCTTACATCTGCGTTTCAAGATCTGATTTTGAGAGAAAAGGATATCACCATGCTGTAAAATCCAAGTCATGATTTTCTTAGTGTCTTCTTTTCTGCAAGTCCCCCTCTCGATACAATCAATGAGAAGATTGGTCGCGTCAGCGGTGCTCAAGAGATTAACTTTGAGCAGCTGTAACAGTCTGCGATCAGCCTCAGTTGCACACTTCACAACGGAATCGGGCATAGGGAACTCTGCTGGTACCGTTAGACCAGAAATTAGAAGCACAGCCTGTTTTGATTGAGCTGCAACACAGGAACCTTTCATGGTCTGAAACAGAGGCAACTTTGAGAGTAAATCTTTCTCAGTGGTTGAGAGAGAATCCACACGAGAATCCAGATGAGAGAGATAATCTTTCAGTTCTTCTCGTGCTTTGTAAGACGCAGTCTTGAATTCTCTGATGAGATCCTGAGAATCTAAATTTGCCAAGACCTTCATGACACTCCTTGGAGATGGGCACAGCACATACGAGTCAAGGTCTTTGTGTGTGAGCCAATCGTTTCCTCTCACCACTGTGCCACCGACTTTGTTCACCAACTGAGTTATTTGTTCTGGCAAGTTCATCTGCTTGCTTTTCTGAAAAATTAGGGTTGTTTGCTGCTCTAGTCTTGCTAGTGACACAGGCTGACTGACAGAGAGGGGACTGACTGGTATTAATGGAATTCCAGTGAATCTACTTAACTCTTTGAAGTGAGTGTTGAGAAATTTCCAGAATTCTTGGAGCCATTCTAAAGGTGGATGTTGGCTGCTGCTGCTGATGTCCCAGGTAACAAGCCCCGTCTTCATCTGCTTCCAGTCCTGTGGCAAATACCTCCTTGTATATTCGGCAACATGGTCTGCTTTAATGTTGATGACCTTGAAGAAATCTGAAAAATAGATTAAAAAAAATATATATATACATAAATGCTTGTGTAGTGTGAAAACATGCAGATCACGGATTTAACTAACTTTCAAATCACTTTACTATAAAATGACATTTCCTACTTTGTCTGGCCAGTTCTTTCAGGTAGGTACTGCAGGCTGGATTGAGATCATCTGGGATGAAGAGGTGTTTGCAGCATGGTAGCAAGACTCTGCACAGAAGATAAGTTTGTTCATTGTGCATGTAACAAAAACGAGGACATTGGCATATAATCTTGGTGTACATTGAGTGACCAAATATTTATTCTTTTACAATCTAAACAGAAATAAATAATAGTAATTGTCAAATAATATACTGAAGCAAGTGTGAGCCAATCAATACAAATGATCCTAGGTTTGGCTTTGGGGAACTGCCGCCAACATTTGACAACTTAGTATGTAATAGCTTTACTAGCTTGTGATGTAATTGCTTTAGTTTAAATTACATTAAATTATTCTAAACTTCTGTTAATCTATTTAATATCTAGACTGTAAAGAGAATGAAGCCAAAAATTAAAAACCTACCTTGGAAATTCTTTGCTGTCAATTAAAGCAGTGTCCTCCTCTTTGTTTGAGAAAGATCTGAAAGAGCCATCGTTGAGTGGAAGTAGCTGAAGACCCTCGAGTTCTCTGTATTTGCCATCACTTAAGACATATTCCAAAAGCCAGAGTTTGTCGTCTTTAGAGATGATGTGCACCCTACGGAGAATGTCCCTTAGGAAAGTTGGAGTCACATGTTTTAGGGTGTTGAGGTGTGGATAGGCCTCCTTTATAGCTCTTGCAACACTACCTGGCAAAGTGACAAGATTTTCTCCACATGAAACCAAAGTCCTTTTAATGGCGGCCAATATGTCAGGGCTTGTTGGTCCATTACAGGGGAACACGGCTTCTGATAGAGTGATGAACTCTCTTTCATCTTTGGCAAGAGAGAGGACAGCCACATTCTGTTGGAATAAGTGATGAAAAACATCCAGAGCAACGGCATGCCATTTGTCTTTGTGCTTTATCTGGGCGATATCTGGCCAAAGATCGTACACGGAAGAGACAGGCAGAATAGATTCTTGGGCAAGTTTGATAGCATCTTGCATGATCATGAGGTATGCCTGTGGGAGCACCTCCTTCATCAGCAATTCATTCCACACAGCATGTTCGTCATGTTTCTGGTCTTCCTCTTGCCACTTGATGTGTCTTCTGTTGTCTGTGAGGCCAAAGCACGCGTTGATATAAACTGGGAGTCCCGTCTTGTTGGATTCATTGTTTGGGAGAGGAAGAAAGCAGCTCAGTCTACTCTCACGACAGTCTCTCCTCTCACCACAAGGGAATGCTAAGTCAACTTGAGGGAAAAAGCTCAACTTTTTTGCAAGTGAATCAAGATTTTCCACATTGCCTTCTTTCATGGTACATGTTGTCACAAGCCACTTTGTTTCTTTTTGGTCCTCTGAGTTGAGGGTTATCAATTTGAACCTTGTTGAACCCTTGACGATTGACTCCTCTTCTGACTCCAGAATGACATCTGTGGGGACTGAGGAGTTCACTTCAAGTCTGGTGTTAACAGTGCCATGTACATCGATATGTATCAAGGACACAGAGGTCACATTTTTCAGGAACAGAAGGCTCAAGTCTGCATCCATAATGAAGCTATCAAAAAGATCAACCACCTTGTTAGAGTCATATAGATTATCTGAAATATCTGATGCCTTATTGCGCAAGGGGAACCTGAAAATTGACCCGTCAAAGTGCTGATCCTCCATGATGACTTTTGACCATTCTTGTTTGCTTACAAGTGAAACTATATCTCGAAAGGGTTGGAACTGATCATGCATAGTAGTTAGAGCTTCTTGGTGTTTTGCATCATCCAACGACCACAGAAAACCCCTCTCCCTTTCTCCAAATATTGTTTCTTGGGGGTCCATCATGCCAAGGTGCTCTGAACTGAATATACTTGGCACATCTGTGAATGAAGTAAAACAGATATTGCCCCATTAATTTATTACGCATGTTCTCTAAAGACAAAAACTCAAACTAAGACTATTCGGTATACAAGTGTATCTGTACATATTTTCACCTGTTATGTGGTAAACAGAGTTGAAGCCGATTCCAAACCTCCCGACTTTGTTTGGGTCATTGCGCTTGCCACTCCGCCCTGCCATCTGAATTCCCTTCCAGTCATCCTCAGTGAACGCTGCATTGTTGTAGGCGTAGAGAGCAGGACCTTTGCAAACACAATAATAATTTAATGCATTTGTGTTCATTAATTTTTTCAATTTGGTGATTCCTGACAATAATAGGAAACACTATCTAGAGAGCTGGCTAACATTACCCTCCTGAATATTATTAAATATCATCAACAATTTAATGTTTTTTTAGTTATGGATAACAGAAATGCTCTACTACAATCAAATACTTGTAGAATAAATGTAGAATTCCTCCAGCTGGGCACCAATGTGAGTTCAGTGACATAATGACCCTTACTTCTTCTATAGGTTCCTTACACTGCAGCAGGAAGTAAACTAGGACACATTAAGAATGTTTACGTTAAAAAGTGTGAAATGTTCTATAACTGCTGATGTTGAAGTCGATCCCAGCATCCATTGAGTGAGGTACAATGGTTTAAGAGGCTGAGGTTGAACACATATAATCAGTAGACATGAAGCAATTTCTGCCAGACGGTCTCAATATTGTAAAGTGTTGACTAAAATAGGAACATTTCTTTTAATATCCTAATATGGTGACCACAGTCTATTGTAAATTTAGAGAAATTTAGAAAAGACATCCTTATTTCTGCTGATTATAAATGATTTAGCATATTAGAACCTAATGCTATCCTATCAAGTGATCATAAGAACAAAGTTTGTGTCAGGTCGCCAGAAAATGTATTGTCAAGATGAAAAATGATTTTGTTTTAATGAATAAAACATTACACTTTTCCTCTTTGGTAAAACAACCTGGACTATGGGAGGAAACCCACATGACAACAACAATCGCATACAAACTCCAGGGCTGACATTTGATTTCTGGTTTACAATATTTGCCTCTATTTGCTCTTTTTATCAATTTCATCATGTACATTTTTGTTGAAAAATACATCACGACTGTTGTTGAAAACCTCGAGCATGGGTTTTCTCTGAAGATGCTACATACCTTGGTATTCTCCCAATTCATTGGTCCAAAGGCTCTCAGTTCCATAGCTTCTCTCATCATGGATGAAAACCACTTCCGTGGCTTGAGCATCATCTGCATTTTGAATCAGCTCCTGTTGCCAGATAAAAACAATAACCATTAGAGCTTAGCAGACCAAATCTAACACTCAAGGATTACCACGTTCCTCTGCACAACTGCCACTGTGCCAAGCTCCAAATCTGGGCAACATAAGAGTATAGTTAAAGCCCCAGCACACCCTTAGTCCAACTACAGGTGTTTTCACTTCAACTATGTTGCCTAATTCGACCTCGTCTCAGGACTGTGTGGGCGTGTACAAACTATGCTTGATTGACATCTCCCTCACTTTTCTGGTGTTTTGTTTAATCTGTTTGGGTGGGATACCCATTCCCCTTTATCGTTCTCATTAGTCCATAGTGCTTTCCACAAGACTGAGGGTCTAATCAGCGAGAGTAATTCAAAACACCTTTGTGGGCGTGCAGAGTGCCACTTTAATAAGACTGAGAAATTGATAGACTATCAATATTACATGGAGTTACCAGTTGATTTATTACACCCAACAAGGCTAAACCTAATAAAATCAAATTCAGTGGCTCAGTCATAAATGTGGTTTATTATGTTCAGTTTTGTTGACATTGCCTCAGAAAGTCATTTCTGGTCATTTTTCAGGGTGTAGTTTGTAGTGTTGTTGAATTGTATCAACTTATATCTATATATAATTTTATGATGAATGGAACTGGTATCTCAGGTGTATAGTCAAATGGAAAAGGACTCCAATGTTTGAGTCAATTAACAAGAAGCAATCCAGTGTTAACATGTGTTGATAATAACTGTTTTACCAGTGCCTTTTTTACTGTTGGGACTTCACAATGTGGTTGAAACTAAGGAATTTTGCCGACCTAGCAGTTCCAACAGCCTGATTTGAGTTTAACCACACCAAACCACACCAGACAGTAAATCTCATCTATGTGTGAGATTTGGGTCTAAACCCAACACTTGGGTCTCATTAGAGGAGGGCTATAGGCACCAAGGGGGACCTCTGTGATACGGCCATGATGTCACTGAGACATATCAGCGCTACCTACAGCTCTTCGCCATCCCAAGCGATTCGATTCGTATGTAAGGGGGCACAAACAACGTTGTTTGCTTTCAAGAAAACCTAGGAAAGTTCTACATTCGCTGGTCGAACAATAGACTGTTTTGGATCCAGGAGGAGAAGCGGATAACTTGCCCTGTACTCCGCCTACTTTAACCTGCAGAAGGAAGATTCACAGAATCTTCAGAGGAAGAGAAGGATAACTTCTACGCCCTGCTCTCTTCCTATTCAAGTCGACATTTGCCTGTTGTAGGAGGAATACATGTCACCTAACTTCCGAAGAATTCCCACTGCCATACAAAAGATTTATCGCCGCGCAGCTCACCGAACCACTAAAGCTGAAGACAGAAATTCTAAGAAACGCACCGGCCGCTACGAAGCAATCTCAAAGTAAGAGGCTTTTGTCTGGGCAGAGATAGGTCATAGTGTGTTTGTAACCTTGTTTGTTTTGTTTTTAAGTTTAACTGTAATGTTAACGTGTTATTGTGCATTTTTACAGACCACGAGTTCCGTTAGTGCTGTGTAAAAATTACCGGTACTGTTGTGTCGTCTCAATGCTGTTGTAAGAGTGCTGCTTCATGCAGCTATAATAGTGTTGTGTTTAAATTCACCACCACGAGTAAGGTTGATAAACTGTGCTTTATTAGTTAAAGCCAGTGGTGGGCCATCAGGGCCTTCAAGGCCTTCTCTGCTGGCCTAAACAGAATCACAAAGTTATAGCTATTTTATAATTTTTCTTAAATACACTACATGTATTATAATTTATAAAAATATTTTTCCCATTATCTTATTTTGTCATTGCACAGCTACTGTCTTCCTCAGTTGCTCTGCTTCCAGTGCAGCTTGTTTTAAGTAGAGCTTTTATCCAATCTGATTTCACCCGTGTCTCTAGGTAAGAATCAGAATCAGAATCAGCTCAATTGGCCATGTATGCATACGCATACATGGAATTTGTCTCCGGTTTCCACTCCGCTCTCAATGTACATACACTATTTTACAATAAACAAGAAAAAATATATAAAGAATAAAAAAGGGCAGCAAAAAAGTAGAACAGATGTAGGTATAAACATTTAACAGCTATATACAATATAAGTATAAATATATATTTAAAAAAAAATGTATATATATATATATATACACACACGTGAAGAGAGGCCCGAGGCCTGCAGACTCACAAGTGAATCCCTTTGCAGTTTAAGTGAATGGGGACGATGTTGATTGTCATAGTGTTCAACCAATCAGATCTTTAGTTTGACATGTTGGGCGTATTCTTTGACGTGCCAGAGCCTGCTAGCTGGCCTACAACTACATCAGCATTACGTGCAGCTCAGTTTCCAGGTGCAGCTCTGCAGTGAGGTGCAGCGTGTGCTGTGATTGGTCAGTGGGCGAGCACGTGACTATTGTGAAACGAAACTTAAAATAGCCATCAGAGGCTTAGTTGGAGTAGTAAGAGTTCAAATTGAAAGATATGGAAGAAATGACATTTATTTTTACCTAGCTTTGTTTTTTTTAACACTCAATGGCTGAAGGAGGAGGAGAAACAGATTTGTGAGTTGGGATTTAACCATGGGATTAAACTCTTTGTCAACAAAGAAAGGATGATGGAGTTTGTCTTTAAGTGAACAGCATTCGGTAAGTCAACTGTGTTTGTTTTTTTACATCTAATATCTGAATGGCCCTCGAGTGTGTAGCAGAATGCGTGTTCCGCTGCAGTGTTGCTTGATTGATTTGTCATGCTTTGTTGTCATATTTATATATATAGATATGTGTCTGGTTCTTGTGAGTTTGTTGTTGTCATTGTGTTCATTATATAGATTTGGACTATATGCATTGTCCATTAATTACGAAGCATACCGTCATGCGCAGAGTTATTGTTTGTTAAGCTAGTTTAGCCTAGTGTAATGGAAAAATATTATCATGGAAAGTTTTGAAAGATGTTGTACAACTAATGGGAAAAGACAGCAGTCTTGCAAAAGCAGTTAATTAGTTCATGAAACCAGAGCCCTGTTCTTCAAGGCCGATCACATGCACCCACACGAGAGGAAGAAACAGAAACCCATTATTCCCAATCTCAGTATGAACTGACTCCCAGTTGAACGCACCTGGCAGACTCCAGATAATGAGCAGATCAAGACAGCCTGTGTTAAAAGACCTATACTCCCCTATGAATGATTTATCTAAAGGCGTGAACCTCTGTATGCATAAAATGATGTTGAATGTTGAACTTAGTCGAAGTTTTATACCACAGACTGCTGAACACGTATTCTGTTGTATACTCTTCCCTTGCAAGCGAATAAACAGAACAAGACAATTTTGAATCTTCTGAAGACTTTATTATTGAATTTATTATTATTTGTGAACAAAACTCTTCTCCCAATTAACATAGAAATCTTCCATAACACTAGCTTCTCAGAAGTGCGGGGCACCGAAAACATTATATTTCCCACAATTTAAGCTTCTGCATTTTCCAAATGCACTAGTATTACTCAAACGTATTGTTCGGTTTGTAAGCCTCGTACCGAACGGTTTAATACGAATATGTGTATTATTAAACTCCTAGAAACAAATAACCGTAGCTGTGGCGCCATCATGAGGTTATTAGGTGGTGTTTCAGCTGCAAGACAGCACTGAAGGCCCAGGTATAAAATGCACGGCCCGCCACTGGTTAAAGGTCCAGTGCCGCGACTTCCGAATCTGAGTTTGCCAGTCAGGTTTCTGTGTGATAAAGTAACAGTTGCTGTATTTTACTGCGGCGGTGAGGGTCTGCCTTGTTTTTAGTGTTTTTATTGTCCTTATTGTTTAAACTAACCCACATACACACATATAGGTTGTGTTGTTATGCTCATCTCAGACGCATGTGGTGTGTAAGCACGGCATGTATTGCGTGCCTCATTGGACTGTTAAATAATCGACTCGCCGCCATTTTTGTAGTTTTGCATAGCGTAATCACATACGAGACACTTCCGCCATCTTTGTAGTTTTCTCTCTCCTCCGCCATTTTGTAGTCTCGCGTGGTTACGAGATCACATCCGCCATTTTGTAGTTTTGCGTAGCGTAATCACATACGCGATCGCGGCTGCCATTTTGGTAGTTCTCTCTCCCTCCCCTTGTTATTGTATAGTAGTTGTTAGTATATATTATTGACTTGATCAGTATTGTTAGAAGTAAATAAACTCGGTTATACTTTAAAGAGCAGTTTTCTGAGATTACTTTGTGTATGTGTATTGTGATAATAGCTGGATATCGTGGCTTGTGTTTGAATTCAACCTTCACTGTTCACTCTTAATGTGGAATAGTACTTTGACTATGGGCAGTTTTGAGTGTCACTGTCTTGGTTTAGTTTGTTTCCGTGTTTTATTTCACCTCGTGTCCCATGTTGACTTCACTTCCTGCCTTTGTATGTTTTCCCGCCTTTGCCCTGCCCCTGATTGAATCCTTGTGTGTCTAATCACATACACCTGTGAGGAATTAGAGTTAGAAGTGTTTTTTAGTAGGATTTATAGCACCCCTAGTGGTGGATAGTAAAATGTAGGAAGCATGTGGAATGCCACCTTATGCTTGTAAAAAATGTCACAAGAATACTTACCAAATGTATAATATGTTTACTATAGAAGTGTTGAACCATAAAAGACAATCATTGAATGTATTAAACTGTAAAGAATAGTCAATAGGCACAGACAGGGATTTTCAGGGACCACCATGACCAGAGCAGGAAGTGGACGCTGGGCCTAACAGAGGGACGCACGCGCAGAAGGAGCAACAGACCAAAGCCAATAGGTCACGCGAGGAGGAGTCAGCTGGACTTAAGCCAATTGTAATTGAGACAGACATTTTGTGGATGCTTTACGGACTATGAAAGGAGATTCAAAGGAAGAATTCGGTCAGTTCATCACATTTCATCCTGTAGGTATCAAGCTTCCTGGTTGGAGCGTGTGTGAACTCTTTTCCACGGATCATATTTCTATCGATAGTGTAATTCACTTTGCAATTGTTTTAGCTTCTGTAAGATTAAATACCATTGATCATAATTTTAACCGGCTGAGTTTTTGGCATGGCTGGAAGACGTGCGGCTCTCCCACAGTTCCGAGAGGTTCCTGAACCTAACACACCTTCCCAGTGTATTTAAACCCTGTGTTCCCCTGTCTCTGTGTTGGTTCGGCCGTTCTGCTCAGCTATACTTCCCGGAATGTTCTCTGCTATCCTGTATGTATCCCTTGTACCTTTTTCCAAATTACCTGATCCCGTTTAGTGTTTTGCCTGTTCTGGTTTTCCTTGAATTTTTTGTTACACATTTTTGGACTTTTGGAAATTGGGTTTTTAACATTTTCTTGGTTATTGAAAATCACCATTTATTCATTCTTCTGCTCCCCATGTCTCTCTGCATTTGGGTCCATCACCTAGTTTGGTTATTGGTCCCTGATCTCAGGGTGGTGCCCCGTTATTAATAATTTTATTAATGTCAACAATTTAGTTTTCATACTTGCTGATAACCAAACAAGCGCCTGCCAGATGCCAACATTACCAGAACATTTTGACACATCCTTCTTGGAATAGTATAGATGCTATTGATATTATAAACGATGGCTTAATTCAATTTAGCTGCTGCAGTTTCAGGGTTCGAGTAGTGTGCGTGTTAGAGCACAGTCACACTGTTTTGGCTTACTTGGAGACTTAAATAGAATCGTTATTATAAAAGTAACACCTGTGCTTTTCCTACCATGACAACTGAACATTTCTGCTGTGAAAAAAACTACTTATGGGAGCATGTTTTACACCAGTGTCAAGCTAAGCAAATCAAAAAGATTAGAAAATTGGCAGATTACTCAGCGTGACCCCAACATTGGATAGATTTTTGTTGAGCAGCCAACACATCTTAAACCAGTTGCTGACATTACATGAAGTTATTTACCTCCAACACAAAGGACTGCTTCACTGACCAGTTATTAACCCAAATGATATTTCAATTGTGGGTAATACAGCCAATATGTCAACATTAAACGGAAACAGTCTTCATTTGTTTGCCATTATTATTTAACAGGGCACAATACATTCAATTCAAAAAGATGTTGCCAAAAGCTCACTTGCTCATGTGTTCTCCCTGGGTGGGGGCCCCTCTGGTTTTATACAATTAAAAACCAATGTAATCCATGCATTCATTTAGTGTGACACATCATTTGTTGTTTTATTGGCAGGACAAAAAGTGCAATTTGAATATTTCGTTCATATTTCGTATCCTAAAAGTCTGTAAATCAAATAAAATTACCTGTTTTCAGGATTCAAAATGAATTCAAACAGGATCAACATGTTTAGCAACCACGCTGGTCATACCGAAAGAAATAGACTTAAAAAATCCATGTGTATTAACTGGATCTAAAGAACAATGCTATCTATTATGAAATGCTATACAAAGAAATTATTATAAATCAGTATTTGACAGAGCATTTTACCCACCTTCAAAATTTGTCCACCATCTGGATACCGACGGAGGATATCTTGCAGGTAGTCAATGAAGGGCGGAGCTGTTGCCCCAAAGGACGTTCTAAACAAAGAATTAAAGAGTCAGAAACTAGAGTTAAAATTAAAATCAACACAGAGTGAGTCCTCCTGAAGCAATTAAGGTAGGAAGAGATGGGATTTGAGTCAAGTTCAACCAGCATGTATAATGTTTAGCCATGAAGTTCTTTACTTAGTTCTGTACAATACAACAGTGCTTACTCAGGTAAAAAATGAAGAGCCTGAATTTGCAGCCCATTTAAACAAGATGTTATTTTCCATATAAAGGCAATATACAGCCATACACGTTAAACTTCCTCAAAAAAGCAATCTATACAATCCTCGGGCTGGGGATGACATGATTTCAACTCAAATGTTGCTTCACTGCACTTTGGTCAAAATCGCATGTTATTCTCTCGATGGTTCAGTTTGCACATAAAACCTAAAAAGAGAAGTGCAACTCACCCAGTTTTTTTCTTGGTCTTAGAACTCATCCTTTCAGGCTCAGAGGCTGTAAGAGAGTCAGAGTACATGGCATTACATTGCAGAACAATTCCATGTTATGGCTGCACCTGCTGCCACACAGCTAATTTAAATGTCAGTAACACTCCTGCACAAATTTAGTTTTCTATAGCTAATTTATCCTTTCGTTGAGTTTTGTTTACCTGTTGACTTCATACACATTGCAGGCGAATCAGCAAATAGATGGTACATAGCTTTTGTTTCACACACAACTGTGTTCATACATCATACTAATTTAGTGTTGTTGGCTGTTGTATAGTGCACATATTTAGTTAACTTCTAAACAGCAACACTTAAATTTGTTTTTGATGACTTTGATGAAGTCGTGGAAATCTTGGCAGACTGGAGCAAAGGATGCACCTCAAACAGCGGAGTCTTTAAATACAGGAAGTGGCCAATTGGAATGTAAAGTGTCCACCACATCATGGGGAATTTGGGATTCATGGCTTGGAGATTTTGTTTATATCTTTATAGTACATTAGTTTCATTGGTGCTTTATTTTTTGGTTAATTACTGAAATATTTAAATTACTTATTGTCCTGATTCTTATAGTTGTAGTTTAGTGGCGGGTCTTTGTTAAATCTGTGTTATGAAAAATGGTCTGATCAATGCAATGCCACCTGCCCATCAGAAACTAATCATTCACACACACACACGATGGCACAGCCTTCTTCTGATTAGAGGACAAGCCGCTCAACCACCTGAGCCTCAGCCGTCTTATTTAAAAAATATAAAGTATATGCACATGTGTTACTGCAAGTTAATAAACACGTTTGCTGACATTTGTTTTGCTGTTGTTAATATTAACTGTCTTGATTGATTTCTTCTGCCTTAGGATTGCTATATATATATATACGTGTGTATATATGTACATGTAAATATATATGTATGTGTGAATGAAATAAAATAGTTATTGATAAATACATTGTTTTAATTGCAAGAACTATAACTGAAAATGTGTTATTTAACATAGTAACTGATTTAATTAACTGATTATTAATTTAGAAAAACAATATTATGAAAATAAACTATGAATGAATTTATTTATATATGATTAAAACACTAAACTAAAAACTTCAAAGTATATATACTGAAAATATTTTAGTTTTATATATATATATTTATATATATATATAAATATAATCCTGTTGAGCAGGGATTCTAGGCGACGGGAACCGCAAGAGGGGGGCGGGGCGTGAACAGCTGGTGACGCAAACAGGAAGTCCTCTGTAGCGTAGGCCGTCTCATTTCGGAGACCGCACGGTCTAGCCTTTGCGGTCCTCAAAGGACGCGGCCCACGTAGACTGCGAAGGCTGGGTCCTCCGAAGGATGCGGACCCTGAATTGGGACACAGCTATTGACGGCCGTCCCAAAGCTCTAATGTAGCTCGGAGGAGCGAGGATCGAGGATGGAGGAGGGACCTCAGAGGAGCGATGAGCGAGGAACCACGAGAACAGAATTCCAGGAAGTGTTTTAACGGCCGACACGCCCCCTCACTGTTCATCAGTTATGTGATTGGACGCTGCAGCCGATCGGACTGACTGACTGAGTTTAACGCCAGAGTGAAGACAGATCACAGAATAAACTCTAGTTTATATTTGATTAGTTTTCTGATTCACCGTCTGGTTTAAATATATGTTCATTGTAGGTCTGAACAACAAAAGGACCACAAACAACTTTCTTAATTTATTAGAACGATTTGTGTTTTCATGATCTGATATTTCCCTCAATAACTTTATTATGGAAACAATTAAAGTGAGAGAGCTTTTTACATAATTTATCATCATTGCATTCAGTCACGTGAGGCGGATCATTCCTGAGTGTTTGATGAGTTTTATCATTTAAGAGAAACAATAATCATATTCTGGGTTATTTATTAATGATGCCACAGTCACAATTTCAAAACGTACAGACGCAAATAATTCATAAATAAGACGATCGCATTCCGCCGGTAGAAATCGATCCTGAGTTTATAAACAGGACACAGCACACAGTTTGTTAACAGACTACAGAGAGACAACACCTCTACAGTGATGATTGTGTGTCTTTATTAGTTATTAGTATTATTAGTTACTATTATTAAGTACAGTGATCCTGTGAACAGACACACACTTATCAAAAGTCTCTCCAGCTGTTAAAGCCGACTGACAGCTGATCCAGCTGTGATCAGCTGATCCTCCATCATCAGAAACAGACGTCGCTTCACGTCACGCAACTGAGGAAAGGACGTCTCATGTATATTAAAACAGATTTCCTCGTTCCTCTCTCCTTGCATGGTTTCCTCCATGCATTCCTGGTGGGAGGGACTAAGACGCAAGGAAATGAGCCAAGTGAGGGAAACGGGGATGCAATTAAGAGACTTGAGAAGTACCCAGAGTAGTTTAGTCACACTTCAGAGGCCCATGCTTGCCTCTGGTAGCATTTACTCCACAACACACCAGCCTTGCAAAAAGCAGGTGCATGTGTTATATTGTAGCACAATGATTTACTGTAGCTTTTCCACATCCAGCCTCACTCTGAATGGTCTCAATTAGGATTTATCTGCCTCAGGCGCTCACAGCGATAGTCTAACTAGGGCTAGTCTAAAACGGAAATAACAATATAGCAGTATAATGATTTGAAAATACTGAAAAAGTTTGTATCCCTCTCTGGTGGAATTTTAGGCTGATCACACCGTTAACACCAAACCAGGAAATGAATCCATGCAGAAATGAATATCAGACTTTATACAAAATAAATACATCAATTAGCTTTCGATGGCATTTGAGCGAAAAGTACATAAAAACAGATTATAAATCCTAATCTCTGAGAAAACGCCCCGTTTGTTTTTCGGAATCTTTGAATATCTTTCCAACTTTACCTACATTTTGTTTTCATGAGGAATTAAAATGTTCTTTATTTCGCGGATAAATTTACATCTTGGTTAAAACATTGGTTAAAACAAACGTAAAGTTACCTGAGTCATATTTGTGAAGAGTCGCATCAGTTCTGCTGCTTCCAAGTTTGCGAAAGAGAGTAATGATGATACATCAGTTCTGCTATTTATAAAGGCTGATGTCCAACCCCAAAACCACACGTCGTTCTGTTTTCCACACAAATCGACGTCATTCGGACGAAACGAAACTTAAGAAAGATGCAAAATCAAAGCTAAAGACAGACCATTTCTTCTTATATCTACAATTAAACGAAACTATTCAATTTGGAGTTACGAGGCAGTCATCATGTCCGTCGTAAAGTTTCTGAATGCAGCCCAATACCAAATACAACAAATCATAAATCCAATTACAAGAATACACAATAACAGTAACACAATAACATAATCATAACATGATGTGTCGGTTGTATCTGTGATGTTGGATTACTAAAGCAAACCTTATTAAGGGAACATTACTAGTCAGTTTAGTTCATATTTTGTGTTTTTCCTCGTGAGCTTTAATGCCTGCACTGACTCGCACGTTAAAGACAGTTATTCCTCCTCTCGCTAGATGCTGCTGCAGGCTGCAGCCTGTCATCGGTACAAACCGGGCAGCTTCTTGCAGGAAAACGCAAGACAACAAAAAGCTATACCCTCGTTGTAATCGGGCTGTGTTATTGTGATGTTTAACTGCGTTTACTACACAATTACGTTCAGCACGTGCAACATTTTATTAGGAAGAATGAACACGGTACGTAAAATATTTTGTTTACGTGCTATTTACTCGTATGGAAGGACCCCCATTGTTCAGGGCGACGCCGGGCCTGATCTGTTGTCAAGAAACAGCTAGTGCATTTCTGGTTTTTCTGATGGTTGTCTCATGTTACGTTCTGCGTTTTAGGTAAATTCACAAACCCTCGTAATCAGGTCATCTTTGGTGCTATCGTGGACACAACACTGTCAGTACCGCGGAACTAATAAAAAAAAAAGACAACATAATCTGGTTCAGCCTTGATCTGTTGTAATATAGGCGCGTCTACCCTCAGCTACACCACTATAAAGCAGAATAATCATGATGTGTTAATCCCTTTCAGATGTCCCTGTGATCTGTCACACAGTGACAACCACTCCCCTCCCACTCTGGATGTAGATTGCACCATGTTGGATAAAACCAGTGATAAAGACCAGCAGACTGGGCACTGCTCAGACTGTGGATGCAGCCTACCACAGCCTGACTCTGTTTCAGCCGACACCCCAGCCCCTAAACAGCAGCGTGTGGACAAAGCAGCCCGTACTTCCAAATGTCCAACGTGCCAGGCGCGCAGCAGCCTCCCTAATGGGCGACGTCCACACCGCCGCCTCCGTCTGGACCCTCACAGCTGCAGCCTGTGCTCCAAAACCTTCATCTCCTCCACCCACCTGGCCCTTCACCTGGCCTCCCACAACAAGGAAAGGAAGTTCAGATGTAGCACCTGTGGCAAGTACTTCCATCAGTCCTCCCACCTGATGGCACACAAGATAATCCACAGCGGGGACAGGCCATTTAAATGCCCACAGTGTGGTAAGACCTTCGGCCGAGCCTCACATCTGAAGACCCACCAGCGTCTCCACACGGGTGAAAAGCCCTTCAAGTGCACCTATTGTGACAAGTCGTTCACACAGAAGGCTGGGCTCTTGGCACATGTTCGACTACACACGGGGGAGCGGCCGTACAAGTGTGAGCAGTGTGGTGAGGGTTTCCGCTCTTTGTCACTCCTGCTCTCACACAAGGCCGAGGAGTCGTCCGGCGAGGCCAAACCAGCGTCAGCACCAGCACTGAACCAGCCCCAGAAGACACAGAGCAGCACCGAGGATCTGAACTGTGGCGTCTGCTGCCGAACCTTTGTGCGGTCGTCATACATCCGGCTGCACATACGCCTCAACAAAGGACAGCGGCCTTATCACTGCAAAGTGTGCAACAAGACCTTTGTGAAGCTGGATACATTTGTGAACCACTGTGATAAACACTTGAGGCAGAAAAGGGATAAAAGTGTGGTAAAGGAGGTTAAATACAAAGTTGTTAAACCTCCTCAGTTTGTTCCACTCTCCAGGCCTCCTCCTCCTGAGCCCTTACCCACTCAGCCTTTGTCCTCGGAGGTCAACACACGCTCCAGAGCAAAAGCAAAGAGTAAAACGGAGCCATGACCAAGAGGAGTGCATACACCGAGACAGTGTAGTTGAAACTCTCCAAAATACTGTAATATGATTTATATCAACACAAGTTTACTCACTTTCCAGGTTTTTTTTAGAATGATTATTTATTGTGAATGATTATCTTTGTAAATACCACAATGTTATTTTATAATGTCCATTGTAGCTCATGAGGCTAATTGACATTTGTAACGGTAGCATTTCAGTGGCTCTAACCATTATATTCATGCTTAATGTTTTCTTAAACCCATACAAGCCTAATGGCATGTATAACAAATGACTATGTAACGTAAAACATATATGCACATAAGGGTAAACATAATGATAAAAGCATAGTGTGGAAGACTGAACCATTTCTTTTGTTGCACCATGACACCATAAATATCTGTTAAAAACAATTTGTCAGTTATCAATCATTCTCTTCTTTAAAGCCTCTTTTTCCACCTAGCCAATGAGCATTCAAGTCAAAGTAACAGAAACCCTCCACAGTTCATTCTTTGCATGAAACCTATTCGTTAGTCTGCTCTTATAACATGGCTCATAGTGTGCTGTATGGATCACCTGGGCCTGTAGTTATCTCGCTTAACACCACAGGACTACAAGTCGTTTCAGATGAACCTCACTGACTCTAAACTCAACAGAAGATGTATTTGGACTGTTTTCCTGTGGATCTCCACTGCTCACGGAGAATCTGTCACCTCCACATGGGGAAACTCTTTGTACCAACCTATGGACAGAGAGGGAGAAAAATACAAGTGAGCAAATCCAAAGACACCATTTACAAGTTAAGGGTCAAGTTCGTACTCCTGGGAGGCTGATGTATGTAACGGAGTCGCATTGCATGAATCACAAATGTGAACGAGAATAAAACGATCAACCACCACTTTATGGACACAGTCAATAAATCAGATAAGGAGAGTGGCAGTTGTCTGTTTCCTCTGTGCTGCTGTTAATGCTCCAGTGCAGGGTAACCGTCATGTGGCGTCTCCAGACCGGGTTCCTGCGCAGGCGGATGGTTCCACTGATAGCGTCCTCGGCGTACACACTAACTGGCCTGTGGAGCATGAACAGAGTCTGCTTCCAGTGTGTGGGCCTGAAGAGAAAATGATTTCAGACACTAAGATGTACGAGTACAACAACATTATTTGCAGCCTGTAACAGAGATATACTCAGACATTGTTCTCTGTATGGGCTGTTAAAGTTGCTCTAAGCGCTCATAAGCACTGCTATTCATGAATAAACTATCCCTTTTCATTTTGTAACTACACAACATGAGGTAGTATGTGTTTGTGCTGTTATACTCAGAGTTAGGTCCGGTGTTCAGCTCCACAGGGGCACCTCCTACTCCAGGCTCTCGGACTGAACAGTGAACCAGGTGGTGGAGCCATGGAAAACACCAGACTTTTCCACACGGAAATGAAACTGACCCTTTATTTCCTGAGAAATGAAACACAGGGCTCGATTTGTTGCACAACCCAATGTGTGGGGAAGTGGAACGATTACAGATTAAAGGAGGACACACAGTACCTCCAGGTCTTTGACCTGCAGAGTGTACAACAGCAGCCTCAAAATAGTCTCACGTTATTTGAGACTGTCAGAGCTGACTTTACTCAATAATTGCGGAGGCTACAGATTGTACTATTCTTGCAGATATCCCTATCTTCATATCCTTTAGTTGTATTATGACCACTGTTTCTCCACTAATGCAGTTTTCCTGTGTTTGGTACGTATATGTTGCACAACTCTACTCCAGTACAGCTCGCTTTATCCACCAAACGCTTTTGGCTATCTTGCCGTCATCATGGTGGCGCCTGAAGCTGTGTCCAGTTTGAACAAATTCATCCTCTTCCTGAGAATGCCGTTCAGGTAACTTTCGATATCGTGTCTCTTTATACTAGCATACCCCATGAAGGGACTGAACACCTTAAACTATTTCCCCAGGTATATATTGAGCGAATAAATTACACTTTCACCTTCTGGTGACTCAAAACATGTTCAGGAGCAGACACATGTTTTAAGGAAAATTGATAGAAAACAAAGGGAGGCACTGTTTCAAAGGAAAATATACCAAAGTTTCCAAAAACAATCTCGCTAAATATATGCACATATGACAAAGAAATGTATTGATTTAAAAAAAATCTTTACAAATGGTTATCACACCGATCCCTGAGGGAAACTAAAGGTGTGGGGCTTGTGCACAATGTAAGGTGTTGACATAAGATTAACTTTGTTCTTATGCTTGCTAAATACTAATTAGCAGTGTACATGGTGTGAAAAAGGGAATTGTAAAGTTAATGAGGCAACAGAGCCCCTGCGTGTTCGACTTACAGTTACATATTATGGCATGAAGAGGCATTACATACACTGACTGATGAACACATATACATGTGTTGCTCACAGTCACTTTAAGCCAGCGGTCCCTGGCCAGCAGTACTGAGTCCACCATGAACTCAAACTAGACCAGAGGAAGGAGAGACAGAAACACAATGTGGTATATTCAAACCTGAATGGGACTGATGGAATCCAATAAAACTGTATTAGTACTGAGATAAAGCAACATTGTCATCATCACCAGCAGGCAGTTTCCCATCCACTCGGACACCAGGACGTCCACCTGCTCAGGCAGCTCGATCTCTTCGGCTCGTCCCTGGAGCACCGTGACCACCTCCTCACAGCCGTTCTGCTTCACCAGCTGTCTGGTGTGCTCTGCCGTGGACCTCGCATCCACAGCATACACCTTCAATGCCACAGATAAACTTAAGACAATGTATACACCATGCTGGTTATACCATGTAGCAACACACCCTGTCCAGCAGATGGGAGTATCGGTATACCAATGTTTACAGTTTACAGAGACCTTCCATATTTATCAAATTTTTTGGAAATTGTGTTATAATTTGAGATGTACTTAGAGCTTTAAGCTATGTTTTTTAGTAAGATATAAATGATCAAATATTGCATGATATTTTCAGGGTTTGGGGTTAAACACACCAAACATTAGAATTAGATAACTGTTTTGCCAGATGGGCTGAAAAAAATGTTTTTACTTAAAGGGGAAAATTAGCTAATTTTACACTTCAAAGTCTATTTACAAGTCTTGGGTACTACTTCATACATGAAAAAAGTTGTATAACTGGCTACATTAGCTTCTAATAGCATAACACACCCAAATCTCTGATAGAACTGTCGGCGGTCAAGTTGCATTGTGGGTAATGCAGGCACCAGGTTTTGACCAGGACTTTTTATTTTCCTTTTTACTGTCCATCCACCAACAGCTTTATATGTGTGAACATGTGTATGCATATACCAGATGCAGGAAAGGAAAGCTTCAATTCATTCCCTGAATGTTTTAGGTTAATATATCTCTCGGGATCTGAGCCTGTCTATAGAACTCACTGCATAACAAGCAACCTGTGTGTTTGTGTGAGAGAGCCGCAGGGTTTGAGCAACTTTTGCATGATGAGACGAGACCCAAAGTGTTATTGACAGACTGTGTGATGAAAAAAAAGTGGAAAATGCTGTTGTAAAATCAAAACAAAAAAAACAATAAATTGTTTCCTGTATTTTTCATATAAATATTTATTATTCATAATTATTTTATTTATTTTTTATCTAATATTGAACACTTTGAGTCTCCATAGTTTTTGCCCCATAACTAAAAAATATGCATACATTACATGATTAAGAAATATCTTTCAGAGCAAGCTGAACGTTTTGGATTTGATTCCAGGCAGGCAGACATTGTTTACTATTTATATCAGTACAGGAAGACAAACACTGTGGATGTGATGCACTCTGAAGTTGTCTTTAAACACACCACCAAATAATAGCGCCTCATAGCAACTGCGATACTTTATAGGATTAACATAACTTTGACAATAGAAAATATGTTTACTGTGATGGATTACCAAACTCACATAGGTTTCTGCATGTTGTTGATTGCTACCATCCTTAAATTCATGGCTGTTGAAAATCAGTTTGGTAAAGTCTTGTATGTGCAACTTGTAGATGATTAGGCTGTGACATGCAAAACAGTATGATCCTTAACAGATTATAACCAGTGTCCCACAACTGCCAAAGTATTCTTTATCTTGCCATGGGTCCTCCTCCTCCTCCTCTTCATCCTGGTGCAGGTAGCTGGCTGGGACATAACCTATGACCCCACGCAGCTCCACCACCCGACCTTCAACTTTCCGGTAAAGGTGTGCGGTTATATCTCTCTGTGTACGTCTCTAACCTGGTCGCTGTCACTTCCGGTGAAGTTAGACTGGGCATAGTTTGAGTCCCCCTTATTTTTAGTTTAACTTTACATTTGTTTCGTTTTCATATCAGTATCGTTTTATTTCCAAGGTGTCCTCTGTTGCTCTGAATGTGGAATGGGGAATCCCGGAGGAGCACCTAAAGGCAGCACCGCTTCATTTTTAAATTATGCCAGTAGTGCCATCTTCAAAGTACTGATCTTAGTTTATTTTTTTCAGTATCCTTACTGCTCTTCTTCCAAATCTGTGAAAGCAGTTTAGTGTGTGTGTGTATATAATAAATTACATTTAAGCACTCCCTGGTTGTTCCTTGTTGGGAGCAAAGTAATAAAAGATTAAGGTACACTGTACAGTAAACAAATTACAAATATTACAAAATATTTATTTTCATAAAAAATGAATTAAGCAATGAACAAATGACATGAAATCTTAACTCAACACAGCATAGAATCAGCGTACAACTCTAACAGCTAAAGAGTTCACATCTTAAAATTCTCAGTCTCAGAGAAGTCACATTTCTTTCATCACTGTAGTAAATCTAGAGTGTTTACAGTATTTAATTCAGCCCTCTGAAGAGTGTGTATGTGCTGTGTCTTCGCATGCTGTTCAAATCTATTGTTCTCTTCAGGAGCCTGTCACACATCCTTGGTAAGAAGTTTCAGCTGTCTTTTGTCTTCGACTTGAGGAAGGGCTTATGGAGCACATCGTAGAGTCGCCGTGCCTGCAAGCACAAAATGTCAACATGGTCATTTAAGAAATGTTCCAGCTACTTTCTGTATATTCATATGGTGCACTTGTGTTTTTTAACTCACTTTTTGTGGTCCGAGGCCTGGACAGAGAACCAAGTCTTCCTTAGAGGCACCGATGATTCCTTCTACCGACTGGGAAAAAGACCCGCACAATTCATCACCTCATTATGAAAAGATTGATTCAGAGTACACCATAAAATCAGTTACTGATTGCAGTATAGCAGCAATCTGAGGGAATAATCTTCGCTGTAGTGGTACTCACTGAGAAAGTGGACAGCAAGGTAATGGCGTCGGTCTTGTTCACAGACCTCACAGTGGTCAGGCAATCAGTAACCTAAAAACAAACCGATCCAATCATGATTGCATTGTTCAAAGACTAAAAAAACACTGCACGACTTTGGCAAATACTCTTATTACATTGAATTTTCCTTGACATTCTACGTGACTGCATCATATTCACTCAATCGCGTTAAAATGTTATATTTTTCAAATTGTCAAAAATAGCAATAACCTCACAGTTATTACAATAGAAATCCACACACTTTTGACAGGTAGTTTTTCTCAACTTGCTCCTTCAGTAAGTCTGCGGGTTTCTTTTCGTATGACTTATACGTTTCCAGGTACCGCCCTGCCTCCTCTGGACTGTCAAAGCAACATGAAGAAAATATTAGTTATGATTATTTATTCATTTTTTGTTTGTTATAAAGCACAATGTTCCATAATCAACTGAAAAATAAACAAACTGGAGTCTGGCTAGAACTCAAATGTCTATCCGTTGTTGCAAAGCCAGGATCATTAAGACACATTCAAAAGAGTTTCCAAGTACTCTCTCCTCTCTGTCTGCGTCCTGTCAGTAACTGTTCAGTCCACTTGGCGGTCTGTTGCAGGTCTTACCTCCAAGCCAAGATGAGAGTGCAGTCAGCCATGATGCAGATGCGAGCCAGCTCCTTCAACGTATGATGAGGATCTTTCTGTGATGAAAGAACAATATCAGAGAGAAGTATTCTTAAAGCGGAGTTCGGGGTTATATATTCATCTCTATGGAAATGTTCAGTGTTTTGAACCAGATCTGAATGTTTTTCAAACAGTATGGTAGTATTTCTCTACTCTGGTATTTACATTTTCCGACATACAGTACTGAAAATGCTTCCAGCTGCACACTTCAGACTTAAATTACACTACTGTTAGCGAAACAAATTCCATTGAGGGAAGATATATACATGACAAATGAATAGTTCTGCATGGGTCATTTACATTACAGCTCTCAGTATAGGTTGTTCCATTTTGTTAAATATCACTGAAACATTGCGTTCTAATCCTTGTCACCACTTTTTAATAGAAAATGTCATTACCTCCCTGAGAGCTGTTAAAGTTAACTAGCTAGCCTGTAAGAATGTAACATTAAGAAAAGGAGCATCAGTCTTGAACCGTTGTAGCAGGAAGCTTTGAACACATTTTTGACAGCCCCTCTCTGCACAAGCACAAGCAAATAATACAAGTTCAAATGTATTCAAACAGAAAACAATCACTTAAAAGACGTCTCCTTTGGATCTGATAATGATCCTAATGATTGGGTCTGGACTCTAGTACCTGTGAAGTTTGATAAATACAGTACTAACAACCAGAATAATGCCTTAAAACAATGAAGCTCTTTCAGCTGGGTGACTATGTGAATGTTCACTGAATTAATATAACCTTACTTACCACGTCTACTTGTACCAGTAACACTCGCAGGGTAAAAGTCTGTCCAAGCAGCTTCAGACGGTCGTGGATATAGTTTGGATTGAGATTGTGATACCTCAGACTTTGAACCAGGCCCAGGCATTAAAAAAATGCAGCAAAATAATACACAAGACAAAAAGAAAACACATGAAAAAGAACATTTTGCACATCAAATATTAATTAAAAAATGTCTGTTCATCTACGTACACATGCAAACACATCATTTTCCTCTCCTACACACAAACTATACTTGAGGCACAAAAACCCACCTGAGGAAGAGAGCACACGTTGTCTGACCCAAGACATAGTCAGGTACAACATCTCCAAACTCCCACGGGACACTCCTCACAAACTTCAGGATGGGATTTCCCCTCTGAATGAGAAAATAATGATGAAAATAAATATGCAACTAGATACAGGTACCTACTTTTGATCAGGCCAGCTAACATGCCTGAAAAGAGTCAAACTATTCCAAGCTGAGAAAGAAACATGGGTAGTAGTATCAACAAATGTATCATCAAGTGGTATCACCTGGTGACTCTGAATGGGAATACGAATATGCAGAGGGTGGATGAAAAGATGGAGAGAGTTGGTGATTTCCTGCCCTAGTGAAGAGGGACAAACATGTGGATGCATACCTGTCTAGGACTGACAATAATGCTGCTCCCAGACCCCACTGGTTTTGGACCCAGGCTGGGGCTCGGATCAGACCTTTGACAGCTCCCCTCTTTCTGGTGTGTGTCAGCCACCTGTGGGTCCTCGCTCTCCTTAGCCCCTTCAGATCCACCTTCACCCTCTTCAGCACGGTCCTCAAGTGTTTCACAGGACACCGAGTCTGACTCACTTTGCTTCTGATCGGTCTTGAGCGGTTTGGAGCAGCCCTCTCTCTGAGGAGGAGGAGCAGCCACATTGCTTTTACTCTGGACGATGTATTCTGCATAGGAAAAGGGCTGCTCCACGGGCTCAGAAGCAGGCTTCGCTGAAGATGAAGGAGAGCCTGAGGTGTTTTGTCCTCCTTTGGATGAAGGCTGAAACTGCGGCTTTGGCTGAAGAGAGTCGATATTTATGAAATGTAAAACAAACGCTGGCGTTTTTGACAAGCATATTCAGACCAAACCCTTGTGTTGCAAAGTTGGTAAAGTTGAGCCATTTAAAAATATGAATATATAGTAGCAGTTGCCAGCTGGAAAGCTAGCTAGCCGACGTAAACAGTTAGAATTCAAACATAATACCGACCGGTGTTCTTTCTTTAACGAAAGCAGTGTCGTCCAGGTTGATGTTGAACCTCTTCTTCATGTCTTTTAGCTGAGGATGACTCTCCAAGTCAACATAACCACTATCCTCTTGACTTGAGCACTAACAGAGCTACACCATCAAAAGAGCTACAGCAACAACACTTTAAGACTTCCGGCCCGGTTCCTCCAGAATAAAAGCACCGTCTCCAAAAATGTTAACACAAACTAACACTACTTATTATTCACATATTTAAGTGTTCACTGCATCTAGCATGTTAATTGAGTACCAAAATGACAGTACTTTAACATTACAGTTTCTGCCTAGCACATTTTTTCAAGCTAAAACAAGAATAGCACATGCTGTCCTGATATTTTCTAATAGCCCTAAATAGATAGATAGAGTTAAGTTAAGTTAAGTTAACTGTGGTTAAGCCCTGACTTTATGTCAAAGAAGTTGTACATGACTGAGAAAATTTGTATTTATAATCCACACAGCCCTCCAAAATACAGGGTCAATTTTCTCCTCAAATAATCTAATTAAGTGTTGCACAAAATTATGCTTCAAAAAACAATATATTGTCCATGTACCAGCTTCAAGAACAACTTATTAAGTCAATGCTTAATACAGACGTTGAAGCCATTTAGGCCAAATAATATAATGTTGACATGTGCTCAATGTCTGTACCATTCCCAATGTGATCTTTATTAGAATGCATTCAAATCTGATATAGATATACACCCATGTAGGCATACAAGAGGTTATTTTTATTTTACATCGTGCACTACATTAAATAATAAATATATAACGCACATCAGGACAGTTTGCTAGTTTGCCACAAAGACGTAAAATATAGGTTTGTTACCATGAAGCATGTAGTTGCCTAGGAGACGGTAACGCCGCCATTGAAACCGCGCAGCATGGCATGTTGGGATACTTTTCTCCCCATGATGGCGGATCAGGTAGTCGGCTAACGTGAACGAGTTAGCATATTCAACGGTTATTTGGTGGTCACATATTGAATGACTGTATCTATCTTGCATTTTCTACACACGGACCGCATCCACGGGACATAAACTAGGTAATTATACGCAACAGAATCGAGAGATGTGATGAGCGAACGAGCTTGCTTTGTTGAAACAAGTAGCAGCTAACTGTGCTAGCTAGCTAGCTCGTTGAATCGATAGCCGCATGCTACGGAGCTAGCTACGGTGGCTTGGCGCTTAGGCCGCGGCGCTTAGGCAGCATGTGTGGCTTATATGTTGTCCGACTGGTAAACGTGTTAAATAATCTACGTTTCAGGGAATAACAGTGTATAGTACAAAGCCATTTATATATTAACCTAAGTTATTGAAAGCTAGCTGCAGAGATCTGTGAATGAATGTTAACGCTGTTTACGAGCAGGGCAGGCCTGGCTGTTACCTAACATTTGAATGTGTGCTGCTGAAACTTTTGTTCCTCTTTTTGCATCTATTGCCCGTGCAGTTGTGATCCAACAACACGCATTAGTTGTTTTCTGTGTAACTCAACGCTGTGACATAATGTGTGGGGCTAACTTAACGTGCTAACGCTACTTGAAATCTTAAGTAACGTGTCGGCAACCGCATCTTTGTCGGCTAACGTTAGCTTTAGCTTCAACGAAAGCGGCAACGTTAACTACCTAAACGTTTAGGCTACATAACCTCACATGTTGTCTTACAGTTTTAGTGTCGTTGTTTTTGAATAAGTGATGTAATTAAGTAAATTGTTTATGCAAATACATATTTTATGCCATTTTGAGTTGCTAAACTGAGATTGTGCCTTCATTTTCAATGTTTATGAGAGACGTTACGTTAACGTAGCCGTGTTTCTCGCGGTTTATGGTTGTACGACAGCAAAGCTAATGTTGGCTTTATTGAAGCTTTACGATTACAGGACGCCTGCCGTTGAGGTACAGACTTGGGACAAGTTCCTACTTTTTTTGACATTTTACTCAATTTTGAATCTGGTTTTGGTGACCCACTTAGCTATTTACGAACTTTATTTGCGTTAGCAATCCAGCCTCACTGTAGTCTGGAAGTCGATGCAGGGAATGCAACCTTTATTGGGGTTGGAGTCTGGTTGTTTTGTCCTAGATAGTAATTCCATTGACTCCATCGTGTTTTTACACCTCCGGCCACGTTTCGGTCAGTAATGTAAGGCAGGCATTTTGCCTTTAGTTGCTCGCAGACTATTTCACCCCTGAGGAGAGCTGATGTGTTGGCAGATATTCGGCACTTTTCACTTAACTTGGTTGAATCTTTCTAAATTGTGTCACATTACTGGAAACTACCCGAAAAGTGTGTTTACAGACTGTAAAATCAAAAGCAAAGGGTAATCATCCACTCTGTTATCCTCTCAGTAATTTAGTCAGCTTTCGCCATTTGTGCCGAGGCATACTGTAGGTTTAACTAAGCATTGGGGTTGTGTGTTGAGAAACAAGCTGTCTTAGTTTGCCAGCTAAACCGTCAAGTTGTTGACCAATTAAGTTATTTTGGCTGGACAAATGTATTTAATTAAAAAAAAAAAAAATATCACAATACCTGTTAAGGAAGGAGATAGAATGCAACTATCTTCTTTAAATTGATTTCAGCACAAATTGGAAACGGATCATCTCCAATCCCGAACCTATAGATATTCTTGTTATATTTTATTCCTACACTGTTGATTGTCGTCACAGAAGATTCATATACAACAGCAGTCTAAATTTTACCTTCATTAAGTTTATAATGTTCAGTTTTTTGTTAAAACTGCTTAAGAGAGGTATCAATTCAGCCTTCATTTTGGAGACTGCAAAAACCTTATTGATATTCAACTAAGATGATGTTACTTACATTTTACTGTAGCATGGCTTTGAAATGCATTCTCTTGTGTTGGCGTTGCATTATTTGCTTTAGTTAAAATAACTTTGTTTCCCTTGCCAGTGTTGAGTGAGGGAGCAAGCACAGCTGTGACGTTAAGAGAGCATTTTACAGAATCAGGCACCAGCACAATGGAATGTGCAGTGGACATCCCCTCAGGTGAGTGGTGGCTAAAACACAAATACATTTTTGTCATTTCAATCTTGACACATTTTGATTTAGTTTATTTTACTGCTGGATTCCCCAGATCTCAGGTATTAAATGTTAGTCTATCATAAATGTCCACATGAATGCTGCAAGTGCAGCACTAATAAAATGCTCTAAGTTTTCTACATGTCATGGATTTGCCAAATACTTGTGTCATCTGAAATACTGGCTGCCCTGTGCAGGTGAAGAGGAGGCACCTGAGAAAGACGATATGAATGCGAAGGAAGGCACTGAGCCACCCCCCAAGAAAAACAAGAAGCACAGAAAACACAAGAGCAAAAAGAAGAAGAGGAAGAGGAAGGGGGAAAAGGAGAGCAGTTCAGAATCTGGTGCAGAGTCGGATGTAGAGCAACTACTGCCTTCAAATCCTGCCAGGACCACCAGAGCCAGGTCAGAAGAAATATTTATTTAAACGCATTGTGTAAACTAAATGTATTGTCAACTGTGACATGGCAGCTGTGTATATATGTTAACGAAATAAGTTGTGCAATCGTAAAAGCACATCTCGTTTCAATGTGTTACAAATATATTTTTTGTCTATTTCATATCTTTAGCTGTTTAGATTTCATATTCACGCTGCGGCCACAGTTTTTGAACATGTAGTAATTTTTTTGGGCAGATTCAGATTTTTTTCAAAAGTCTGACTTGCCGATTCCAATATTTGCTGATTCTCATTTTCTTTCTAAGAACTATCATTGACAGACTTACTGGTTTTTTTTTTCACCATTGTCCACAAACCTCCACGAAAATGAATTGTAAAGGTCCTGAAGTTATAACAGTCACAAATCCTACATGTTACCCTTTCACTTTGTTCTTGTCATCTATAGTGGTTATTTGCATAAAAACACACAATACAAATTAGGAAATACAGGATTGTATGTTTTATTTAATTACTTGCTTTGATTTAAAAACATTTTGGCATTAGAGGTTTTAATTATATATTATCAGCTGCATAGAGCTAGTGTTGGAAGTTAAAGAGGCCTTAATTACCTCTCCGAGATCTATTTTATATTTCTGTGAAAACATCTCCATCAAGCAACTGTATTTATTCAAGTTACTCGCCATAAACACATTTTTACAAGATAACAAATCACCATGATAGTGTTATAATTTACTGAGTAGAGCTTGACCGTACCATTATGCAAGTCAGTGCAACCTCCTTCAATGTTAGCTGTTTGCTTCGTTATAAGCAGAACTGAACTAGGGAGAGACTCCGTACTGTCAGCAGACAAGCTGGTCACTTTAATTACAATATGAGAAGTGTGTGTTAGTGAGAGGCACTAGGGACCAATCAACATTTTGACACAGATGTAATTGTCTAGAGAATATGGTTTGAAATCCAAATATTCTGTATTATCTAGGGAGAGTTGTCTGAGAAAAGCCACCAGTCCCACTAAAAGGATGTTTTGTACCTTACCCAAAGTGAAAAGGTGTCCTAATTGTGTTTTGTTTGTATTGGGAACCTAAGTTTTACACAGAAACAAATAAATAAACGCAATATTTCCTTTTCTTGGTTAGTGCCAGAATAGCAGCAGCTTCAGGACCTGGAGAACAAGCTGGGCTGAAGGAGGAGGGGAAAAGGGATATAATTACAGGTAGGAGACGCTCACACACAAGCATGATTAATATTTTCTTTTTAAGTATTGGATTATTTCCTGTTATTTGTTGCTTTTAAATCGTCACTTCTCCTCTCAGATCGAGCCGATGTTGAGGGAGATGCAAAATCCAAAAAACACAGAAGACACGCTGCCAAGAAGAAGAAAAAGAAGAAGAAGAAAGACGAAAAGCAGGAAAAGAAATCCCCATCTCGCTCCCCATCTGAAAGCAGCTCAGCTTCAGGCTCTGAGTCTGAAGGTGAAGGGGTGAAAGTCGCTGGTGATGGAAAATACTCTCCCGCTGCAGCATCCGACCTGCAAGAACCGGTGTCCAAACTAGTTTCAAAAAGCAAACGAGGAGAAAAGTCTGAATTGCTTGGAGTGAAGAAAAAAGAGATATCAGATATGGATGCGTCTCCATCTGGAGAGAAGGGCAGCAATACCAATCAAACAGAAAAGGATATGAGATCGCCCTCTGCGGGCCAGGATGAGATAACAGCGACAGCAACAGTTAAGACAGAGGGTGGTCATGAGGGTACATTCAGCCATGCCCAGGAACTCCCTGACATCATCCCTAAACAGGAAGGTGCTACCCCAAGAGAGGAATCAGGCCCGAAAGATCAGTCCAATTCAGTTCAGAGGGCTCAGCTGACGGAGCGCGATTCATCCAGTTGCAGGTCTCCTTCCCCTTCCGGGGGCCTAGACATGAAGAGGTCTGGTTCAAGTCATAGTCGTTCACCAACACCTAGTCCTACTAGGAAGCAGTCTGGGCAACCAGCGGCAGCAGCGAAAGAACGGTCAAGAACCCATTCCAGGTCAACCTCTAAAGAAAAACGGTCTGTAACTCCTCTAAAAAGTCGGCAGCTATCCCGCTCTCAGTCCCCTAAATCTAAGAGGAAGTCACCCTCCCAGTCCCCAAAGTCCTTCAAGAGAAATATCTGTCAGTCCCGGTCCACCTCTCGCTCCCTCACCCCCAAGAAGAAGGTGTCGAAGTCTCCGAGGAAGTCCAAGTCTCCTAAACGTCGGAGGAGTTCATTGTCCGTTTCTCCGAAGCGACGCAGAAGTTCCCACTCTCCTAAAAGAAAGTTGTCGCGATCCCCTAAACGCGGCGGGCGCATGTCTCCCTCTCTATCTCGGTCTCCGAGGAGAAGTCGAAGGCACTCCAGGGCCCGCTCCCCTAGGCGAGGTGGTGCAGTTGGCAGGCGTTCACGGTCACGTTCTGTCAATAGAAAGCGCCGCTCCAGTTCTAGATCAAGACATCCCGTTCGTCGCTCCAGGTCGCCGGCAAGACGCGCAGGAGGTAGGCGCTCCAGGAGTCGATCCGTGTCTCGGCATAGGAAGTCACCACCGGCCAGATCCCGCCGCTCGCGCTCTCGGTCGCTTCGCAGGAGAGGGCGTACTCGGTCACGTTCTGTTGTTGTCCTTAAGCGCAACCGGCACTCCAAATCCAGGAGTCCCCGCAAACGGACCAAATCCAGAACCCCTCCCACCCGCCGACGCTCCCGTTCCCCCGGCAAGAGAAATCGTTCTCCGCCGAGGTCTGGCAAACGCTCCAAATCTCGCTCGTTGTCCCGAAGGCTTCGGTCAAAGTCCCACTCACCGATACCTGTCGAGAAGAGTTCCGAATCTCCGACGAGTGGAAGACGGTCAAAGTCTAAATCTGTTTCGGCGGCCGTGAACAGATCTAGATCCGGGTCGGAGTCGAGTGATGGGCGGTCGGACAACTCCTCCCCCGCCAGATCCACATCTTCCTCTCCTGTTAAAGAGATGAAGCCGTCCTCCCCTGAGGCAGAGGCAGAGACAGAGACAGAGACAGCTGTGGAAAGCGGAGGATTTTCATCTACAGCAGGTCAGCATTTCTTTTTTTTATAAATACGTGTAAACGTGAATTACAAAAACTTAAAATGTATTTTGTTAAACTTTTTGTATCTGCCCAGTTACCAAGAGTGTCAGCCTTGTGAAGTGAAAATCTATTTGATGAGTAACATTGACATGAGTTTAATATTACAACTCCTATATATATATATATATATATATATATAGATAGATAGATATAGATATAGATATATATATAGATATATATATTAACCTTACTCATCATCAAATCCCAGTTTCAAATTACCGTCCACCCCTCAGGCCTCCAATACCATCAGAATGGTGGAACATTATCTTGCTCCTTGTTTGCTCTTTTTAACAAACAGTAGATTTTTATTATTGAATACCCCAAAAAGTAGGAGCTAAAATCCCCAGTCATTTGTGTAACTGTTGCAGTGAAATGACATAACCTGTCTTAACGTACCATGCAGGTGCTTGGAAACCGATGCCCGCAGCAGCTGTCCCCAGCCCCCAAGCTGGGAGCTCCTCAGATACGTTGCCAGACCAGCCTCAGGCACCTTCTCCCAACCACGACAAGGAACAGAAGGAGTGTGTCAGCTCAGCCAATGAACAAGATGTTTCCAGGTCCAGGTCTCGTTCCAGAGAGCCCGTCGCTGGCCCAGATCGGTCAGATCTTTCGGACGGATCAGATGAAGAAGAGGATCCTACCTCTCCAGTTAAGCAGCTGTCCAAGTCACGCTCGCCTACGGATCGAAGGAAACCGTCCCGCTCAACTTCTCCACCACGGCGATCAACATCCAAGTCTGCATCCCGAAGGAAGCCGTCAAGGTTTGTAGAGTGTTAGTGTGTGTATGTACCCATCCCACGTAAGGTACGGTCTTCAAAGGTATTGAATATGAAAGACCTCGTGAAACAGGAACTTGTAAGGCATCTGAACACCAGACCTAATGCTACCATCATGTTGCACTAGTAGTTGTAATTTAGAAGTCGGTATTGTGCATCAGTAGTGGTGTAACTCTCTGTAGTTGATCTGTGTTACGTAACGTTCCCCCTCGTTGTTCGGCATGCATGTGAACTGCTGATAAATTGTGCAGTTTAACATCATAGTGTGGAATAAAGTTTTACGCCTAATATTCATCAAAAATATGCGATCAGGAGTTCAACATTAATGCTTTCTAGTCGCCGGTCCCTGATAATGCTACATTATGAACAACGTATCTGTGTTGATTGAAGTCGAAAGAAGGGGAGAGCTAGTAATGCTAACAGCTAATGTACGTAGGTTCCATTCAGTGACCGTATGATGCGTTCTGGCTCTGTTCAGTAAAACTTGATATTGGACGACTGTCAATTTATAAGTTATCATGATGTGTTAAAATGTATTTTTGTTAAATGTAGTTTTTTGGCAAGATAGCTGAATACATATAGTTGTTTGAAGGAGATGTTTTTACAGCAGAATGATGACCTGTTTAACATCCTAACAATGGCTCTAAGCAGCTTATGATACCCAAGTAAAACTGCTGATTCCAAGATTTTTTTCATCAATAAAAATAGATCTTTTATGACCTAATCATCAATACGCTCTGAGTTTTTATGATCCCTTGCACCCCTTTTCATCAGTCTTATCATTCACCCTTTCTCAGGTCTAAGTCTCCCGTGAGGAAAAGAGATTCTGTCTCTCCACCGGAAAGGAAGAAACGACGGTCTAAATCTCGAAGTCCTGCCCGGCGGAAGAGGTCGCGCTCCCCTGCAAGGCGTAAGAGGTCACACTCCAAGTCCCGGGCCAGAATCCGCCGATCCAAGTCCCGCTCTCCTCCAACCCGAAAGAGACGATCCCGCTCACCCAATCCCCGGGGGAGGAGGAGGTCCAAGTCCGCAGACAGGAGCAAGCGATCCAAGAGCCGCTCCACTGGCCGCAGAAAAAGATCGGTAGACAGAAGCAGGCGATCGAGGTCCCGTTCTTCTGACCGCAGACGCAGGTCTAGGTCAAGGGGTCGAGGGAGGCGCCCGGTGTTTCGCAGTCGTTCGTTCGATAGGCGGGACAGGTGGAAAAGGGAACCCAGCCACTCGCCAGTTCTCATCCTCCGCAAGCAGCGCCGATCAGGGTCCCGGACACGACGCAGCACCAGCAAGACTCCTCCACGCCTCACCGAACTGGGTAAAACATTTTGATAGGAACTAAGGACACACATCATGAACATTGACGGTTTCACTTTTGTATGAATTGTTTTTAGATTTTTCCAAGTGTATACTTTTGTTATACACTGCTCGTATGCTTAATCTCGCCCTTTTCCCCTCTCTATGCCCTGTTGTTGCATTACCCTTCCCTCTATTTCTTTCTTCAGATAAAGACCAGTTGCTGGAGATAGCCAAAGCTAACGCCGCTGCAATGTGTGCTAAGGCGGGGGTGCCCATTCCTGAGAGTCTTCGACCGAAAGCCATCCTCCAGCTCCCTCTACCCACTCCCTCTCCTACTCCTCTCTCCTTACCGCTACCGTTACCTCTCCCAATGGGCATGGGCATGGGGATGGGAATGGGCATGGGGATGGGGATGGGGATGGGGATGCCCAACATGCCCAATATGCCCAATATGGGCCAGATGGGGATGTCCAATATTCCAGGAATGCCCAGCATGTCAAACATCACCATGAGTGCCGCTATGGCAAGTATGACAGCGGCTACTATGACCGCTGCCTTGACCAACATGGGTGCCCTGACGGCCATGCCTCCCCTTGCCCCGCTTCCCACCATCACTAACAAGCCTCCGCCGTGTCTCGCTCCCCCAACGCCAACCCTCAACCTGGACCACATCGAGGAAGCAAAGAGGAAGGTCACTCAGCAAGCTAACATACACACCATAAAGGAGCTCACTGAGGTAAACGGGGAACTACGTTCATGTGTATTTTTGTTTGAGAGAGATTATACTGTAATAATAACAATGTGCAAGACTGTACCAACGCAAAGTAACTGATTTGTTTTTTTGTAGAAGTGTAAGATGATTGCAAACAGCAAGGAGGAGATGGCCATCGCTAAACCCCACGTCTCAGATGATGAAAGCTAAAATCGCCAAGCTGTCACGGTAAGATTTTCGATCTTTATTCGTCAGTCTGTGTCCTTGTCTTTACGTTTGTGTTAACATTTTTCCGTTGTAGATGTTCTTACTGAAATTAAAGAGCCTATTGCACACTATGGCTCTTATTTACAAACATAATAAATACATATTTGAGTTACTGAATTACACATTTGTCTTTACAATGAACTCAACCTTGTCCAGTTGATCACTTATCCTACCACTTTCGTCTTTTAGTCCTTATTTGACAAATTATAAAAACACGTCTTGCTTTTCCTTTTCCTTCAAAGCTTTTCCATTTGGCTAAGCACTACCATTGTGCCTCCATTTATTTGGTTGTCCATCCCTTCATCCTTCATTGTTTATTTAAAGTTATGTCTACTGCACAGATATTTTTAAGCCAGTTCTGGCCAAGATACCTATTGAAAAATGAGCCAAACTCTAAAACCGCAGGTTTCTTTACTAGTTGAGTTTCCCTATAATGTGCCAACAAGGGAAATGTCATCAGCCTTTCCCTCACTGTGATGTTGCTCTGCATATTAAATGAAACCTAATGTTTCTGTAGATGTTAAATGGTGAACAAACTGACCCTTTCTCTCTCTTTGTCTGTACACAGCCAATCCCCTCAAAGGACTAAAGGAAAACATAACCAACGCTTTACAGGAGGACCTACCTTCCCACAGTTCCCTTCGGCAGCCAGATGACCCGACTGAGCCTCACAAACCACCGCCACCAAGAAGAAGAAGAGCATCCAAGTTGTCACAATCAGACATACGGGCACCAGCCACTGCCCCACCCAGCTCCCCAGTTTGTTTCTGTCTGTGTGTGTGAGAGAGAGAGAGACAGACTGGCAGACTGTCAACTGTGATACCACTGAGTAAACTGGACACACTAACATGTGTGCACAGTTGTATGACTGAATAGTGAGTGTGAGTCTGTGTGTGTGTGTGTGTGTGTGTGTGTGTATATATATATAGTGACTTTCACCACCTCAATGTTGCTGCTCATTTAAGCGGTCACTGACTAAAGAGGAAACGAACCAAACTAACTAGTGGCGCAAGTGTTTTTGTAAAAGATTAGTTTCTCTAAATTTGTTTTACTTTTGTGCTTTCTAAAAGAATTGTGTTAAGTGGCGACTTCTTCCTTGTTCTTCTGTATTCCCCTTGGTTCTCTCTAGTCCCCGGTTTTATAAATGAATAACGCAGACAACGTTTTGGTAGATACTCTCATGGGATCTGTTCTCAAAAGCCTGGGTGTCCGAGGCAGGAGAGTGAATCCTGGAACAGGGTACCAGATCTGATTACTCTGAAGGAATGGTGTATTGGCAGCAAAAAGAAGTTGACTGTGACAAAACAAAGCGTAACTAATTCAGTTGGCTCTGCCCTGGGTGTGATTTTCGTTCCCTCTATTTTAAACGACGCCAACTTAACCTCGACTATCCTGGTCTTTCATTTGGGCTTTGTTGGGATTTTTACCAACTTGGAAACATGTTTGCTGTAGATTTCAATGGACATTTCATCTTTTAACACCAACATCCTAACATGCAGTGTACAACACTGTAATGACCTGGCCAACAGAACCTTCCATAATCCCAGATTCAGAACTAAGATTTGATTGGACCTTCAGCCACCAAGCTTTAGCTGAATCAGTTTAACTCATTTTTACGCTGTAAATGGTAAATTACTATTAATTTCTAATTCATTGTGACATGATACATACATGATAAACAATAGGTATTTAAAAAAAAAAAAATACGCTTTAGATATGCTTTTGCCTTTTTGTTGCCGTTTCCATTATTAAAACACAATTCATATCGTTGACTTTTATAGAGGCGCACACGGAGACCATCGCTCGTGTTGTTGAGCTCGGTGTGATGAATGACTTCTAGTGGTTGTAGAGTTGAATGAACAAAGTTGAGCATGTAGGTTTTGTGTATTAGACAATCAGTTTCTTTGTCTCAAGATGCTTTTCTTAAAGAAACTATAACCACATTACATTTACACATCTTGCAGCATTGTATTCAGGTGGCAAATAGGAGAGATAGCTGCAAACATGAAAAACCCAACAAGCCCTTTTCATTTATTCCATTGATGCGTTTAATATCTGCTTCACCTGTAAGTGTTTCTCTGGCCCCCTAGTAGGTGTTCTGTGTGAGCTGCATGTGGGTAAACGGGGTCCATGTTTCATTGAATGCTGAATCCCATTGGATAAGTGAAGAACAAAAATGTACTTGGTGCTTTTGGGGGAAACTCACAGGGGTGAGGTTTTTAAGGAATCTTGCACTCGTAACTCATTTATTTTCATTGGAGAGAGGAATAACTCTGGATCCATCCTTCTTTGTCGACATCCCACACCCGGGGCTGTTCAACTGTAGAAGATGATCTGTTAAGGTTTTGTCAAACTGTACCTATACTGACTGTACCAAAAGCGTAGTTGAACTGTGGAATTGATTCCCTGAGGTAATCTTTAGCTATTTTAATGACAGAAAAAAAAAAAATGCATTTTAGGATTCTTCTTTTTTTTTTTTTTTTGGGCTCATTTGAATATGACATTGCCTGCTTTGTACATAAATGTGTTGATGATTATTAAAACCCTCAATGATCTGTATGTTCTTGTGTGCTGTGTTCACTGTAAGCAGGCTTAGTGCATCACATTTACCACCACATCGGAGACAGACTATCAAAAAAAAATCAATTCCATCATAAGTTAGATATGAATTGGTGCGTTGCTTTAAGCCATATGTTAGAATATCGATCTGTGTAATTGCATGTTTCAAAGCCAAAATGTGTATCAAATTCTATAAATAGAATTTTGGTAAAAGACTGGATTATTGATCAGACCCTACTGAATTATAATTGCTGTTTCTAATACTGAGATGACAAAGCGCAAATGTTCGGTGAAGTGACATTGCCGAGCAGTGAGTGACCAGCTTTCAGATCTAGAACGAAAGCCTTCACAGCAGAGCTGGAGCCCAACAGCGCAACCTGACTACAAGTTATTGATTTGCAAGACTGCATGCTTGTTTGTGTGTTTGCCTGTGTGAGAGAAAGATAAGTAAATATGAGTACACGTTTTTGTGTTTCAAGGGGGCTCATGCCAGCATGTCATTTCCTGTGTGCTTGGATAATTAAAATGTCCTTTCAGAAAATGTTCCAGGCTGCAGTTATGAAACCCTCCTACAAGTGGTGCACTTTCTCTTTGTTTCGGCTGTTATTGAGGAGGGCACAGACTTAAAGGAATTGTGTACGCTCTCTATCAACAAAAAGGGCCTTTAAACACTATTATGTAAAGCTCAGATAGTGAAGGAACAATGGTAAGGTAAGTTAAGGATAAGGGCTTTAAACACTTTATTTTCAGTTTATAAGTTGTCTGATTCACTCATAACAAAGAAGAGACCCAGGGCAGTCTTCATGAAGAAAGCTTAAAATGCTTTAATCTGTGGATTTGCACACTGACTTGGATAAAAAGTTTCAAAACCTCCAGAGTTAGAGTTTCCGCCTTAGTCTTCATCATGGGGTTTAAAATACTAACCACCAATGGCATACACTAAAATGAAAAGTACAATCATTACCATAGTCATGGATTCAGGGCTTTGAACAGTTCTTCAAATGAAGCAAACGCCAAAGAAAAGGAACACAATATGCCGTAGTCCTTTTTGTTTCAAGAGTTGGCTTGTTTTTATGGTGATTAACACAGTTAAACATTCTGCTGTTGAAACCAGGATACGATTCAATTTAGTTCCTTTTGTAGATTTTTTTTTTTTTTTTGAAAGTTTTAACAATTTTGGAGACCACGTTTAATTGATTTTATTCTCAACATTTTCTGAAAGTCTTTGGTTGATATGGAATATTATGCAAGATTAGTAGGAGAATGCATGCTGTCCTGCATGTCTCCTGCTGTGCATGCTTGAGTAGGTTTACCTTAAAATGCTATCTTGTACTGTAGTATTATAGTATTATAGAGAAAAGTAAGGGGCTGTATGTGGTATTGGGGTAGGGAGGGGGGTTGAATATAGTGTAAATTAAAGTTAAAGAAGTTTAGAAATTTGCCATCTTTTTGATGTAACTATTTGATTTTTTTCATACATTAAATATAAATCCAGGATGAGGAAAAAATGTAAAGACCTTTCCTGCTCTCTGAAAACAAAACAAAGCCACAGCAACCAACGTCTTAATTAGAAATGCAGAGCCAGTATTTTAATTCCCCTCTGTTTTCAGTATTATTTTCTTAATTACTATGTTAAGGTTAGTAATCTGCATCAACTGCAGTCTCTGAAAGAGTAAATGTACACATTCTTAGCCAATAATCCTCATTTAATTTGTGGACTGCAATTACGTTACATTACTAATTACAGCTCAAGGCCTTCCTGTCATTGTCTGCATGTTTGCTTGTTTACACACACACACACACACACACACACACACACACAGTCCCGTTAGCATGGATATGGGTAGCATGCTGAGAAGCTATGAGTCATTGGATTTTGCAGATCAATGGCTGTGGATCGATGGATGGCTGAGTGCTTTGCAAACGACCACCCAGTCCGGGCACTCGACCCACTCTGTCAGGCAGCCAGGAAAGGAGGTCACATACACAAATTTCCTCTCGCTCCCACTTGCTTTCTAGTTTCACCACACACACACTCTCTCACAACATTGCTTCACACTCCACTCATACTCACACACGCGGACACACACACACACACGCACACTGTATAATCCGATGAATTCAGCCTGTGGTGGAGTTCTGGATCAGAATGGAAATTGTTTCACCACAATGTGACTAACGAAGACAACAGAGACAGCGAAGAGAAAGGGAGGACAGCGGATTTGAGAGAAATGAGAGGCTGGATGAGATAAAAAGCTGACGAGAGTGAAGAGAGGGAAGACTGAGAACAAAAGAGAAAAATAAGATGCCTAATTTTACTGAGGAGGATTTGGAGCTGTGTCTGTAACTGTGAGGGTCCATGTACTGGTCAGAGGAGTAGAATAAAGGTTGTGACTTTGACTGTACTTGTCGCTTCATTGTACTGTCAAAACTGTGTGTGTGTGCACATTTCCGTTCAAGTGTGTGTGTGTCTCTGTCCTCGACAGGAAAGAGTCATACCAAACCAAAATTGTATTTCAGCTGGAGAGCCTTCTGTAACAATGGTATGTGAACAAGAACATCTATGATTGAAGGCCCACATGTTGCATACATGCATAGCATACATATTTCATGAGGGCAGTGGATCTTAATTTATTGATGAGTGAAGTTAACCCAATAAAATATTCATGCAAACTGTACAAAAATTAAATTCCAAAATATTCTTTTCATTTTCCATTTCAGATTGAGAATTTAAATATAAATTAACACATTTGCAAAGGATATTGAAATGTCCCGGAGAACTTCGTCAAAGACAACTCATAATTTATGGTTAGAAAAATCCATGCCAGCTTAATAAATGCTCTGTAACGCGTTGCAATAAGAAGATACACAACATCTTAGAACTTGCTCATTTGAATGTGATTGTGCCATATGTGGCTCAGATCCCCTGCCTTTCTGTCAGTCTTTTTGTATCGAAGAGTAGACTTGATTTTTCAACGAGTGCACGGATCATTTGGGACGGCTGATGTCATCTTGGTCTGAAACGTCAGACAGAAGCGATTCTACGTCGGAAAGGTTTCCCATCTGAACTTTACTTGACACAACACTTCTTGAGAAAATGAACAAAAACAACCCATCTACCCAAAAAAGAGCAAACAGTCAAGTATCAAAGCAAAAGGTTGCCCCGTTGTGTGGCAGAGACAAGTTTTCTTGCATTCTAATTCTAATATGTGTGCGATGTGTATCTAATTTCATATCACATTTATAAATTGAATGCTGAAATGTGACTTCTTGTCATCTTAGCTGGACTTGGGTCATCAAACACCGTTCACACGGGCGGAGGACATGCTGATCACTGTAGCAGAGTTGACCTATGAAGTCAGCCACAGAGACGGATGCCTCCTGACTTTAGCAAGCGTTGGTGTGAATGATGAGAACATCAAGGTGGTACACTATAGTGTGTGTGTGTGTGTGTGTGTGTGTGTGTGTGTGTGTGTGTGTGTGTGTGTGTGTGTGTGTGTGTGTGTGTGTGAGTGTGTGTGTCTGTGTGTGTCTGGCTCAATAGACTCAAAGTGATTCATTTCTATAGGGACAGAGTGTGTGAGTCAGAGATCATAGTGTGTGTGTGTTTGTGTAAGGTTGTGTATTTTTCTTGCATTCAACAAACACAGCAGAAATGTTGTGTGCATGTGTTTGTGCACATGTCCTGTTTGTCTCTCTCCCTCTGTGTGTGTGTGTGTGTGTGTGTGTGTGTGTGTGTGTGTGTTTGACAGCCGCAGGAAGGTGTACATTAGTTCCAGTCCATTGCTCGAGAATGAGAGCAGAGGTAGTGCTCTGTGTGTGTGTGTGTGTATGTTGTTTATCACAGGATTGGAGGGAGTACCCATGATGACGTCCACATAGATCAAGGTAGATCAAGGTTAATATGTGAGTGTGCGTGTACATTAGCTGCAGGGAAGGAAAGTTCCTCTTGTGTCTACACTGATTAACTTAGCATGTGTTTGAACGTCAAAGGTGAGACTCTCTGCTGAAACCTCAGCGGTAACACGTTCAAATCTAACTGACGGTGGGCGGCAAAGTCATATATTCTTCATACGCAGTCCATAAAATCTATAGTAACCTTAAATAATTAGATTTTAGTGAGATCATTTGACTCAGACAGTCATATACTGTATGTGTGTTTGTGTATGTGTGTGTTTACATGTGTGTATTTCCTATATACTGTATGGGAGGTTTCAGTGATCACACTTGAGAACCTAACCCGACTGCTGAGACGTGTGTATTACCGAGTCATGGGCGTTCCAGTCCATCGCCCATGCATGTTAGGGCTCACGGTGAGAATATCAGGAGTGCGTCGCAGTCACAAAGCGATGTAAGGTCATACAACAAGGTAGAGTGGTTCAGCAGTGTGCATGTCTGTGTGCTTGGCACTTGTGTGGGAGCAATATCTGGTTCATCGCTGACTTAAACAACAAAAGCATCAAGGTAGACGGGTGTTGGGGTTTGTATGTGTGTGTTTAAGCGTGCATGTGTTAAACGTAATGTTTGACTGGCTGCCATTTCATGTTGGTGCTTTGACAGTTACCTGCATGCGTTTCCTTCCCACAACTAGAATATTCATGTGTTACACACACAAAACAGAATGGCAGATAAAAAAAACAGCTCTATTATAGCGTTTGTTAGATATTTAGGTCAAGGAAAAGTTTGCATGCTAAGCCTGCAGGCTGCTACAACAATATTGAACAACGTGAGAGTAAACGCCACATGGGTACTCTTCCGTATGTGATTAAAATATCTAGGTTTCACATCTTACCCACCTGCAACAGGCTAATCAAATATTGAAATCTGCAACTTGCTGATGAAATATGCATACTTGCCACAGGGCTGTAAGGTACTCACATTAGTAAGTTGAGTGGTCTCCCCGGCTTACTTCGAGATCACAAGTTCTATTCCTGGATAAACTGGTGTAATCTTTAATTATAAACATGATCCTTTTGGCTGTACTCATTCATTAGTCACTCCCTACAGTGCACCTTCCTTTTTTTTTATAAGATTATGTTTGTTTGTCTTTTCATCAAAAGAGAGTATCCATTTCTATGCTTTCAGTTGAAAAATGTTTGCCAGTGTATTGATCATCTTCCTTTTCAAAAGATTTATGGCAGTGGCAATAATGAAAGGCACAGGAAACATGTTGAAGGGAGATACAAAGAAGATGAGAAAGATGAGAGGATGAGATGTCTAATGAGCCAGATTTAATTAATCCACAGTGACTGGCTTCACATGCTGACTACTTGCATGTTCTATTCATCCCCAGCCGTTTAAATGTGAACTGGATGACTCTTGAGACAGTTCTTCGGTATGCAGTTGAAGTTAAAGTCACATCTTAATCGTTTACAGGTGTACGCCAGAAAGCACCCATAACTGTCTTTGGGTGTCTTGTTTGTTGCAAGGCTGTCTGAAAAGCTTCGTTGTAATTTGACACGCAACATGGACCGCATACATATTGTTCTCGTAATGTTACAAGAATACAGTTGGTGGCAAAGGTATTGAAGTGTTTTCTACAAATGTCTCTTGGACCGCACTTAGCACATTTTATTCGTGCAAGGTGTTAAACGCTGACTCACTTTCATCGACGGCAACACACATGTTCACTCTGCTGCTGTCCTAAGACTTTTACCTCTGACTGTACACATTTGTATACAGCTCTTGTCAACTCACTATTCCCTGACAAAGAAAGACAGCCAAGAAATGTATGTTTTTTTTTGCCCGCTGCAGCATGCATTAATTATGGCTTCCATGCAAAATAGATTAGATCTGCAACTTCATAGAGTGGCTGAGGCAGTTGTGGAGTTCATGTATGGCTCACATGACTTGGCCTCCGACTCCAGTCCAACTAAATGGAGCCCACGATCTCCCACACCAACCTGAGAAATTTAAATCAGGCAATTTATGACATTATGACCCTCGTTTTAGTTGCTTATAGGTGGATATTACATCCCTTATCAGAAGGTGATCAGGTCTGTTCTGCTGAGAAACTGGACTGTCATTTAATATCAGAAAAATTGTGAAATCTGCAGCTTTTGTGATTTTTACTCTTAACATGCATTTTGTTTATTTAAGTATATCAACTATCAAATACAATGCAATGCATTGCTGTTTCTACTATGTCACAGTTTAACACAAAGAACAGCTCCTATGTCTATTTTCAGTCTGTCGCTGTTTCCAGCAACATTGTGCTGTATTACAGAGAGGACAGGAAGTCTGATGTGTCATTGTTTTGGATATTTTTCTATTTTCCTGCAGGACATGTTTGACTTTGAGAATACATGCGGCTGTCTGTTGGCTTGTCCCCTGCTGTCTCTTAGTTTGCCACTATTGACTGCTTGTTGTACGACAACACTGACCCGTGTTTGTTCTCCTAGACGCAAACTCACAGTGAGTCTTATCTCCAGTGTTTCCTTTACGGCCATTTGCCAGAAAAAATGCATCAGTCTTCATCATGAATGAAGTATATAGAGAGGACACAGGTTTTAAGTGTAACATGGTTGGATAGATTTGATGATGGCATTTCCATTGGGTATTTCCATGCATACAATAGAACAGACCAAATACCTCTCTGTGGCCAAAGTATCTCTTAATCCATAGGGAGGCATTTGTAAATATGCCCTCTGATATGGAACATCTTTTTTTGTCAACGGGTGTTTCCACAAGTTAATACATTTAGTCCTAGGCTTTTAATTTGAGAGCTGTGATCTGTATCTGTGGAAAGAGAGCTTTGCTTTAGAGGCTGTTATCGACCTTCTTTGCCCCTAAACTGTTGTTCTTATTAGCCAACTGACAAACAATCTATGGCAAACGGACTCAGTGGGGTGCAGCACAAATGGAGTACTAGCAGGAATTCATTGCCTCTCATTTTGAATTGAGTTGTTTCTGCTTTATATTCACCATATCCTCTTCTGCATCTTCTTATCTTTCTTTCTTTCACACTTGTGTGCCTCTATTCACACATGTAAGCTTGAGTATCTGCGGGCTGCTCCTCTCTTTCTCAGTTCAGATTAATTCCAAGATGCTTTATTGGTATGAATGTGGATGATACATTATTGCCCAAGCTGCACTATTGAATTCGTTTTCATAAGAAAAACAAAGATAAATAGCCACAAGAAGACGGATATTTCAAACACTGAAGCAGCGTTTCTCCCTCATCAAATTCTAATCTGAACTATGCTGCTTTCTACCGTTCCACTTCAGGAGTTGCTAGGTTACCACAAGCATATGACACTCCTTTGTCCCATAATATTACACTGCTCTGTTCTATTTATCGACATTTTATAAACTGTTCTGTTTACGTTTTCCACTGTTTCTGATTTCCTGCATTTCTCAGAGTACCACTTTACAGTATAACTGGACTTTATGCATTCAATTATAGGCTATACATCAATTCCCCCTAATATGTCCATTTACTAGCTCGTCTAGACTAAACCCATTACTGACCTGAGATAGTACATTTATATTAATTGTCTCATCTTCTTGGTAAGACCAACAAGTCCTAATACATGCATGACAAAATAGATTGTTTGCTGACTGATAAGAGTGTTTTCTGATCTGCAACTGAAGCCACTTTTCTTCCTAATGGGCCAAGAAATGAGAGTATGAAGAACATAAGTGGTGGACTATTTCTAAAATGTCTCATTTATTGTGTATGTGAATGTATTATTTTCAAGCAAGTACACTGTATAACTAAATAACTGACACAATCTCAGAGTACAACTGCATTGTTATTATTAGAATTGTTTTTTTTGTAAGTGTCCTGACCATAGAATATTTTATTTCAATGGTCCTGACTGTAAAAACCGTATTCTCTGTGTATATATAATTGTGACATGCAACATGCAAAGAGCCATTTAGTACATTACATGCACATACATATTGTATACGTTAAATCTGGGCTCTGTGTAATCATGTGTTCACTTGTGTGTGTGTGTGTGTGTGTGTGTGTGTGTGTGCACTTGTGTCTGTGCTGCCGTGCTCCTGAATATGTGTGTTTGTGTGTGTGAGAGTTGGAAGGCAAGGCGTGCTTTCGAAAGGAGGTTGCTGTAGAAATATCAGAGGGTTTAGATAGAGGCAGTGCTCATAGCCACATTGGAGATTATGAACCATTGGACAAAAAAAGCCCGTCAGCCTCGTTTACTTCAGTGCGAGCTATGCTCAGAGCGTGCTTGTACCACCAAGGTTGGTTTGCACACAATCACACACAGTGACTCTCAAACACACAAACGAACACATTAAACCGAGGTCAACAGCCAGTAGCATCGATCACTGAGCTTCTCCTCCCTAGAAAAAGTCCTGAACACAACCCTGGTGTTCACTATCCCTGTTTAAACCAGGCTCTTGTCTTGTTTTCATGGGGTTTTTGAGTTGGTGTTTTTTACTCGTATTGTTCAGGTGCTGAGAGCCTCTGAAAAGTCATATATAATTCATGTTTATTATTATCATGTTATTATTGTTTCATTTTGTGGTCCATTTCCTTGTGCAGAAAAATGCTTGAGATGGTGACAGGTATCAACCAGTTATTAATCAGATCTTAGGTGTGATATTTATGTGTTAATATGATCATTGGTGGTATGCATGATTACCTTTGTGACCTCCCACCAGTGAGTGACAGAATCACCTGTTCTGGTCCTGAAGAGGTTACTGTGTACTCCAGCACCATTTGTGTTAAAATGTGTGTGTGTGTGTGTGTGTGGGCATGTGTTTGCTACAGGTTTGTGTGAGCATGCATTGTTTTTTTTTTCACAGCCGTACAGTTAAATGGCAATTCATCTCTAAAAAAATATAAATTTATAGTAGTCTATATCTTGCTCATAAAACGTCTGAATGCAGGACTTGTAATAGGCTATTTTTACACTGTGGTACTGCTGCTTATAGCTAACTATCTGACCACTTCTTCCACCACTATGAACTACACTACCCAGCAGCTTATAGCGTTAAAGCAGTTAGCTCCCACTCAACAAGCTAGCTACAACATCAAATACAGCTTTAAACGATGTACATATGTAATAATGATTAGATGATATCATCTTGATGGCTTAACATTCACGTGGTCTATCTGGCTGTATAATGTCTCCCACACATTCTCAAAACCTAAACAAAGTCCCATCCTCCTGGTTGACAGTAAGCAGTCACACTAATGAAAAGGCTTTTCTCAACAAGAATCTAAATTATAATGGTAATTCTGTTGGAACACTGCTTAAGTAAACACAGCAGGAGCTTCTGCATAAATTAATACTGATTCGACAAATCGGAGTTGATGCACTTATTTCAACACAGGGACTTTAAACAGAGACTCATGCCCAGTCGCAACACAAAGCTGACAGAGGGATGAGACAGGCGGTAGAGAATAGAGGGATCTTCAAGTTAAACAACAGGATTTCACCGACACTCCTGGAGGCTTTGTCGTCCAGCAGTGTCCACAGGTCTCTTGATTGAGCAGCTGCCGTATCAATTCAGGGGCCACAGCGGTGGCTATTTGTAGCTCAGAGGTACCGTCCACCATAAATCTCCTGACACAGATAAAGAGGACGACACATGTACACGTAACACACTCACAAACACAACCCTCTCACATTGCACTCGCTGCTTCAATCCAGTGTTCTTGTTGGAGGAACCGGAGCTTTACTTCACGCACATTTGTGGCGACAAATATATATTTTGAAATACAGACGCTCGCACATTTGATGTGAGATGACAGCAGGAGGCCCCTTTAGGGCTGCGATACATGGACCTCAATTTCAGGCACTGTGGATTTACATGTGCAGTACTTCCTGCAATACGCTGGGACAAAGGCAAAATTACCAACATTGGGTTATGAGGTACAAATGAATATAGGCTTCAGGTGATAGACCAACAATGTGATCTTTTAGGGGACTAACACTCATGCATTATACACCACAGTGGTTCTGTGTTTCAGATAAATTGATGAATGTGTTACAAAAAAACAAAAACAAAAAGCTATTTCTTTGTTTTTCCTCATACCTGCCTTCTAATCTCAGACCAATATACAAGACACCAATCAACCAGTCCAGTCAGTCAGTCAACAAGTAATCAGTCAATCGATACAATGATCATAGGGTCAGAATTCTGTAACTACTCGTGGTGATAGCCTGGTCCCGACGTCTGAATCAATGCTCATATCTCCGATTTGTTCAGTCACTCAATTAATAAACCAAATGGAAATTTGATCTGATTAGTAGGATTAGTCTCTGCTTATCTCATGTTTAAATGATAACAGTTAAACAAGGTATTCTCGTCTCTTAAGGTCCTGTGAACAATCAATTTCCCCATAGTTGTCTGGAGCTCTTTATTGGCTGTAACCTCTGCCCAAACAGTCCACAGAATAACTAATTATAGGGCTTTTATTTTCTCCCCACACAAGTATCTGGCATGTCAATTTCCTCTCAGCCTCTGGATGTATGTACACAGTCAATCGATACTCCTCTTCACCTGTGTAATACTGTATCCATATCCTTTGCACTGCACCGCAGCAGATTCACAAAACTGTTATTTATAGATTGATAAAACACCCCTCTCTGCAACACCTCATTGTTTTCTATCACTGCAGCGCTCTCACCTTTTCTAATTGCTTTTCAAATTTTTTTCACACCCTCAGCCTCCTCTATTAGCTCAATCTTCCCACCCTCTTTTCTCCTCTCTCAATCATTTGTCTCCTTTGTCTCTCACCTGCACCACCGATTGACCTTTGTCTACCCTCCTTTTTTTCTACTCCTGGTGTCCTAATCTTCTTCTTTCTTATGCTTTTTCTTCTCCTCTCCTTTTCCTCCTCATTTCCATCTCATTCAACCTTCCATTACTCGCTCCCTTTCCCCCTCCATTTCCATCTGGCATCAGCCATTTACTGCCCAATCGCCATCCTCCCCTCCCCCACTAACGTTGTGAGAAATACCAATAAGGACTGTGGCTGTTTGGAGCCAGTGCTACATGCACCACTACTTCATACGCTCCTGCAACCTGCAAGAGTGCAGCAACTGAACTGAGCTGGCCCGTACCACGCAGAAAATCACTGGCTTCATAGCCGACCCCTGCCTACACGTGCACCACAGCGTGGGTGTGTGTAGGTGAAATTTTGGAAATGAACTAAAGCAAAATCCAGAGTAAATAAAATGTTGGCATGTGACTGCATGCCAATGTGAGCCAAAAACAAAGGTATTAGTTGCTAGAAACAATAGTTTGGATAGTGAATAATATGCTGATAGTTTGTATTATACCCATAGACACCACTCAGTACCTAAATGAATGCTTAAGAGCCAATAACTCAATTGATTTGTGATCCCTTTGTCTTAACTTTCATTACATTCTTTTCAATAACAATTACAGGTTGCTTAATGTTATTGTAACTTCCAAAAATGTAGCATTAACACAAGTGCTGGAAATGTCATAATCCCTCACATCACATACACATAGTTTAAATACCTCATGTGATACACTCCTTTAGTTACATATTAGATCATTTTGTAGCCATTTATTGATTTTCTGCACATGTGAGTATCTGTTACTTGAGAGAGAGAGCGAATGCATAGACCTGCTACTAGTCTGAACTGGACAATTAGATTCACAACATCTTCTCTGTTCTCTCTCCTGTCTATTGCCATAGCTTTAGGATGTTTTATAATTCAGATACTGTGCTGTAATTTCCTCTCACAGTATGCAAATCTCCATGTCAGTCCACCCATTTAATCATTTCAGACAATGTGTCAGACTACACGCCCATTAAGTACTACAAGCTTCCTACATGAAGAGCAGCGTTTTCTCTATCCATCTCTCTATGGCTGCTTTCTTACATTCTGTGTTACGCCTCCTTAAAGACTCTGTTTGCTTTAATATATTTGCCATAGCATATGAACCGTTGTATAAGTTGTGACAGACACATTTACACATACAAACTGGTTTGTGTGTGTTCTTGCTTTTGTCTTTTATTGGCCCTTGTTTTCTTATCTGTTTGTGTGTCTTTTTGTTCTTTGCGACAAAGCACTTTGTGACAAGTGCTTTATAAATAAATCTTACTTGATTTGACTGCCAGGCAAATGATATGATGGGTATAACACCAGTGAACCATGGTCAGTGAGAATGCAGGATGAGAGAGGCTTTCAGACAGCGTTATGCAGGTTGACTGAAAATTTAATTGGAACACTCATGAATTAAATGAGATCTCATGTTAAGAATGTACGTCGGGAATGCAGAGACCATTGATGGAGCACTTGTTTTTATTTTAATCACGTTGTCTGAATAAGAGAAGATGGCTCTAATGAAGATGGCTTCATGTGTAAATTGTGTTCATCTATGTGTGTGTGTGTGTGTGTGTGTTTGCATTTTCGTGGACAGTAGACTGCAACAAGAAAAGGTTTTCTCAGTAACTGTGAGCTTTGATAACTGTCCATTAAAAACAGGTTTAAAATGTAGTTTAAGAGCAGCATCTTTACAAGATATGCAACAGATTTAAGTAATCAAATGACAGGAGAAAACTTTGGCATTTATTTTAAATTATTTCTCCATTTCCAACATTTTCTGCTTTCTGTTTTGATGGGGTTCTATTGAGATTACAGCACTACAAATTGTTGCAAAAAAAAAATCACAGAAAATATTGACTCTAGATACGGCTGTTATAATACAAACAGTATATTACGTAATATTATATTACAGTAAAGCATTAAAAAGCATTTTCAGAATAATAAGTATGAAATAAGGAATTATGTGAATATACACAGGAATTAATGTAATATACTTGTCCTTGCTAGTGTGTCCCAAAAATATCTGATGTTATCTAATGTATGAGCGTTACACACAGCAGGGAACGAGTTAAGGATTGGTAGTGTGTGTCGAAGAGACAGAAAAAGTGTTTAAGACATCAATGAATATTTTAAGAGAGAGGGAGCTGTGGGAGTAATGGGTGAACTGAAAGAGAGTTGGGCTGCTGAGCGACGGAGAGATAATTTAATAGACGAACAGAGCAAATGTGTTGGAGGAGAGACAGGAAAGCTGGAGGGATGGGAGATGAATGAATGGCGGACTAATCTGGACTAAGCGATGTAGACAAGAACTGACATTAATTTAATAAGATGGATGAACGGACAAATAGATGCATTGTGCAATGTTAAAAAAGTCCCCGAACCTGAACAGACTTGTGACTAACTTAAAGTTTGTGTGCGTGTGTGTATGTGTGTGGTTTCACAGATGAAATTAAATGGTTTAGAGGTCATTGACACTTGTAGAAAACAGGCACCTCAAACATGTTTTAGACTGATGAGGTTTGGAGAAGAAAACAGAGAAATAAGAATTCTAGGACAGGAAACATATAAGCAATATTATTAAAAACTGTGTGCACAGATGAGCTTAGTCTCTGGACTAATTTATATTGGGTAATGGTGAAATTTAACAGGAGCCACCTCTCCAGTGAATGCAGGTCAAGGGTTTTTGCGCCGGTCTCACATAGGAGCAGCACTTGAGCTAAGCACAGTGACATTTGGACCGACCAGAGGGCACGCTGAGGGCGCTTCAGATGACCAAAGAGGCCCTAGGGGTGACCTGTGGGTGTAGGGCATCCGGACTGACCAGAGGAGCACTCGGGTCCCTCTGCTGTGAAATTAGGATAAAAAAATGCTCAGTCTGTCAGCTGCTCTGGTTGTAACTCATGTCAAGGTTGACTCTTTTCTTCGGGTAGCATAAGGCATATGGACTGATTCATACAAAAGTGAAGCATGGAAGTGTCCCAATAGAGCACAAATGTAGGAAACGTGGCCCTGTTGACATTGTGGACATATGTCTCTGGGATTGATTTGTCTTGCCTTTTGAACAGAAATACCCTTCTTTCAATTAGTGGTTGATAAGAAGATAAGATAATCATTTGTTAGATCCACAGCGTACTTACTTCATAACTTGAACTGCCTCTTTTGTACTTTAGGATTCTATTTTAGGCACAATTTTCTTCTCACTTTATGCTACCATTTGGCTACCTCAACTGCCAGAACGACACTGAGCTCAATTACTATGCTGATGATTGTCCACTGTATCTCCTAAATGCACATCATGCTTTATCTGAGTAATTTAAGACTGACAGATACTGGCAGTGATTTAAAATCTGAGATTAAATTGGATTGAAGCTTGTCAGAGATGAGCTGAGCTCCACTTATCTCCATCCAAATGACTTCCTGCTGCAGCTCAGCTCCTCCAGCTTCTGGTTGTAATGACATAATGACTCAAACAGGAGAGGGCTCTTCAAAAGATGAAATTAAAGATATACTCTGCACAGGAGTGTGGGTAATCTACATAGGCCCTATTCAGTTTACAGTGACGTTTGCTTGTTTGTGGTATTTTTTATTCTCCTAAACTTCCTGTTTAGTTCGGAAAAACAGTTGGTCTTATCTGGCTCCTTGAATCATTCAGAAAATAAAACTATTCTAGTACTGTAACATGATCGTAAAACCCAGTTATTCTACTATCACATACTGTAATCCAACTTCCAATAAGATACTAAGATAATAAGATTGTCACTGGTTATTTAATTGTTTAGAGTGTACACGTGTATTTTATATTGTTCTGTGTTGATGAGGCTGCTTTATTCTCAGTGCACATATTATGTACACTATTATGATGAATACTGGTGTGTTGTACGACTTTGAAATCAATTGGACATGGATGGCAGGAGCTTCAGTCATACAGGCTGTTCCAATTCCAAGAAATCAGTAAATAAACTTTGGTTCAATAACCCTGATGCTTGTGCATTAGTGCAGCATGTAAGGAAAAACAGAAGATAACTCTTCCTTATGTGACTAAGAATGTCAAAAGAGGACGTGATCAGTTTGTGTCAGCAACAACAGCCTCATGACAACTACACAGAGAGGACTATTATTGTAGGGTTGCAGTGCATAAATCCATGATTACACAACAAGTCCTCCAAATAATACTCAGAAGGTGTTGTGGTCCCTGCACTCCAGAATGACACATAGACGAGTTTTCTGATCTGAGACCCTTATCAGCAGGACGACGTCATTTGTCTGTCTCTTTCAAAACCAAATCACAAAAACAACTTCATCAAGGTATAGGGAAACATTGTGGTTTGGGTTCAAATGACTTTGTCAAGATTTGGGGACCTTTGTTGTCATGGTTGCAATAATAAACACATGGCTAAGATTAGGGGACGATTGTGGTCATACTTAAAAAAATCCAATGTTGACTGTCAGTAGAAAACGGGAAGCAAACAGCTGTTGACCCATCCATCCATCCCAACCTCCTGCCTACATGGACTTTGTGAAAGGAATGAGGCTTCATTAGGCTTTGTGATAATTAATCAGCTATGGATTGATTATCTTGATATGAAGGCTATCATCAAATCTAAACACACCTTATTACATATATATGTATATATCTTCTTTCTGCAAATGTATTACATTTATTTTGAAAATTGCACATTAATGACAAGGGATGCCGCCTCATGATTTTGTCTATTTAATTATTTCCTCAGGGATGGCAAGAACAGGAGAGTGATGACAAACATAGGGGACGCTTTGCCCCTTAAAGTCCCAATGTCCAAGTACGAGGACTCGCCGTCTTAACAGATCCCGGCCTCTGTTTACATCTGGCAGTTTGGGTCCAGGTTCACATCCTGTCAGCTGCTCACATTACTGCACATTAACACTGCAACAGGAAATAAACTCTCTGGGAAATATTCTACACTCTCACAAATTGTTTTGCTGCAAGCAACTTACCATTGAACCAATTTGTACATTAAACTCAGAGGTCTCTTTATGTCCTTTACCCAGATAATAGAGTTTTGGTATCATACTCACCCCAAATCATCATGTTTACTTCAGCTGGGTAATATTTCCAACAAAATTCATAACAGAGAATCAAGCATGCTTTCTAAACTGTTTGTCTCAAATCCTGTGACACCTTATTTACCCCTCTCAACTGAGAAGACGTGGTCTGTCTTCAGATTGTGCAAATTGCTGTACCTTTTTTTTGACGCCCTTACATTCATAGCTTGGCGGTTTTAGAGTTATTCCACGGATTTTATTGATAACTTCTGTGGGTTGTTCGGGGCTGACTTCTGGCTACAACCCTAACCTTTTAATCCCATATGAGCCTGAGCACAGCCTCAGATACTCATGCAGTGCTTTTTTTGGCACTTAGAAAGAATGAATGTAATGCCCTGTGACTTTGTAAAGCTTAGACTATAGGTCACTGTCATCCTTCTAAATCACATCTCAAACCCTCCTCTGGACAAATAAAGCCTTTTTTTCTGCAAATTGACATGCATGTCTTTATTTTGCCTTCTTAAAAAGATATACTTAGACAACCTGCTTTAAAAGATCGGGGAAAGGAGAGGGGGAGGGGGCTCAGGAGACGTGAGTGGAGGGCATCACAGAGGAATAGGCATACAAGTGCCCGGACAGACAGAGAGGCAGACAGGCAGACAAAGAGATGGATGGGTGGATGGAAGATTGTTGAGGAGAGGAATAGAAAGTTCTGAATGCTGCTGCGGCAGACTGTGCTGACGTGAGGAGTGTTCCCAAACACAGTTAGTAGCGACTGCAGACCCACTGCATTACCATACTCACACACACACATACACACACACACACACACACACACACACACACACAAACATATACACACACGGCCTAAGGGAGAAAGCCGCTTGCAGGCTGAGCTGAATAGAGACAGAATCACCTGTTCTGGTCCTGAAGAGGTTACTGTGTACTCCAGCACCATTTGTGTTAAAATGTGTGTGTGTGTGTGTGTGTGTGTGTGTGTGTGTGGGCATGTGTTTGCTACAGGTTTGTGTGAGCATGCATTGGGTGTTTGTTTTTTTCACAAGATGTTTCATTTATCTGTGCATTATTTGTTTGTTTTTTTACGTCTAATGGGACCTTCCACAGGTGTGTGTAAAATGTGTGTAGCCATGTGTGTTCATGCACCAATGCGCTTTGTGCAATTGTGTGGATTTGGGTGAGTGTGTGTGTGTGTGTGTTTCCCTGCACAGGTCGGTCCTCTGCTCTCCATTCTCGCCAGTCTGTGCGTCCTCATGGAGCTATAGGTGCGTATCATTGGATCAGTAGCTGCTGCCTGCCACACTGTCCAATCGCATCTAGGGAGAGAGAGAGAGAGAGAGAGAGAGAGAGAGAGAGAGAGAGAGAGAGAGAGAGAGAGAGAGAGAGAGAGCGCGAGCGAGATGGGGGAGGGAGGAGAAAGAAAGGAAGAGAGTGAGATTGATCATTTGAACGTCCTGGGCCTTGCAATCCTTTAAGAGACGCTTAAATTTCTACTGAATCCAAAACGTTATTTTTTATTTTTTTCCATCTTTTCTCGGACTGAAGACTTGAGTTTTTTTTTCTTCTTTCTTTTATTGGGGTTATTCCCACCCAGGAGACGTGCCATCGCCACCACCAGCAGCAGCAACAGCAGCAGCAGAGGAATATCTCCAAATATCCCATCCCAGGCACGTCGGATAAACTGCAGCAGCGAAAACACGAGGCGAATATTGCGGTGGACGGGAACATGGTCCGTGGGATTTCACATCTCTTACCCTGGCTGGGTACGTTACATCCTATATTGTCTCATTTGATTTTTGATCTTTTTTTTTACTGCAGCGAGGACGCAGGTTACAGCTTTGCATTTGAATGTGTGTGTGTGTGTGTGTGTGTGTGTTTTTGCCGTAGTCAGCTTCAGTGCAGATAAAGATTTAGTCAGGATATTGTACCTCACAAGCAAGCGTTTTTTTTCTACACTTGGTTCTTTTCTTCTCTTAGTCCGTATTCATGATTGAAATAAGAATGCATCGCGGATTTATCTGTTCTTTTCTGTGTATAAACATATAAGGGGAGGGTGGCAGGCGGGTTTGCCTTGATAAATGGAGCGTTATTCATCAGCGTGTGTGTGATCACCACTGGAATGTTAACTAGCACCTTGGACAGCCGACACCAATACAATCTAACATGGGAGGAGCGATAGAACTGATCATGTTGGCACTCTAATATCTTTTCTGCTTACTATGTGTGTGTGTGTAGGTGTGTGTGTGTGTGTGTGTGTGTGTGATTACACAGAAATTGATGTTGCTGCTCTCTCTGTGTGCGTGTGTGTGTGTGTGTGTGTGTGTGTGTGTGTGTGTGTGTGTGTGTGTGTGTATGTGTTAATATTCTGCCCTAAGGCCCTTTGAGAGAGATAGCAGTGTCGGCTGGGGAGCAGCTGTGTGTGTGTGTGTGTGTGTGTGTGTGTGATAGAGAGCGAGAGAGTGTGTGAGCACGTATAGCGATCAAGGAAGTGTGTGTGTGTGTGCATCTTTGGATCGAGAAAAACATATGTGTGAGTGTGTGTGTATTATTAAGAGACATAAAGTGTTGTGTGCATACATCTGTGGGAGAGAGATAGAGAACCAAGTGCGTGTGTCACAGGCTTCTACCTTATGCTACATGCAGGTTAGGAGCCCCGTGGTGTATTCAGGGTTTAATTAAGCATGTGACTTGATTCTCCATCCCTCCTCCAGCACCCCCCCGCCCCCACATACCCCCCCCCCCCCCCCACCACCACCAACCAGGTCCTGTGATCTGTGAAACACTGTGTAGTGAGGATGTGACATATGTCTGCGGCTACTAGATACACACGCACGCACGCACGCACACACACCTACACACACACACACACACACACACACACACACACACACACACACACACACACACACACACACACACACACACACACACACACACACACACACACACACACACACACACACACACACACACGCCATTTCTTTGGGACACAGCAACTCTGACAGTCTGACACCGAGTTAAGCTGAGCGGACAACATCTTGTTTGCCCTATCTATCGCTCTTGTATCTATTTTTAACATGAACAGCAGCGAGGTAGCACAGCCTATTTTTCTGATGTGATGTGTAAGTTTGCTGTGTGTGTGTGTGTGTGTGTGTGTGTGCGTGCCTGACATTTTATCTATTTGACACTGTGATTATTCTAATGAAGACTAATTAAATCCTTCTCTCCTTCTCCTTCCATTTCTCTGCCTCTACATCTCTTTTCCAGGAGGCAGTTTGGGCTTGTTATGGGGGTGACCGGAAGGAGAGAGTGACAGAGGAACAGTGATGCTACTGTTTACATAACGAGAGACTCACACACACACACACACACACACACACACACACACACACACACACACACACACACACACACACACACACACACACACACACACACACACACACACACACGCACACACACACACGCCCACACATACACGCACACATGCTCAAATTGCCAGTCCAGGACATACACACTCGCTGAAACACTTACACACACACACAGACACGTATTCAAGGGACTCGCTGGCTGAGTCACCACACACTCAGAGGCACAGATTCACTGACTCACACACAGGACCAAACACAGACAGACACACACACAAAAGGAAAAGGTTGTTTGCAAGAGTCAGGACTGTGTGTTGTGTGTGCTACGGGCCAAGCTGAGCAGCAGCTGTGTGTGAGTGTTGGATACCTCTAAAGGATCAACACAGCTGTAAACGCCCTCCCAAAGGCCCTTCCCCCTCCCCTCCCGTCCTTTATCTCCCAACTTCCCCTAAACACACGATCATGTCCAAGTTGAGGACCAGGAGAACTCCCTCTCCCAAGTCACCTCTCCCGTCCTTCTACTCCCCATTTGGGATTCTATCCCTCCTCCTCTCCCTCTGTCTCTCCCTTTCCCTCTATCCCCCCTCCTCATCGGCGCAGCAGACTGTGCCTGTCATCTCCACGGTGCAGGGCCGTATCCGTGGCATTCTGACCCCGTTGCCCTCCGACCTCCTGGGGCCCGTCATCCAGTACCTGGGAGTACCATACGCAAGGCCTCCAACGGGAGACCGGCGCTTCCAGCCGCCCGAGTCTCCTTTGCCCTGGCCAGGAATACGAAATGTGACGCAGTTTGCTCCAGTGTGCCCGCAGTCACTGGATGAGAGGAGCATGCTGGGAGATATGATGCCGTCCTGGCTCACGGCTAACCTGGATATAGCTGCCACGTACCTCACTCACCAGAGTGAAGATTGTCTCTACCTCAATATCTACGTGCCCACTGAGGAAGGTGAGTGAACCCAAAGGTGTGCACAGACTCTCTGCAGGGTTAGAATTAGAATGACTTGTTTTAGTTCATTCACATGTGAGGTCAGAACAGAGTGGCAACAAAGTGGCACTGCATAACCTAGGAATGACCGCAAGATGATTTTGAGGGTGACATGTGATTAAATATGGAAGTGTCCTGTAAGGTCACAGACAAATCCTTGTTGAATAAATAAATAGAAATATATTTTTTAAACCTGGAGCCCATTCCCCTCCACCCCTCTTGTGGACGCCTGTGGTTGAACCAACACTTAATATGCAGACACCTGCGTCAGTCGCCAAGGGGTTCACGCCTTTACTTGTGGAGGAAAGTGGGAAGGACACAGACTCACTCATGCATACATATTGGTTCATACAGATGCATGTGACCCCGCACACACACACACACAAACACACGATGGCAAGCATGAGCACCCTCACAGCCTCAATTTATATCCACCCACTGAGAAATGAAGGAAGGGAGATACGAAGCATAGGGAAGCAAGAGAGCCACAGACTTCCTGTTTTTGTATGTATAAACCCACCGAGTGATTAAAGGCTGAGATACATACAAATGGACAGGTGGACAGTCAAACAAACACACACACACACACACACACACACACACACGCACGCACACACACACACACACACACACACACACACACACACACACACACACACACACACACACACACACACACACACACACACACACACACACACACACACACACACAGATATACAGTCGATAAGGACATTTATTCAAACAACAGACAGAATGGAGGCAGAAGGAAGGTGGGCGGATCTTACACTCACGCACAAAAAGTGGTTCTGCATAGCACTGGCATCAGGTGCTTCAGTGATGTCACCTTGAACATTGGTTTGAACACAATGTCAGCCCATATGTTGCTGCAAATATCTATCTATCTATCTATCTATCTATCTATCTATCTATCTATCTATCTATCTATCTATCTATCTATCTATCTATCTATCTATCTATCTATCTATCTATCTATCTATCTATCTATCTATCTATCTATCTATCTATCTATATATATAATCCTCTGTCTCTCTCTCTCTCTCTCTCTCTCTGTCTCTCTCTCTCTCTCTCTCTCTCTGTCTCTCTCTCTCTCTCTCTCCCCCAGACATCCATGAGGAGGGGGGTCAGCGGCCGGTGATGGTCTATGTCCACGGGGGCTCGTACACAGAAGGCACTGGCAACATGATGGATGGCAGCGTGCTGGCAAGCTACGGCAACGTCATTGTCGTAACCCTCAACTATCGCCTAGGAGTACTGGGTAAAAGGATATCTCTTCTATATCTAATATATCTTCTATATTTTTGCGATTTGCTGAACACCCCGGTACTAAAATATGACTGTATATTTGTTTAATATGGCTGTAGCTGTATTTCAAAATACCCCCCCGAGCCTGTTAAAACATACATCTTGATTCTATATTCCAATCCTTTTTTTATCCTATTGAGTTATTCTGCAATAGAGATAACTATATCTTGACAGAGGCCTTCTGGGCACATGCAACCAGGAAGCAATCGATAGTGAAACAATCCACATTTTAAAATGGCTGTATTTGTGCTTCAACACCACGCTCCACCTTTAAGCAAGAACAAAAGCAGTACAATTATTGCCCAGGTGCTCTGGGTATTCTGATAATATCACTGCGGTATCATGTAGCCACTCTATGGTAATTTACTTTCTTTTTTTAGGCGATGAATGGGTAATATTTAGAAATGCAATGTACACTCATCCTTTTGCATTTATGTAAGTTGGGAATTTAGCTGTTTTTTTCTTTTGAAAAATAGCAAAAGGATAGATGTATCACCTGGTAGAAGACGAAGAAGCTAAGAGGAGGTGGTGTGGGTAGAAGAGACGTCCATTACAGTCAATCATTAGATCTCAAACTCCAGTTCAATTCTGTTTCATTTTTTATTTTGCTATGGGTTGTAAGGTTTTAATTGGGTGACTTATTTATTAGTAAAGCGCTATTAATGCTGTTTATTTTAACAATATGGATTTATCTGCAATTGTTCCTCACTTTGAACTTTACATATTTCTTTACATTTACATTATATTCACCATCTGGATTGTTTAATCCTTCAGCGAGCTATGCGATGTGAAAAACATTAGTGTGTTGTTTTCACCCAGAGTGCCTTTTTGTTTTTTTGAGTGAAAACATATTCAGTATGGGTGTCCCTAGTGGAAATAAACCCCCTGAAGCCATTTTCCCCACTACTAGCATTGACTCAAATCTGATCCTTTATACCTCCATGACCCTCTGACTCATTGCTCTCTGAACAGTGAAAATCTGATTCCCTGTGGTTTTTCAAATTTTAGACAGCTATGCAAAGCACACAGGCTGAACAAATAGAATATCTTAGAATCCTGGTATTTAGGCTTTTTGCAGCTGTAATTCTAAATATTACAACGCCTGAGCACGGCCACATTTACTTTAGTAAAGAGTAGTTGGTGTGAGCACAGCATAGCTTCATATTGACTAAGTGAGATACACAAGCTGCACATCACACCATCGGCTGGGTTAAATCATGTCCTCACTCTCATTAGCAGTTGCCCCTCTTTAATAAATCATTTGAAGAGATTAATTAAAATGTGCCAGGAGGTTAATAAAATGTGCAGTTTGTTTTGAATTGAGCCTATTCAACAATATTACAAATTATATAATCTATATACCATTATCCCTTTAATCTACTTGACTCACTGTTGACTTGTTGATTAATGTTACAGACAGTGACACGATACATGTATGTGAATAAGGCTTTTGATAAATTGTATGTAGATTTATCAATTAAAATGCACTTCCTATAAGAGAGCAACAGTAAAGGACAAATTCTTACAGCATTTGGCTGCGCTTTCCCTTAATTATTTAGTGCACCTACTTAGTTTTCTACCTTTTTATGCAGTTTTTATGGCACATTTAGATCATGTGAACACACAAATCATGTTAATACTGTATGAGAGATTTTTCTCTCTCAGCGGGAAAGGAGCATTCTGGGCTGTCCTTTAATTAGTTGGAGCATGTTACAATGTTATATAAAAGGTTAAAACAATCAACAAAAAGTTATTGATTTGAGTTTATGAGGTCCACTCCTTCTTTTCTGTATTTTAGAAGCTTTTAAGGCTTTTATTAGATATTGATTTTATGTGATGGCATAAATCTGCATCTGCTTTGTGGGTGAAACCACTATTTAATTCTGACCTTGGGGATAAACCAGTCGCTACAGCTGCAATCCTCATATCGAGCTAAACAAAGCCAATCCAACATGCTTCTTCTTTGTCTTCATCTCCATCCTCTGTGTTTGCACCATCTCCAATACGATCATCACCATCATCATCATTCATCGTCACCACTAGCAGTGTCTTCCTCTTCTTCTTCCTCATCATTGCCATCATAAGTTGGATGCATGAGGTGAGCCCATGTATTCAAAGTGAATCTTATTGTACACTGCTGCAATTGGGGCATGTTTCCAATGAAATGATTGAAATTGATGAAACTGAAAAATATGAAAGTACATCTAGTATATATGAAGGCATTCTGAAACAGTTTTTACAATGACATTTTTACAATTTACTTATAATGTTTTGCATGGAATTCATTTCTGACAAATTTCACACAAGTGATGAAATGTATCATTTTAACGGCGGCGCCTTTCTTGCTCATTATACTCTTACAGTCTGTGTTCAAGGCCAGCTTGAGGTTCAGAGAATTAAGCTTCTGCAGCAGTGAGATACACCGTAGTGGAGTGAGCCATTAGGATCCTTTTTGTTGACTTAACACCGTCAGCAGTGAAGGGAATAAGGGATAGCTGCGTTGTAACTCTATGTGTGTGCTTAGGTTTATAGTGAGTCGTGTGTAAGTTGATTTTGCCTTACATGATTACGATTGTACCTTGTTGATTTAATCCAGTGTGCAAATTTTTCATTAACATCTCTTCTACGATGATGAAAAGTATTAAAAAAATGATTTTTAATCATGCATTAATTCATCTTAACAGTGGGGATGCCATGATGTGGGAATCACTTCCCTGTGTGTTTGTACATTTGTACAAACCTCTTTTGATTGACAAATTATTTATACAGTTTGCTCAATTCTCAGTGCGTTTTTTAGATTTCACAAGTCATTGAACTTAAGTACTATGTGTTCTACTGTGTGTAATAACAATATCTCCCTCTCTGTCTGCCTGTAGGATTTCTTAGTACAGGTGACCAGGCGGCAAAAGGGAACTACGGCTTGCTGGATCAGATCCAGGCTCTGCGCTGGGTGAAGGAGAATATCGCAGCCTTCGGAGGAGACCCAAGCAGGGTCACTGTGTTTGGATCGGGGGCCGGGGCCTCGTGCGTCAGCCTGCTCACCTTGTCTCACTACTCCGAGGGTAAGGAAGAGCCATGGACAAAAACCCTGCTCACCTTGTGTGTTTTTATCAGTTTAACCTATACGGCACTGTTCTGAAAAGGACTATAGGCCGATAGACAGTTGGGCACCTATGATAGTTGGCAGCCAGGTGGGTGCTGTGAAAGCTGTGACACTCATAGTTATGAAACCTTTCATGGTCTCCAGTGGACCGATGCAGCTTTCATTTACTGGTAGAAATGCCTGAATAAGCCTTTGAATTCTCTGAATAATACAGCCTGCCTGTGACTCATATAGCTAAGAGCTGTATTATTTTAAATTGTTAACCCTTACCTACTTAAACCAGATGCTCTAACCATAACCCGTCATCCTTTTGAATAATTCATATCTGTGAGTTCACTGTTTTCTTGCTGTGGGAATAGTTCTGCATCTCTTTATGTATGCAAATTTAGCGTGCAATCATATGGATGCATTCATGCATGCGTGGGTGCATTTGCATCCATAAATGTAAACGTGTGTGTGCCTCAGTGTATATGGTTCTTACACCCATATTTGTATTTATGTGTGTTCATGTGTATCTCAGACCTGTTCCACAGAGCCATCATCCAGAGCGGCAGCGCTTTAGCCAGTTGGGCTGTCAACTACCAGCCAAGCAAGTACGCCCGGCAGCTCGGCGAGAGGGTGGGCTGCGGCATCGACGACAGCACCCAACTGGTTGCCTGCCTTCAGGGCCGGAGTTACCGCGAACTTGTGGAGCAGAGCATAACGCCGGCTAAATATCACACGGCGTTTGCCCCGGTGATTGATGGCGACGTTATACCGGATGACCCCCAGATTCTGATGGAGCAGGGAGAGTTTCTGAACTACGATGTGATGCTGGGGGTTAATCAGGGCGAGGGCGTGAAGTTTGTGGAGGGCATTGTGGACTCAGAGGACGGTGTCACGGCTGAGGACTTTGACTTTGCAGTGTCAGACTTTGTGGATAGTTTATATGGATACCCAGAAGGCCGAGATACGCTGAGAGAGAGCATAAGGTGAGTGCGTCTGTAAATGTCTGAATGTATTTAAGGAATAGTTTGAAGAAAGAAAGAAAGAAAGAGAAAATAATGAAAAGGTTTGACATTTTGCCCAGAGTTAGATGAAACAAATGATACCACTCTCATGTCTGTTTGTTAAATATGAAGCTATAGTCAAGAGATGGTTGGCTAGCCTGGCTCTGTCCAAAGGTAACTAAATCCACCTACCAGTATCTCTACAGTTTGCTGATTAAAATCTCGTGACTTTGATCGGTACACAGACCACAGTGTAACATTTACAATTTGTGGTATTACATGGGGTTATGTTGCTGGACTATTTCTTGACCGGGAGTAGTGACATCCTTGAATCTTGGTCTCAATTTTCTCATCTAACTCTTGGGAAGAATGCCAATACGTGTATTTATCAAACTAGTCCTTCAAATGGATGTTTAAAATAATTGATTTACAAATATACTTATTATTCACTTTAATGACAATACAAGATTCGTTAATAGATTCGTTGATAGCTAACTTCAAATGTGTACACTAAAGGTTCATGTACACGGACTGGGCAGACCGTGACAATGCAGAAACCCGGCGGAAGACTCTGGTAGCGCTATTCACAGACCACCAATGGGTGGCGCCAGCGATCGCCACAGCTGACCTCCACGCTCAGTATGGATCCCCCACCTACTTCTACTCCTTTTACCACCACTGTCAGAGTGACGCCACGCCGCCCTGGGCTGACTCCGCCCATGGTGATGAGGTAAATTGATGTCAAAGTGTTGTATTGCTTTACAGAAATTACATTAGTGACAGTTGTAGTAGACATCAAGGAGAGGAGTAAAGATAGGACATTTTGGTTTGGGTACTTGGGTTCAGACCGAGGCAAAAATGAAGGTGACTAATGTCCCAAAGATTTTAGAAATACGAATGCGATGAATCAGGAGCTCTCGGTTTAGATTAACCGTGAAGTGCTGCTTCATATTGATTTGTTCAAAGTGCTTAATAAGTGGAATCAAGCAATCCTCTACAGCACAAAATACTTGAAATGTTCATGAAATGTATTTTGCTGCAGGTCTGATTTAAAAGCTTATATTTACCACTGTGATGATTATAGTTTAGTAGTCTTTTCCTCTGTACTTAGTAACAAAGTATTTGTATAGGCGTACACTTGCTTGTGTTATGCACAGCGCACTAAATGTGCATGCATTTGTTGTTGGTGTTTGTGGGGGTAGATTTCACTCCAGATGACTGGGGATGATTTATCACACTGAATGGATTTAGTGACTTCAGGTTCACTGCAGTTACACGTGAAGCAGTATTTGTCTTTGCTAGGATGAGGTTAGAGTTTGTCATGATTCAGTTAGGGTTCCGGTTACAGTCAGGAGAATGAATGTAATCTGTTGGCTCCTATTGTAAACTATCCTAAAATGTGTGTCTGTGTGTCTGCATAGGTGCCCTACGTGTTCGGCGTGCCCATGGTGGGACCCACTGATCTGTTCAACTGTAACTTCTCCAAGAACGACGTGATGCTGAGTGCCGTTGTCATGACTTACTGGACCAACTTTGCCAAGACTGGGTGAGCTATTAAAATGTTCACTGATGTGAGACGTTGGTTTCAGTTGGCAAATCCCACTGAGAAGAGTTTTTCCCCCTTTTGCCTGACTATACTGTATAAAGACAATCAAGAGAAGAAGAACAAACAAAGCACAGCTTCAGCATGACTCAGTTCCTCTTTATTTCTGCCTACTTAGACACAGAAAACCGTTTCTAATTCCTGCTATCGATATCTTATCCCCACCCACATGTAGAACATGTCTCATGATAACCGATGAAAGCCAGGCCAATTAATCACGTTTTAAAACATGAAAGAAAATGCACAGTTGTCAGTAAGACATTATCCTCCATCTTGGACGCGCTGCAGAGACAAGGTTTTGGCAACGCAGACTGTTGTTGCTGTAACTGTGGACAGCTCACTCTCGATTTTACAGGAACAAATCTCCTCCAGGCTCGAAAAAAGACAGCCAAGACTCAAGTCTGTGGTGTCATCAAGATAAACAGCATAGTGCCTCTCTCATACGTTTTCTTTATGTGTAATTTGTTGGACTGATTGATAGTTAACATGAACGTGGGCATGGAGTGTAGTTATCTGGCTGGGTTCACACAAAGGAGACGATAACAGGTTTTGTTTAAGCATTAAGTAAATGTATTTCCCACAAATGACGCATGGGTAAATGCAATGGTGCCAATTTGTAGGAATTTGTGCAGGAGACAGATCAGCCTGTATCCATTTCTCTATCATTTTTTCCCTATCAAGATAAGTAACATTTTAATTGCATAAAAACAAAAGTTTTTAAGAAATACTGGGTTTCATTTGAAATGGAAGTTTGAACTGAGTGAAGCTGAGATTTAATGATGCATGAGAGGAAAACACCTGAATTTCGGAGCAACAAAAATAATGAGCTGACAGGCAAAGGATTTGTTATGTCTTTTCTTTCAACTGGTCCCTGACGTCTGACGAGAAGACAGTACTTTAGATACGATCATGAAAGCAGCACTGCAGACAAATTTTGGCAGAAGGTGCACACAGTTTCTCTGTCATGTCAAAACTTTGATGTTGCTTGTCTTCCTTGGGCCTTGACTGAGAAAGTAAAAGAACCTCTGCTATAGAAACAGTCTGTGAGGAAAGCCACGGTCATGTCATGAAAGAAGAATGACAGATTGGCCACTGTTTGATTAATCTTCTGTTCTGTTCTGTTCTATTCTCTTTTCAACTTGAATTGAATTAAATGAAATGAAATTAAATTCAATTCAATTCAAGTCAATTCAAGGGCTTTATGGGCATGAACGTTTTAAAACCAATTTTACAAAAGCATCATACAACAACTACAGCAACTACACATTGATCATATATGTATACAATACACATAGATACAATACAATATATATCATCAAAACGGTCCGAATATGTGTGCGTGTGGGGATGAAATGAAATTTCTTAAAGTATTCCACTCTGATATTATTACATTAGTCACATTTTTAAAGGAAGAGGATGTCAGTCTCTACTTCACCTCCTCTCCTCTCCTCTCCTCTCCTCTCCTCTTCTCTTCTTTTCTCTTCCCTCTTTCGGCATACTCATTCAGTCATGATCAAAACTGGTGCAATGATACAGAGAGCTTATTCAATACATTAAATCAAAATTAAAATGATCTGCCAGTGGCTGAAAAAGCTTCTAGATATCCAATTTCTTAAATTGAAAGTGAAATGATCTGCCAGTAGCGAAGAATACTACAGTTGTAGAAAGGATCCACATTAAAACTTTAAGAACCCCGACAGTCCACTCTGATAAGAGTACCTTTTATCTCTCCACTCTGACATGATATACAAGATAAAAGTAATTGTTGAGGTTGGACCCTCTTACTGCAGTGCTGGAAGTGAGTAATTACCAGTAATTAATCCAATCGAGGGTCACTCCACTGAGACTTCTTCAGATTTACAGAGACATCTGCGGTGTAGACCTTGATCTAAATCACCACAGCGCCTTGCTATCTCACAACATACAAAGTTAGGACTGTGCTTGTACATATTTTGACCCTGACATTTAAATAAAAGTCTTTAATGCAGGTTCATTAAGGCAATCATATTGCATCAAGTTAGCTGTCTCTTGCCCAAAGCCTGTGTTGTGATTCACTGGAGGGTTGTTAAGATTTCAGTGCGCACTTCAATTATCAATGGGGAACTTTCTCTGGAGAAAGATTTCACCCGGTTGAGAGCACCTCAGATGGTGATGGAACTCTGCAACAGCTTAATTCAAGGGAGAGGATATGATGCTCCCTGATGTATATTTTGTAAGTCGCTGTGTATAAATCTTCCGCTCGCGTGTGCGTTTTTGTGTGCTGCTAGGTCTTTACGCTAGCTGCCTTTTTGTACCGTTCATAAGGTGATGATTGACAAGTGAGCATATAGCGTGTAACTGGCAAGTCTGTGAAGATGTGCCGCCCTTTCATTTATGTCTTTTTTCGCTGCTGACACAACTAAGTCGTAAATTGCCAAGTAAATTCCTGTCCGCATGTGTCGAAGAGGTGATTTTTTCAGGATATATTCACGATGCAACACACACATCCACCTTAAATCAGATATCTGACAGTCTTTAGAGGGGCAACTATCCACACACACAGCTGCAGGAGTTTCAACCGTGCATTATGTAACTGAATTGTTTTGTAACAGGCATATTAAGTGGACAAAAATCAATGATCTGCAACTGAATCACCTCTGAGCTATGTTTACCGGAAAATGAAACTTGTTTCGCTTTTTGCAAATATTTCTTGCCACAATTTTGGCTTTTGTTACTTTGATATTGATTTAAAAAAAGATGTGTGCCAGCTCTGGTGAAATTATTGGACAGCATTAGAGAAAGTCATATCTCTAGAGGAGGGTAGGCAGCTGAGCAGCTCCGTTAGCAGTCCTGGACATCTGCAAAACTTAAAAGCATGAAAGAATGGTATTTATGGTAGAACACAGAATCATTGCACTACAATCTTGTATTTTTAAAATACGACCCTTGATTGTAAATATGTGGGTGGAAACTCTGTATTCTCTCTCTCTCTCTCTCTCTCTCTCTCTCTCTCTATATGTATATATAAACAACGTAACAAAAAAAGTACATTACCACCAACCCATCCAGAATAACTCATTGTGTTTTACTCTTTCTAGTGACCCAAACCAGCCGGTTCCTCAAGATACTAAGTTCATCCACACTAAACCTAACCGTTTCGAGGAAGTGGCCTGGTCTAAATACACCCCTAAAGAGCAGCTGTATCTCCATATTGGCCTGAAGCCCCGTGTCAGAGACCACTACCGTGCCACCAAAATCTCCTTCTGGCTCCAGCTGGTCCCTCACTTGCATCATGTCAATGAGCTTCTCCAGTCGGTGTCCTCCTTCACGCACAGTCCCTCTCCACAGGATGACACTCCTTATTCTTACACTAAGCGTCTAGCCAAAGGTTGGCCGCCTAGTAGTACACGTCATCCAGGTTCACAAGGAGGTACTCCACAGCCGCCAGAGTCTGCATTAGGCCAAGGTGGAGCGGAAGACGGGGTCCGCGTCCCTCCTGAGGACTACTCAACTGAGCTCTCAGTGACGATCGCGGTGGGAGCTTCACTGTTGTTTCTTAACATCCTCGCGTTCGCAGCACTGTTGTACAAGAAAGACAAGAGGCGTCTGGAGCATCGTCGGCCACGCCCACTTCCACCCCCAAGACGAGACATCACGCCTGCAGATGTCGCCGCCCACCTGCAAGGGGAGGGACTGATGTCATTACAGGTGAGTCAAGTGTTTTTGTATTCATTGTGCTTGTTCGTGCATTTTCTTTTTACCGTAACTGAAGCAAATGTGTGGAGTGTCTGTGTGCTTCTGTAGCTACATTTAATTTGTAGTCAAAATAATCAATGCTTATTGTTAATAATTGCACACATTAAAAGCATGTGTTATGATGATATATATTTTAAGTAACATCAAGCCAGTTGAGGTTGTCACTGAATAAACTACTTTGTCAGTGGAGAAGCTGCCAGTAGAGTAAAACACAGTCATCTGCAGACATTATCAGTGCAAGGATGTGTGTGTTTGTGTGTGTATGTGTCAGTTTGTTTTGATGCATGTGCGTGTGAGAGCTGTTTCCAACTGCCTCAATTGCTTCCAATTGCCTCCAATTCATCGACTGACTATTTGGCCTCTTTTGAGCTCAGTTAATGGCTTTGAAATCTCACACAGTGAGTGCTAGATGTCAGATTTTTTTTATAAAGCAGACAAATACTGTTAATTGTCAATTGAACCACAGTAATGTAGTTTGACATTGCAGCTGCTTTTATAATTGTATTAGATTATTGGAAATATCTTTGTGTGGTGTTTTGAGCTTTTTGGGCACCACCAGTAGACCCGACGTGACGAGGAAAAATCTGATCTTTTTGTATTAGCATAGCTTATTGTTATGCAATATATGCTTTCTAAATGAAAATGATTGAAAATAAGTCAGGAGTGGTTTAAATGATGATGACAAATAGCAGTGATACAGTTTGATTTGATTGACTGAGGATTGAACATCTTTGGGATTTGAACTGTTGAACGGATGTGATCTTGGGCTTTGGGAAATGGTGATGACGTTTTATGTTCTAAAAATAAACAATTGTTTAAATAATTGAAGAAATTAATTGGTAGATTGATAGATAAGGAAAATACTTCGTAGTGACAGCCATGATTGATTATTTGATTATTCGGTTTCTTTCCCTTTGCTTTATCTCCTGACATTTCTTCACCATTCAACCTTTTAGGTGAAGCAGCTGGAGTGTGATGCTGCGTCAGCAGACGAGAGGAACAACACTCATCACCATCACACTCTGGATACGCTGGACGCCCTGGACGGCATGGACACCCAGGACATCTACAGCACACTGGACACCGTACGCCTCACCTGCCCGCCCGATTACACCCTGACCTTGCGCCGCTCACCCGACGACGTCCCCCTCATGACCTCTCTGACCCCAGGATCACTGCCTATGACTCCTGGGTCACACCCTGTTACCCCGGCGACACCGATGACCCCCATGACACCTGGATCAGTGGTGGGGATGAGGATGGGGCATCCGCACCAGGGATACACACACCATAGCCCATATAGTAATACACACTTGCCACACACACACATCTCCACGCACACACACTCCACCACGCGTGTATAACCGCAGCAAGATACTTGCACACACAAGGACATAATTAAAACACATACACTCATACTAACACACGCACAAACACATACACGCAAACATACACACACACACACACACACACACACACCTACACACACACACACCTACGCACACACACACATACACAAAACAAAAGACTTAAATACCTCTACTAATTACCCTGCAGGATTGTTTCAGATGGAGTCACAGAAAGACATTTTCAGTAACAGGATGAAAAGACAGACAGCTGTGTGTTGCATGTCGGGAACTAAAGACAAACTGGATCCCGGGAGATGCAGTTCTATGCATCACTTGCTCATAACCTTGAACGAGATGAGCCAAGGCATCCATCAAATGTCTCAAAAACCTGCTTTGGATATTATATCTTCTGCTTTTTCTACACCGGAGGAGGAAGAGGAGGAGCGCTGTGGCAAAAGGGTCAGTTATGGATCAGTTTACATCTCCTACTGTACCTGTGCTGCACGCTGAGGCAGTGCTGAGACTGATCAGAAGCACATGCAGATGCAGATGTAGATGCAGAACTCAGCTAAGAAGTACCACACACAGACTGCTGATGTCAACTTGAACAACCTGTGAAATGTGAATGTAGCATTTTTTTTTCCATTAAAAGATCAAAGGCCCTATCTGCCAAGGATCAAACTAAGCTGAGGAGAAAATAACAAATTTCAGAAAGAGATGGATGTAAAGAAAAAAACAAAAACATTAGCTGAAGGAAAAGTTCGTGAGAAGGTGGGAAAGAGATTAGGATTTTATTGAGAGGGATTTAACAGCTGTGAGAGTGAGAAAGACAAAGTGAGATAGAGTGATATGGAAAACACAGAGATGGGAAGTGTGCCAAGAGACAGAAATTAGCTTCAGAAGATGAACGGGCCTCTAAAGTGTTGTCAGATTTACTGAAGAATCACTCTAACCAGCTATGTGTTAAACTCTTGTAAATAGAATGGAAAGATACAGATGATATATTATGATTTATAGCATTTACCTGCTGTTGCATTAAAACATGACTTATTTAACCACATAAATGCTTTCATTTCAGATATTACTATATTATTGTATAGGTGTCCTGAAGCAAGGCTGGTTGTCTTTCTATCTCACCCACTGTAGTATGTACACAGTACTTTTATTTAAAGGCTATATTTGCTATGCACAGTCATTTCAATAAGTCTTAACTGTGTAAACATCTTGATACTTGTTTAGTAGTTGAAGTATAGGCCATTTTCACACCATCTACTGTTGTTTGATCATCTGATGACGAGCTAGTACTGTGTAGATAATGCAATATTGGTTTGATGATTGAGCACCAGCCAAAAACCATGACCCATTAATCCCTTCCCTTCCCTTTCTCCTTTCCCCCTTGCTCCTAAAAGTTCTCTTAAAGGCCTTACCCTTAATTCCTAATAAACCCCAACCTTAATTAATGTCTCTGCAGACAGACAGGTGGTGATGATTCAGGAGGTTCAACGTCACAAGCGTGTCATCAAAAAGTTGAGAATGCTTTTTATTTTTCGTCTTACATCGTACCCCAGTAATTATAGAAGATCCCCTGCTTGAACTACCTAATGCTGACTGAAACCTTGTTTAACTAAGAATTGTTAAAGCTTCAAATTTCTACACAGTGTCACCCATAATCTGTAGAAAAAAACGTGAGTCTGTCACCTACATTTTAAAGCTGCCACCATGTTGTCAATTATTCTGAGCCAAATTTGATTAATTAGCAGCAGCCTGGGTGGAGCTGAGGAGGGATGATCAGCGTGGCTTTGCTTGATAGTTTGACTTGACATTGAAGGCAAACACAACTCCAAACTTACCGTTCCCCCCCGCCTCCTTAATATCCTCTTAATGGAGCTATATTTTTCTCAAATTGCCACGTACATATGCTTTAGAAGAAGTGAAATGAATTATTAAAAAGCCACCACCAACATCTTGTGGAAATAATGATTGATTTGATTTCAGAAAGAAGCTGGAGGTTTTCCTGCTGACTTCACAGCGAGTGCTTGAGGGCGGTGGTGGTTAACTGCTTTGTGAGCATTCAGAAAATCTATTTCAACCAATTCATATTGACAATTCATGTGCCAGAGATGTGGTACTGTCATGGCTGCCATTAAGAAATGACAAATGGTCAAACTCTGTCTATGTGGTTGCTAATGTGAATATAAAAACCTTATAAGTCAACTAAACAAGAAACCCGACGTCCCAAACCTTGATCCTAACCGGTAACTTAACCAAAGGCCTTAACCCTGATATTGTAACTTCCCTGTTTTATCCTTTTTTCCCGCTCTTTCCTTCCCCTAACCCCACCCACCCCCGTCCTGCCCCCCCCCCCCCCCTCCCAGCCTCATCTGTGTGACTTCATGCCGCTTTGTCGCAGTGTGGCCTATTTAACCTCCTCTCATCCTAAGTAACTTCTTCATGAGAGATTTTAGTTAATTGTCAACAGAATACATCAACAATGAAAGCCGAACAATTTGTGGATGACAAGCAAAGAACTTTTACAAAATGATATAAAAATAACATTTAATGTATGTTTGATTGACTGAATATTTTTTTCATATGGGTTTATTGACTCAGCGGATGGCTGGATTGTGTCAAGCATAAAACATTTTTGCTGCATTTTTGAAAAATAAAAATATCAGTATTTTACAATTTATGAGCATTTTAAATGTCTTGTATGTCTTAATTCAGAATATTGTTCATAGGAATTTAGAGGAGATGTGGTGGGCTTTGCTAATTGCATCCTCTATTTTTAGTATTTAAAGTGATTCCTTAGCACGGAATTAAAGTAATGCACAGTACACATATGAAATTAGCAGTGATATTGTTGTTCTTTTGTTTTAAATTAGTATTTGGGTTTTGGTTATCAAAAATTATAGCCAGGACGGTGTGCCTAGATTAGCAATTAAGAGTGAAAGAAGAGGGAAAGTAGATAGCCGGGCTCTGTCTAAATGTAACAAAATAATCCACCTACCAGCACAATTAAAGCTCACCAATGAATTATTATTAATTAAATATTGTTTTTGCACAAACAACAACAAAAATAGTGGTTTTATGTGTAGTTATGTGCAGTTATGTGCTGAAGACCCCAGGAAATCACTGCTCTCAGCCATGAGATAGTTGTAGTCCATATCCATATTCCCTGTAAAACCAACATTTGTACCCTTTGGTTTTGTGTATTTTAATAAAACATTGTAATTGTAGTGAACCTTCAGAAGTGCTAGTAGGCACACTATTTTTTGTTCTTTTAACCGAGCCAAGCTAGCTTTTTCCCACTGCTTTCAGTCTTTATGCTAAGCTTATCGGCAGCAGGCTGTAGCTTCATATTACAGATGTGAGCGGTATCAATCTCCTCATCTAACTCTCAGCAAGAAAGTGAATAAGCTCATTCCCCAAAATGTCAAACTATTCTTTAAGATTTAAAAGCAATGTCAAAATAATTCTATATGGATTATCTTTAGCGTTGATATAGAGCATATGTTGTGCAATTACTTAAGTCCTTACTGCAGCAAAATAGGGAGATTTTTCTGTAAATCATTGGGACCAGAAGCCCCTGCCAGCTGGCCAAGGAGACCCTGTGAGATGTGAAAGAACCAAATTAATGGCTGACTTCCAGACCAGATTGATGTCTCCTACAGTGTGTCCCCGCTCTAATCCCATTAACTAGATATAACTGCAGTTAATTAGATTTATGGCCGGCAACACTTTAGAAAGCATGAGTTCAAGTCGCGCGACCAGGTGTTTTTTTGTTTGATGTCAGCGTGTGCAGAAAGGGACCTGCAGAAGCCAGAGTAAGTTGCTCAGAACTGAAAAATCAGTCTAACATTGACATTTCAATTTGACATTTCCAGAACTACGGCCTACCTGGTGGACTACTTTTTACTAAATCAAATGTCACTTGGGCAAAAAAACACATTTTCCAACAGTTTAATTGAACATATTATATGATTGAGGTTATTTCAGCAGGATATGTTTAACTCTAGAGGTGGTGAAGTCCATCTGCTAAGTGCAGCCCAGTAATGATGTGTGTACAAAGGTGTGTGGGGATTGGAACATTTTTACAGATCCTGACTAATATTTAAAAACTGAATGAGAAGCATATGGAGACTATTTCAAGATACTTGGTAGCGTTTGATAACTGCTAAATCTCAAGCATTTACTGTTTGAGTGTTTAGTTATCTTGTCCACGTCACATGATATGCTGTAAACAAAAACCTGGTCAGTGAGTCCGTGCTCGGTTTTTGTGACAATGACCATTGTGACAACTTGCCTGTTGTCTACTGTAGCCTACATGTCACTTAGTGGAGGTGAAATTAGCTTGAAGCAGAAACAGAGCAGAGATGTTTTACACAGACTAAACTAAGGCATTGTTTGAACCACACTATGTTAGTGAGGCTGCAATATGCACAGTGATGTTTTGATGCTAACATGCTGAACATTTGACAATGTTTACTGTGGTAGTATTAACATTGTTAACATTAACAATTAGCAGGTACCTGGTTTTGCAGGTCAGGGCAGGTCAACTCAGGACTTCTAGAGCGGGGGGGGGGGGGGGGTAGATAAAGGAGAGTAAATATAAAGGATGCATGGAAGGAGGAGAGGAGGCTCACAGATAAGGGAAACTCATTAAGTAATGGAACACAACCTGCCTGGTTGTTTACTGGCTGGCAGGCTCATTGTACTTAATCACTCCTGCCAAGGCCCCCCCACACACACACATATGCAAATGCATGCTTACACACACACACACACACACACACACACACACACACACACACACATACGCCATTGCACTGATACATACACACTGTGCACATTTTAATGCATGCCTGCCTGCCAATGCATTTATCTACACCACACACACACACACACACACACACACACACACACACACACACACACACACACACACACACACACACACACACACACACACACACACACACACACTGCCTCATAGCATCTTGAGTCACTGCATCATTTCCTCTACGGCCTTCTTCACTCTCACACTACACTATCCTCGTCTTATCTCTTCACGGTTTCTTTCGCCCCCCCCTCTCGCCCTCCTCTCCTCAGTTATTTGCTTCTTTCTTTTACTCCTGGCTCTCCTCATGCTGGTCTTCTCATTATCACGCCCCCCCCCCCCCCTGTCTGGATGGGATCCCTCTTATCTAACAACCTTGAGATGATCTTCAAAGCATCATTGCAGCCGAGCATGTGAGGTTACAGTGTCTCCAGTATCTCTCCTCCTCTTTTCTCATCTGCCTGCGCCTCTTGTTCCACTCCGCTCTGCACTTCACTACTCTTATTTTTTCTTGGCTCCCCTTCTTCCATCTAATCTGCCCTCTTCCTCGTCCTCCTCGTCCTTCCTCCACACTGTCTCTCGCTTTCTGCATCCCTTCACTTTGTTCCTTCTCACACTCTATTTCTCTCCTTTTCTCCTAACATCCATCTCTACCTCATCGGGTCTCATCTCCTCTCATTTGATCTTCACTCCATCTCTGCGCCTCTCCTCTCAATTTTCCTCAATTTCTCTTTCACATCCCCCCTCCTCCTCCCAACATTCCCTCCTCCTCTTTTTGCCGAACTCATTTACTTCCCTCCTTGTTCTTTCATCCCTGTTTTCTTCACCCTCTCCTCATCTTAAAAGCTGTGAAAATATGTGATACAAGGTTCCTTTGTCGTGTGTGCGTACATGCCTGCTTTTGCTTGTGTCTGGGTTTTTGAGTGTGGGTGTGTTGTTGTGGGGATGTTACACACCTAAATATCTTTCAAGCAGCCGAGAGCCCCGCAGTGTTTTCGCTGTCTGATTAATTAAGCATGGGATGGTTTAGTCTGTTGATTGGTTGTCTGTCTCTCTTGCTTTTTGTCTGTTGACCATGTCTCTCTCTCTCTCACCTCTCTATTGCTATGTTTATATGTCTGCCACATCTGTCTTTCTGTCTTGCCTGTCTAACCCCCTTATATCTGTCTGTCTGTCTGTCTGTCTGTCTCTCTCTCTGGTTGTATGCTCCATCAGACTTCTCTCTGTGGCAGAATTGCTACTTAATTCAGTCTGCTCTGATGCCCACTGCTTTCCATAAAGGAGCGTAAACAACAGCAGTAACACACTTGGTCCAGCTGAGGTCAGCATTGTTACTGATAATTAACAGCAGGCGATGATGCCTTATGGGTTAAGTTTAGGGCAACATTTCACCCTAATGTGCTGCTTTTGTTTATTTTAGTGCATACTAATTATGGGATCACAGTGGTGAACTATCTGTGTGCACTGTCTCTTTAAAGCTCGCGCACTTCATTGTTTCGTGAAGCAGGCACATCTGCTGGTAAAAATAGTACAGATAGATCAACTTTCAAACATAAACAATTATTGGAGTCAGGAGAATTTAACACATTTTCCTTTTCAGCATGTAATGTACCGCACAGGTGGTTGATGGTTAAAAAATGTTGTCCATTTCATGGACTCTTAGCTGAGGAATAAAATACTTCTACTATCTTTTCGTAAAGAGTGTCACGTCCGAGGGGCAGATCGGAGACTCAAGCGCAGACAGACACGGGAGACGAGGTAGAGTAGTATGCTGGGTTATTTAATGAGCACCAAGCATTCCAAAAAACAGGAACTTAAAACAACTCCAACCGGGAGCGAGCAAAAACTAACAAAAAGGCAAAGTGACAAAAAGGCAAAGTGACAAAAAGGCAAAGTGACAAAAAGGCAAACCATGAGCAAATGCTGGAACATGGAGCAGACAGGGGGACGAATTAAGGACGATCTCACAACCAGCACAGGGAAAGCAGGGGAGTATATATATGTGTGGGGTGATTAGGAAAATGAAGGCAGCTGGGTGGACTGGGCCGGTGAGTAGGATGAGTGCAATCAGGGGAAACATACACACACACAGACACAGGGGCAAAGCCTAAACTGTGACAAAGAGGGGTGGAGAAGAGTTGGTCTACCATTCCCAGGCTGTCCTGCTGCTAGACAGGAGAGTGTGTGTGTCACATGGACATTCCCTGTATGATGTGTGTGCACTGCCCTCAAGTAGAGACAGAGAGAGATATAGACAGATGAAAATACAGTATGTGTGTGTGTGTATGTGTGTGTTACTGTTGGCCTGGGATATCACTCAGACAGGAAGGAAGTTTGGCTTTGACTTTCCTTACTGCAAAAACTCTCTTATCACACACACACACACACACACACACACACACACACACACACACACACATGGTAGACTCATTACCAGGGTGTGAACTATCTGTGATTCTGCGAAGATAAAAATCCGATCATCTCACACCCTGCAGCATATTTGTTTATTTTTCCTTAGCAAGCAGAAAACTAAAGTTATTTCTGTTTTCTTTTGCTAGTTAAATTCAAGTTCTCATGGTGCTGCTTCAGAGTAAGCTATGGAGTCTCCCCCAAAAATAAGCTAGAAACCAACCTAATTGGTTTTGCAATGTGACCTCTATGTGACACTGAAGGCCAGCGTACTCTTAAGTTTCAAGGATGCAGCGCATCCCTGTATTCCCATTGGGTCTCATTTATACATTTTCACTATGTTTGCTATATTAAAATGAGCACAATTACTGGGTGTAGTAAATTAATGCAGAGAACGGCTCATTGTTTTTGTCTGTGTTATTGCTCATTTTCTTTTATCCTGCCACATTTCGCTGCCTCAGCCATGGCATGTGTGACTACCTCTATTCAAGCCTCCTCCATTTTTCCCCTGAAGAGCTTTATCAGGTGCGTTCATCCTTGTCCTCTCAGCAACACTAGTGGTGTTTGTGTTAGGCTTGGCCAAGTTGGTCTTGTCTTGTTTGCTTTCATTTTCAAAGTTCAATCTAGTGAAACAGCTTTGTGATAAGGAGATACATGAATATGCTTCACTTGACTTTACTTGACACGATGGAGGCTGATTACATGTTTTTACGGTCATCACACAGCACAGTAGCCACACTGAACTGAGGCAACGTTTTGTAAATTGTTCTCAGCTGGTTAGCAGATCACTTCCTGCAGTGCACACAATAAAACCTCTAAGTGTGTTGTCTAGGTATCTACTACCAGCTTTTTCTCTGTGAGTGTTTATTAAATCAGAGCTCGAACCATCAAATCAATGTCTGCCTTATAATGGTTACAGTCGCTACAGAGCACCGGTAGCCTGATAAACTGTACTGAACACACAAACAAATGCATGTCAACTCGTGCCAGTTAGTGTAGAATGCCACATCCTTCCCTGCCTCAGACTAAACTGAAGTGATGCATTGATTTAGATTTTTTTTAAATGTTCAAATTCTGTATTCTTGAGTAAGCTTTGCTGAGTGGGTTTCTTTAATTTCATAGTATTAGCATTACAATCATTTTCCATTTTCTATAATCTACCTTGCTTTCAGCAAAATCATGTTTTTACTACCTGGATTTTAACCTGGAACTGAATGTTACAATGCACAACAAATGTTCCTGCTGTGGCAGTACGGTTACTCACTTCTCACGGAAGCTGTTTTTGTCATCTAACAAGCATTCGCTCATTATCCATCCACGATGTGGAGCTGCTCTGGCCTCAGTGATCTCACTGACAGGACTCTTTCAGACAAATGGCTCTGCTTATCCAGTCTGGTCATGTAGAGACAGATGAGACAAACAGAATCACTTAGCCAGCCAGCCAGCCAGGTACTGTACTGTCTGAGTGCTGATTCACTCGACAGATGCACAGCCGCAGTCCACAGAGACTCATGTATTCCTAATTTTATCTAGCCTGCTCCAGACCTGTGCACAGCCGTCTACATTGTTGTGTACGGTATGTGCATGTAGCTGTGCGCGCAGGGTTCTTCAGTTTTTCTTGGTGCATGTGTGCATGTGCATGCGTCTGTGTTTCTCTTGCTTGAGTGTGTATGTGTGTGTTATGTAAAGTACACCCAGGTGTTTCTCTGAGCTGTTATGTAACTCAGGTTATAGGTTTACAGCTGGGAGGGATAGATAACTACCTGGGTGTGTGTGTGTGTGTGGGCTAATTCTCCAAATACTCCGAATCTGTTCTAAAAATATGATTATAGCTCAACTGTATTCCCATTTCACCTTGAGATGGTGCAAAGTTTTCGCAGAAAAGCTGACCAAATAGCCCTCGTTCAGTTCCTGCATCAAGTTCAGACATTTATTTATATAGCACTTTTCAAGTGAAGAACACCACAAAGTGCTTCACAATAACAAAAACCCTGCAAACAAACTAATTATAGCTCTGTTGTAGAGCCAGTGGAGATTATAAAAAAACCTTTACTTTATCTGATAGAAAGGTTCCTAACTGAAATAATTGATCCAAAAGTGTTTCTGTTTCTATCATGGTAAAAACTTCTAAAATTCTCTTTATGCGAATCAACCTCTTCAATCCCACTCCCACTGTTACGACAGTCAGTACAGACTCATGCAGCCCCCAATGCTACTGGAGATCCCAACATTCCTGATTATAGAACTTTGGTGTGTGAAATGTTGCACAAGGAATTCATTTATGTCTAGGATTTGAAAATGCCATACAGTGCAAACATCACGTGACTTCAATGAACGAGCTAATAACAATGAAAAGAACCTGGATATTAAGGGGTTAAACGTGAACCATCGCTTCCTTTCATATGTCCTCTTCTCAACTCAAAACAAATTTGCCTCTTATTGTTTGCTTGACCTCACAATGTTTTCAGTTGAGGTCAAGTTGGCCTGAAAATAGAAAAATGACGTCATTTGTTTAGACTAATAAGATACAGCCAGTGTTTCTTGATGCAACTTTGTATTTTTGGCAGCTCCAAAGGTTTGAATCTAGTGAACTCAATTATCCAGAAAATGTAAAACACTGTGTCAGTATGCTGCTCACTTCTCAGACTTTAATATCTTCTTTCTTGGTGGCAGCAGGAAATGAGAATTTTTTTACTCCCCAATAGCTTCAGCCACTGCCGGTGAATTTGGCTTTGTTGATCCGGTAAGGAGCAATTTTGTATTCTGCTCCTCAGTTTTGATGGTTATGCTGATATGACTTCCTACCAGTGCTCATGCTCTGCACCAGAATACTAATAATCTGAATCTGCCGTTTCTCAATTACAGAGAAGGTGACACTTGTCTCTAGTGTAGCTCTGCTCTGTGCTTTTGGCTGAAGAGACAAGTGTGTTGTTGTGGAGTGGAGTTGTTGGAATATTTAAATCTTATTCATAGCACACCCGTGCTTATCTCTGACTTTGTGTGTGTGTGTGTGTGTGTGTGTGTGTGTTTCAGGGTGAAAAGACAAAGTCGACTAGCTTTTATTTTATTTACTAGGAAGGCTGAGTGGATATATGTGTTTGGGTGAGACAGATGAGAGATAAAGATGCAGAGTAAGCCATGCAGAACAGAAAGAAAAGTGGGAAATGGCAAATAATCACTGTTTTTGTTCCACTCAGTGTGCAAGTGTTTATCATAGATGTTTTCGGAGAAACTGTATCTTTACAGATGTCAGGGGTCAAACCCTGTTGTCCGCTACTGCAGAGGTCAAACTCATATTCTTCTTTGATGTTACGGTTCCCTCAGTCTCCCTCCACCTTCTCCTCCTCCTGTTACCTCTGCCGCAGCACACTAGGAGAGCGGCAATCTTTCATCTCCCTTCTTACTGCCTTGTCTCACTCCCTGTGACTTTTTTTTCTTTCTTCTCCATTCTTTCTGCCTGGCTTGCCTTCTTTATTGCCTCCTTGCTCCCTCTCCCTTTCACTTCAACTCTCCTCTCTCTTTAACCAGACGGTTTCTCAGAAACAATATTTTCAGCTTCGACAGCGCATCTGTCGCAGTCCAGGTTTACTCGGAAGGAATGTTGGTCTGCTCCTCAGTCCCCCTGTCTTTCTGTCTCAGAGTATGGAGTGGAGGCAAAAGCTACTATTATACAACTTGTAGAGAACTCAGATCTCTGTTGTATAAACTGCTGTCTGCCTAACAAAAACACACAAACATGGACCCAGGACACCAAACCTGATGGATTCACACAACGTTGGCCAAATACAGAGCAGGTGTGTCAAGGTCAGATGAGACGAGGCCATGGGCCTCAAACAGGTGTGTTTGCAAGAAAGTGTGTTTGTAAGAGTGTAATTGGGTGCATGTGTGTGTGAGTCTCACAGGCAGTGTGGGGGCGTGTTTTACCGGAGGCTGTGTTTCAGTTTTAGTGACTCTCAAAGTGCCCCTCAAGGTGCAAATCACTACCTCTGTTTCCAAGAAATCCCTGACTGTGCTTCTGTGAGTGCAGAATGTGCATCCCTGCACACACGTGGCTTTGTGCGACAGTATACACGTGTGTGTGCAAACGCGTTTGTCCAGCAGCATGTTTCAATCTCATGTTACTGGCGATACTTTCGAAAAGACGTTTGTGTGCCTGCAATGCAATAGCCATGAGTCTGGGAATGTAGCTCTTTCCTTCAGCCAAAGAACATCATGTTACTCCGGTATTCTACTTTTCAGACAGAGACAGTTGTCTCTTGTTGTATGTAACTTTGCATTCAGACTCATGGGTGGGTTTGATATCCTCTGGCTGGAGAAACACTTAGACAAACAAACACTCTCTGCATGGAAGGTTTGTCTCTTACTGAAATCAATGGCCTGCTTAGAATAACCATCTTTCATCTGAGTTTCAGCCCCACCATTGCAGGGTTTAAACCCAATTTTCAATCTGCTCTGTCAGGAAAAATGTAACTGCGATATTATAGCTCGAAGGGATACAATTTGCTCTTGGAGACGTGCACACACACATTAAAACAGATAAAAAAGATAACACTCTGGTTCATGGTAGCACTTCGGCAGACAGGCTCCTGTTCCTCCTCCATTAACCACACTCGGCACCACAGGAATAAATTACAAAAGGGATCAATAATTTATAGTAATATCAAAGATCATGCAATATAGAATTATGCCTGAAAACTTTGCTGACATGACAAAGAAATAGCAATTAGATAAGATGCATCTATTTACATCATACCCCAGAATCTCTTGTAGAAAACTGGTTCTGTTGCACAACAAAAAAGTGGTTTTGTTGCACAGAACCAGTTTTTTGTTTCCATTCTTATGGCAACTCTTTGACTTATGATTTATAGAATCAATGTAACTGCAACCTTGCCCTGGTTTATTGTACACCAACTTGTCTTTCAGATTGCCTTCTCCACCATCCACTCCTTCAGGAACAGAGAAAACCTGTAACATCTTTTGTTAAATGTGCAATTTGGGAATTAGAATTTGCTCAACAATAATTTGCAATAGTGAGCCAGCCAGATTCCTAAAGGCACTTTGGAAGCATGCAGGTAGTTCCAACTCACACTGCCTTCTACTCGACTCTATAGAGACGGAGCGCATCGGTCATTCTCTGAAACGATGCCAAGCGGCGGGGAAAACAACCGGCGGCATAATATGCAACCAAGGACTGAAACAAAATGTCAAAGGATAATTTTAGCCCTATGTCTACTAGGGGAGCAGTAACAAATTAGCACGCCAATGTTAGCTATGTGTTAGCAAGTTACTGTAGTTAGCTAAGGCACTTGCAAACATAATACAGCAGATGTTTGTTTTTACTCTGGAGTGGGCGGGTCTTGAATACACTCTATTTCTATTGGTAATTCTCTCCTGCAATCACAAGCGCACATTCCCTCAGTGAGTTTGGACCTGCTAGTTTTTGCTGTAATGGACCTTTGGAATTTTACCATTTTTCTGTTCTTTGTGATGTTGCGGTGCTATCTGTTTTATTGGTTTTAGTAGTCACGCCATTTAAGTGGTATGATTTTTTTCTATTTCTTGTGTGTAGTATTGATTTTGCACCAGATGAAAAGTAGATGGTTCAGACTCAAACATAATGGATATAAAAAGAATGTTGTGTTTTTAACAATAATTAAAAGAAGTAAATAAGAGAGCTCTTAACAAACTCAAAAGTGACTCACAATTTCTCCCAAGGCTTTTACCTTCTGTCCACTTTACTCATCAAACATCTTTGACCTTAACACTTCCCAAGGTGTGATGAACCGCCTCTATGTCAGTACACGGCTAATTTAGGTCAAGGTCCAGGTGTTAAGAGTGAAAGGTGATGCCAAAGGAAAGGCCGACTGTGGAAGTGAACTCTTCCTGCCTTTCTGTCTGACTCTTCATCTCGTCTGAATCCTTGACCTTCTCACAATCAATTTACTGTCCACCTGATTGATTCTATGTTTCTGCAGTGTAGTGTGTGGCTGTGTGTGTGTCGTCATGCACCACAGGTCATGTCTGTTGAAGTGGGCCCCCAGAGAATCTGAAGAGTCCACTGGTTCAGTTTTCAATCAAGAGTGGGATAGTAATTCACCCATATTTAGTTGAGAGCGTTACTGATAATGAAAGATAGATTGGCCAGTTCACTCTGGACCTGAATTCGGTGTGTCAAGGAAATGTGCTTGGGATCAAATTTTGGCGGTAACAGTAGTAGACCTTCATGAGATGCTTTTTCTTCTTTGTTTCCACACAATTTAGACTGAATGACACCTTTAACCTATTTCACAAATTAAAAAAAGCAACACAGAGGAGAAATAATTTAATCTGAATTTAGTTTGTGGACGCACCCGTGCATGTATGTGTGTTGGAGCGGACTGCTGTTAATGTGAACTGGATACTCGGCTCTGTCTCTTCCTGCAGCTCATGCATCACAGGACAACGTGGAGTCCAACACACAAATCTATGCTGAGATTACACAAATCTATGCTGAGATTTTATTCGCTTATACATGGCAACTGGTTTGTCCGGTATTCTCCATTGCGAGACGCAAATGATGAAATTGTATTATTTTTTTTTATGTAAAATAAATATCCAAAAGGTAACTATAGTTTAGAATACGTGCCCAATCAGCTTGTAACATTCAATCAATGGCGAACACAAACAGCTGTCAACGCTGGCAGTAAATTGCAGGAATATAAATTGGTGGGCCTCAACTAATCATTTTTCATGGTTCAAGAGATCAGGTTGAGGAGGAAAAGAGAAGAAAATATTTTTCTCTGCATTGCTTGTCCTTGCTGTTTGTAGAGAAAAGACGGAACCAAACCAAACCAAGCCAGGCCAGGCCACACCAGGAGAGAGTAAACAGACTAGATTTAAGCAGAACGGTTGTGTGTGTGTGTGCATTTTGTGTGCAGAAAATGTAGAAAGATTAGTATATATAACGAGTCTCTTGGCACACAAAAGTGTTTGCATATGTATATTTGTATGTGCTTGCCCTGTCTGCATACTTCCTAACATGTGTGTGTGTGTGTGTGGATATAGTATCTGGCTTTTTCAGTCTGTAAGCGTTTCCGCGTGTCAGTAATTATTATTCTGTAGGTGGTCACACAGAGCCCTGAGGAGATGTTTACAGTACCTGTACAGCTGTGTGTGTGGGCATGCATTACTCATGGTTTGGGGACATAAATCTGTTTACACAGTCACCATAATGTAAATCATTACATTTTAGGGTGAAAACTTGGTTCAAGATTCAGGTAAGAGTTAGCATAAGGCTGATAGCGGTTATGGTTAGGGTTAGGGTAAGTCTCCAGAAAATGAATGAAAGTCTATGATATGTCCTCTAAAGTAATGGAAACCCGACTGTGTGCGTGTGTGCGTGTGTGTGATGGTGTCGGGGGTGGGGTCAGTGGTCAAGGTTGTGCGTGTACGTGTGTTTCTTGATTATAATTTAGTCTTTTTCTTGTGTTTTACGAGTGCTTATTAAGTATTAGTTAGCTGTGTGTTTGTGTATGCGTTTATATAATGTGTGTTTGAGGGTCTGTGTTTCCAGCCTTGGCACCTGGGGATCAGTGATCAGTGTTATTGCTACCAGCAGCTACACTACTACATGAAACACTGGACCCATTCATACTGAACAAGGACTGAATGTGTAAATGAGGTGTGATTTCACATTCTAACACACGCAGTATCCCTCATACACTGATGCAGTAATGCAGACATTGGAGACACGTTTAGGTATCCAAGATCCTATTTCAAAAAAACACTTTATTTAAGCAGCTTTTGCATTAGGTGGATTTTGGGAATTAGACTGTGGTCTGTTATGAAACAAATGTTTGCCTATATTATGCTCTATTTCATGCTCTCACAGCAACAGACCCCAAGACCATTTTAGGAGGAGCAGCACATACCTGATCTGTCTTTAGCCGTCTAAACAGGCACAAAGTGGTTTCTTCAAAAATTCAAAAAAGCCAAAAGATTGTCAGATATGTGTCACATCTTTACTTTGAGTTGATCCAGGCGGAACAGAAGTGTTGATGTTATCAGCTGATCCTTTCATGGTGGCAAATGAGAGCTGGTCAGGCTCTGAGCAGGTTGAGCGACTGATCTTACATAACCACGACCAAAGTCGAGAGTTTTACACATCCTCTCCTTGGCGGTCGTCATAGCAACATGGATTTAGATAGAGAAAAGCGTCCTGGGATCTCAATGTCAGTGTGTGTGCGCGAGCTTGTGCAAGCGTGTGTGTGTGTCATTGGGATTGATGATCCCCTGGTTTTCTTTCAGGCGGAAAGCAGCTTAAACTCACTCACTACAGCTGGAAATCTTGTTATTCACTCTTGTTCACTTGTTGATGAATGTTTCATGTGTATTTAATGTATATTTAAATAACAAGAAGCTGTCAATGTTTATTTATGTCTACCATTTGTCTTTCCTTTTCCCAGTTCTCTCCTTCACACTGTTTAGTGTCCACTAATCCCATTTACAACGGGTGTTCATTTTTCCTTTGAGGTCATAATGTTTGTGAAACCAAACTGTTTTGTGGCTTTACAAACATTTTTTACATGTGAAATTTTAGCAGCAACATTTTGACAGAACCATTCATTCCTAAGTCTGCACTGGTAAAGTTTTGATGGTGTGGTCATGAATCTGCTGCTTGTTTGTCAGAGTGGACGTTCCTATCAGAGGCATTAGTGAGATCTAAACAGGCTCTCGCCACGGGGAGTTTTTTTCAAAGGTCATTCTTTGAGAACAGATTGGAGGGAAGTGTGCTCTTTATCGGAGGGGCAGGAGACTGTGACTCAGTGGACGCAGTGCTTTGATGATCTCATAAAACCGAGAGCAAAATCTGTTGAAGATTACTCAGATGTATTAGGTTTAATTAATCTCTTTGGGTCACATATGAGAGTTGGCACAAACACACTGCTCAGGCTAAGAGTTCAAAATCCACTGGCCACCCATGGTGAATGAGTGCACGCTTACGTAAAAGTGTCTCATCGGAGGTGCAGGCAATGGACAACAAGGTTTCAAGAGTATGCGGTCTTGCACCAAATATTTTAGCAGGGCTGTAGATGAGACCAGCTCAATCGAGTCCAAGTCAAGTCCAACCCCAAGTCCAGTTGAGTCCGAGTCAAGACCAAGTCCACAGGCAGTCAAGACCAAGTTAACAGTGTTCTTTGCACAGAGTGCAGCCTTTTTCTTGTCACAGGGGGTTTTAAAGTGTGCAAGGTACTTTTAAATCGTCTACTTATTGTGCGACAAATTCTTTGAAGGTGCAAAGAAGGGGGGAGTAATTTAACAAATGATTAGAAGAAAATAAAATTGAGCGGCAGCCTCTTGTAAAACACGTCTACATTTGCCACATTTGCCCGGATTGATGACACTTTGGCCAGTTGCAGTTGCTCTGAAGTTGGATAACTTAAACATGTTATGAGGAAATGTGATTATTGTTGCTATCATTACAATTATTTCTACATATTCTGGTGTTTTTTAATCAGTGATGAGACATCAATCAAGAACAGGATTGTGATTCAAAAAGCTATGTCTAACATTTTGTCTCCCGCATTGAAAAATAATCACCAACACAAGTCTGATCCAGATCCTGTGTTCCTTCACCAAAACCTTCAGCTTCTCTCTGTTTATTCACATGTTTGTGGCCAAGCCTGAGCTACCAGCTATCCACCACATAAAGAGGAGGGGATCTGTGGGAAATCCTGGAGAATTTCCTGTTTGCGGCGTTTCCTTTGCACTAACACACCAGCAGCCCTGGCGTCTGTCTTGTGAGGCCTCTTGTATACGTTCAGCGGATGCTTGATACCGTATGTGTGCGTTCGTGTCTTACATGTGTGTACACTCTCATTATCTGTAGATGTGTATTTGGGTGCTTGTTGATATATGCACACTGTGTGCATTTTATGGAGGTTTCTGGGTTTTCTCTGCCTTTCATTTAGTGTTTGGCTGTTTCTGTCCTGTTGTAAAATCTATGCAGTAACTGGATACACATGTTATTGCGACTTTCTATAGGGGAAAAAGAGGGCAGGAGAGAGGGTAGCACTATGCCCCAGCACACCTTTACACAATCTGGCCCAACTGAATTACAGCCAAAGAAAAAGAAAAGTACACCAATCAATCTACAAACAGGCAAACTCAATGGTATTTACTTTTTAATTTATTTTCTCACTATTAACAGTACCATTACATCCAAATGTTAAAAAAAACTCATCTTATAATATCGTTTACGTCGGTCAGAGAAGCTTACATCAAAAGATTCATGAACAGCAACTGGCAGTGAGATTTAAAATATACTGTTTGTAGCAATTTGTTTTCTAACTATAATACTAATAATGTTGTATAGTGTATGTTGTGCATACAGTACAGAAATTCTGAAATATTGAATGAAGACAGAAAAAAGGAGAGACACGATGTACCCTGGGCGTGACATTTCTTTCCTTGCTAAATCTCCTCTCCCTTCGTTTTTAATCTCTTCATCTCTGTTAACCTTTATCTCCCCATTTTTTTCTACATCTCCCCCCTTCCTTCTTGAGGAGCATTAAATTGTCCTCTAATGTTGTGAAAAAAGAAAAAGGGGTGGAATGATGAAAGAGAGAAGAAGTTCCATTCCTTTAGGATTAGGCTGCTTTATTTTTACAGCAGATACATGTGCACTGCACACACACACATACCTACCCACCCACACACACACACACACACACACACACACACACACACACACACACACACACACACACACACACACACACACACACACACACACACACACAGACACAGACAGAGTCAGCCATTGTGCATATTGCCAGAAGTCATGAACAGAGCATCAGATGTGACGTGATCATTACTGGATAAGAATAATCCTGCTTGTGTGTGCGTGCATGCCCATAGGTCTGTATGTATTTAAGTGTGTGTGTGTGTGTGTGTGTGTGTGCTTAACCATGTGTAAATGTCCAAAACCCTGCGGAAGATAGCACTAATCCCTCCAAAGAATTACATCAACCTTACTTTTCATCCTTCTTTTTAAGCTCCTCATCCTTTCAACTCTCTATTATGCTCTCTTTCTCCACTAAACCTCTTTCCATGTCCTTCTTCCATTTCCTGGCCACTCTCTCAATGGCTTGCCAGCATCAGACTATCTCAGGATCGCTGTGGGCTCTGGATGCAAAATCCCCTGTCACATTTGATGATTTCAAACAGCATATCTCCCTATACGGAATACCAGAGAGCAACAGAAGCCCTTCCAAAATGGTTCAAAGACACTCATCTGAACTCTGATTATGACTATGTATTAATGGATCTAAGCTTTCTATCTCTCTTCTTCTTGGTTGTCTGATTGTCGTCTGAAGCACCCTGCCATGCCGGTTATTATCTTTAGCCCAAAAGAGTATAACTGAACTCAAATTGAATTTAAGTTTCTCTAAATCAACAATTCCCTATTGGGCATGCCAGCATGCTCAGCTGACCCTTTTTGCTAAACTAAATATACAATAAAAAAGGTTGCACTCAGGATTCATTGACACCATTTTCATTGTCTTGGTCTCCCAGTTATAAGGTAAACACACTTTTACCAACGTGTGCCTCAGCACCAACAAAAGTGGTTTGGTTTGGTTTTATATGGTCTGCATTAAAATGTCGACACCTCACCAATCCCAATATTTACTTTGTGGGTCTGTTTGCTTCCTGTTTTGTTGAGCAGGTCACACAGAGACTGTGTAGCATGAATAATTGTAAGTGTATGTGTGTGTGTGGCATTGATCACTTCACACCACAAAGCTGAAACATTCCTCTCTTCACTACAGCTGGTCAAAGATTACAGAGCATGCCCTCCACCAAAACACACACATACACAAACCCATTGTGCCCAATGGCATTTGACACACACTCTTCTTTTAAATGCAGCTTGCGGATTGAAGACTTTATCATTTAGCTTGCAGGAAAGAGCTGAAGACAGAAAGAGACAGACATCAGTGATGATCAAAGATCCTGGGACTGCAGGCGGGATGTTTGAACAGGGTCAATGAATGATTAATTGTTGCAAGGTTGAACTACAAAGGAATGATTCTTTGTCTCGACTTCTTCAGATATGCTCTTTATTATATTTACGACAGTGAGATGTCTGACTAAAATACTGTCAGGTAGAGAATAAGGTCCCTTAGGAGAGGCTGTGGTGCAAGAGTCTGAGTAAGACCATGTCCACACATATATGGATAAATCTGAAAGTGCCGTTGAGTGTTATGTTTTTGAAAAGATCCACACAATTTTTCCCCAGATTGTTCTTTGAATGGTTGCCACCCATACTGATAATGATTACAGACAGCTCAAGGCACTGCAACTTACGGAAAAGAAAAGAAAAGCAAATAGAAAGAAGACGAAGAGCAGTTATGACCAACAACATTTAAACGCAGGGCAAGAAGCAGACAGTCATATGGATTAGAGATGCAATATTTGTTGAAATGTGAGGATAATGGACGACATTTAGACAGAAAAGTGATAGAAATCATTGCGGAAATAATGAGAGAAGAAACACATTCACGTCCATCAATCAGAAGATCGGTCATTCGATCCCCGGCTTCTCCAGTCTATGTGGCATGGTGAATGGTTAACTAGCCCTGAAGGATGCTGGCGCCTTCCATGGTGGCCTGCCATCAGTGTATGAATGGGTGAATGACATGTATTGTTAAAGCGCTTTGAGCGGTATGAAGACAAGAGGGGAGCGCTATACAAGTACTAGTCCATTTATAACTTACCATTTACATATGAAACATAAAGAAACATGCTGCAAATACATAAACGCAACACCTGTTCAGAACAGTAGAAAAACCTCATCACACCCAGTGTCTTCATTTCCAGCTCATGGCATCTATTTTTGTCCACACTACAATTTTAGAGCAGTACTAAATAACTGCTGTAAGCCAAACCAACAGCACTTCAAAATATGTCCTCTTCTTTATTTATGAAGTTTCTTCCAGGCAGCAGGCTTTGGGCCATTGTCTTGTCATGTTTTGTTTGTATGCTTGTTCTCATTTCACAAAAGTGCCTGTTGTCCTGTTACTGTGTTGCGAGTACATTTAATTGTGTTAATGAGGTAGCCTTCCTGTGTTGTTGGTCTGTTGATAAGCTGAGCTTTAGGTTAACGGCTTTTACTGTGTTTTTTTACGACAGTGTGTGTGTGTGTGTGTGTGTGTGAGTGTGTGTCTGTGCAATTGTATGTCTGGAGCCAAGGGAAGTTTCCCCTGGGCGTCAGACTCCTCATTAACCTTCTCTTCATCTTTCCATTCCTCTCTTTCCTCTTTCTGCCCAAATCCAACATTCCTCAGTGCCTCATCCTCTCCAAATGCCAACATTCACATCAAAAGAATATTCTGTATGGTAATCTACTCATTCATTAGCTTTCGTCAGTTACTTAGTGATTTTTTTCATCTATGCTCAAGGCCATTTCTCCCATTGGAAAATATCCACATGCACATATGGATCATTGCAAAAGAAAGATGGATGGAAGGAAAGATAGATGGATAGATAGATAGATAGATAGATAGATACTGTTTATCACCCTGAGCTAATCTTCTCTTCTCATAGGGAAGTATTCAAATATTAAATACTGTATGGGTCATAAAGGGTTAAGAATCTGATTTATGTTAAGAAGCCACTTTTGATGGCCTGCCACATTTATATTGAAAAGCCAAATACCACATAATTCTTATTTGTCAAATACTTTTACTTTGCATCCACATTCTTTTTTCATTGAATTCATTATGTTGTTTGCATCATTTGAAGGAAGGAATCCTCTTAAAAAATAAGTGAAAAACAAGTGAAAAATGTTTAAATAATTGATGTGTGACTTCAGTAGAAATAGAAATGTACTGTAAGTTCTGCCTGTGAGAAAAGTAGCATTAGCTTTTTCGAGGCAGGGTTACGTGTAAAGAACACATTTCTGATGTGTTTTTACTCCATCAGTTTCCTTGTACAGAACGTCCCCTCAAGCAGTGGCGTGTTAGCAATATTGCCACTGTTGGGATGAGACTCTTTACTTACTGTCTTTTATTGCTCTCTCTCTCTCTCTCTCTCTCTCTCTCTCTGTCTCTCTCTCTCTTTCTGCTTCTCTCTCAATCTTTCTCTTCCTGTCACTGTCAGAGGGGAATGACAACCATCTGCAGGCCTCCTGCCCCCTGACATCTGGAGATGACTGAGACGCAACAACAAGAACACAGACACACACAGACACACACACACACACACACACACACACACACACACACACACACACACACACACACACACACACACACACACACACACACACACACACACACACACACACACACACATATACACACGGACATTGTCCTTACTGTGCATGCAGCACAAAAGATAAGCGATAAGGAATGAGGTATTGTGCACAGGGACATAGATGAGGTTTAATGGCAGTAACGTATCATGCTACTGTTGGACTGTCATCATTCAGAATACATACGGTTCTCCTCAGAACAGAGAATAACGTGAGCTATTACTGAGGCAGAAGCAGCTGTTTTAATGAGGACTTGTTAGTCCTACCCACAATGATCTTACTTGCAGAACTACCACGGTCAAAAAAGCTGATATGTTATCTGTTTTCAATAATTACATCTTGTATATGAAATATTCCCCTTATTTATTTATTTATTGGTTTATTTTAAACAATGCATAGCAGAGAGAGAATAATTGATTGTGCCAAAACCCTACAAGAGAATAATAACATGTGTTAATAATATGTTTTGTCTTTTTCCATTTCAACAACTGTCCGTCCCAGTTTGGTCCGAAGCCAAATTGCATAAAAGTCTCACCTAAATCTCTGCTGCTGCAACAATTCATCTTCAACTTTAAAAGCTGACCATAATGATTTTGAGCAATGTATCTTGCAAAATATATCACACCTGTTTCTTTGCTCAGGGACTAAGTAATCTTTAAACTAACCTTTAAAGTCCTATTCACACGTGTGTCACTGAATCCATTCAGGATATACAGTGAATTTCTATTTACCAGAGCTGCTCTGTTGGCAAATAACTGTGTAGCTGCAAAGTGTGGTGTGCTTTGTGTAGCAACATGAAAGTGTGCATTGTAACTATTCTTGTGGACATACAGAGCAGGGGTTATTTTATGGGTTAGTCTTACATATACAGGCGCAACTGGTCTATTCTGTATTTGAGTAACATGCAGATCATTTTATGTAATCAGTGATAATGAAATTACCAAGCTCAACTAACTGACCCATTACCTTTGATGCTGATGTCTATCAAGCTGCTATATGAGAAGGAAACATTTTTTAACTAAAGGCAACACTTTTAAGTGTCAAGTGTCACACTGTTTCTGCTCATATTCCATGTGTGAATTTGGAGTTATTGTTTTAATATACCATGACTGCATGAATCAATTTCTACCTTATCCTGTGGAAACCGATACCGATGGTTCTTATATTGAAAACTTAAACCTGTTAAACCTAACTGCATTTTGGCCACTTGAGAGGCAGCTTTGAACACATCACTGAAATATAATCCCCTTTTAACGGTTGCTTATTCACACATCCTGCAGATATGGAGCAAATTTAGCATTAGTTTGTAGCTGCCTAGTGAATGTAAATCCAATATTCACTCTTTTTTGAGCCTTGCTTTTGGTCTTCACCAACTCGAGGCGGATATTTGGCTCTTTAGCTACGAAAAAAGGTAATGTACAACTGGAAACAACACTGATAAGAGTTTTACAGGTCTGAATAACAAAGCAATGAGCTGAAAGATAAAGGTAAAACGCTTCGTAGAGCTGAAGGGGAACTGACTCAGGTGATAACTTTCGGTGTGTTCATCACTACGAGTAACACTTTTCACATAATTGAAGCATCGCGCTAGTGCATGCAGCACACAGAAGTCTTATGCCCCCAGCTGTAACCAGCTGACAGCCAGCCGACTGAATCATCGCTTATAATCGGCCACACACCAATCACAGCCCTCTCTCACCTCAAGGAGGTTCATTTGAATATGACTCCCTCCTCACTGAGCCTTTCTACACCAATGCTGTTACAGACCATGCTGCTGGCAAAGCTTTGCCTCCTCAACCCCAGCCTCCACCCTTTTTAGTTCAGAGTCCATCTTGCATAGCAAATGGTTGAAATGGTATTCAAAGTTTACTCCGGGCTCGTTCCTATAAACCCGGGGGGGATGCTCCCCGTTTTGGTTTATAGCTGCTTTGGCTAATCCAGGGAGCATTTTAAGAGCGGAGCCACCAGCGCCAAGTATAACTGTATTTCCATTTGTTGCAATAAATGGATATGAAGTCTATGATGAGAGTGTTCCTGACTGAAACATAGTAATGACCTATTGTGAGTAGAAGGATATTGGTTATAGCAGCTTTAATCCCCCAAAATTTGATCAAATCTGTATTTTTTTAGTGTATTTAGAAACAGACCAATATCTTTAAACAGTGGTTTTATCCAATGTGACACTTGTGCCAGAATGATTGATGTCCAACTTTTTTATCGTGTGAAGTAATTAGAAATACACAATTTAGTTTTGTATGAAGGATAGTTTTTCCACCAGAGTGGTTTTAATAAGCTCCCTTCATCTCAGTCACACTTAAGTGAAAGGACGAGATCTTGTAGTAGATGACGGATCCTATTTCTACCAAAACAGAATTAAGTTGATTTCTTCAGCTCCCTAATGGCAGAAACGCCCGAGCAGCGTTTCAAACTAATTAATCATTCACAAACCTTCAACGTGCACTAGAAAACCAAAGTCAAAAGTCCACATTTGGGGTTTTGAGTGAAATGTCTCAAGCAACTGTTGAATTGTGGGCACGTTGCCAATCTAGCATTAGCATTTAGCACAAAACACTTCCAGCACAGACACAGCACCGCAATGCCGTTTATTGTTTCATGCGCTGGCGTCATTGTTGTCTTTGTGAAGTATGGCAGCTATGTCAGAAAACAACTTTTCAATTGCAGCAGTGTATACAGTAAATTATGCGCACAGCGCTACATACACACAGAGCTACAGCTTCACGAGGAGCCAAAGACCGGTAACTAACTTTGAATCTGTACATCACTGCAATACACAGGGGTAATTCTGTGACTACCATATAATTGGATTAAAGTTAATTTGGATTTAGAAACAGTATGTGCACTACATGATGCAGATGGTGAGCTGGAACATTTTCTAAAGATGAGGCAGAATAAAGACCAAAACCACGGGGCAGAATACATGTTGTTACTCAGCGCGGCATCTCATTTGCCTCTTTACAGGATAAATACTGTAGTGAAGTGAGTGCAATGCCAGCCGTGTATAATGCAATAAACCTTGTCAAGAGACTAATATGTGTGTGACATTAGAAATTAGTTTAATTAGTATTTTTAACACATTTCTGAGCAAGACTAGCCATTATATAAGACGGTCTAGAATCTTGTGTGAAGGTTCAATGCAAAAGTCAGAGTTTTCCACTGAGATAATTACAGATTCTGTCTGTCTGACCTAGAGGGCAGCAAATGTGTCTGCTCCAGTGCCTTTGTGCATGTCCGCCAGTGCTGATGTGCATATGAGCCTATTTCTAGGTCTATGTCTGAGAGAATATATAAAAAGATGAAGACAGTGTCCCAGCAGGAAAACGTGTGTGGCTCAGGTCTCACCGATGTGCATTTGTGTGTAAATGTGAACTTGTGGCAATACCAGTTATTTTACCATAAAACCATTTGAGTCCCTTCTCCAGAGGACACGTTATCTCAGCCTCCAGTCTGAAACAGTGTAATGTCCCTGATTAATCTTGTGTTCCACTATTATACTATTAATGATGTTATGTTTCTACTCCAGCTGTCTGTGTCTGTCACATAGTACAATAGGACAGTTCTGAGACACCGTGCACATATACAACCTAGCTGAGCCTTTCCAAACCCTCTCTGTGGGCTGGTCGACTGGCTGCCACTTTTAGCACTCTTAGGTAAACCAGCTAAATTACTGTGGCAAGCTGTGAAATGCCATTTCTTTCCTATTTAGAGAGGTGTCAGCTCAGCTTTAAATTGTGTTTGTGTTTCAAGGCAGAATCCCTTTATTGGACAAGCTGTGACCTATGAATTTTAAGACATTGTTTAAAATGTATTCATTTTGACCTTTTCAATAAAATGAAGCTTAAAACATTTGGATTACCTGTCGCTGCCGTAACAACTCATTCTGTGTCCTCTACGCAGGCTTTAGTTTTTAGTTTGTTCAACATTTCTTACACATTCTTACAAATATAAGGCTACAATTTAGAGTCTGGGTAGAGATAGATAGGTAGATATAAACTTTATTCATCCCCAGGGGGAAATTAGTTTGTAGCAGCAGCAATTTACAGAGTAAACGAAAATATAACGTATGAAAATGCACAATATATACAGTACAATAAAATAACAGAGCAGATATTGAATTTGAAGGAATAGAATAATCAAAAATAAGATAAAATAGAATAAAAAATAAAAATGCACAGTATATACAATGAATTAGAATGGTATTAAATGAACAACTAGGTAAACTAAACAAACTGAACAGTAGTGCAAGGATCACCAACAACAAGCAACAACCGTGTAGCGTTGTTGTAGTCATTTGAAGGATGATGATCTGGCCAGAGGTGATTTGTTATAAAGTCTTATAGCAGAGGGCAGGAATGTTCTCCTGTATCGGTCCTTGTGGATCAGCCTGTTGGAGAAAGTGCTCCGCTGTCCCTGCAGTAGGTGGTGGAGAGGGTGATCCGGGTTATCCAATATGGATAGTAATTTCTTCAGTGTCCTCTCCACCACCTGTTCCAGATTGTCTTGTTTGCAGCCAATGATGGAGCCGGCCTTCTTAACCAGTTTGTTAAGTCTGTTGGTGTCTCCGGCTCCAATGCTGCTCCCCCAGCAGACTACGGCAAAGTAAAGTGCACTGGCCACAACAGACTGGTAGAACATCTCCAACATCTTGCTGCACACGTCGAAGGATCGAAGTTTCCTCAAGAAAAAGAGTCGACTCATCCCCTTCTTGTACACAGCGTTGATGTTGGTCTTCCAGTTCAGTCTGTTGTCGATGGAGACACCCAGGTACTTGCACTCCTCCACCATGTCCACATCCTCTCCCAGAACTCTCAGCGGTTGTGGAGCCGTTGTCAACTTTGTTGCTAAATGGGTTCTTAGACCTTGCATTTCCAGTTTAGCTTCAGGCTTTGAGTACTTTGGGAAACAAGAGCAGAGGGACTCAAGGGAGAAGAGAAAACCTCTTAAAATCCTCAAGTGTTGGAGCTAGTTAGCACAACAGCTTATTCACACCTCTATGTGAATGGACTTTATGGACCTGAACGCTGAACTGCACCAGTTGGAGTAATTGACTGTCTAAATAGCTCCAGCTAAGATCAGGTCACTTCGAAGTATACGATAATTAAAAAGACACACTTTAGTCTGTGCTTGTTTGGACTGGGGGTTCCTCCACTGGGGGAATGTGTTGTCTCACCATAGGATACAGATCCAATAAAATACCACCACAGCAGAAAAGGCAGAAACAGGCCCTTGAGGAATTTTGGGTCTAAGCCCAATGCAGTAGGTTATCTTCAAAATGACTGTAAGTCACAGATAAACAATCCAAAATGCAACAGTGTTTCAAGTTTGATCATTTCTATGTCAAAAACAAGATCCTAGAGATGCCCAGATTTGGATGTGAAGATTGATACCATTCTGAGTGTGGTATCAATCTTCTCATCTAACTCGCAGCAAGGAAGCAAATAACAATATTTCCCAAAATGTCAAACTTTTGATGACCCCCATCTATCAAATGGTTAAGGAGGATTTACAAAAACAGACTTTGATTAATCCCAAGAGAGAAAAAAATGTCAAAGACAATAGATTTCACATTTGATAGACAGATGGCGAAATCTTCGTCATATAAGAGATGAGCAACATAAATGGTTGTATGTCATATGATATGACAATCGACATAAATCCAACGTGAACTGATTTTGTTGAAAAAAACTAAAATGCTCTCTCTGCATGGAAACATGAAAGTACAGCGTAAAAATTAAATCATCTTTCATAAGGAATTCATGGGTCTAATTAGAGCAAGTTAGCACAGCATTGAACCATTTATGTTGTTTGTGTCTGTCACTGAGTATAATGAAATCATGTGTAACCCTGCTAATAAGCTGTCGTCGCGGTAACAGTTATGGAGAACAAGCACGAATCAGAGTCATCTTTTTTTCAAAGAAATTTGACTCCAGTTGGAGCAACAGAAAACCAGAGAAAGGGACGAAAAGAGAGGTGTGATGGAAAAAAAAGAGAAAAGGAATGTCTCACCTGAGCTTTTGTTATTGACATTTTCTATTGGCTGGTGTATCATGCTGATTTAAGGCCCTTGTTATGGGCGCATATGTAAAGGACCGCAGGCCTCCAGACGTCATGCCTCAAGGGTCACCACACAGCAGCCCACACCTCTCTTGACTACAGTCGCTATTTGACTTCCTCAATGCTTGTCAACCCCCTCTGACACCCCTCTGTCTCTGCTGTTCACCAGCTCTCTCCTTCCTTTACTCTAACCCAGGCCTGGACCACCTTTTTTTTTTAAAACTCACTTGCCGTATCCATATTTCTACCCATGTCCATATCTTTCTCTTCCCCCCCATTTTCCCTCGCCTCCTCTTGATTTGATCTATTCTTTCTATTCTTCCCGAAAGTCAGAGCCCGCATAAAGCTCCAAGGACATGAAGACATGACCACGACCATAAAAACTGTTGGGAGTCTTCAGTCTAATTTAGAACATTTGTGGGCCTTTCTTTGCTTATCCGCAACAACAGTGCTGTGATTGATTTGTTTCAGTATGGGTGGTCCCATGGGAAATTAAACTCTTCACCCTTTTTATTTACACTTGCTCAAATGTACAGCTGAATAGGACAATTGTAACAAAAACTTGAAAACAACTGGTTGCCAGATCTGTCCTCTCAGATCTTTCCTCATGTTTTCTGTTGTTTCAAAAAATGGAATCTTTTGAATACTTCTTCCTGAGGGTGGAGTGCTTTTTCAGCAGCAATTTACTGTTGCCTTCTGGTGATAATATAATGGTTACATCTGCAGATAATAGACCTCCTGCTCACTGATGGACCCCTCTTAACCTTCTCCCCTCCATTTTTCCTCGACTGCTCAGTCTTTTTCCTTCTCTCTTTCCTTTGCCCTGAGGGTCAAAAGCTCAGGGTGCTTTCTCTGCTGTCCATGTGTGAGATTTACTCAAACAAGCTCTGTGTGTCATTGAAGAAAACACAAGGGGGATTTGTTGGCTATATCTGTGCATCTCGTGACTGATCCCTCTCTCTCTCTGGTACTCTGGATCCTTAATTATTTTGTTATGATATGAATAACTGCTGTACACCAGTGATACTTTTTGCTGATGGTCTTACAGCTACTAAATATCTGATAGAGATAGAGAGTCATGCTAAAAAAAGGCGCTTCTGTAGGATGAATCTTTGCACTCTTAAATCTTCTTGTAACATGTTTTCTGTACTGCAAAGCCACCCTGCAAGCTAGTATGCACACTTACAGCTGAGGATGGGTCACTGCTCCTTTTTTTGGTGTAATGTATTTAAATGACTTGAAGTGTAGCTGATTTATATTCCTCCACAAATACCCTGCTGTTGTTTGTGAATGCCCACTTCACATTCAGCTTCTAAAGTCAGCACTGCAGGCTAAAATGTTCATCTTAAGCCATTTAGTCTACTATATATCATTTTTTAAAGATTCTTACAATTGAAATGGATTATCTTAATATTTCTGGTTCTGTTAGCTTAGCATAATTGAAAAAAAAGTCCTTGTGACCATCCAACCATCAGTCCAGTGGATCCCTGCCATGGCCCGCTAAGCTCCAGGCTCTCACTTGGCCATGGCAAGCCTTGACCTCATGGAGTGCTGGAGCCCCAATTCAATAATAGACCACAAAGTGCTGGACCTGGTGCCCCAGTGTGACCCTCAGGCTCTGAGAGAGCACTCCTTCTTCAAAGTCAGACTTCAGGTTAGCTGCCATGAAAACCATGAATCTTAAAAGGGCTGTGACAAAGTTAGCCAGAGTTGATTGATGCAATATAATTAACATTCGATTAAATTGAGCATAATTGTTGCCTGGTCATTTACAGTGTGTAAAGAAAGCTGGTCATTTCACTGTAAATGGTAATAAAGTAAACATGCTGCCAGTCACTGTTGACTTTTTCACTATTTGAATGCCATGATCTTTCCCTGACCTGCCCAAGTGCTTTAAGTACCTAAACATGACAACAAAGATGTCTTACTTACTACCATCGGATATAGAGCGCTGCAGGGATGGCATATTCTTCAATGCCAACCCCGAAAGTTAGCATTGCACTGGTTCCCTCGACAAAAAGCTAAAGGAATTTTTCCTTTGGATTTTGGATTACTGCAGAAAATATAAGCTCTGTAGCAAACACAAATTTATCATACATGTTATGCTCAGCAAGATAATCTTCACAAATGAACACCACTTTTATGATTTCTGAATCGCGAATGCAATCGTCAGAAGTAAAAAGCCAACGTTATGCTATAAATAAATTACACCACTGTCGCATGAGTGGGAGTTTACACAACGAGGCTGTGAAGGCGGACTAGACTGCGTGATGACGTTTTGGAGTCTCCTTTAGCCATTTGTTGGTAACCGCTATTTTTAAGACTCGCAAAAGCTTCAGTATTTATGAGAGGGTATTTTATGATCTATTTTATATCGAAGAACAAAAGCGTTTCAAGCATCTAAACAAAAACACATTTAAAAAACCCATTGACCCAGTGCAAACATGCTGACTAATTTCCGTGTTCTAGGAACACTCTTAGCAGCACTCTATTGTATTGCAAGACTGTAATATGTTTGAAAGTCAACATTTTGAATACAATTTTACGTTCAGTATGAGGTGGCATTATATTTGTGTATGTATTTGAAACATTTCTACGTATTAAGCAAGTTGAATTGAAATAACTTTTTTGATTTTTTTTTGCAAGGTGCACAATGTAAACTTAAAGATGCATAAACTAAGTTTGACATTGATGACAAAATGATCATAGACAATAGTTTTCATACGGTTAAATGTACCCATAGATCATGTAGCACCTCTGTACTTTCTACCCTCCCTCTTTTCCCTCCACTATTTTGTATCGCTCTGAGCTTTTCTGATACAATGACTGCAGATACGAAATGTACGGTAATTAGAGAAAAGAATCAAAACACTGAAGAAAGAAACACATTTTGCAGTCAAGTTCAATAATGTGAATATCATGCTGGGAGATGAATATAACTTAATAGAATGCAATTAGTTTTTTAGCCAGGACTTTAGAGAAAGTTTATTCACACATCAAAGCCAGATCAAAAAGAATACATAATGCACATGATTTGAAATTATGTATCGGCAAGCTGGTCTCTTCGCGGCACCAAATTGTTTACTTCCTGAATTCATGACTCAGCACTCCATTGGTTGACCTAGATAGCACCAAACCCCAGAGACAAAAATAGAGAGAGCAGTGATGACCAATGGCAAGCACAGAAAGCCAGATTGTAACTTTACTTATTTTGGACTGTAAGGCAGTTAGCATTTCACTCATTGATTAATTGATTAACTAATTCATACAATTATTAGCTTATCTGTCCATAAGATAAGTCAACAACACGCAGTAATGTCTTTCATTCCCTTTTCTTTCTCCCTTCCTTCTGTTTCCCTTCAATCATTAATTCAGTCGTTCACCTCCCCCAAAGTGCCATTGATATTACATTATGTCTTGATTTCTTCCTTTCCTTCCAGTCAGACTCATTTATTATGGTCCAATACATTCCAAAACAGTGATGACTATTGTAACGAAGTGGGTTGGGATTGGGCCTAATGCTTTTCACAGCCATATCACAACTACAGGGAATCAGTGCAGCATGAGTTATGCCCTCACACACACCAACGTCGCCTCCAGTAACGTGGGTTATAGGGTGGTGGAGATTGGATTATAGGAAGCTAGGGGGATAAACAGTCATTCAAGATTAATTTTACAATTCATTATTCAGGCAGCTGATGTGAGAATTCAGCGGTGACCCTATTCTGACATCTGCTGCCGCTCTCTCGCACTGCTGCCCCCATGTCAACAGACTTAAACTGTATATTAAAGTTAATGTGGATGTTAAGAACTTCTATCTAAACAAACCATGTGGAAGGGGCCTCTAACACACACACACACACACACGCATACAAAGGCAGACCATTAAAGGATGGTGGGTGGGGGCTAAGGAGCTGAGGAGCGTCAGTCTATTTTTGTTGTCCCTTCATTTAAGTCTCTCAGAAGGAGGTGTGATCGTTATGAGGTGCCTGAGAATCTGAGATCACATGAAAGAGACAGTCCCTTGTTTAGTTGCCCTCACCCACATTTCAGGAGAAATGTCTGGAGCTATATTGGAGGAATCTGAAACACAACGTCCAGTATTTTATTCAATCAGATGGGCTTCATTGTCCCACTGTCCCTTAAACGGAATGGAGTCAAATGGGCATTCAATGGCTGGAGCCCTTAAAGATACAAAAACAGGTCAGAATTGTCTCAAACCGTCTTGGTGTTGTTTCTGTTTAAAAGGTGTGAGCCAATTTATCAAGGAAATGTTACTACAAAATATTCAATTCAATTAAATAGGGGAATGGAATTTAGTTTTTTATCGTGACAGTGCAAAAAAAGACACTGAAACAGCTTTTGGACATTTATAAAGGGACATAAACTTCAGGGAAAATACATAATGGAACAGTTAAATGAATTATACATTATAAAAACGTATATAATATAATCAGGAAGTTGCATTTGGTATTTTACTGGAAATCTGGGAAGGTGGGAGTCTGGTGGAAGAAACTCAGCCTCAGTTTTTGTAGCTCCTCTAAATGTAAGAAAACGTGAATTGAAGGACACTGATGAGGTGAATCTAGCTAGAAGCCATAACCATTTAACTAATTAATTCTGAAAACAAATGGAGTGAGCAGAGAAGTTATAAAATGGGTTGTGCGGCAATTGAGGCGGGTGACGTAAAATGAGCTGCAGCTCGTCAGGAAGATATCCACTTCTTTGGCCTACATGCAGCGTAAAAAGGTTTGAGAAGCGCAATTACTTGTTACCCCTGTGTTTCCAGAAAGCCCCTCCTCGGACAAACCCCTCAGCCTGAGCGTCACTCAAAGTTCACTTCAGTCCAATCCCCTTTCCTAAACTCAAATACACACTCACACACATCCGCTGTCACCCACACAGACGCGCGCACACACAGCGCCAGACGCGTTTGCATTTAGCCAGCCTGCCGCTTCCAGCGCTACTTTTATTTTCACGAGACGCACAAGAAGACCCGTTGGGTGTTACTTTAAAGGTTTTCTCGTTGTGCGGAGTTGACAAAAGTGTGACTTCACTTTTACCGCGCTCTCTCCTCAGTGACATCTTATGTGACAACTTTTTTTGGGGACTTTTTCAGTTCAACAATCTCGGAGTTTATTGGTGAATGAACTGCTTCATTGCATATCAAATTTCCGAAGCGTGCAGTTGGATTAAAACCAGTATTTGATGGGCAAAATGAATAATTCTGGGAAGTAACTCCAAAGGATTTAAAGGTATGCTTTTATCAACCATGGCTATGCATTAGAGTAGCCTAATAATCTCGGATGATTTATGCTAGAGTGCCCAATGTACTTTAATTTCAGTTTCAAATTTAAAAACCCTCTCAAAGCTATTACAGTTGCTTTGATGCATTTAAATGGTATAAGTGCATTTGTTTGCTTGTGTGAGATTAGATAAGAGAGAGAGAGAGAGAGAGAGAGTTTCTGTAGGGTGTAATTTGATGTCTTTCCTTTACTCTTACTGAATCCTCCTACACAATTTAATTTACATGGTGAAATATGTCATTCAATTAACCTACTGGGCACACACACCCACGTGTGTAGATAGCCCAACGCTCTATTTTGTTTCAGACAAATGCAATGTATCAATGTGGCTTTAGTGTGGATCTACGGATAGACAGTAGCATGTGTTGGAGGCTACAGATTGCAAATCCCCTTGTTCTTTTCAGCTGTTTGAATAAAACTTGACTTGTGCGTGCGTGCGTGCGTGAGGGAGAGAGAAAGAAGGAGAGAGCGAGGCTCTCATCTGGATTTTGAGATGTCACTGTGGTGTACTTTGCTGCCCTCCATCAGTCTTGATCTTTTTTTCTCTTTGGCAGAGATAATCCCAGCGCTGCTTCTCGTCTTGCGGAGTGAAGATGAACTGGAGTGTGTGCGTGCCGCTGACTCTCCTGGTGCTGACACTTGCAGTGCCGATGGGGCAGGCCTGTCCCAGGAGCTGCAACTGCTACCAGACCAACGAAGTCCACTGTACGTTTCGTTCCCTGCTCACCATACCTTCTGGCTTGCCTCTACACACGCGCCGTATAAATTTAGGGTAAGGGAATGCATTTAATACACAAACGATGTATGCATGCTTAAGATAAAGGGCTTATTATTTACCTTGTAAACACAGTCTCAGAGTGTGGATCCAGGTGTCAAGCTGAAGTTAATTAATGAGCTAATATGGAAATAATAGTATTTGTTGACTTACTGACGTCTCAGGTTGATGATTCTGTTTCTGTGCCCCGTAGGTTCAACAGCATCAGCAGGATCCATGACAGTTCTCTGGCTGGGCTAAATAAGGTGGAGCTTCTGATGCTCCACAGCAATGACCTCCACCATCTCCCAGATGCAGCGTTCAGAGATATGAAATCATTACAGGTAAACAGAATGAAGAGCAACACCAACGTGTGTTGAACCAATATCATGGTATAATACTGAAATGAGAGGAATTTCTATTCAAAAGCAAACTAGTGGATGATGACAGCCAACATTTTGAGGCAGTCGAGATGATTCTACAGAGGCCTCTTCTTGTTGTTGTACAGTTCTACTTCATGGAGCTGGACCTATCAGCAACCAGCAATGAAAGTGTCCTGAAACGTCCTGTGCCAAACCAAACTATTGATGTCTAAAATATGTGACTGTTAATGGGGAACATAAATCATTGTCTCCCCACATATTTAACCTTTGACTCTATGAAGATGAAGGATTTTGCAGTGCACAGTTGAGAAAATCTGATTTGGACACCTCCAAAGAATGTACTTTATTCCCTCTCCAGCCTCAGGCAGGGTTGCCACACAGAGGCTCCTGCACTATTTCAAATGTGCTTTGTTAGAGAAGGCTCGAATGTTAAACTTTCTATGTGTGTGGTACTTATAGCTAACAGTCTAGCTCTCTAACTAAGAAAGATGAGTATAGTTAAACTGTTTGACGGAACCAATTCAAGTTTTTAGCACCATGAGTAATGCAGGGATTATCAAGATATAGCATTTGTCAAAATAGTACAATTAAGAGAGGTCCCTACATTGATAAATATGCCTAAATCTTGCAGTCATATTGTTGATACAAATTGATTAATAAAAGGATTCATTTTACATTTCATCGGGGAAAACAGTATGCAAATTAATACAACAGTTTATATGATTTTGTTCACATTATTAAGCACATTTTTCTAATGTCTGCACAACTAATGCATCATTTATGTGCAGTCATTCTTTTCCCTGCTCAGTGACAGGAAACTTACTGGACATTTTTGCAGCATCCTAAGGACAAGGAGTTCGCAGTCTGTGGGGAAGTGATATTACTCAACAAGCAATTGTTCCCTTCATCTCACAGGCAGATACTGATATATTTGCCATTGTGTGATAATAGAATCCATATTTCCATATGCTGACATCTTCATGTTTTAGATCTGTTAGCAGCTGGAACTCTGCCAAAGTCTGCCTAAGTCGCCTCCCTGCAGAGCAGATTTATCATAAGCCTCACAGAAACACAATTCCACAACATGGTTTTCGTGGTGTGCCTTCTTAAAATGTAGTAGGCTCTCTACACATGACTAATATATTGGATCCCCTTGAGTATTCTGCTGAGGATAAAGGGTTAAATTCCATATTTGAAAAGTTGAAGACACCCAGTGCTTAAACATCAATTACATGTGAGGTTATGTGCTGGTGGAAGTGGCTTCTCCATAGACTTCTTCATAATGAAAAAAAATGTACACAGACTGCATTCAGTCATGTTTGCTTACAAAGAGTTTTTCACCCCTTCATCCCCTCACATCATTTGTCATAAATTAAATTTAGAGGCATGTGGCGTCCAGTGACACACTAATGATCGCCGTGAAGACGTGGCTTCTTCATCAGCTTTGATGCCTATTATTTGATTACTCCTCTAATCCTTTATTGCTTCCGCTCACTCCATTTCCCCCCCCCCCCCTCCCCCACAGATACTAAAGCTGAGTTATAACAAGCTGAGAGAGATTGCTTCATCTCTGACCTTCTCTGGCCTGACCTCACTGCTCCGTCTGTACTTGGATCACAACCTCCTTCAGCACATCCACCCCCGGGCACTGCTCCAGCTGACTAGCCTCAGGCTGCTGCGTCTGCAAGGGAACAGACTGCATCAGCTGCACCCTCACACTCTGTGCACACTGTCCCTTCTGAATACATATTACTTCTCTACCCTCAGGTGAGCATTAACACTTAAAGCACATAATGTAATAATCATTGTTACACTATTTGAAAACACTCCTCAAAGAAAACTAATAGCCTGATGAAAATGGTAACACTTATATTGCTGGTTATTGGTATTTGGACAAATACACCTCTAACACTAAAGCTACAGTTTTGTCTCTTTACCTTTTTTTTGATCCACTTGTATAACTACTGCAGAGGAATACCGTTGGTCTGAACATGAAGAGGATGATGATAAGAAATGATGAATTAAATTCTTACCCCTAACCCCTAACCTCTCACTGCCCACTCCCATTCTTTCATCCATTCCTCTACGACTTTGATTAAACCTCGGTGTTCCCCTTCCCCCTTGTCACCTTAATCTTTTCTTTGCTCTGTTTTTTCCCCTCCTGTAGACACCTAGACCTGTCCAACAACAGCCTAACCACTCTGCCCAGAGAGACTTTAGCGACAGCACCTCTGTTGGAGACTCTTGCGTTGCACGCTAATCCGTGGAGTTGTGACTGTAGGATGACCTGGTTTCTCACTTGGAGTCTTTCTCATCCAGGTGACTGTCACATCTGAAATATTATTTGTTTTCACTTTGTTCACGTTGTTTTGTCTCCCATATGCACACATGTTTTATGGTGGTCATTGATTGTGCCTCTGAACCATAATAATTCAGTCAAAAAAGACGCAAAACTGTGGTGGGTAATGCAGCATGTAGGTTGCGTGAGTGACTAAAGGAGAATAAATAGATTATGAGATGAGGTAATATGGAAAATTGGGAATCAGAAGACTAATTTGTTGATAATTCCAGTCAATAAGCAGTCTAAATACTGTAATATACCATGGCAGATCCCACCAGATGATAAAAAGAGATAAAGATACTTAATAACACATCTGGTTTCGTTGTCTTGATACCTCTGACATCTCTACACCTGCTTTTCATCACACACTCTTGTCTGTCTTCCTTCATTTTCTGTATCTCTAGTGTGTCTTATTGAGATGTAAAAGAGGGCTGGACCATGAAATGCGTCTCATCAATATGCCAGACTTAACTTGCCATGGCTAATCTATGATGACAGCATTGATGTGTGCAGATGAATTAAATATAGGCTAATGATTGCTGTGTAATAGTGAAGTGATGCATTTTTCTGATTTATGAGTAGATGAAGTAACCATACCGAATTAGTAAAATATATAGAGGGTAATAGATGCCTAAAATGAGCTGGCATGACTAATATATGACACCACTAATATGTGCAGAGAGCTTAAATGTGCACTAATATGTTTGTATAGTTGCTATGCACAGTTGAAATGCCAGAGATGGTAAGGATTATGACATCATTTTCTCTGCTTCTCTCTTTCAATTAGGCTTATTGAAATGTCCCAGCAGCCCTCAGTGTCCAATCTGTGCCTCGCCCAATTCCCTTCAAGGTCAGGGCTTGCTTGACCAGACTGACCTATCGTGCACCTCGCCGGTTATCCCCTCCCCAGGAAGAGACACATCTTTGGAGACAGAACTTAGTGAAATCCAATCAAGTGACTCATTTAGAGAGCCTTTAGGCACTGCCTCTCTGGGTCTGTCTGACCAACAGGGAAACAGTGTCAATCTGGGATGCAACATCACTCACTCTTCTGATTTCCAGGATATTGCTCCCCCTCCAGATCTCTCTCTTTCCTCCTCATCTCCTCTCCCCCTTGCTCTGTCACTCTCCCTGGAGTGCCCTGTGGAGAAACAGAGCTATGAAAATCTTTGGAGGATTCTTGCTTACTACAGTGAGACTGCGGTTCGCCTAGAGAGGGAGATCATGCTGAGTAAAGCCCCGGCATTGGCCTACCGCTACAGGCAGGCAGCAGAGACAGATGGATATTATCACACTGGAGTCAAAGCTTCTGTTAAAGCCAAACCACAGTGGCTGCTACAGCCAGCCATTAGCATTCAGCTAAACAGAGCGCAGTCTAACGGACACAAAGTCCAACTTATATACTCAACAAGAGTCACTGCTCATCCGGACCCTGCTTCTCTTCCCTCAACGTCAGCCCCTCCCTCTCAGCCATGGGTGCTTATTTCAACTAATCATACCACCACGGCCCTGGCGGCACTAGCAGGCAGTAAGGTGGAGCTATCATGCCCTCTTTTAAGTTCTGGTAACCCCAAAGTACAGTGGGTTCTCCCAGATGGTTCCATGCTGATCTCCCCCTCCATCAGCCTAGATGGTAGGCTCCAGGCTTCAACCTCTGGATTACTTCTACACAAAGTACAGCTCTCAGATGCAGGGATTTACCACTGCATAGCCAGGGCAGGCAGTGATGTAGATGTTCTCCCCCTGCGCCTGGCAGTGGAGGAGTCCTCTCTACCGCCTATAGGTGAGCAAGTGGGACCTCCTGTCACCGGAAACATTGGGGAGCCCATCAGTCTGTCCTGCAAGGCATCTGGTTCACCAGCATCTCATATGAGTTGGGTGTTACCAGATGGAAACATAGTAAGGCAGGGATTCGCTGTATCAGGTGGGCTAACTATACAATCAAATGGAAGTCTGTCTCTGTCTGACCTGTCTCAGAGGGATGCTGGCCATTACCGCTGCATTGCTGTCAACCAGTATGGTAGTGATTCTCTGTCCATGCCGCTGGAGTTAAACTCACGACACCTCCCTCCACTTAGGACTTCATTTCCCACAGGGCCACAGTCAGCCGCTGGCAGGTCAACCAAGATACGAGTTCCATTACTAGTGGAGGAAGGATCGGGGGATGAAAAGGAAGAAGAAGAGAGCACTCTTTTTGGAAATAGGAAGCGCCCAAGACCTCTCCAACCTCCCCCAAACAGACGTTATCCCACCGGAAAACCCCGAAGACCTGGACTAAGGAGAGAAGGCCCCCTGAGAAGAGGAGGAGGGCTTTTATCATCCAATGACGAGAGAAGAAACCGCTTTGAGAACAGACATAGAATTACCGCAAACAAACAAAGGATAGACCCTCAGAAATGGGCTGACCTCCTAGCTAAGATACGACAAAAGACTGTTCACACTAATAACAGCCAGCCCATTGAAGCAGGAAAGCCCACAACTAAACCACAGGGAGGAGGCAAAGATGGAGACACAGGGAAACATGACGGACATCGTGATACAGAAAGAGGTAGAGCTGAGGGAGCAGGGGTGGAAGCAGAAACTGAAGGGTCATCTGTTGATGACACTGATCTACAAGAGGAAAGCTTACAGCACAATCATTCCGTTCAAACAGAAATACTAACACACACAGAGACAAATACAGACACTGAAACAGAGACAGAGATAAATAAAGAGACAGAGGCATTAACAGAAACACAGACGGATAGTGAGAACGAGACAGAGACAGAGAAAGTATCTCCACAGAAAGAGAAAGTGAGAAACCCAGAGACACAAAAAGAACCAGCCACATCTAAGCCAAGCTCAGGAACAAATGAAATTGTCCTTGAACCAGGTGAAGGAGGTGAGCCAGAAGCAAACACCAACCCATCTAGGACCAGGCCTCAAAGCCCCCGGCAGGGACTCTTCCCTAATTTGGTACCAAACTCTCGGCCTCAAAGCCCTTGGAATTCTCGCAGAAGAATCGGACAGCAAAGACGAATCATCAACAGGCCCAGGGGACGCCCTTTGACCCCACCCCGACCTTTCCCTGACACTACGAACCCAGGGTCACAACCTGCAACACCTGACACTACCACGGATGAAATTAATTTGTTGTTGCTGCCGGCAACAACCACATCTCCAGCTATTTCGTTGACAAGGAGTGACCATATTTCGACTGCTCCAAATGATGTGGCACTGCATCTTCCGTCTCCCCCTGTTTCTAACACTCATGGTAACTCCACTTCAAAATCTGCCTCCCCCTCATTGACTCCATCTTCCTCCGCTCCAACCCCATTATCCCCCTCTCACACAAAGATACATATAGACATGGTGACTCACTCAGCCAACATCCCAGACACTGCAGGGTCCACTCTTTTCAACACACCGACAACAGAACCCACTCACTCTGATACTGCAATCGCACAGACACATGAGCCACACACACGAACCAGAACACATACACATGGCATACAGAGTCACACAAAAACACACACAGCCTTAGGCAAACATGTTGATGGACCCCAAAGCAAACATAGTGAAGAGCTGTGGATGAATTTGTCTGGTGTGCCATATGAATCCCACTCCTCCACCTCTCTCCTACCCACTTCTTCCTCCATTATTTCCTCTACAGTCCCCAGCGCAACGACTACTGCAAAAATCACAACAACTCCTATTACTCAAAAGAGCCCTCATGCTACCAGTTCGGATGGAAGCACTGCAAGTACATCTACTACTACAGCTAGTGAACACACATTTCTCACAACTATGAGTACTCCTATGACTATAAGTCCCATCATGCCTACTACAACTGCCATTATTATCCCATCAACCAGCACTACCAGAAGTACTACAGCTACTCCTACTCCTACGTCTACTACTACTACCACAACTCCTTTTCTTACATCTACTACTCCCACTTCCACTACTACTTCCTCAACTACTTCCTCAACTAGACCTTCTACTACTTATTTTACTACTACTACCTCTACGAGTACTACAATCTCATTCAAAGTTATTCCCACAACTCGTAACCCCACTACCAGTACTACCACCACTACCACTACTACTGAAACTACTTCTCCTACGAGTAGTACTAGATCCGCCATCTCAGCCAAAACTTCTCCAACTACTGCAAATTCAGTTGTACCCAGAACATCACCTACTACTACAACAACAACAACAACAACAATAATTAAATCAACCAGTAGCACAGCATCATCCAGAGAGAGGCCGAGCATTGTACATGTTGATCCCAGAAGCAGGCCTGTTTCTGGGAGTCCAAACCAAAGTCGACCCTCTACTGAGTGGAAGAACCCTGCGACCAATTCTATTCCTGATTCACACAGCAGCAGGCCACACTGGCTCCCCTCACCTTCGCTCCCTGTCGCCCCTGTGGTGAGTTCAAATCAATTTATATTACACTCTATTGTTATTTTGTTGATTATTTTACCCAAAATGGATCTTAAAACAAGCACATAGATTATAACAAGAGTAAGATTCAAGTTCGGGTGACGATTTATTCATTTCACTAGCAAGGACCACACTATCAACGGAATGCATTTAACAATTTATTTGTGAGACATGAATGATAGCAAGGATTGTACGTGACTTCCGTCTAGTGGGTCGGATGAGTTGTGGGGAGCTTCGTCGGAGGATCCGCCATGGCGCCCAGGCACGACGAACCCCTTCAGGACCCTACGAAAAAGATAGAAAGAGAGAGGGAGAGGAAAAAGGGGTTGGGAGGGTGGGGTTTGGAATGCGTAAACGGGACGGGGTGAGTGGGTTAGGGAGGTATTTATAGGAATACCGGAAGAGGTTAGAGGTGTCGTGCTGCTCCTGAAATTATGCTAAGTAGCTTCAATTAATTGCTAATGTCTGCAATGTTTCCCCATTTTTCTGCTGCTTTCAGTCATTCATTCAATTAGTCATTGCTTTAAGTGCACTCTTAAATGTAGTTTGCAGTTCATATACCTTATATAAAGATATTTTCTTTGTTGTCAGCTAAGTGGAACTCAAATTAACATTTATTTTCTAAGTGAGTGCTGGTCCAGAAAAAATAACACACATGTACGCGTGCGCGCACACACACACACACACACACACACACACACACACACACACACACACACACACACACACACACACACACACACACACACACACACACACACACACACACACACACACACTACACACAACTATGCAAGCCCTTGAGCAAAACAAAAATGCACAATAGATCTGAAAATAGTCTCATCTTTAACCACATGACCTGCTATTAAAGCGAAGGGATGTTTATGACAATTCTTCAATTTCATGGGTTTCATGGGTTTTTCAGATCTAAAGAAGAGATGAAAAACAGATGTTCCATAATGAGCAACATTATGTGTTTAGAGACCCTATAATCTCTTGGATTCGAGATAATAAATTGAGAGCTCTTTTGGCCAGCTTCAACAGACCAAACCACTAGGTCCATCCCCAATGATTCTAAATCTGGGACTACAGCATTGATGTATTATATTTGTGCTTAAATGCTTAAAATGTTTACTGTTCAAAAAATAAATAAAAGTAATTATACTGAAGAGTTTACATATTGAACACGTTACTCTCTGTTTTAAAGTGCGATAACTTTTTGGAATAAATATTTTTGTTACTGATGAATAATGGTCTTTATCCTTACCCCCCCCCCCAACTACGTTTTGAATCATCTGTTGTTTTTGTTTGGTATTGTTCCTTGAAATCGTTTTATACAGTCAGCACTTGGCCAAATAATCTATTGATTACATTGTGGTAATAATGTAAGTTTTCTATTCTTACTATTTTGTTTCTGTTGCTGTTAAAAATAGATTAATACATTCGAGTATCCATTACTATGCCACTACAATCTCTTTACTAAATTGTTCTCATAGGCCCCAGTAGTGAGATCCAGACCGAGGATTGCAGACCCACACATCAGGACAGTGTCGTTCCCAGCAGAGAGCACTGCCAGGCTGGCTTGTGAAGCTCAAGGAGAGCCGAAGCCCTCCATCACATGGACTAAGGTCGCCACAGGTACACACAGTGCAGCGTGATTTTTTTCAGCATACACACGTGCACATATTCGAAACAAAACACCATTAAATGAATTAATGTATAAATCAAGGTTGAGTTTTAACTTCACTTATATTTACGTTAAATGTCTACACGGAGGCCTATCAAATCTGGTTCATGGACTGATGTAAAAACTCCAGTTTACTCAGTAAACCTGCTCTCTGAAACTTCAGGCCTATATTTTCAACTATGCTGGGAAACACATACATGTTTAATTATAGATGTGAATATACAATTCATTTATACTGTGAAAAAGAACAGACTGTACCTTTAAAAACAGAATAAGTAAAGGTTTGTATTTACATCCTGAGGTCATAGATGTGAAAGGAAAATCACCCTCAGTTTTAGTATGTACTATAACTAAATGAATATGAACACATTTTACACAGATGAAATAACCCATTAACACCCAGCATTACGCACTGGCTTGCACACAATAGGCTTTTCTCCCGCTTGCCATGTGGGAAAGACATATTGCAAGGAAGTAATGGAACATTTTGTGCACTGCATCACTGGGTTTACTACATGCTGTGCCACACAGCATGTCCCTGATCCTCCTTTCCTCTGTCTCTGTCTCTTACTCATTCTCTAACTTTCTTTCCCACTCTGTCTCCTCACTGCTGCTCTCTCTTGTCTGTCTGACTGTCTCTCTCTCTCAGGAGCGGTGATGTCAATCCACTCCAGGGCTCAGCGTTTTGAGGTCTTGCCAAATGGCACCCTTGTTATCCAGAATATTCAGCTGCAGGACAGGGGCACATATATCTGCAGTGCACACAGCTTTATTGGTCGTGACAGGTGAGGCTATTGATACCAGAATATTACTGCAATATATACCATTTAGTTATAATTACCAGGGGAAGAACTATTTAACGTACTAATTACATAGGCCTAAGGCAAACTGCAAATTATTGAGTATTATGAATGTACATTGTTTGAAATGCCAAAGCCAATTACCTTGAATATTATGTTTTTCAAGGCAATGTTTCAAGGATTCCTGTTCGAATTGTGTATGCAAGCCTTTGGGTGTTCCCTAAATGTGTCATATGACATTCATGGTTTCTTTCTTATATTTACGTGTATTTGAAATGTGTGCATGTGTTTATATATTGAGTTTGTGTGTGCTTTACTCTTTCATGATAGATTGCTAACCACCCTGGAAGTGTGGACCCGCCCACCTCGGATGCAGCTGGCCAGCTACAGAGAAGCTACCATTCATCAGGGTGGAGAGGTGCACTTGGAGTGCCAGGCGGATGGCGTTCCCAGCCCCCTGCTCTCTTGGGTTCTTCCTGATCGTTCTGTCTTGACCTCCACTGCTCCCTCCACCAGTCGCATCACTATGGACAAAAATGGAACCCTCCACATCTCAGTAACTTTACCCAGTGACAGAGGAGTGTATCGCTGCGTGGCCTCGAACTCAGCAGGTGCTGCCAGTGCCTCTGCTCGTGTACACGTGTCCTCGTTGCCCCCAGTGATACAGCAACCCAGAGAGGAACACCTGCTCTTGTTTCCAGGGAGGCCTGTTTATGCTCACTGCTCGGCCCGAGGTGCCCCGCCACCAACTCTGCGCTGGCGAATCCCAGATGGGACTCTAGTTCGCCCATCCCAGTTTCTTCATGGCAACCTTTTTGTCTTGCCCAATGGGACACTGCATATTCGAGGAGTTGGGCCAAAGGACTCAGGGAATTATGAGTGCACAGCAAGTAATGCTGTTGGGGCCGATAAGAGAACAGTGAGGGTAGAAATTGAAGGGGGAGCAGAAGGAGAAATGAGACACATTGGAGCAAGAAGTAAAGGGGAAAAAGCAGTTGCTACTGAAAACAAATCTCCTTCAACTTCACTTCATAAAGACAGAACTTTGTCCATGCCCAGCCACCCATCAAATCCATTCAACTCCGCTAGACTCTTCCCTCCATCGCCCTTTGAAAGAGCCAGGACCATGCCGCTCACCCCCAGTTCTTCTGGCTCATCTTCTTACCTTCACCAACCCAATTCCTCTAACTCATCTCCTAAAATCAATAAAACAGTCACTACCTCCCCCACATACTTGACCAATGCCAACAAAACAAAACTCTCCTCTCTCTCCCCACCCTCCACTGTGCCTACAAATAACACCAAAGTGTCGCCCGGCATTGTAAACAACACAAGAATTACTTCCTCTTCCTCCTCTGACAAAATCAGAGCCTCTGCTGCTTTGCATCCCTCGCCTGTCTCTCCCTTCAGTAAGGCCCATATTGTCTCCACATCACCCTCCATTACTGCTGTCCACTATGGTTTCTTTTTGCAGCTCCATTGCTCTGTAACTGGCAACCCATCACCGATTATCGTTTGGAGGACCCCCAACAGGAAACTGGTGGACATGCACTTCAGGTAACTGGGACGTGGGTTTGTGTGAGAAAAAAAAGCGATCACTTAAATTCTGTTGGTTGTACAATTACAGCTTGTGGTACTTCTGTCAGTATCATGTCTCAAGTGTATACTTGTGATTTGTGAGTGTGTTTGTCCAAATTTGAATTTCAGTTTTGACCGACGTCTGAAGGTGCACACTAATGGCACCCTGTCAGTCCAGAGAGTGACAGAGAAGGATGCCGGAGACTACCTCTGTATCGCGCGGAACAAGGTCTCAGATGATTATCGTCTCCTGCGTGTCTCTGTGGTTACCAAGCCTGCCAAGATCGAGCCTAAGCAGCCACTCACTCATATGGTGTCATTGGGCAAGCCACTGAAGGTGAGCTATAAAAAAAGTGCCTAGCTCCCAATAATTATGTTTATTCAATAAATAAAAACAGCAAATATTAACAGCAATCATATATCACACACCTCTTTTGGAAACCAAATAATGCCTAAAACTTTAAAGCAAGTTAAACTTTCCAATCCTTGTTTTTTGTGTAGACAGTGATGTGTGTTGGGTGTCTTCTATCGCTGGGCGTGGTGCCAAACATTTCTACAGCTTCAAGCAGTCTTTGGTTGTTTTTTTTAAATCAAAAAGTACTTCATATTTTTTCGACTCAAAAAGCACAACCTCTCAGGTTGTTATGAATCATCAACAGTGGCCTTGAGGGGGATACTTCTTTCACACATTAATATTTAACGGTTAATGAAAACTATGTCAAGTGGGGTGAAAGAGGACACATTTGTGTTGCTTAGCAGTGTTTTCTACTGTAAGTATTCTTTTTTTTGTACAGCCTGAAAATAGTGTACAGTATGTGTCACTCGTCCGTACAAAGAGAAGATATTATTTATCAACAGCTAAGCTTCCATCAAAATAAAAGCCACAAAAACTTCTCAATGATAGCAATACATATCCTGTTCCTTGCAGGTGGACTGCCAGGCATCAGGACTACCTGACCCAGCAGTCCGTTGGAGCCTACCGGATGGAACCATGGTGAACAGCGTGTTGCAGGGGGAAGACAGAGGCGGGCGAGCACAGAGGTTAACTGTGTTTGACAATGGGACGTTGCTGGTTCCAGCAGTGGGTATGGGAGAAGAGGGAGACTACATGTGTTATGCTGAGAATCAAGGAGGTCAAGACACCATGAAGGTAAGACAAATATTCATTTATTTTATTAATGAAGGTTTTTATTTATACTTTAAAATCAAATCAAAATGTTGTGATGTTACTCTATAATTGAATAATGCCTTGATGTACCTATTCACGATACACATGGGATAAAGAAAAGCACAAATTAATTCGGTAATTAATTCCTTCATACGAATTCAATCTTTTAAGGTCAAAGTAAAGATCATGATGACATCTCCACCAAACTTCTCTGATGACAGAAGCCGCCACGTCATCAAAGTACGTCAGGGGGCAACCGCCAAAATTCGCTGCCAGGCCTCAGGACTTCCTGCCCCGACAGTGACATGGTTTTCCCCAACAGGCCGTGTCATCCCACGAAGTTTGGGATCTGGTTTGTATACTGAGCGGGTTGTGGCCATTTCAGATGGAACTCTGGAGGTTCGTCTGGCTCAAAAGATAGACACGGGAAACTATACATGTCGAGCAAGCAGCCCAGCCGGGGAGAACAGCATGGTGGTGGGCTTGGAGGTGGAGGCTCCGAACCATGGACTAAGTGGCCCGGTCGGAGGAAGAGGTTGGAGTACTAGCAATGGGCCTGGCAGTGGTCCTTACAGTAGATCAAGGGACAGCATTAATAATGCAGGGGTAAACCAGGATGGATTTACCAATGCAGACACAAGCAAGCTTGGCAGCAATAACAGCAGCAACAATGGTTATACTGATCATAATGGCAGAATGAGAAGCATTGTTCCAAACACTAGCACTAGCATAGCAACCAGCGGCTTTAATCCGGCTTTTAGGAGTGATAGTCGAGTTGGATTAAACAGGCCAGTCAGTGGAATCACAACACAACTTGGAAGCAGTGTTATCAGTGTTGGGGTGAGCGTGGCTAGGAATATAGACATTAAACCAGATAACATTGGAATAAATCAAAATGCACCCAGTATTATGAGTAATAGTAATAGTGTGGGTAATAGTCACAGCACAGTTATAGGAGATAGTGTAGAAAGGAATCCTGGGACATATAATAATGAAGTCATTGTAAGAAAGGCTGTTGATGATGCTAACACCAGTAGAAACAATGGCAGGATAAGTGTTTCTTCTACAAATGTTGGAGTTTTTAGCAGCAGCGTGTCTAATAATGGAGCTGGTAGTGGCACACTCAGAGGAAATGTGTTGAGTAGGAGTAGCAGCAGTAGTAGTGCCAGTATAGCTGCTAGTAATACAGGTTCTAAAAACTCTACTAACGCAGTTGTGGGTGTGGTAACGACAGTGAAGCAGCGAGTGGTAAAAGGCCAAACTGTTCTTTTGCCATGCCCCTCCCAAGGCTCCCCTCCCCCTCGTCTGGCCTGGCTTCTGCCTGGTAACGGTGTGTTGCCAGCTCCTTACTATGGCAGCCGATTCGTTGTGCACCGAAACGGTTCCTTAGAGCTGCGAGGAGTGCGGGCGAGTGATGGAGGGACCTTTGCATGTGTGGTTAGAGGTGAGAGAGAACAGACGCGGATACAGGTGGAGCTGGAGGTCTCTGAGCCACAGGACGAGGCCAGATCTCCGCACAGGGGAGCGGCTGTGGAAAGGCCTGTGCAGGAAAGTCGTTTAATAGAGGCGCCTCGGTCAGGAACCTCATTGCATTCAGCTCAATCCTTAAACTCAAAGCCAGTGTTGCCTGAGACACTTCATTCAAGAATCCCAGTTACTCAAGCGCCTCTACACAGAGCCCAGTCTTTACCTGCTGTACCTCGTCCAGTTGGCCCTCCACCCCGCTCCGCTAGCCCTGTCTCAGAGCCAGCAGTGAGCACCAGAACAGCTCCCTCGGTGAGCATCATTAATGGAGAGACCCTTCGCCTGCATTGCTCTGCTTCTCACACCCAGGGCGCTCTCTCATGGACCCTGCCCAGTGGCAAGGTGCTGTCTCTGGGTGAGAGTGGTGACTCTGGCAGATGCCTAGTCCAAGAGGATGGAACACTAACAGTGCAACAGGCCTCTGTGTTCGACCGTGGCAGCTACACCTGCAGATCCACCAGTGTCGACTCCTCTTCAGTTTCAGTTGTCACAGTTCCCGTCATCGTCATCGCCTACCCCCCACGCATCACAGCAGGCCCCTCCCCTGTGACCTACACACGGCCCGGGGTTGCTGTGGAGCTGCCGTGCCAGACGATAGCAACACCTCGGGCAGCGATCACGTGGCAAACACCAGACCTGACACAGCTGAGGGTAATGGGTCAGGCTCGAATCTATGGCAACCGCTACCTTAGTCCTCAGGGTTCCTTGGTGATACAAAACCCGACAAGTAGGGATACAGGATTTTACAAATGCACCGCCAAAAATGTAATTGGTGTCGACACCCAGGCGACCTATCTGCATGTTATATAACAGGGTGAAGCAAACGCACACACAAACATGCCGCACAAAGACAGAGACACCACCAGTCTTCTGAACTGGTGAATGAACACTGTATGTGTCCAACATGCCCAAAGGAACTGCAAGGCTCCGTGCAGGAGATACTGTTAAATCTCAGAAAAGACACTACTTATAAATTGGTATATGTCTTATGTACGTATTTTTAATGTATGACTTTGTTTTCAATACTGTATTGTTTTTATATCAAGAATTGCGAGATTCTCTACAGACGCATCATCGCGCATGTATGTCTGCATAAACAAATAATGTGTGTTTGAGGAGGGTGTGTTTAGCTGGAGGTACACTTTTACTTGTTGTGCTTTGTATATTTAAACGTAGGTGTTGCTGAACCAAAGAACAAACGTGTTGGTAATGCTGAAAGACAAACATGCTTTACTTTGTCAGGTTGCTTTATTTCATTACTTTACACATTCATCCTCTAACACTGAACTACAGCATGTCATACAGTATTATACTGACTTGGTAACTGAACATTGTACACACAAGACAGCATCACACAAAGAGGTTTGCCCTTCCCAAATGTCTACAGGTCACATAATATAATCCTGTTTAATCTTGGTGTATATTTACCAAATATTAGATTTTTTCAAATGTTGCAAATTGGGACTTCATTCACCAAAATACAACTTGGATTTAAAATTTCTGCTTGATATTTACAGTATTGAAACAATTTTTGAGTTAAAAAATAAATAAATTATAAACTACATTCGAGAAAAGAGTGGGAGTTTGTTATAGTGCAAAAAAAGCAACATATATTGGGAGCCTTATTTGGATTATACTGCCTACACACTACATTGAAAGTGTAACAGACATAAAGATGGAGGGCTCCAGCATTTACAGTCCACCCAAACACCAGCTTCTCCGGGACTTTTTGAACCTAACTCATCTCGTGACTTATATGTGGGTTTCAAACTGACAAATATTGTTCTTCAAAAATCAAGTGTATCTCACATTCAGCCACAGTAATGCTGTGAGAATGTGAAAATGTAAGAAAGTACAAAGCATTCATGTTAACACAACAGTCAGTTCTTTGAAGATTGATCTTTGTGATTATTTAAATATTAAAGATTGTATAAATACATGTGTGGAGCCTGCCCTAAGTGTGTGCACAAAGCCAGCAGCTCATAGTTAGCATGTTTCCTCTCCTCTTTGAAGTTTTCATTTTGTCCTTAAATTATTTGTCTTATAAAGACTCTGTTGTAAGACGCCAGCGTTTTGTCACAGAGGGGGAAATTGACATTTTTGATGTCTGACTAGTTACGATGAATTCGTGCTGTATTTTGAACAGCTTCATTTTATGAATAAATATGGATCAAATAACTGAAAGTGTTGTGTCAACAGCTGAAGCACAGTTTTGTTCAGAAATAGGGACAGAGTGTGTACTTGTGTGAGTGTGGGTCGAGTCCGAGTGAGAAAAGAAAACACATCTTCTCAGTGCAACAGCTAGGAAGGAAACTTTTCCTAGAGTTTATTATGAGAACAGAAACTCCTTATCCCCAGCTCAGCTGTCCAACCAGGAAACGGGGTCTTAACTGTAGATGAGACACATGTTGATGACATCATATTGCTCTCCCTGGGAAATGCAATAAAACTCACAGCAGCCGGCACAGCGACTCCGAGCACCACCCTGCGCACACACCTGCCAAGTGCTGTTTATGTTGTGTATTCTGATTCCACTAAATACTAATACTGACTGAGTTCTGAGTCTGTGCTGTTGATTGACACTATTTGACACATAGAAGCAGTTCACAGCTGGTAAAAGTGGAAACGGTCTTAAAGTTGTGGTTTACAGTATGCATAGTGGGACGTCTCTGCTGACAGCTCGGTCAGTGACAAATCCTTGGTGCGTTGGCGTTTACCAGCCTTTTGTGATGATTTGGATTGATAGTTCCACTCTGATATTTAGCTTGGCGTCCATCGGTGAACACTTTGTATATATTTGCTGTAGCTGACATTATTTTCTTTCATACTAATGGCCGTAATAGTGCATCATCACAGTGCACTGCTTACACATGTGTAATAAGTATTAGCAAGCAAACATGCAACATAGACAAAGCCCAGGACTATCCTCCGCTCTTGAGGTAAAGAAGCTATCACTTGGTTAATTAAGCACTCCTCAAATGATTACCATCAATATAAACCTGCTGATGTTATTAGACAAACCTCGTAAAAAAATATTTGAGTTACTGAAACGTTAAAAAAACTAAACAAACTAAAGAATGCATAGTTTATTGCTGTGACGTTGCTCACAGATCAAAGGCAGTACTAATCAAAATGATTGCAATGCACCACCCATTAATTTAGGCAGTTTAGTTTGGTTTGACTATATAGTGGGAAAAATAGTGCAGCAACATTAGAGTTCTGTTTCGTGCTCAATGGGGCCAGTTGTTCTCTGCTCAGGATTTTCATGTTTTGAATTATTTCTTTTACAGTGTTGGAGCGTTTCCATCCATTGTCGTACACCGGTTTTATGGTTCCATGTGATCCCATGTGAGAAAATTAATTATTTCTAATCCTCTTTTGTATTGCAAACTTGCAAGCATATAACTAATAAAGAGCATCACATGGGCTTTTTATTTGGCATTTATTTCACTTTCCCTTGACATGAAGAGATTGCAGAATGAGTAAGATGTCTGGATTGGATTGGATGCAACTATGTAGCAATAGCCTACACATTTTTTTTGTACATGTTTGCATGTGTGTAAACATAAATGAGGCCTTCTATGCTACACAAATCTAATAAAGTAAATTAAATTGAATTACTGCCGATGATCACAAGTTTCCATTTACACCAATTATCTACAATCCAGCAATAGTGCCAGTCAGCCCAGTCTGGATCAATGGTAATACCATCATTCCTGGTGAATAATGTTATAATACATTGGAACGTTGGAAAAGGAAAATAATACACGAAAGGACTCCAGCCACACACTTAAGCGACATTTTTAATACATCACTGCCACCTGGAAACTCAACTGTGTAATTTGTAATACAAAACACACATTGCTGCTACATCTGCTCACTTTTGACATATTCACAATCAATGGTGTCATCCCAGTTTAGTCATGCCAGCTGAATCTGCCACATCAATGAGACACATGTCACGGTCCACCCAGGTTTCATGTTTGTATCAGTAAAAAGACATTTAGTCATCTGGTTTACTGTGTGCTGATTTTTCTATGTGTTTAAATAGAAAACAGGCGGTGCAAATTTTAATGGATAACATTGTTTTACTGGAGGCCTTTTCTTGACAGGAAAGGAACTTGATTATACTTTACAGTGAACCACATGCGGTCAGGTGGAAGATATATTTCAAAATGTACTGTGTTAAAGTTGTCATCAGTACCATAATCATTGTATTACTCAAGTTCAGTGATGTAATTTATACGGTGAAGTACTCCACCACCCACCGAGAGGCCTCGGACGGATTCATTACGTTTACATCTTTAATGTTGCTTTAGAACAACAATACACTTTGGGGTGAAAAATACATTTTGCTTTGGCGCCTCATTAGGTTCGCCCATCATGAATGTGCTTTTCCAATATATTTTTATTCAATTTTGTTTCTCTAATGGAAATATTAATGATATGAAAATACGTAAAGGGTCTGAAGTCTTTCATTTCACAGTAATAATCATTATATAACTGGAAATAATTGGAAAATTATTCCTGCATGGAAGCGCACTTGGGAAAAGCACCGCTTGACAACTTCCCCCTATGGTTTCAGAATGGTTTATTTTTTACTTTACATCAACTTTAATACGGCAGCTCTAACTAATGTTAAAAGGGCAGATTGTTTGAACATATTTCACTCTATAGAGACCTATTGTCTGTTATTTTCCTTGTGTAAATTAGTGGCTGTCTACCTATAATAACACATTCACATATAGGTTTGTCCTTATAGGTATGACTCATCTCCCCTTGCATTTATCAAGACAGGATGATTATTTTCCTAAGATGCATATTGCTAAAGATCAACCAGTGAAGTAATGATGGATGCATACCGTCGCAATTATTTTGATCTCAATTTATATGTAACCAAAACTTCAGTCAGCTGTTGTCATACAGATTTCATAGACGTGACATAATGGGAACACAGATGGTGACAAGAGACAGGATGCAACATGAGCCACTTGTGCACGCTCATATTAAGTACACAGACTAATAAACGTGTGCATACCCAAGACAGGTTATATACAAACAAACACACACCATAATTTCTCTGTGGCTTAACAGAGCTTACAGTAATAGAATTTCACCAGCTCTTCAAAAATGTTTTTAAAGAAGAAAAAGCAAAGAAAGACTCAACATTACCATCTCTGTCAGCAACATACACTCCAAACACATCTCATGTCACATACCTCACGCAGTGATATCACCACTCACAACAGGCCGTGTTTACACTGATGCTTAAACTTAAAATTGATTCAATGTGTCCTGGTTTTATTACTTTATTACAAATGTTAATATTTGAAACCATACTGAGGGATTTCCCGCCCCAACGTCCCCTGAAAATACATAGAAAAGGAAATGAAACATATATGAATTGAATTCTGCATGTTCAAATGGGGAATTTTAAGGAAAGAGAGTTACAAATATTTACATCATGCCAAAACCAGCAAACGCCTGGGTAAAAAACAGCTAAGCTCAGTTCAGTCTCTGAGTTCTACCCGGTTCATGTCAGTATTAATCTGAATTCAACTGAGAGTCAGTGACCTCAGCTCCACATTTTTACACCAGGGGAGACAAACGGTTACAGTATCCATCACAAAATACTGCTGAGAGCGGACTTTGGGTGTTTTGCGGCACATGCAGCAGGTCAGCTGTGTGTGTTTGTGTGTCCATCTACTGCATACTACCAGTGTGTTCACTTGAAGGATAATACAAAAAGTTGCGTGCGTATGTGAGTGTCCGCCTGGTAGGGTGTGTCGGTCAGCTGTTAAGGATGCTGTCATGTCAGGGAGTCTCCTTTCTCAGGAGAAAAGACTGACTCATGGGCTAACTGGTTGGCCTACTTTCACTGGGACTGGAAACTGGATCACTGCAGGACACACACCACACACACACACACACACACACACACACACTCACACACCTGCAGGGGCCCAATTACTGCATGTGCAATTCTTTCGACTTGCAAACCTTGCTCAGATGCAGATAACAAAAGTCACAGTTGAATCATGGATGACAGATGAAGTCTTTGTGGACGGTCACACAGCTGGTTTGAACAAAGCTGTAAGGTTTGTCAGCAACCCCTATGAGAGGACGTACTGAGTTTGCGTGATTTTAGCGAGACGAGTGCAGTGCCTGTTCAAAAGGTACCTTTTCAGAATGTGATGGTTGCTTGGCCACTGGTATTTCGAGAAACGCCCACCAAAACAACTTCACGCTCGACAATGTGCTTCCTTGGGTTCTCAGCAATGCACCCCTCAAGCGTGAAGTCGATTGGATGGACGGTTGTCTAGAAAATGACAAATGAATATTATGTCCCTCAGAGCTTTGGTCTCTCCTTTCTGCCTTTCTTTAGCATGGCGTTCGGTCCATTTTAGTTAGCTTATACACACAGCTACAAAAGAGTCTTTTAAGCTGTTACATCTTTGATCTCACTCCATGTTTTTGATCAAGACATCCCAAGACAGCAGCAGCTTAGCTTCACTCAATCAACAAACTTGAAATGGGTTGCTTAAATTTATTCTTATAATTAATTATTGTTTTATTGCTTTGCTTATGAACCCCAATCCAGACTCCCAAAAGGCCAATGGATGAATACAAACATGACAAAAAGAGCTCAGAGGGCTAGCGGATAGTGGTGCTTTTGCTCAACAGAGGGCTGTAGACTGGTTTCAGCCCTCAAAGCTAATTCTGTAATATTAGAGTTATGTTTGGCCCTTGAAGAGCAACTCAGATTTAACTGCATTATTTATTTGTCTTCAAAGTTTAAAAGTCTACAAGCATAACTTTTTTTCTCAAAAAACAACAAGACATGGGACTCAGGGAAGTCCTAAAGCTGCACTATTCAAGAATAATCTTTTTAAATGTGATAACATCATTAAATGATCTCTCAGCATGCAACATGAAACACAAAGCACCCCTTTCTCCATTTGCAAATTTGCCCATTTGGTCCACATTATCTTTGGAGTATGCATGATTAGTGGGAGGGGCTTCATATAATGGCTTAATTTGGCTGTATAACCTCTAAGTAAAACCTGTGTGAAAAAACTACCCATTACATTGTTTTATACTAATATGTGGCCGTATGTCTGCAGAATTTTAAACTGTGATGTGACAAGCTATTTTGCATTATTGTTGATTCATTCACCAAAGTAGGCCAAAACAGCATACAGTTAGGTAAACACATTTAAAAAAAAGACTCTCAGATCCAAATCATTCAACACAGAAAGCATAGCTCAAGATGCATTGTTTCGGTCATGTATCATCTATTTTCCTGTTATATGGCTATGAAGACAACCAGGTGTGAATCAATAAGGACAGTTAGTGTTCATGCTCTGCTCTGTGAGTCATGTCGAGGTGGATTTGGGAAATCCTAACCCTGTGAAAGACCTCCACAATGTTCCTCTGCATTAAACAACCGAGGAAGGCAAATAGGAACTTTTGGATTGATAGAGGAATGTGTGCCTAGGAATATTGCAGAAGGGAGTGTTTCTATTGTCATTATAACTTAGTGATTTCGAAGAGAAACCCTTAAACTTTCATCAGATTGAATAAATTCAGTGTCAAACTGGGACCAGGCCCATTAAAAAGAAACTAATGCATTAATGCTGTGGGAGAAGCCTTCGAAACAAGCCTGCAATGCAATTCTGGGTTGATTCATGGCGACAGAACTGCTGATTTGGTAATTGAATTGTCATATTTTGAAAATGTTTGTAGCCCCCCGAGACACAGAAACATTTATACGCACACACACACACACACACACACACACACACACACACACACACACACACACACACACACACACACACACACACACACACACACACACACACACACACACACACACACACACACACACATGGATAACACTGGTTTGGTGCAACATTTTCCTCCGCATGTCCCCTGTAATTATAGACATAAACTGTAGAGCAGCTGTGAGACGACCACTCTTTTTTGGGATGACAAGCGGAACACACACACACACACACACACACACACACACACACACACACACACACACACACACACACACACACACACACACACACACACACACAAACACACCCAATGCACTTTGCACATAATATCTTCCCACCCCAAATCCCTACAACAACAAATAGAGACAACACCTGCTCATGCACACTGACACACACTCATCAGGTGGCATAGATAATGAGACTCTCTAATATGCAGCAGGTGAGCTTGCCTTGGGTGATTTGGGATGGAAAAGATTAGCGGAGGATAACAGGGTCGAAAAGGAGGGAACGCATGAATAAACAAACAAGAAGAGGATTATAACAAAGCAATAAATAGGCAGATGCAAGTTTGCTATATCTAAAGTGAACACAGCTGATTTATGAGACTCTTCGGAGGGTGATACAATAATGTGGAACAGTCTGAACGAAAAGATGGTGGATACGGACAGATGGTTGTTGGAGAAATTACAATAAATTTTGATGAGATTATGTGTCTCTCCAAAGCAAAGAAACAGACAGGAATGGTAACACATTCCATAACGTAAGCGGATCAATCGATGTTTAAATCAATGAAAAACAAACTCAGAGAGATAAATAAAGGGAGAAGGCTTGAGAAGAATAAAGACGAGTGGAGAAGCAGTTACAACAGCAACGAAGTGGCAAACTGATTGCATTGATTTACGAAAGTGTTTGTTTGTTCATGAATGGCGTTGTTGACAAAGACCGTCAAACAATGCTCGTCTGAGCACTTGGTCCTCTAGAAATCATTACAGGGCCGATGTCCCATTGAACGGAGGAAGAGAAAAATGTAAGAACGAGGACTCCGAGACATCGAGGACAAGAAAGGAAAGCAGTAAGAAAAGGGCAGAGGGAGAAGATATAGTGGTGAGAACTGAAGGTAGGTAAAGACGAAGTGAAACGATAGAGAGGCGGAGGAGCAGGAAGGAGATAGAGGGAGGAAGGAGGGGACGGAGCGACATCTGTTTTGTGTCAGAGACAGGTTACACACTGATAGTGTGGGGCTTAGAGAGAGAATGAATGAGACCGAGTAGAGAGAGAGACAAGAGGGGAAAAGGAGACAGACTAAAGAGGAAAAAGAGTGCAAGGAGTGTGACAAACATCACAGAGATAGAAGTGCCTAATTGGAAGAGACAGACATTATCATAAGCTGCAGAACTCTGAGGGCACGTCTCATACTCTCTCTCTCTCTCTCTCTCTCTCTCTCTCTCTCTCTGTCTATGTGTGTGTGTGTGTGTGTGTGTGTGTGTGTGTGTGCGTGTGTATGGGTGTGTCTGTGCTGTGAGTGTAGGTGTTTGTGGATGTGGATGTGTTTTTAAGTGTGGTGGCTGATTCTAGATATTGTTCTATCTCATTAGAGAGGACATTTCTGCACCCAATTTGTTTTAGGTGCGTGTGTGTGTGTGTGTGTGTGTGTATGTGTGTGTGTGTGTGTGTGTGTGTGTGTGTGTGTGTGTGTGTGTGTGTGTCTATGTGTGAGAGAGAGAGATGGAAAGAGCAAGAGATAAAAACAGACAGATAAGAGCAGGACTAAGAAAAGAATATCTACGAGGAGAAGAAACCATAATAAAAGATGAAAGAGAAGCTCAATGTGGGAGCAATAAAAGACGCTATGACACACAGAGAGCTGGTTAGTATCAGGAAGCCATAATAATACAAAGTCTCAGGGAGGCAGGAGGACTGTACCAGAGGCTGTGTTAGCAGTTTTAGTGTCCCATTTCCCTGCAGAAACCCCCTGTCTCTTTGCACTTTCTCTACACGTGACGAAACTCCAGACTGCTGAAAATTAAAAAAAAATTTAAATAATAAACATTCTGAAATAATTAAGTCAAAGACAATTTCAAGAGCCTTGACAAGATTTCTTTGTTAGAAAAAAGGGTTAAGCTTTTATTTGAAGACACAATTTTTTCGTCGTGTTCCAGTCATTCTCCAGAAAGCTTTACCTTTTTTAAAGATGGTCATACCTTAACCCCTGATGCTATAACATGTCAAACACTTACCCATAATCCCCTCAATAGATGAACTGTATAACATTTCCAGGACCATTTTCATTTTTTAACGAAAGTGTGGTGGTACAGCTGTTAAAATTAGGCTTCTTAAATCACAATAAGGGTCGAGGGACTCTGGCTTAAGCCCAGACACAGTAATTATGCTATTCTCCTCTGAGAGGTCTCGCTAATGTAATCTCAATTTTATCGTCTTTGGGGGCGCCGCGGGAGGCTATAAAAGGGAGAGAAACAGAAGGGGTGAATAAGAAAAAGAAGAGAAAGAGCATTGACTTGAGGAAATGGAAAGACAGGGACTGCCATTTCAGACTCTCAATGAAGACAGGATAATATCAATGCACAGTTATGCTGATGTCTTTTTATTCCCTAGTTTCCGTGGCAGCCCACATCTATACTAAAGTCACTGAAGCGATTCTGCTCTCTGCACAATGACTTATAGAGAGCATCCGATATATACAAAATATACCCTCATCCCCCTGTGTCTGTTCTTGCTTAAACGTTACAATACTTTTACATTATTAGCACTGAGCTGACAGTCTCTCCCTCTGTGACTTGCAGAAATGTAGTGACCTGTATGTAGAATATAAGAAAGGCAGCTTGTAACTGTGTGGAGCTGAAGCGTATGATTGTCCATCTGCACAGTGTGTGTGTATTGCTGAAGAAGATGAAGTGCCAGTAAGAACATCTTAATTAGTCTGAAATAAATAAAGACGCTTGAAATGAAAAATATTGAAAGTGGCCTTTGTGTGTAACATTTTCTTGACTTGATTAAAAATGCAGATTAAGTGTTTGTGACCGTGTTTGTGTATAATCATGCATATGGCTGCATGTACTCTCATACCCTATATGTACCATACTTAACAGACGGTGTAACAGCTCACGTTTCCCTCAAGCTTTAAACGTGTAACTGCAACTAGAAGCATATTCTTGTGCTTCAAGTCTATTCGTCGTCTGTTTTATGTGCACAACTACAGTGATTGTGTGTTGGGCTCTCTGAGTGCTGCCAAAACGTGGGGGACCTAAACTCAATATTGTACCTGAATGCATCCTTTGTGGTGACCTTATGGTGGTGAAAAGTCAAAGGATAACCAAAGTTATATAAATTCATCCTGCGAGCGACATGAACGTCTTAACCAAATTTCATGGCAATATATATCCAGTAGTTATTGAGACAATTTACTACAAAGTTTTTCGGCAGTGTGTGTGCTTAGTACATAAGTGGGAGGATGTATTCAGGCATGCTTTATTGTGTGTGTGAATGCCACTCTGTGATTGTGTGCAAAGGGAGATTCATCTTGTGTGTGTGTGTGTGTGTGTGTGTGTGTGTGTGTGTGTGTGTGTGTGTGTGTGTGTGTTTTGCAGGCAATGCCATGAGAGATTTAACAGGAGAGGTTTTTGAGTCAGTAAACCAGAGGGGTTCTGACTCAACTCAGGACTCGTGGTGTATGTTTATGCATGTGTGTACAATCAGTGTGATGTCGTGTGTGAAAGAGCGACATGTTTGTGTGCAACATGTGAATACGTGAAAGGGCAGAAGATGATAATGATGATTATGGTGTGCAAGTGGATGTGTTAAATGATATTGGAATGTCTCATCTTTCTCAGTCCAGTAACACCATGTACTGTATGAGCCCTAACCCTGACCTTAGTTACATAAATAAAAACTTCAATTTAGATGATTTTATACAAATCTGATCTGAACCATATGTACTCAGAGAGGTACAGCTTATGATTCGCTGCCAAACTGTAATCATGAGCTAAACCTTTCCATGAATTCAAACTAAATAACTTACCCCAACCTAAACTACTAAATTTGTATATTGTTACAAAATAAGATTGTCATGTCATGTCAAGATGCCTTTGCAGGGCATCAAACAAAAAGTTGTGCTTTCTGTAGAATAAAATAGCCTCGGTAAAATAGTCTCAGTTAAAGCATCGCACCAGAGAGATTTAGGAAAGATGAGAAAGGATAGAAGACAGAGAAAAGCTATGGAACTAAAGGAAGAAGCGACTTATGAAAGGATCACTGAACAAACTAACAAATGAATGAACGCACTGCAGAGAGAAAGCAACAAAGACAGAGAGTCAGAGAGAACAAGAGGGATGAAAGAGGGGGTAAAGACAATGAGACCCAAAAAGACAAAGGAGGGGAGGGAGAAGAAATATCCCCCGAAGGGCTTGGCTCATATTTAGGCAGACAGACTAACAGAAGAGTCAGCATGACAACTACTTACCAAGCAGATTCAGATTCAGAACGGATGCTGCCGACTTCAATATGGTGCGCAGATCAAGCATTCTTAATCATTCTTAATCATTTGAAGCTGGGACAATTCAAAACTCTATTCTCTTGCCTTAGGATCTACTGTGACACAGAATTCACCCTTCAACCTTGGACTGTGGTTCCCAACATCGACTCTCACTTCATGTTTATCTTTTAGTAGAAATCTAGGTCTTGAAATAAGGCGGAGTAAAACCAACAGTATCCCAACAATGTTGCTTTTTTAGGAGTAATTATTGTGATGCCTGTTTTGATGAATCTGTTTGTATTAATTAGATACTATTACGGCCGAGTAACAGTTGAAGCATGATCGCTTTTTTTCCCCGAGTTATGTCACACCTCTTAGTTTTTCAGAAGATTCCCCCGGCTGTTTCTGCAATCTGTTGTTGTGACATTTGAATAGTGGCAAAAAAAGGCCTTCCCTCTTCTCCAGTCTTGTGGCCCCGATGCATGCAATTATTTTCAGTTTAAAAATGAAAAGTGGAATAAAAAGTAATCCAATCATGTATTTTTTTTTATGCTTCTTATTTTGTGAAAATCCTCATCGTTATGAACAGTAACGATGTTGGACCATGATTGGCTGGACAAAACCAGACAGCTGTTAGAAATGAGGAACACCTGATGAATGAGGACGTTTTGGGTCTGTCGGTTCAAATTCTGTCCATGTTTTTTTTAGCTATGGCTTTGACGAGAGCCAGACAAGTCCAGGTGTACTTATCGCACAATGTGTTGCGAGAGAAAAGAGTTTCTAAGAGTTTCTCTCAGAGGTACTGTTATCTGACATCGTGTCAATACGACACACGGCATCATTTTCTCTATGTTTAAACGCTTCAGATTACTGCAATCTTAAATGATTTGGATGAGGCTACATAACTTTGAGTGGCCACACCCCAGTGATGCAACGAGGCAGGTGTCTTTAATCAGCTGGAAATGGCAAAAACACCTGTGTTGACATCACTGAAATAACATGCATTAGTGTCTCAGCCCACAGAAAGAAGTGCAGCAGCAGTTTTCTGTCCAATGTGAGTCAGTGATGAATTGCATTTGAAGTATATGAAAAACAACTGGGGTATATGTGTGTTTTTAAACATATGTGAAATCTTTTTTTCTGCTCACAGCGTAGTTTACTAACAGAGGGAGAGACATATTTTACAAGGGCGAAAAAATGATTTAAAATGGTTTCCATGTGTCTTTACTGTTTTTCCCCAGAGCATCGGAAAACACAGAGGTGGAGGTCTTTCAAGAAAGAAGGGTCCAGATTTTTGGAAATGTAATTTAATTTAACTGTGAAAATGCATGTCTAGTGTTTAATGGTATGTGTGGGTTTGATTGTTTTCTCTAATGCCAGATGCATTATTTTTCTAGTGCACTGCATCAATTTTCATGTTGCCACTAACGGCTGAATGAGTGAGCACCCTGATGAAGTTAAGCTGGTTTGAAGCTTACTGCTGTTTGTTACTGCCGCTAGTTTGCAAAGAACTCTACATGAGGCCATAGTGGATTCTTCAGCTACACGCCCTCTCTGTTGTTACTGAAATGTATACTCCGTATAGTTTATCAACTGTGCAAATGCAAATAGTCCCCAACAAATGCCTTGAGAAACATTTGCTAAAAGCTACAGTTTCCAGCTGCTTTTTAATGAATTTCTGGGATGAGCAGCACAGCTGAGCATGTGGGTTGCGCCCATGAAAAATGTGCCAAATCTTCTCTGCCAATGCCAAACAGCTTATTCTGCTGTTGCTATTCACTCTTGTTTGGTGGATTGGATGATTGAAGTCTATCGGTAACAAGGAAGAAACAAGACATATTGGCAAATTTATTCATTTAACAAACAGTCAGGAGCCTCAGTAGCATGTGGAAGAACCGTACACAGCCTGGCCCCTCCTCCTCCTCATGCTGGTCACCAGCCTGGTCACACTGCTGTGGGATGGCATTCCACTCCTCGGGCAGGATTTGTCGCTAGTCAGCCAACGTGGTTGTGTTGGTCACTCTAGCACGAACAGCACGCCCAAGCTGATCCCACAAGTGTTCAATGGGGTTGAGGTCAGGACTGCTGGCAGAGAATGGAATGGCCTGCCAACAGTCCTGACCTCAACCCACTTGTGGGATCAGCTTGGGCATGCTGTTCGTGCTAGAGTGTTTGTTAAATGAATAAATTGTAAAATTGCCAATATGTCTTGTTTCTTCCTTGTTACTGATAGACTTCAATCATCCAATCCACCAAACAACACCAACACAAGAGTCAATAGCAACAGCAGAATAAGCTGTTTGGCATTGGCAGAGAAGATTTGGCACATTTTTCATGGGCGCATACTTTTCAACCCACATACTCAGCTGTTCTGCTCATCCCACAAATGCATGTTCCTTACAAATGGGGCACCATTGAAAAGGGAACTAAACAGGCTTTCCGACGGTATAAGATTTATTGCCAGGAAGCATTGTTACAACAGAGAAATAATCTACCAAACACAAATTTTCGAACTTTTTGTTCGATGTTTATATTCATGACCAGTTTAAAGATTTACGTCTTCAGTAGGAATCAAGCGGCTTATGGGTAAGAGAGTAGAGAAGTAAGAGAGTTTTTGTTCCAAAATGTAACCAAACAGTCATTTATGGAAGTGACAATGAAGCTGTCCTGTTGACAGGGGCATGAGATAAAAAAAAATGTATATGGGTCATTTTGGAAGGAAATTACATATTTTGTTGTTTAGTTTGGAGGATCTTAAAACACATCACACACACACTGCTGGAGGCACATTCCAACATGTCATTATCATTAGGAACAGTTGTGCTTTAAGTCTAAATCACCTGAGGAGAGAAACAAAGGGATGACATACATATGTTTAATGATAGCAAAAGCATGACCTCACTCCCGCCACTCCCTTCATCTCTCTATTCTCCTTCACTCTTTTTCTCTCATTACCACCGTTTTCTTTCCAACGGAGTGACTCAGCATTTTTCGTCTCCCTCACTCATGTGTTTCCCACTAAGGACAGCAGAGAAGAAGTCACCCCTCTAACACATCGTCTCTGGTATGACCGTATTAAGTACAATATTGCTGAAGCATGTCGTGCAAAGTTTACAATGTAGATATAATAACTTAGAATGTAAGATTCAATAATATTAATGAGATCTATATACTATTCCCTCGAGCGCCGCAGTGTTCTTCATTATTTTACTGTGTAAGTTTTCACCCAAGTGAGTATCGTGTCCTTTTGACTGTGGTACTTGAGTTCTATTCTGCTAATTAACTTGGTTCTTATGTCTCCGGACAAGCTCTATTGTAGCCGGCCCTGTTTCTTTGTCTGTACATCCAGTTCCTGACATTTAGGGCGGGGGGGTGGGGGGGTGGGGGTTCTGGAGAGCCCTAATTTTGGTCTTTTTCTTATTCACAGTCGTGGCCCAGATCTGACAGAATTTTTGCAGATGATGTCTTCATTTCTTTCTTTCTCAACTCCGGAGCCCTCCCTAACTTTGCAACCATCTCTCTCCTTCTGTCTGTGCCTCTCTTTTAACACACAGATAAAGCCCTTGTTTTTCTCAGTCTTCTCTTTTAATCCCTGCAGACCCCCTCATCTGGATAAAAAAAGAAAAACCTGTATGTTTGCTGCAGACTGGATCCCTCATGTTTCCTGCATCTTTCCAGAACTTCAAACAACTGCTTCTGTGCAGTGGACTCCATTTTCTGATAGGATTTCAGCTTCTCTCTCCCTGTTTTCCCCGGTTCTCTTCTCTGTGACTGTTTTCCCCCCTCGCAGGCTCTCATCATTTCTGTCCCTTCTTCGCTTCATCATCCTTTTCTCTTTTCAGAGCCAGTGGCCATTCTCTCTATCCCAGGCTGTCTCTCTTCATCTCTCTCCTCCCTCCTCACATCAATATCCCTCAATCTCTCCTTCTCCCCATAAACAGAGTGACCCTTCAGCCCGCTGTCGCCTCTCCGCCTCCAGACTCTTCGCCATCTCTCTCACTCTCCCTCTCCTGTGGGTAAACATGACCCATGCTTCGATCATCCTCTTGTCATTTTGTCATTATTATGCCCCCTGAACCCTTCACCATCTCTCTTCGTGTCCCTTCTCCTTTCTGCCTCACGCTTTCTCTCTCTTTTTCATCCCTCGCTTCATCTTACTCTCTTCTTCTAATCTCTCCAGTGATGACAAATACTTCTATCAGTCTTCAGCCATCTCTCAGGAACGCCGCCTCCTCTTCTTACTCCTTCAATCTTTCACGTCGTCTCTCTTTCTTCTTCAAGATGAGATGTCCCTTTGCAAACATCCATCCCTTCTCTCTGTCCTTTTATTTTGCCTGTACAGAATGATGTTGTTCCCAAGTTCTTCGATAAGGTTGAGGTCAGGGCTCTGTGCAGGCCTCCACACCGAAATAGAAAAAACCCACTTATTTCTGTACCTCACTGTGTGTGCAGCAGTATTAATATTTCCTTTGTTGGAAGTAAAGGGCTTAACCCAAACCAGTGGTGAAGAATTCTTCAGATATTTTATTTAATTAAAAGTAACCACAGTAATACCACAGACTATAAATACTCCAGCAGAACGCCCCATTTCAGAATACAATATTGCATTATGTTATTGGATTATGATTGCATCAATATATTCACCACTTCAATGCTGTAGCTGGTAATGGTGGGGTTAATTATAATGTATTCATATACTGCTGGGAGGCCTGTGAATCCCCCCCCCCCCCTCACATGCAATACTTGCATCTGAAATGTTTCGAAGTAGAAGTATACAGTATAGCAGAAATTATGTAATACTCAAATAAAGCATAGCACCTCAAAATTGTACATAAGTACAGTAATTGAGTAAATGTACAATTTGTTACTTTCCACCAGTGGCCCAAAGCAAGAAAAACAGTCCTAGAACTAGAGCACACATAGGTACAAAGGTTAGCTGTGAGACTTAGGCCTCTTTTCCTCACCCTTACTTCACTGAAAAAAATGATTCGGCCCCCTTGTAAATGTTACATGTCTTAATCTAGTTTATTTCATCGATTTTAATCAGTAATTGAATCCTACGTATTTTTTTTAAGTAATCTTAAAATGTACTGCGCTCGTTTAAAATGAGTTAATTCCATTCAGGTAAAAGTAATGAGAAAAAAATATGTACAATTTAATTTCCACACACTTTCCTGTCTGCGCATGGGCAGACTGCAATAAATTCAAATCCTGAAGGCACTCTGGGGGATTTTCCGTGATGCAGCCAATCAAATATGGGCATTCTTGACAAGCTTCCTGATTCGAGTACCACACACCGTGATACAGGGGGCTGAGACGAGGAAATAGATTGCAGAGCAGTACGTTAAAGAAAGTCTCTTAAAGTAATGAGTGGGCTGTGGCATGTTAAGGGATGATGGTGGGTCTCACAGCCAGACCAGCTGAGAACCACTGTCCTACATGAGCACAGAAAATATTATGTTTTCCTGAATTTAAGCTTCTGCATTTTCCAAATGCTCTAGCATTATTCAAACGTATTGTAAGCCTCGTACCGAACGGTTTAATACGAATACATACATAGTTACAGCCTTAGAAACGAATAATAGATGTGGCGCCATCATGTGGTTATAAGGTGGTATTTCAGCTGCATGACAGCAGTGAAGGTCTGGGTATGAAATGCACGGCCCGCCACTGGATACTAGTAATAGCTAAAAATGTTGAACTAAATCAAACTTAATTTTAGTTTGTAGAAATTAAACCATTAAATTGATCTGAATCTACTAAAACAAAAAAGGTAAATAGTAATTGAGGTTACATAATACATTTGAGTATACTGAACATGAACATAATGAGTAAACTTTGCTCAAAATAGTTGAGGTAAAATTATGAATATAAATTAAGTAAAGTCAACTTAAAATATATATCTGGTTTTAATACATTTATTTCGTGCGACCACTTACCTAAAAAAAATTAAGTAAATCCAACACAACATTTTTTTCAGTGTTCTTGCTTCCCTATATGCTTCTCTCTCGTCACTGTTCCTTTCTCTGCTTTTGGAGAGATAAACTTTCTCTCCAAAAGCATCGTCTTCTTGTTGCTGCCATTGTTATTTTCATTCCTCCACCCTAGAGTCAGACCCTTAAAGGCTTTGATCAGCATCTTGCAATTATTTTCTCTCACTCAGCCTTACTCCAGCCTTTCTCCTTTTTATTTCTTCCCCAATCATTACGGAGTGTTTTTTTTTTAGTTCCACCACCTGTTCATCTCTCTGTCAATATCCCTCTCATACGAAAGAGTATGACAAGAATCCCCCCTCCCTCCCCTTTTCGCTCCTCCTGCTATGAGAGAAAAAAAGGCAGTCTTTGTTCAATTTGTCATCAGCCAGTCTGTATCATGTTGGTCACACCTCAAGCCCTTCTCCTATTGCTATGCCTCCATCCTCCGTTCTTTATTCCCACTATCATTCGTTCCATCACACATCACCCCTCCCTCCTTCACTGACCGTCGCACCGTGTTTCCATTATTCATTCCTGCTCTGCCTCCTATCCCTCTGCTCCTCACCAGCCTGGACCCTGTCATGATGAGTTATAGAGGGAATATCTGGTCTATCTGTTACATATTGCAACACAAAAGGTCTAAATATAAAACAGTTTGTCAGGAAATGGGTGCTTTTACTATTAGCTTTTTACTATTTTTCCAGTAAAGAGTTAATGTCCTAAATACAACCTCTAATATATTCTTAGATTAGATCACTTTGAAATTACTTTTTCTCCTGAAGCTAGTTTCAGTTCCACCTCTTTGTTAAATTTCTTTAATTAATATTTATTCTATCTTTTTAATTTCTTGATGAGCTTGTGCGCCCTGAGTGTTAACCTAGTTTCCTAAATAATATTTAGTGTCACCCCTTTCCCAGTATTATTGTATGTATTTCCTGATGAGAAATTCCCAAGGCGGTGTAGCGGGTCAGTCACTTTTTTTCCTCCCTTTCATGCTCCCATTTTCAGAGTTCTAACACGGAAAGCCACATGGATTTTGTTTTCATCTAATTTAAACAACACAGACTAGTTATGATTATTGCTTTATGTGTTTTGTTTTGCATTTCATGTTCAAACTTTTGTCTAGGACAATAAAATTAAAACTCTGGCGTCCTACTGAGAAGTTTTGTAAACACTCAGATGAGTGAACATATGCAGGCCATACATGTTGTCCTCTGGAAGCTTATCATACATGGGTATGTAGTTTAGCATTCTGCAGCAGTTGTTCTTTTTTTGGCCCTGAATCAAAGTGTGCCTGGGCATGAAAACACCTGAAAGCTGTTGCTTTCAAGGGCTAAACTGAAAAACAGATGAGTGTTGGAGTCATTTTAAAAGGACAGGAAGAGAGTCCCTGTGTGTGTGTGTATGTGTGTTTGTGTAATAAGCTACAATTGTCCCATTAGCCCAGTTATTTAGCTATCTGTTCCTCATCAAACCCCACCTCACTAAACACTTCCTGTCTGCAAAAAGGGGCTGAATTGTTAAAGCTTGCGGGGTAGCAGTGTGTCAGTCTGTGAATGTGAATGTGCACGAGTGTATTTGTGTGTCTGTGTAGTAAAGACTGAAAGTGTTTTGTTTGTCACCATCAGGTACTCCTACATTAGTGAGACAATTAGTGTGGAGTATGGGCCTGTGCATGTTTTTTTAATTTTGTGGTTTGATCATAGGAGGGTACATGTGTGAATGTGTGTGCATGTGCCGACATGCCAGTCCAAACGCTCTGTTCCCTACCTGAAGCTCTGTCCCCTGTGAGGGGTTATTTGGACCATATGGTGCACAACATGAAACATACTTACACCAGAGACACACAAAGGCATGAGATCACAACATGGTCTGGCGCAGTACAACTCCCCCGCAGGTCTCGGGAATCACAGTAAGATCTACATTTAGATGCAAAAGCAGAGTACACACATGCAGAGATTTAGAAAGGCATAGAGTCAGTTAGAGTTAGTGTATTTGTGTGTCTGTGGGGTGTGTGTACATCGTGAAAATGTTCCCCAGCAGAGACAACATTTCATCCCCTGGAGTCTATCTCACACTGTCACAATTCGCCCAGTGCTGCTGGAAACACGCACACATATATAGTCTCACATACTAATACATATACGCACAAAAATCTGCCTCTACAGCACTGATATTCATGATATAAATAAGCATACAGCGACACATGCAAATATATTATCTTCTCTGTACTGTGTCCTTACAAATAGAGACATATACTGCATGGACAGATACACACACACACACACACACACACACACACACACACACACACACACACACACACACACACACACACTCATCCAATTGGCACTAATAGTAGCATAAATGCCTCCGTCCTGTTCTCTAAAAGCCTCATTCATTTAAAACCTGATTATCTCTCTCTCTCTCTCTCAGTCTAAAACACATCTTCTGTGCTTCCTAATGCAGTAGTGCTGTAATGGTGCTTTGCCACAACAATCTATTGTGGTAGGTGAGACCAAGTATTATACTCAAACAAAAGAACTGGGGTGCTCAACTCGGCTGTCTTTAGAGTATCATGCAACACCCAACTATCTCAAAATTAGCAAATCAGGTCTTCAGCACTCGCAAATAAGTGTGTAACACTGTTAATGATGCACAGCAGCAGATGGAAATGGACGCGCTTCAGCTCTAGGCTTTCCTCAGCATTTCTCCAATTATATTTACCAGAAGGAGAAACAGATTTTGATGGAGCACTATTGGTCTTGGACTGGTTGGTCAGGTTCAGTTAGAGAATTGCGTCGTGGATATGTTGAATATATAGTGTTCTGCAGAAATGTTGCATCTGTGAAATCTTTTCCCACTTGATTCATAAACTTTTCAACATTGAGCAGTGTATACTTCATTTAGTTCCTCATGGCCCTGGGCCCACTGCAGATAATGTTAGCTTTAATTTTGAGGAAATGATGAAAGGCATAAGAGGGCAAAGAGTGCACTCTATGTTGGGCATGGACTGTAGATTGTAATGGTATGTGATGGCTTTACCACAGAGGTCAGTTGTGGTTAAGAAAACCTCTGCCGACCAGTACAAACAGTAACTCTGCCCTCATTTTCATGTATAAAAATAGATTTTATTTTTCTTTCCTTCCACAGCCGACACACAGCGACTAGGTTTTGTAGATCTCCAATTACCTCGTGGATCTGCTCATTGTGACACTACTGGGGATGAAGAGGCATATGATGTACTCTCAAAGTGGACAGGTTGTTAGGTAAGTAAAAGGAGTATTCACCATTTCTTTTGCAGTTAGATGAGATATGTGCATTATCTATGGAGTAAGACCCATGAGACAATTAGTCTAGTTTAAACTGACAGAAACAGCTAGTTTGACTCTCAATAAAGCTCATTGTGCTGTATCTCTATTTGAATAATCCATACACAAACAGAAACTGTTTTAGGAACAGCTATTTCTTGTTTATCCATCTGCCTTGCACTTTTGTGCAGCATATGGTCAGTAAGAATGACATATAGTCTCTGTACAGGTCTCATGGTGCCAAACTTGGCAACCTCACTGTGACAATGAGTCTAGGAAGTGGCTGCACCCAACTGTTCACCAAGAAATAAACTAATTGTTTTTGTTACTTTCCTATTTATGTTCGAATCACACAAACAATATATATATAACGTGTGATAACTTCTGAGCTGAAGAGGTGGTGCCATTTTTATTTTACAATTTGGACTGAACCTGGCTAGCTGTTTCCAACTGCAGCCATTTTTTATGCTAAGCTAGACTATTTGCCTCCCAGCTCCACTTAAAGAAAGAGCGTCTTTTTTCTCCGCTGGCGAGCAGGAGACCATCATGACAGCATACGAGGACGTCAAGACCATAATTATGGCTAAATCTAACACCGCCATCCCTTCCGTTCGTACGGCTTGCTTACGAAAATTACGTCACAAAACATGGCCGTTTTTGGTATCCCAGCATGCACAAAATCCTCATCTTTGCAAAGAAAACATCGATTTTCTTTTATTTTTTATGGATTTTTCACAAAAGGAGCCCAAACACACACTGTCCAAAGTTGCCATGACCGCTGCAAGTTAGATCTTGCAGCATTTCGACGGCGAAAGATACAGTACAGACCCAAATTTACTAGTGAATGTACTAGCGGATGTTACCATGGAGCTAGCGGCTTCAGAAAAGGCTAGTAATTATAATAGAAACCTAATACTTGTCTTTCATAAGCTGTCAAAAACAAAATAAAAATAAAAATGCACAGTATATACAGTGAGACAGTCAATGCTCGTGTGGTGTTCACAATGTATGACTCGAGAAGGTCTTGTTAATAAATGATTCCTTGTCGGCAGAATCGATAGCGCTCGTATAGGAAGTCATCGTGATGTGATAAGGGATCTTGGCGATCGCGGTTTGGTGTACGTTTTAGTCATCTGTTTTAGCGTTAAAATACGGACATTTCCGTATTTCCGTTTCATCGAATGAACGGTAAAACAGACGATCAAAACGTACACGGACCGATCTCGAAGAACTCTCTCCCTATAAAACGCTAATCTAACTAATATCGCTCCTTCATTAATGGGATGAGGAAGGGAGATGACATTTTTGCCGGGGGAGTGGCAAATTTATCCAGCTTCCTTCAGCTTGAGCCTGCTCTGGAGCAGGTTCACGCTTATTGATGTGTTGCTATGGTGATTGAGCTAAACCTGCTTCGAGGAACCGGAAAAGCCTGATCTATGTGATCTCATCCTCAAACTTATCCCGCTAACTCAGTTAGCGACGTACGAGGAACAGGGCCCAGATCTTTAGTTTGACATGTTGGGCATATTCTTGAGTGTTAGCAGCCGCTACCCCCAGACCACCCGGCCTACTCCACCGTCAACGTTACACGTCCAGGTGCTGCTTTGCTGCGAAGTCCAGGGTGTGCTGTGATTGGTCAGTGGGCGAGCACGTGACTAAAGTGAAACTTGCCAGCAGAGCTTAATTGGAGTAGTACGAGTTCAAATTGAAAGATATGGAAGACATTATAACATTTGTAGGGTTTTGCTTGGTGTAGTTTATTTATTTTTTGACCTAGCTTTGTTTTTGAACACTCAACGACTCAAGACTATCGTCAAACGAAACTGAACAGCAGAGGCTTGCAGCTCAGCCAATCAAATATGGCCAGCCTGACACGTTTCCTGACTCTCCCACACACCATGACACAGGGGGCTGAGACGAGGAAAGACATTGCAGAGCAGTACTTTAATGTTTGTGTTGTGAAAATAAAATCATGAGATGGTCTCCTATAGAGACGGATCAGCCGCGGCTTGTTGTTAAGGGAAAGAAAAAAAAAAAAAAAGAAGCTGACTGGTGAAAAAGTTTACCTAGTTGTTCATTTGATAGCATTCTAATTCATTGTGTATATACTGTGCATTTTTATTCTATTTTATCTTATTTTTTATTCTATTTTCAATTCAATATCTGCTCTGCTATTTTATTGTACTGTATATATTATGCATTTCCATACTTCATATTTTATTCTACTCTGTAACTTGCTGCTGCTACAAACAAATTTCCCCCTGGGGATAAATAAAGTTTATATTTATCGATCTATCGATCTATCTAAACAGAATCACAAAGTTATAGCTATTTTATAATTTAATAATTTTTCTTAAATACACTACATGTATTTTAATTTCAAAAAATATTTGTCCCATTATCTTATTTTCTCATTGCACAGCTACTGTCTTCCTCAGTTGCTCTGCTTCCAGTGCAGCTTGTTTTAAGTAGAGCTTTTATCCATTCAGATTTCACTTCTGTGTCTCTCAGTAGAAGAGAGGCCCCAGGCCTTCAGACTCAAAAGTGCTTCTATGTGCCGTTTAAAATGAATGGGGACGTGTTCAACCAATCAGATCTTTAGTTTGACATGTTGGGCATATTCTTGAGTGTTAGCAGCCGCTACCCCCAGACCAGCCGGCCTACTCCACCGTCAACGTTACACGTCCAGGTGCTGCTTTGCTGCGAAGTCCAGGGTGTGCTGTGATTGGTCAGTGGGCGAGCACGTGACTAAAGTGAAACTTGCCAGCAGAGCTTAGTTGGAGTAGTACGAGTTCAAATTGAAAGATATGGAAGAAATTATAACATTTGTAGGGTTTTGCTTGGTGTAGTTTATTTATTTTTTGACCGAGCTTTGTTTTTGAACACTCAACGACTCAAGACTATCGTCAAACGAAACTGAACAGTAGAGGCTTGCAGCTCAGCCAATCAAATATGGCCAGCCTGACACGTTTCCTGACTCTCCCACACACCATGACACAGGGGGCTGAGACGAGGAAAGACATTGCAGAGCAGTACGTTTGATGTTTGTGTTGTGAAAATAAAATCATGAGATGGTCTCCTATAGAGACGGATCAGCCGCGGCTTGTTGTTAAGGGAAAGAAAGAAAAATAAATAATAATAAATAAAAAGTGGAAAAAGCCGGCCGGCGAAAAAGCCGGCCGGCGAAAAAGCCGGCCGGCGAAAAAGCCGGCCGGCGAAAAAGCCGGCCGGCGAAAAAGCCGGCCGGCGAAAAAGCCGGCCGGCGAAAAAGCCGGCCGGCGAAAAAGCCGGCCGGCGAAAAAGCCGGCCGGCGAAAAAGCCGGCCGGCGAAAAAGCCGGCCGGCGAAAAAGCCGGCCGGCGAAAAAGCCGGCCGGCGAAAAAGCCGGCCGGCGAAAAAGCCGGCCGGCGAAAAAGCCGGCCGGCGAAAAAGCCGGCCGGCGAAAAAGCCGGCCGGCGAAAAAGCCGGCCGGAAATGGAAACGCCCGGAAATGGAAACGCCGGAAGCGGAAAACGGAAAAAATCGTCGGTTTTTATGAATAATATTTGAATGTGTGGTGGAATGCGTGGATCCGCTGCAGGTTTGCTGGATTGATTTGTCATGCTTTGTTGTCATATTAATATATGTGACTTTGTGGTTGTCATTGTGTTAATTAACGTTAGGTTGATTTGACTATGCATTGTCCGTTAATGACCAGCGCGAATAATAACAACAAAGCCGATGTTTCAATTTTGCGAAGCTATTATCGTTAAATTATTATAAAAATGTACAGACATTTACCCAACACTGTAGAGACGTGAAGTGATGTACAGTAATGGTTCAAACACAGGAGGGTTTTAGTTGCTGATCTCATTATATTTCACTGCTAAGTGTTGCACAAATATGATAGCCAATGAATTTGAACTGTATCTACATCTCACAACTCATTTCACCTGTTCTGTCAGGTAGAAATGGAAAAGACAAGTATCAAGTGTGTGTTCTTTTTAGATATATCGCAGCATGAATCATACAAATCAGAATATAAAGGGACAACACAAAAGCAAACAGACAGAAAGCTGTACTAAGCTTACGTAAAAAGGGGGTAAGTGTCAATCACCGAAATCATGATCTATTAACAGTATGGCGAGTACAGTTAAAGGAGACATATAATCCTAATTTTCAGGTTCATACTTTTCTCACTAGAACATGATTACATTCTTTGTTTTTCATAAAACAGTATTTTTCTCATACTGTACATGTTCACTCTCTGTCTGCATGAAGGGGAGCCAAATCTGAATGGCTTGTTGACTCACATGTATTGCTGATCTAGAAACTGATTTGGTTGTCTCATTACACAGTTTATGCGTTGGTAGGCACTCCAGATACCCAAATGTCGTGTCAACATCAACATGGTTCTCATTTTCCATGACTAATCAAGTGTTTTCCACAAATTAAATGAACCATACATGACTGGGTTGTCTTATTTTAGCTTGTGGGTTTGTAGGCACTCCAGATATCCAAATGTACGTGCACAAGACCTGAAAAAGTGAGTTTATCATGACATTAAAGCACTGACATGAGAGTGGTATCAATCTTCTGTTTTAACTTTTAAAGAAAGCAAATATTTCCCTGCAACCACCCTTTTAGTGGTTTATTACAAACATGGGACATGGAACATACTTGAGGTACAAAATGCACAAAAGTGAAGCAGCAGTTCCCAACAAATAACCAGTGCACCGAGAAGTATGGTGGAATATGGCAAGAGGTTGCATCAAAAAACAGTAGCCTACAAAATTTGACTAATAGAACGATTGTGGCGTGTGTGTATTTGACCTGTGATGGTCAGTATCAGGGTCAGTATCGTTTTTTATCATTCAAACTTAGAGTACTACATACAACCAACATCGTCTAGGCTTCAAATTGCCATTTAATGAAAACTAACTGCCAAGATAGAAAACAGATTTCCCACAACAAAAATATTCTGCCACAGTTGACTGACAATGTTAATTTTAAAAACATTCTCTGCTCGATAATGACCTCTATTCTTAGCATCAGTCAAACTAAAGGCACAAACCCAAAACTAAATCAGAACAATGCAACAACAGTCCCTTAGCTATTACTGTTTGTGGAACCTGCTTAATACAAGAGATACATTTCCAGTGTCTTTGAGCTGCCGTGCAATATTCACATCTTTTCAAGCTGTATGCGTGTTTGTGTGTGTAAGAGGGTTGTAAAAATGCTTTATGGCGTCTTCCGAAACTCTGACCTTTACAGAAAGTCACTGATCTGTTCAAAACAACAACATGATGTACTGTGTGCATGCATGTGCACCTAAATGTGTGTGTATTTAGGTCTGTGCACACATGCATGTTTCTGTGTGATTACGTGTGCACAATTATGTGTGCGTGTGTGTGTGTCTGTGAGACATGATGTACAGCCAGTAACATTATATCCCACCAGCCATCATTAACTTTGACGTACAGCCAAATGTCATTATGTATGGACGACTGCATGATTTACAGTTAGAGATATAAAGGAGTGGCTACTGTAGTGAACTTGCTGAGGGTTTGATTTACGGGTCTCTGCTGGAGGGAAAGAAGTAAATACCATCACTGTGATGGCAATGATTACATTGATGATGGTGATGATGAAATTGCCCTCCTCGCTTGCAGATGTAGGGGACATTTCTGGAGGGAGTGAAAGAGGAAGAAGGGAGGACAACAAGGAGGAGATGAAGAAAGCAGTTTGAGGAGATTGAGGAAGAGGAAACAGAGAGAAGGGAAGGAAGGAGAACAATTGTAGACTAGCAAACTTTTGATGTTTTGACAGCCAGCCACTGCTGGAGGGAGCGCTGATGATGATTTTAATCAACGATGATGACACTGATGATGGAACAGTTCACAAAGTCTTTTATGTCTGTTAATACTGAAGATTTGTGAAGCCACAGGGTGTCATTTTGGTCAAAACTGGTGGACAGCATCCCCCCCCTGCCTCAGTGTCTTTGAGCAAAGCTGTTCTGCAGCTGACCTTGTGCTTTGACATTCCTGACAGAGGATTGAGTGTGAATGTGGAAGGTTGCAGAACAATTTGGATGAATAAGAAGGGAAGGAAGAAGAGCGCCATGGGATAATTTGAAGGAGGGGGAAAGGGAAAGCACGAGGAAAATGGTGCAGAATCGATGGAAAGAGCAACAGAAAAAAAGATGATTACTGGGAGGTATTATTCTAATCACTAGAGTTAAAAAACTAAGGGGAGGGATTCCATGTCTAACCTCCAGCTAATCGCTACTGATGCAATATCATACTTTTACAGCAATATCAAAATGCTATGTGCTTCACATGCTTATGTATTTGTGTACCTAAGACTTGCGTTTTGCTCTGAAAATACATATAATCCTGATATTTAGACATAATTAATACCACACAGCACAAGAGCCCACAGTGACAGATCTGAGCTGCAATCTCACCCTCTCTCTCTCTCTCTCTCTCATACAAACACACAGCACAGCTAACTTTCAACCAAGCAGTCAGACTCTGCCCTCTAATGGCAAAACTACCTTCTTACCCTTTTCTTCAGTCTTCCTTCACTGAAATGTTCGACAGACTGATCAGAACTAGAATTAGCGCTTCACGGTTGTATGCCTACCAACCAGTTTAGTGTCAGTTTACTTCCCAGTCTTCTTCATCATTTCATCATTTTAATCCTACTCAACATTTTTGTGAAATTGTCATAATTGTCATATGAATTCTTGAGTAATGGACACAAGGTTGGACACACCAAAGTCTAATCAGTTTTGAGTCCAAGTGGACATTTGTGCCAAATTTTAAGAAATTACTCAAGGCGCCTAAAATAAGCTCAGCTTTGTTAAAATCGTTTAAGACGTAACTATTAAAGGTGAAAAGTAGTACCACACCATGCTTGGTTCCTTCCTACACTTCTATCCGTTTGATGAGGAAGCGTGCGACTGTGCGCTGCTGTGGCTGTGTGCTAGGTCAGACTCTGCAAAACTGGTTTCCACAGTTTTTCACAAACTCTGGGGTTTAGTCTCTGAAGTGGCAATCTTAAAGATTTTTATTTAAATAAATGTATACGAGATAACAAAATGGTGATTGAGCCTAAAGCCGAAAGATTAAAGTATTGTAATATTTATATATTTGCATTTTACAAACAATTCTGTATTAGTTTTTCTTCATTTTACACTAACAAAAATTGTAAATATGCACTCAACTCTAAAAAAGACTCCAGACTTCAAAACTCTAAGCACAATTCCATAATTTTCACTCAAATAGAAATGTTTAAATCAACCAGGACTGACATCTTAAGGATTGCCATTTAAATGTGTTGTGTCCTCTTTGCAGCCGCAGAAGGGAAAAGTCCCACAGCAGGGCTGAAGCCAGGGTCTCCACAGAATCCTGTCCAATGTCATCTGGCTCTGAACACTTCCAGCATCTGCGTCGGGGTGTGAATGAGTATCATCCGCCCCCTTCTTGTTTGTGAGGGTATCTCTATGTCTCTCCACAGCGTTGGTGGTCTGCTCAAGGATTTCAGCATGTCGCGGCTCAGTATCAGGGGTCAGTGGGCGGGACTCCGAGGGATCGTGGAAAAGGTCGTACAGCAGCGGTGGGTTGTGGTGCGTCACATGTTCTCCGTGACATAGACAGACCGCAGTGTCGTAGCAGCCACCGGCTCCCGGGGGAGAAAAGTTAGGAGTGAAAAAGTGCACCTTGAAGACAGAGTCACCTGGATGGAAACACACACACCAGATGAGAGCATTCACATGTTAACAGTATATACTGCCACAGGTTAAAGCTAAACAAAAAACCCTTTTTAAGTTTTTCTAGATTTTACTTTTAATTTACCACTTTCGTTATGACGGCTGAGAGAAATTGTTCTGATTTGTGACTGGCTCTGATTTTCAAAGAATCGTTATTTGTTAAGAACTTTTACTGCAACAAGCTATAAGAAGGCAAGATACAGAACAGAGATAACATATATAAATACGTTATTTTTTTACTTATTTTACCTTTTAGATATAAAGAATCACAAAACACCTCGTCACGAACTTGACACATATACTGTATGTTTATGTTGACCTAAATCTTGTGGAGTAGTTGTTTAACATATTTTGGTATCTCTTTTTGTCAAATAATATGCTAGAATCAGATTCAGGATTCAATAAGAACTGGAGCTGATTAGCAGAAAATAAATTTTAACAGCTAAAATCGAAAAAAATATCCATTTCTAATCTGATTTCTCAGTTACAGTCACCTGTTTAAGCATTCGATTTCACCCTAAAGGTTTTACAAAAGTAGTAAAAAGACACCACACATACAGAACATATGCTAATTTCCAGGTTCATAATTGTATTTGGGATTACCACTAGAACACGATGCTTTAATGTTGAAAATGTTTGTGGGCTTTTCATAATATGTCCCCTTTACTCCAATGCTGCACTCATTCGCTCATACACATATTGTAACATGTTTTTACTTGAGTACTAACATTTGGTTTATTTTAGCTCGATTCTGTGGTATTTTATTCGTGAATGCCGTTTGATGAAACAGCAGACCTGATAATAGTAAAACCATTTGTCTGCTAAATGATTGACTGCATCTCTGTGTCTACATGTGTGAACTTACTTCCAGGTGGGTGCCAGCGTACTGCATTCAGGTAGATTCCACAGTAGTGGAACATGAATTCATGCTCTGATCGCTCGACCTTTCCCTCCAACAGTGGCATTAGGTTAAAGCCATCTGATTGTCTGGGGAGAGAGGTACAATTAAGAGAAAGTGAGAAACACAAATGTGCTTTAAAATCAAGGGAGAGAGCATTACCACAACAGTACACGCAGAGAGAGATTCTAGACTTTTAACTTTTAGTTCTAAACTTTCTAGAGATCGCAAGTTTGTCCCCTACAGTGCTTGCAAAATTAGCAAAATGAGTGTCCACTCGTATTTGTTTACAGATAATGAGGTGCTTTCGGATTCACACTGTAATCATCCGGCTACAAAACACCTCAGTTATTATGCTCAAGTGTAGAGTAATTGTATGGTCCTTTTTCTCCTCCTTTTGGAACTGTAAACAATGGTTTGGTGTACTATTGTATTCAACAAATACAGACTCTTTCCAACCTTTCCACGAATAAAACAAATACGACTCTTTGAATGAGAGTGCACACAATACAAAGACAGCGCTCATAATCTTTACCTGTCTGGTTGTGTGTCTTTGGCCAAATATTTCAGCGTTGGATACAGGTCCATGAGGCTAGTGGGTTCGTCCACTACTCTTCCAGCTGCCAGTCTGCCAGGCCAGCGGAAAATACCAGGCACTCTGATCCCCCCCTCCCAGCCTCCCATAGCTTTCCCACCTATAGGGGAGTAATTAAGATTAATTACACAACACAAAAAGCTACATTTTTGCAGTAAATGCAGTAAGAAAGAGATGCGCTTTGTATAACTGTGTTTAACCCTGACTGTACGTTGATTTCTACCTTTATAAATGCCGTTCCAGCCTCCTTTCTGGCCGATTATGGAATTAGCATCCTCTAGGTATCCACCATGGTCTGATGTAAAGTACATCAGAGTATTGTTGGCAAGGCCGAGGGAGTCCACTGTCTCTGTAATTTGACCTATAAAACATATTAATATAGCATTAGAGATGGTTGGAAAGAGAGTTCAAACAGATAGCGACTGCTCTGACTTTCCTTCTGGTTAAAGGATAATTCTGTCTTGTTCGTGTGGTTAGTATTTCTTTGGCACACACTAAACAGAACAGTATTGTACGTATATAACCCACTGATGATTGGATGTTTGCACCTTCATGAAATGCTGGGTAGTTAACAGCCAATCAGGCCAGTTTACCACTCTCAAACCAGAGGCCAGTATGTAATGTTTAGCAATGCATGCCAATATATACTCGCCGATCATCCAGTCCACTTCTTCTAGGTTATCACCGTAGCGACCATGGCGACTTTTGCCAGCAAAGGCGGGTGTTTTGAAGAGTGGCGTGTGGATGTGGGCCAATGAGAAGAAGAGGAGGAATGGCTGATCAACATTCCTGAAGAGAAGACGATAGAAGTTTTTTATGTCAAGAAATCCCACAAACAGTGCTGCCTATGCAGCCAATCCCTGATATACAGTAGCTTATTCCTTGGTGCCAAACACCTCCAGTGATGTCCAAAAACAAACAACCACATCAACTAACAGACACATCAATGAGCCACATATCGACTTGTTTCGACTCAATCCCACATACACTGTCCTGGTGCAGTAAATACTCGGGGGTTCACGCTTGTGATGCTATTTTTCTGATTGAGACGAACAGATGTACCTCTTTATAAAGTTTTGCGCTTCTCTCAGCAACCTCTGGGGCAGTGTCTCCACTGTCATTGGCTGTTCGATCACTTCTTGGTTTCTCATGATAATGCAGTTCCATGTCTGCAGGCGTTTAAAGGGTATGTACCACACAGCGGCTGCTAGGATAGTGAGAAAAACAAGCACTGCCAATAGCCAGAGGCTGACTTCAAGGAGGCCACACACACGGACACACACCTGAAAACACATAACACACACACACACACACACACACACACACACACAGTACGTTTAGAAAGAAAGCACACACACCAAATGAAACCACTGCCATACTGTGCAGATACTGTATGAAATTCAGACATTTTAGTGAAGAATGTATTTAAAAACCTAGTAATTAAAAAAGATGAAAAAAACAACCATAATCTATATAGAAATATGCATAAGAAATATATAATAGATCAACTTTTAGATGAAATATAATTACATATGTTAAGGTTATATATTATTCAATCAAACCAAAACCTAAAAAATTACAACTATATAATATTTAACATTATCATCTCCACAATTGCAGGAGCTACGTACGGCAGGACTGCAGCACTATATTGCATTGGACATGTAATATTGTGGAACCATGACATTTTGTATTAATGTCTGGGACTGCAATTCCATTATTTTGCCACTAGATGACATCACAAACCAATTACCGAAAAGGTTACTCATTTTCAGGAGTGAAACAAATAGTGCATTGTGTACTTTGTTCATACATACTGTACAGTATTTAAATTTAGGTCTGAAAATAGTTTTATAGACTTCTGTCTTCCTGCTGGTCACTCTGGTTCTTTACTACTGTATTTTGTTCTGGTTCAGTTTTCCTCTTATCAAACTTATTTACCTATGGCTCAGCTGGTTGCCATTCATCCTACAGGGACATACTCTCCCCAAGTCCTCATCGAGTTTCACTTTCTACGATACTCTGCTTTCCCATAAAACAGGTTACTGGCTGCAGTGACTGTGAATTTCACAACTGCATCTTTTGTTCCCAATTTTTTTTTTTTCCAACCCTGTGGCTCATGTCATCTTGATGACACATTAGTTATTTTGCTTTGGGCTGAATGGCACAGCAACTCTTTGTTTTCCAATTTCTTCCTCTTTGTCTGGCAACCCAAACGTATCACTCGGTTTTTTCCATTTTGGTTTCCATCTTTTTCTAATATTATGTGCCTCTATGGGTCTTTTTTTAGATGTACCTTACTGTGATCATTTCTAGGGAGAGACAGCTTAACTGAACAACTGAAAAAAAAGAAGAAAAAAAAACAAAATCACCCTTACCAGCGAGAAAAGTCCAACTCCAAGCAACATGGTAAGATTTCTGAGTGTGTGCTGGAGGTCTGCCATGACATCACTCCCTTCTCCGGGCACACAGTCATTGAACAGAGTGAACGGCAGGCCGTAGAAGTAGCTGAAGCCATGCTGGTTCGGATGGTGGCAATGGTCCCCTCTCTGTTCACAGTTCACACCCAAGTGCCACTTACCTGCAGACACACACACACACACAGACACAGAGACACACACAGACACAGAGAAAGGAAAGAGAGAGATAGATGAAGAAGTGGACACTCAAAAACAAAGAGGAGAGACATGATTGTGAATACACGGCAGCCTCTTATTTTGCAAAATTGTTTAATTTCAACATTCTACATACACCTGGGAATCCTTCTTTGACTTGCAGAAAACAAATGCAAAACCATATGATACTGTTGGGCAGCTTTTTTTTGTCTGTAGCGTCAAGCACAGTACAGCTGACCCAGCTTCAAGCACCTATGAAGTTTGAACATGCGACCTGCTGAAGAGTCCATAACTCTTGTTGCCTGGAGGAGGGGAAGGAGACATTTCACAATGAGGACCAAAGAATAAATGATCACGTTAAGTTATCTTACCCACTAGGCTGGTGGTGTATCCTTCTTGCTGCAGCCTCTTAGCAAAGGTGGTCTCACTGGGTGGCAGCCCCCCTGAACCACCAAGGAACAGCAGCACCTGCACGTGGCCTGTGCTTCCCAGTCCTAGTCAACAGACACACATATGGGGAGAAAATAAAACAAACACTACGGAACATACTGTCAAACATTGCTGTACAAATATGACCAAGATGCTCCTTTCTGCACCAACTTTGTTACCTGAGCGGAGTGCGTAGCGCCCCGTCATAAAAGCGGCCCGGCTCGGGGTGCAGAGGGGAGCAGCTGCAATGTGCTGAGTCAACTTTACCCCTTCAGAAGCAAGTCTGTCTATGTTAGGAGTCCTTCAGGGACAGAGCAGGTGTAAATATGTATTGTTAATAGATAGAACAGAGACATATAGATAAGGAAATAAATACACATTTAATTCCAGGCAGCACATCAGAGTGAGACTAGACACAGATATAATGAAATACCACAGACATGATGTAATAAGCAGGCTGTGATGATGATAAAAGACAATGTTAACTAGAAAAGGTGTCCTCCGTAGAGTGCAGATCTCCGCCAGGTGTGTCTGCAACGACCGCAGCTGTAAAGGTCCTTTTCACAGCAGCCATTTGACGTGTCATTGCAGGGTAAACACAGGTGTAAATAATAACATTAACTAAGGCCCTGATCTATTTAGGTGGACCAGGGCCCTGGTATTGTGCATGCTGGCTCACTGGAATGACTGTGACACACTAAATAGAATGAGAGCATAATTCATTTGATCAATTACACCTGTGTTTTTACAAGGTTATACAAGCAACAGGCCCCCCGAGTGTGTCTCTGGCGACGGAGTAGTGGCTGGGGGTCGTACATGCACTCAGCTGTGTTCTCACTAGCGACCGAGAGTCAGTTTAGAGTATTGAGTGGGGCGCAAGCAGGGCAATGAATAGCAGTATAAAACAGGCAATAAAAGGTGTTTTGAGAAAGTGTGAGTCACCGCAACCACGAGAGGTCTTTGAGCATGAGCTCCCATAATATTCTGGAGTTTGCTGGAGCAGAATGCGAGATTAGCCGTGGACAAACACAGAGGTGCACGCTCGCTCCGTCTGTCACAGACACAGAAACACGACTGATCACATAACCCATCCCCAGGCTTACGCCTTGGCAGAGATAATAATGAATAGGTGAAGTCAGAAAATAGAAAGAACAGAGCAGACAATGGGTGAGCAGAAAGAGGAAGAGACACACAGAAACAGAAGCATTACACATTTGTTAGAACTGACCTGATGGTGTCATTACCGTAGCATCCTACATCACCAATGCCTAGGTCATCCACCATCATCAGAACAAAGTTGGGCTTCCTGTCTACCGTCTCTCCTGTGACATCTCTCCCTGCTGCCAGGGGCAGGAAGAGAAGAAGATGTGCCAACAGAGGGAACCTTAGGGTGAAGGATTACAAGCGTTTTTGGCAGTTTTATTTGACGACATTCCGCTGAAACTATTAGTTGACAGACTGATCTTCAGAACCAACAATTTTGAGAATCCAAAGTATGTGCTGTTTGCATTGAGTGTATGCATTCAGTTGGGACATACTACCTCCTCTTACAATTACACCTTGTACTTTAACCCGCTCGCTCATGTATTTGCTTTGCAGAGGATTGAGGATCAGAGCAGCCAGAAAAGCATGCTGGCTTGCATACTGCAAAAAGCTACCGGATGCAGTAGGACTTTCTGGTATTTTTGGCACACTGCATTTCACATACTATGTATTGGGACACACAAAAACTTTTTCTGGCATATTAAATAGAATGGAAGTATGGGGGAACGCTATGGGGGAATATTAGAAACATATGAAGGGCTCATTCTAGGCCGACGTAAACACAACGATTCTTAGTTAATAATAATAATACATTTTATTTATATAGCGCTCATAGACCCCCAAGGGTTAAAAGGCACTCAAAGACACTTTACATGGTAAAAACAGAAAAGTTGAAGCTGATTAGACCCAAATGAAAACATTATGAATATTATATTCCATTTCAGGCAATAAATCACCCTAATTCCAACACACTGGTCCTTTATATCATTCATTCTAACATCCAACATTCTCCGGATTTTAGCTTCTAAAATGTGAGCATTTGCTCATTTCCTCTGTATCATGTAGGATATATTTGTTTTTTGGACTGTTGGTTAGATAAAACATTTCACTTTGATTCTGGAATCTTAGTTTTTTACTATAATTTGACATTTAATAACATACAAAAGATGAATTGAGAAAATACTCAATAATACAAGTAATTGACAGCAGTGTGTCCTATCGCTTTTCAGAGTTCCTCTTAACAAAGATGTTTTCTACACTTCCAATGAGCCTCCCCTGAAAAGGTTTGGAGCGCCCCTGCGAAGGCCCGCCTCCCACAATGAAAACCTGATATATAACGGGTAACGTTAAGTCGAACCGGTACCCTTTCACTTAACCCGGTTGTCTTATCACTATGGCACAATACTCAAGAGTCTCAATAAATATGGCGTCCAGCTAAACCCAATGCTGTGGTCAAGTCGTCTTCCATGAACGTTACAACATTACTTTTTGCCTCTCACTGCAGGAAGCAATGATCTCCCGGAAACCCTGTGCTGTGTTGTGCGGGCTGATGTGGGGGCAGTGCACGCGATACGTTTTGCACTGAAACTTAGGCAAAAATAAACATTTGCAAGTTTAAAACTATAACAAAGGTGCCACGTGCGGATCAGTCTGCAATGCCTTGAAAGCAAAACATTCCGACGTTCGATGGACGCATCGTTACATGTTCGTTCCTAATGTGTAGCTCATTCAGACATTGCATGTGCTGTTGTTTTAAATGGGCAAAGGTAAACGCGCCAAGCATGAACTCACCTCATACCTGCACAGTGGACTGACTCATAAAACCAAAAGAATGTGACACATCTCATCCTCCTCTGCTCTGACTCTACAGTAATGACTGCCTCCTAAGCGCACAACCACATTTGTATTAATGTGTGGAGTAAATGCGCACAAGAAAAGTTATTTTAAAACAGCTTTGCTTTAGTTTCCTGATGATGCTCTCTTTAGCAATTATGCTATTATGTTATACAATACCAACCATATTATTTATTTTGTATGGAATTTGTCTTTTACTAAATGTACTTTGCTTAAGGACAGTTTTGATGTACCTCAGTCAGAATTTCCATTTGACATGGATGCCACTTGGACCTGCTACCACATTAAACTGCAATGAACTCGATGATTTGATACTCTGGAACCATTATCAATAACTAAACCACTGTTACTTGTAATGGAGTATTACAGTACACTGGGGAATAGGTACTTTTACTGAGGTAAATTATCTGAATTTGTCTCTCACTTCTGGTATTTTTATGTTTATCCTGCAGACACTAACACAACTGAGTTTTATTGTTTTAACCATAAAAGATAATTTAGTCTGATTTAATTGGAATCAAATCAACTCCATTACTGAGTCAATAATAGGTCGGCTGGGTTTAATTAGATGGTTTACAGTTGGTGTGATAAGACGTTTGGCAAGAAAAACATACTCAGGTTCCCACATATTACCCCTGAAGCCCTCAGGTGAGGATCTGTCACCATTAATCATTCACCAAACTCTAACCTGTATGAGTTACATTCTATAAATACCTGATACGTCGAACATGTCGTGGGATGCCTGTTTGTTTTTTGTTGACCTGAGCTTACTTAACTTTCCAGCAGCTTGCAGTCACTTAAGAAAGTCACAAAAACAGAGTGACAGAGGCACACATAGCTTCATGAACTTTACATGAAGCTGTTTGATCAATGGGAAGAAACAAACTAAAAATGGTGTATGTGTTGTATACATCTTAAGTGTAAAAATACCAATATTTCAAGATCATTCTTTAAGATCAGTGATGCATGAAGCAGTTCTTTTGACCTACTGTGTTACACAGACACACAAAGATATCTAGCAGGGAAGTAAAACACAAACTCCCACGAAAACGGTTTTATTGACTCCTTAAACATTATTTACACAATTCCAGAAGAACAACACAAGTGCCAGATGGAAAAGAAAATGAACAGTTCCTACACAAAATTAAAACACAGCGTATTTAAATAAAAAGGAAGAGTCACTTGTCTAAATCAAAAATGAATTGTCTAATATGTTTAATAAATCAAGACGTATATATACAGGATAGGAAAGTGCTTCTCCCATAGAGATTGTTATTAAAATCACCTGCAAAACATCTCCGCTTGTTTTATAGTTTACTTTCTGATGATGACATTGTTCTTTGTTTTCCTCTCTGGAATGTTCAAGAGGCAGTATAAGGCAGGACTGGTCAGTGCCACATTGATGCCTTAGCATTTTTTTTTGGGAAGTGCACTTCAGGACCCAAAAAGTTTACGATTTCCTTGGTTTTACATTCTGGTTTGGATGCTATGCTCCAATAGTTTGTGTTTACAAGGAACGTGACAGCTTGAGACTAAATGTGGACTGGACCATAATGCTGAAAACACAAGCATTCCTTGTGCCATTTTAAGGGCTGTATTGTTGCTATGGCCTCTCCTTTAAGGTTTTCTGAATGTGCACTGCAGCGGACTGCTTTTGTTGATCTCTATTGCACTTGTTGGAGTGCAATAAGCACTGCATTAAAAAGAGGATGTTTTGTTTTGAAGGCATCGGTGGCGACATCTGAAAGCTTGTACTGTTATTCAGTGGGTATTTTGTGCATTATCACTCCGTGCCATTGTAGCAGATGCAGTAAGAGATTTCAGACACACTATCCACTTAGTTCTAATGTGTCAAGAGAAACTATCACAGATTACAGATTAAGAAGGCATTTCATCCAGAGCTTTGACACAGTGTCCAGCCCACAGTTTGCACAGTAGGATTAATCGATATGTGACATCACAGACTATGAATAATTCTCAGTTCTAGGCTAGGCTGTTAGCAACAGTCTCTGTCCTGTATTGCAGCTATATGGTGCTTTACAAGTAACACACTTTACATGAACTGCAGCACTATGTAACCTCTATAACCCTATTTCATAATTTAAAGGGTGCAGAGCAAGTACAAAACTGCAAGGCAACAAAAAGACATTCAGAAGTTAATATTTGTTGTGCTACAGCTGCAAAAAAAAGAGTAACTGTTGGGCTTTTACTTCAAGCACTTGCGCTGCTTCTGAGGCATTTCACAATAATCAACCACTGCTAAATGTAAAATGCATATAAAAATCACAGGTGAATGGTGTCTGTAAGGTTGACGTATGAATGATAAAAAAACACTGCGACAGCAACTGGCTTGTTCAAATGAAGAGACACGCAGAGAGGATACTTCTATGGCTGAAATGTGAGATTGTTCAAAGAGTTTGTATGCAATATTGGTTAAAAAAAGTACTCGCATACATAAACAGTCCAAGGTGAGGCTTTTCAACCACCAAAATGATTATGAATTAATTAAGATTGTACATTCCTCAATTGTCTAGTATATTTTGATACATTGAACTACTAGTTTGCCTGTTTTCACTTGTATTGTCCCAGCTCTCTTCCCTGTGTGTCAGTAGATTGTTCAAGCCAGGCTGTCAGTGAAAGGCACTATAGAGGATAAATTACTGCATCACAACTAGACTGCCACATACTACATCAGAACAATGTCTAATACAATACCACATGACCTCTGTTGAATTTGTCCATGTCAGGTGAACATTCATCCATTGACAGAAACAGGGTTGGACTAGACTCCACTTCACTTTTAAATGTTCAAATAACATTGTCAAATAAATGTACATGCGTTTAATTGTTTAACCAATTTTAAATGAATGAACTGAGTTTGTTTGATGAGAATTTTTCTTTTGTTTAATTGGAAATTTCACTTTTTCAAACTAATTTATTGAACTGACTGAGGAGAAGTGGTAGTCACCCAACAGGATTAAAAACTAATAAGCCCCTTCACCAACCAAAAAAATAGACACACACGAACACACACACACACACACCAATGGTCCAAGGAACACACATTGGACCATGTAGCATCCCCAGAATCTATACTATAATATTTCTCCTCGCCAGAATCCAGGAAATACAGTGGTAGTTATTGAATCCCCCTGTTATCCATCTATCCTGCATTTGTACTGCAGACTATTACAAAAACAAAAACAATATATTTTAATTAAGTGGCTTTTGCCAGTGGACTTTCAAAATAATATGTGTGGCTCAAACAATGACAGAATTAGCACACAAAAAAAAAATCCACTTTTTAGAATTCAGTACAAAGTTAAACATCTACAACACCAATAACGGTCAATGGTTTATATTCACACTGAATTACTAGAACTGGATAGTGCCCATACAAATGAAATAAAAAAGTTAGTTCTTTAATTTCGCCATTTCATGGTTAATTTGAGATTGGATCTCTTTAACGTCCACACAAGTCGAAAGTTTGTCCGTCCAATCATTTAATAAATTGCTATGTTGACAATCATAAAACCCTCAATGTTCACATATATTTACTCCCCACATATGTGCACACACACACAAGAATGAACACACGTATGCACACTCACACATACAGACACATGGGCTCAAACGCACGCACGCACGCACGCACGCACACACACACAAACACACACACACACACAAAATCAAACAGACTGAGACACACACACACACACACACACACACACACAGCCCTACTCCGGGGCCTCACAGTAATTTAGCTCCACAGAAGACGATAGAGCTTAACAGTGAGATTTGCCACTATGCTTGCCAGTAGTTGGTCCAGGCAGTCGATGTGATCATTGCTGGTCTAGGAGGAGTTCAGCAGGTTACTAAGGACTGCAAAAAGGAAAAAGAAGGTTAAAATATTATAAAATGCATTTGATCTGTGTGTCTGTATCTTCTTTGTTTATGTGGGGGTGTGTTTTCTGTGTCCTACCCTGGGGATCTGACTCTGTTGCAACAGCTTTGCGTGCAGCTTCAGGATCCGCTTCTAATGAGAGATCGACAAAGTCAGATAAGACGCATACGGACGGAGAAATTGAAGCAGACAAATCATCACATGGCCGTTTGGATTTCACAAGCATTGAGTTAAGTGACAACGAATTAAGTGCGACGCTGGAGGACTTTCTGAGGATGTCAATATTTCTCGGCTCTAACTGCTTATTTTTACCACTGTGACGATTTGTTGGTGTCAGCTGCAAAAGCTAAAAACAATTCATTTCTGTGCAGTCAAGCCTGCCCATTTATTGTCAATGGAGCAGCTGCAACGCTGTACCTGCTAATTACATTGCTATTTACAATCCTTATTATCTACCGCTGATCAAGAATCATTCGTATTCATGAATACTAAATATATATAAAAAACATTTTTATTCATATTCAAAACATGTGATAAATACTAGCTATCAATAGTCAAAGTATAGTCCTTATTCTTACTTGTACATATATATATATATATATATCTCTACCTATATTTGACTTTTGCCTTACATTGCTTAAGGTGAATGGCCTATTGGTCATGTTGACTGTAAAGTAAACTTTGCTGAATCGGTAGTATTGGTATGCAGGATGTGTGTGAGTTGACTGTAAGTGACAACACTGTATAAGGGATGAAGCTGAGGCTACTATATCTCAAAGAAATACTGCTGACCTTTAGAACTTGTGATTTTCAGAGCAAATGTCACACACCCCACCCAAACCTCGCCCTCGAGCCTGGCTAAAGCAAAGTGTCACTAAAGACGCTGGCAGCTTGATTAAAGGCTCCGATTCTGCTATGGTCCAAGTGAACCATATGCAGTACTCTCCTGCACCCGATAGCAATAGAAAAACAACAAATCTCGACTTGCAGGTCCTTGTTGAAGAAACTAGAGTCTAAATGTGCTGTGATCAAGCAAACATCAAGCCTTGTGTACAGCAGTTAAGTATCCTGTTATTTGTTTTTTAGTTAACTAATTAGACTGCAAGATAATTACCTTGTCTATTTTTGAAGCACAGTTTCTTTTTCTTGTAGGTGAAGTATCCAACAACTGCTCCCACTACAGACACCGCAATTGCACTCAGGATGCCTGCCAAAGAGCCGGAGCTGGCCGCTGCACATAGGAAACAAACAAACAAAAAAGATAATGGACACCGGTGCATCAGAGCTGCATATGTCAACTTTATCAAAGTCATTTGAGCATGTTTTGTGATACAAATGTGAATATTTGTCAGTGTAACCGCTACTTAAAGAGAATGTAAAGCTCAGTATCAACACTGGGTGCCATTTTGCAGTTGAAATGATGAACAACATGACATAATGCGTGCGTCTGAGTGAGATGCATCATCCTGTCGCAGCATTTTTCCGATACAATTTCACTCGCCTACCCAACCATTTAGACCCCTAAAAGCATTCACTGTGACAGCATCTGTCTGCACCTGTAACCCAGTTACTATGACAACACCGACCTGAATAGTTTTCCTGCTGTGTCATAAGTCTGTCTGTTAACGGCACACGAACACATGCACACCTAAAGCCTGCAATGCCACGATAACCATGATCTTTTCCATTCCTAAATACTAGTTAAAGTACATAAAGAAATAATACACCACTACAAGAAAAAGCCCAGCCTAGTACAAATAATTGAGGTAATTGTAGTATAATATAAGAGGTTGATACGATCACTAAATTACTCAGTTTGTACATAATGTAATTTTTTGCTAGTGCAATTGACAATTGATTTAAGAGTAAACTGACTTAATTAACCTATATACAGTATATATTTCCTCTTTCTGATATAATAAAGACTTGACACACCTAATGGCAGGCGACTACACTACAACACTACATGTACTTTGTATAGTATTCAAGGTTTGATGAAGGCGCATCGCCAGGCCATTTAAGGTAACATTACACAAATATGTAATAGCTATATTACGCTGCTAAGCCTTCTGAATTTACTATAAATGAGGAAGGTAGAAATGAAGATTACAAACCAGACCATAAATCAGTGGAAAATTAGTTTTTTGCAATTCTGAACTAAACATATGAGTAAAAAAATCAGACAGAAGGGATTGTTTACGGATTGTTTATCATCCATTATTATTGTTTTTCCTCATTGCATCTCTTCTAAATACTAGCTCTTTATTGTCCCTGCAGTGGCTTCAGTCAAAACAATGTAATAACGTCGGGATATGCTGAAGTGGCAATAGAGAGAAAGAAGGAAGGTGACAACGGATGTTCAGGGGGTAATGGGTGAGTCGGCAACTTAAGTTCACAAAAATGAAAGAGTACAGTAAATATAGTGACAAACAAAGTTAAAAAGGTAGAACAAAAAGTTAGTGGAATGAGTCAGAGCAGTCGAGTGACTCAAGATACATGAAAGAAAAAGGAATGAGTCAATGCAATTAGGTGAGATAAAACTGGAGGAGGCAGTGAGTCATCAAGGAAGTAAAGGTGTATAGACAGAGACATGTATGAACATGCATGTGCACCAATGCAGAACACACACCACGGACACACCAGTTTGTCTGGTGTAAAAAGACTGCATGAACACACACACACATAATAAGTAATAAACTGACAGACAAGATGCAAAATAGAAACATTTGCCTTTTCCTTTGCCTGGACTTGTCATTCATTTAATAAACAAAGATATTCAATTTTTTTTTTTTAAATGTTATGCAGCAGCTGCAGCAACAACACACCTGTTCAGGGCTTTCTGCATTACACAAGACAATAGGGGAACGCTGAAGGTATGTTTGGGGCAGTGCATGGGTGGGTGGGTAAATGTATTCAAAACAAAAAATAAAGTGTAGAAAGATAACTCACCTTTGGCTTCAGGTTTGTCTGTTGGTTAGAACAGAGAACACACAAATACAGTTAGCAACATGACAGGACATTTCATATTTAATGTGACACGAGCAACGGTGTATTTAAGCAGGGACAACCATGCACCTGTCAAACTGCATCTGTTTGAGAATCACAGAAGTTAGCTTCAGCAGAAGCACTTCCAAACAGAAGTAGCGTGACTAAGGATTCAAGGTAAAATACTCTTTCGGAAGACCAGTTTCAAACATTGTTTGAACTAAAACAATTGGGAAGAGACATTTTCCGCTGAGTCTTGTTTCCTGTTTATTCAGAGGCATGCCAGTCGTATGTTGGGTGTTTCACTAGTTTCCAGAACTACCTATATGTAAGCCCTACTGCTGCTGTGGCTGCAAAGCTACGTATCTTGTCTGGGATTTCTGCGCTTTGGACAGAAGATGGCATGATTTTGATTATTTTGTAATTGTTTTGTTATTATATATATTTTGACCAGGAACAAAAAAAGTCTTACCCTCTCCAACTGCGCCAGAAACAGGTGCTAAAAGGAGAAAGGAGGAGAGACAGGTGATTTAAGGAAGATGGAAAAAAACAAACACATGAGGCAAAGAAGAAGAAGAAGGAAGGAGCAGGATTATTATCTTTGTGGTAGTTTATACCGAGAAGGCATTAAGAAATCTAGAATGTCTGTTCTAACCGGTCTGTAAACACACACACACACACACACAAACGTCTCTTCTGTACACTCATTAAAATGGCTTCATTATATCAGAGATAAAATATCTGAAGGAGACACGCCCTCGTTGTCTTTCACTCTGATCTATGATTCGTTCCATATGCAAAACAATCCAGTTATCTCCTGTCTGTATACGCCTGGGACATCATGGCTGCCCTCTACCTGCTTTAACTTGACAAAGCTGCTAATAACAGAGCACTAAAGAAGTGCGCATTTCACAAGATTATAATGATTGTACCGACGTAGACGAATCCGCTTTCAGATTGGGAATAAAGGGTGAACGCTGCGAGAGCGCAGCGTCAAAGTGTTGCTGTCAAATTGCTCTGCATCTGGTGATTAAACCTTCTTGACCCGGGAGGTAAAACGATTAAATTCGTTATCTTGTCATGGGAACAGAGGGAACAGCATTCAAATGTCCCATCCACTTCCTGTTCACATGGTCTTGTAAACAGGAAGTTTAGGCTAACTAGTTTAAAGTATAAAACACTCCATTTGGAGAAGGTGTAACATCCGGTCCCTGAGGGGTTAATCTTACTGTTACACATAGTTTCCAACTGAGTGATAAAAAAGACATCCCAGACTGTGGTAACTATGAAAGACACAATCCCATCAAAACTGAGCCTTCTCTTCCCCAGGGTCTTGTCTGTATTGCTAACTGTGTAGCCCACGGTTCTTGTGTGCATCTCTACATACTTGCTGGTTATTTGTTACAATGATAATATCAAAAGTATCGCTATAATAGTTACTCACCCCCAGATTCTTTGCCTTCTGACAGAGCATCTGCCAAGTCAAACCCTACATCTGAAAAAAAAATATTAGATATTATTGGTGACAGAAATGCAATATCAATCCCTGTAGGGAAATTCACTTTTCGCCATCCCGCCCATGAGGGTTATCTTCCAGATGTTAACCTAAAACATGTCATCTCTATACTACCCCGTTGCATGTTGAACTATTTAATGATAATATCAGCTACACTGTCCACTTCACTATAGTGATTACCCTGCAGAGGCGTCCTCAATAAGGACTCTGTAACACTACCTGCTCCAAGGGTGTGTCGGTGATCTTGTGAACTAGTGTTGACTCAGATTAAAGGATCTTATCTGTGAGGAACAATACCATACCCTGACTCTATATTCATTGGGGGAAAACCCAAGTGACTTATACAACACATGGGACTCTGTGAACACAACAGTTTTAGGCTGAGCGGGGCGAGGTAGGATTGGTGAATTATTTTAGATAGAACCTCAGGGGCATAATGATCCAGTGACCTGAAAGAAGTCCTGCCGTTAAATCATAGTGAGTAAGAATTGTAAAGCATCATTTGTCACATATGAATGTTAAGTAATGAAACCATATTTTGAGCCAAGTTTTACTGTGATCCTATCTACTGAGCCTCCTTTCTTCTTTTATACCTCTCTGGCCTTTCCATTAATCTCACCACCTTCTCCTTTCTACTCTGTCCCCTTGCGTCTCCCTTTATCTCTTTCCTTTTGTTTTTACACCTCACTCTGCCTTTGCCACTTCTCCCCGACCTTGTTCTCTTCTCTTTACTCTCCTGTCTCTGTGTGTCTCTATCCTCCTTTCCATTTCTCAACTCTTTTCCTCTTGTCACCACCGTGCAAGAATGTTCCCCCTGCCAGATGTCACATGGAAGACTCCTTCCATAGCAATCATTTCCTTAACACTGCACGGCAATGTTCTTAGTTGTTAGCATGACTAAGAGAGGAGATAATGGCCAGCCTAGTATAAACTAAGACTATCTCTGAGTGACGGAAAGGAGGATGTTCTGCTATAAAGCAGGTATGGACAACTACCACTTGGGACAGGAAATGGTGAAATGAGTGGAGAGAGAATGGAGAAGAGAATACCATTATATGCTAAGATAAATACTATAGGGTGACACTTTGAGGTTTCCTTACTCACTCCTAATTCAGGAGGTCAAATAGTTTGGGCCAAAATCCCACCTCATAAACTTCTTAAGTGATTCATACCTATTAGTAGAAAAGCACATCTGTTTTCCATTCATTTGTTTTTGAAAAAGGGGGAGTTGCAGTAAAATGATACACGATATCTCATGAAAGCTGGTCATGACTGTGTAGGCACACGTGTGTGTGTATGCGTGTGTGTGTGTGTGTGATGGCAGGTGGGGGTGGGAGGGGGTATGGGCGCATGTTTATAGCGAAGGTAGATAAAGGAGGAAGTGGCAAACTGATAGATGGCAACGGAAAGAGAGAGAGAGAGAGTTAGTATGAGGCAATCTCTCTCTCTCTCTCTCACACACACAGTACATTAGAGCCACACACCTCACACACACTTAAAATGTCACTTTTATGTCACTTAAAATGACTGATAACACAAAATGACTATAATAACAATAATGTCACGGGCGTTCCTGGGGTCAAATGGTGACAGGTGTGGAGAACTAATATGTTCTAACATATTGCAGTAGGTTCAGAGTTTGAAGGAAATATATACGACAGAAGTATTCAGACAGTTCAGCTCAAACACAATCCATAATGAGCGGAGCTTCAAACATGACTACTAATGCTGCTCAGTGATTTCCAACCTATTTTCCACTCGTGTAATGTTTTTACAACGCTGCCATGTAGGACTTTAACATTTCCATCTGTCCCAAGCGTCAATTCAGCAGTTCAGCTTCTTTGTGGATTCATCGTTACCGTGGTTACGGAAATAAAATGGGTTTTAATTGTGTTCTCCTGAGGTGCTCTTGTATGATGAAAAGAGCTTTTGAGTCATACGAAATTATTTGTGGTGTGCCCCAGTAATTTGTTTAGCTGCGAGACTTGGCTCCAGAAAGGTTGAGGTTTGTATAATGTGGCTTTGGACATTTTTCAAACGAAAGAGCAGAATCTATTTTTATTATTCTACCTACATGTCCAGGGACTAAGGGGAGGAGCATTTTTGCTAAAAACCTGGTACATTACACCTCTCCTTGTCTTACATAAGGTTAATGTTCTTTGTGCATTTTCCCTGTTCAAATAAAGAAACATGACATGACAATGAAATGAAAAAAAACTATTTTTTTACCGGCATTCAGCTCAGGAACAACATCCACCTTAACTGTTGGCAAAGAAAAAGAACAGAATCATGCAAACATCTAAAATCCACACAGAAAAACGCTAAAAATGCTGAGCATGAATTATAAGGCATAATACACAAAAGTCCTTTGCTGCCATGACACAAAATGGCGTGTTAATTAAGACAGAGAATGTAGCAGAACAAAGGGGCAGAACAGGAAGTTTCAGTTTCCCCATGTAAAGGACACACATGCCAAAGGGGTGAGCTCATCTACAGAATACGTTTGCTATTTTCTCTACAACTCGTTATTATATTTGTGTACTTTTAATACAAATCAAAAAGTTACACATGGTCCAAAATGCCTTAGCATGTAACCATTTATAAGTTCTTACCTACTGTCTCAGGTTGCTATTCTGTACCGATGTAATTAGGTAAAAACAAGGAAACAAGCATTGAAGTTCTTGCTTTCATGAAATAAAGTATATCAGTGACACAGGGATCCTTGTTGCCTTCTTTTTCATATGATGAGTGCACGGTATTCACCAGAACATCTATATTCTTACTTTCTGGAACAAGGACCTCCTCTACTGGTTCGACTTTTTCCTCAACATCTGGTTTTGCTGGTTGTGCATCAGCAGCAGGAACAGTTGTTTCTTCCTCAGTATCTGCTACAGCTGGATCTGCTACTGATGTGGCCTCAGGTCCACTCTATTACATATGAATATATAAAATATCAACATGTAGAAAGGTCACATTAACTTCTCATTAGCATAGCAGTTCCTGAATAATATCTGTGTTATACACAGCATGTCCGCAATTATGCATAACTGGAACGTGGAATTTATTTTCATATTTGTCAGAGTAGATTTGAATAAGTTTAAGACTTTCAAACTCTGCTACTGACCTCCTCCTGAGCAGGTGTTGCACCAGTGCTTGATGTAGCTTCCTCCTCTTCGAGAGCAGTTGGTTCCTCAGCCTTTGGATCAATGACCTCAGCATCAGCTGCAGGCGCTGCAGGAGAGAGAAACAGAGGGGAGGATGTGTTTTTATCATCCAAGTGTTGTGGCGTGGGCTGTGATAGCTTACTGTTTAATGCATGTTGCAAGCAAAACCAGACCGGTTGGAAAAGTAATGTTAAACACCAACTGTGCACAAGCTGTTTTCAGTGTGCATATTTTCATATTTGAACACCTGTTGATCACCTTCTATTGTTGTAGCGGCCTCTGCCTCCGCCTCCGCCTCTGCCTCTCCCTCCACCTCTGCCTCCACCTCTGCCTCCACCTCCGCCTCCACCTCCGCCTCCACCGCCGTGCCTGCTGCAGGCGTAGCCACTGGTTCTGCCTCTTCAACCGCAGGAATCACTGGTTCATCGGCTTCAGTGTCAGGCTCACTCGCTGTTGGTGGTATTTCCTATATTCAACACAAGATATACATTATTATTGTTCACATAATGATTCAGAAAACAATTCTCTGGTTTGGGGTTTTAGGTTCACTTCATGTCACTATCCCTTTTTTGTACTAAGCAAGAGAAATACAAAAACACAAAGTCAGTCTGAAAAGGGCAAAGACACCGAGCTTTCATTACATTTCATGCCAATAACATAATGCTCCATAAGACTTTCAATACCCAACCAAGAGCTAACATGAGATGTTTTTCAGCTATTTGATACAACTCCGCTTATCAAATAACTGCCTGAAGATTTAGAACTAGATTTTCTTGACTAAACTGAATCCAGGTCGCACAGAGGCACTGTTACTCAGAAACACTGATTCATTCTGATTAAAAGTTTGGAGAGAGGACGGCGACTAAAGACAAAAAAAGTTTGCAATGTCATAGTAACTCAAACTTAAAAATAACACTTTATTTTTTTACATAATTCATCCAAACATTATCCAGACCGGCACTTATTTCACTTTTTTAGGTGTCACTTGGGTTTCAGTGTCTATCTCAAGGACACTTCCACATGCGGACAGAAGGAGCTGGGGATTGAACGGCTACCTCGTGACCCAGTCTACCCCCTGAGCCACAGCCGCCGACCAGTTATTACAAAATTATAGTCAGTACCATGATGAAACCAAAAGTGGTTGCTTTAAGATTGGTGATTTACCAGGAGACCTTCTCTGAGATAAAAGATGAAGAAGAAGATTGGACTGATTGACAGATTTTGAACAAGGATTCAAGCTAAAACCAATAAACAAAAGTATTATCATTCTTCACCTCGGCTGTATGCTCAGTTTCCTTGTCAGCGGCGGAATCTCCATTGACCTCTGCCGCTGTGTCTGCTTCAGGGGCCTCAGGAGCTGCTGCCTCCTCTGTTGGGGCTTCATCATCTACAGAGAGATATGTAAAGAAAGAAAGAATAATGAAAAAAAACAGCACACATCCAGTGAAGTTCCAACTACTGAGACACATCAATTTCAAAATGTGGGAAAAATTCAGGGCTGTTCTGAAACCCTGGTGCTTCAATGAACATATAAACGTCAGATAAAAGCTGGAGCAACTATCATTTTCTTTTTTAGAGAAGAAAGGAATCAGACATGGCAACCCAGAATCTGTCTCAAGGCTAGTTTCTTCTTCCTTTTAAAGCTTGCAACTTAAAAACACAACATCCCCTAAAATTGACTGTATTGACTATTATTGTGTGCCCTCTCCTGCTCTTATAAACAACAAACTAAAATAGAACAAATAGAACATGAGACTGGTAGTGATTAGTGTAACCATTGCCAATTAAAAAACGGCATGCCTTTAATCCATCTGTTCTCATTTATAACCATTCAAATCATCTGTCTCAATGGTCGTTAAGTTGTTGTGGATTCATCACATTCTCCAACACGACTATCACCACCTTTGAGACGGAGCCACGCCCTGCTCTGATTGCTCCCCGATGTGAACGCCGCAGCCACAACTGGATGACGGACGCATCGATCACGGCTCACCTGCCTCAACAGACTCGCCCTCAGCGCAAGCATCGCAACTCTGTACTAATGAGAAAATACAAAGCGCATGTCTTTGTCATTCTGCGTGTGAGAGATGAGCATGGCGTTTGTGTGTGTTTGAGTCAGTGCTGTGACATTCCCCAGTCGCATGCGAGAAGCTGAAACAGCAAAACTGCGCACTTACTTAAGCATTCCTTGCTCTGCTGATTTCAGCAGCACCATGATGCTGGTTCATCAGGGTAGTACCTTCTTCCAAATACAGGTACCAACCATTAAATAAGAGATATAACCATCTAGAAATGGTGGTACGAGTGATTAAGAATGCATTGAAAAAGTGCAAAAGAAATGCACAGGAAGGAAAACACTATCAGAAAACTAGAAGTTGAAAATGTAGGACATATCAGAAAGTAATAAGAGACATCAGGGTTCTGCCGCTCAGCATCACAACTCTCTTCCATAAAATGCGCGCAGAAAATAATCCTTCATCTTTTTCTAACAGCTGCTCATTGCCAAGTGAGATTCCAATGAATGATCCCTGTGTTTGCCAAGTCAGATTGTATCAAAGTTAGAGACGCCTTGAGGCGAAGCGGCATCAACACATCTAAAGTATTTCCATCACACTGTAAATTATCTGGAAGCGAGCAGTGCTGGTGACACCCTGGCTCCCGTCACACACACCCTTCATACAAATCCATACAGACAAGTGGGACCAAACAAAGCATGAAGAAACACACACATCACATGCACTCACGCGCAGAAATATGAATGTGAGACACGGACGGATGCATGGTTACTGACAGCAATCAAAACAAGCACTCTTTGTTTCCCTCAATCCCTGTTTCTCCGGTAAATGTCAATCTATGAGCTTGACATCAAAGATAAACAATAATCAGTGCTCTTAATAGTTTATTGAGAATCAAACAGCGTTCCGAGCTCAATAAACAGTAATGCGTGTGTGTGTGTGGGTGTTTCTGGTTCACTATCTTTACGCTTACCTTGGAAATCACTGTCTCCATCAAAAAGGTACCGTAGCACGTCATTCAACTTGTTGAACGAGGTTTAGATGCCAGTTGATGTGTCTCACCAGTGTACGGAAGGCTCATGATAAAAAGTAAAAAAAAAAGTGACAAAACTACAAACAGTGCAACAGCGCGTGTATACTTTCTGCTGACATTTTATTGTTAATTTGTCAGAACAGGACCTCTGTTGATTGTGAGTATGTGTGTTATGTTATGTCTAAGTGGGAAATGATTGGGCACATTTTTGAATGGCATTGTGCCTATATGCACAATGTGTGTGTGAGGTGTGTGGCTCTAATGTACTGTGTGTGAGAGAGAGAGAGCGAGAGAGAGATTGCCCCATACTAACTCTCTCTCTCTCTCTTTCCGTTGCCACTCCATAGAACATTCTGTTCCCATCTATCAGTTTGACACTTCCTCCTTTATCTACCTTCGCTACAAACATGCGCCCATACCCCCTCCCTCCCACCCCCACCACACACACGCGTGTGCCTACGAACTCATTAAAACACCTCTTCCTCCCCAAACATACAAACAACCACATGTTCACACACACGTAAAGGCAAGTTCACATTCACTCTAACACTTTGACGAAGCGGAGTCCTGTTTTGCGTTAGTACAGCAGAGAAACTAACTGTTGCACATCCAAAACCTCACTCCCTTTTTTCTTTAAGACCGTCTCCCCCCCCTTTCCTCTCTCTTGCTCCCTCCCAAACTCTTAACTTAACTCTCTTTGTCTCTCTGCCATGGCTTCCCCTAGAGGCCGATGAGTCATCTGTGTGCCTCTGACATGGCCGCACGCTATTGTATGATTGTGTGCAGCATGTGCAGTGTTAATATGTAAGAAGGTCCCCCAGAGGAGGACACTTAAGTCAAACCAGTTTACACATGTGGGAAAACACCAAACTGTCAGTTACATTGTGTTCTTTTAGGAAACTAGTCCAGTGGCTTGATAGACTCTATTGCCACTTCATCACGTACTATTGTACATCTAATGCAATCCAACACAACAGCTCTGCCATATGTTCTATATTAAACATTTAGGTAAAACATAAACCTCTCTGACAGTGTCAATCAAAAAACATTATTAAAGGTTATATTTTCTATCGAATCATCGGATAGAGGGCACAGTTTGAGATTGGACCTATCAATAGACATACAGCCGAGCAGAAAAAGTCATTAAATGAATGGTTCAAACATTTTGGGTAATGAGTTTTCTCGTGTTCTTGCTGAGAGCTAGATTAAAAAAAATGTATACCACTCTCATGACTGTACGGTAAATATAAAGCTCGAGCAAGGAGCCGATAGTAAACCAATAGCATCGCTCTGTCCAAAGGTAACCTCTAACGCTCACTAATTAACATTTTATATCTCCTTATATGCCAGACTATATCTTTGGCACAGTAACTTCCTGTCGTGGGTTTGTGCTAAGCAACATGTTTGAAAGATAAGCATGACGTTCTCCCCTTATTGAATACTGCACATATCAAGTGTAGCTTTAATCCATCACAGGAAAATGTGTCTGTGATTCGTGTTTTTTTTTTTTTTTAACTTTGCTGAAACCTTGAAAACACGCTTATAATGCACACTCCTTTTCATTTCCCTGTTCTATAAATTCAGGCAAGCAGGACTTTGATATCACGTGGGATTGCTCAACTAACTAACAACTAACATCAGCTTTCGCAGAAGTTGGTCCTGACAACAGATAAAAACAGGGTTCATTGGAAATGTAGCACCAATTGCGACTAAAATGAAATACACGTGAAGTGACTAAAAAAAAGCACTTTCAGCAAGTTACATCACGTTGGTGAGCTACCAACAGCCGATAACAGTGTGAAGACCGCACTTCCAGTGAACACACGCCTCGATGGAAGTGGTAGGGCTGTGGTGATGCCTTGATGCTGGCACCACTGTTTTGATATGCAAAGGGTGACGCATGAGGAAACCGTTTAGCTTGACACCTGATAACAATTCTTCCCTGATATTTCATTTTCGTCATATTCACCTTTAATTATTACAAAACAACAAGGAAGTATATCTTCTTTTAAATCACTGCACTTTTGTAACATGCCGTCTACATACATTGGAGTTTGAGGCATGTTATCAATGACAAAGCGAGAGGAACTTCATTGTCTGACTCTGTTGGTTCCTGTCCTGAGATTGTGTAAGACGCCCGTGTGAGATCGCCTGTGCGAGATCCCCTGTGCGTGCTTGACTGAGTAATATTGTGTGTACATACTCCAATAACCAACCCTTTCCCCTGTAATAGTACACCATGAACTGTGTGTGCATGTGTGTCAGGTGATACAACAGCACCTCCACAGTGCATTGTTCTGTCAGGTATGGCTCTATTGTGTGTTTATAGGACAGAAAGTGCTGTGTTTACCCCAATCATGCACACCTTGAAACTGCCCCCATGGGAGCAGAGGGAGGGAGGGGGAGTGTGTGTGTGTGTGTGTGTGTGTGTGTGCATGTGCCCACCTTTCACTTATCCACCAAAAGAGTGTATTATGTACTGGTTGTTGAAGGTGTAAACACAGACAAGTCTGCACACACACACACCTGGCACAAATCACACAGCACTTTTTGCTTTCATCTGCCTCTAAGACACACACATGCTCTACAACTGACTCATACACACAGTAATGAAGCACTCCCATACTCCCACACTTGTTCTGTACATTCAAATCCTACCCCACACCCTCCCACACACACACTCTCTCTCTCACACACACACACAGATGCTGACAGCCCTGGGGGAGAGGAAGGCGCTGAAACTAGTTGTTTCGGTGGGTGTTGTCTACAGCTGGAGCTGGATCTAGTTACTGAGACACTCCCTATCCTTAACTTTTACAGCGTACACACTGTCCATGATGCGCACACATGTGACTGACCTAACAACCCATCTTTTTCTGTGAAACTGTAAACCACTTGCATGCAAGCGAGCAAACTCTCCAATGGAGATTTCCTGCGTCACTGTACAACAGGATCCCTTGGGTGAAAAAAAAAATATGTGTGTGTGTGTGGGAAAATGAAAGTGTGGGTGTAAGGGTGGCTCCTATCTGGTGGTTTATCTGCTAATAAAAAGTGAACCGGTAGAGTGAGATCACACCAGATGTCATCCAAGTGCACCAACGTTCAACTGAAATTTTGTTTGCATAATGACCATGAGGCTCACTGTTGCTCTGACTATCCCCCTCACTTTTCACCATCCGTGTATATTCCTCTCTGTTTTCCCTCTTATCGGCCACATCATATCTCTTTTATCTTTTATCTTCTTCTAATCTCCCCTCCTTTCCCAGAGTATTTGTTTTTCTCAATGCTTCCTTTCTCTCCCTCAGAGTTTTATTGCTCGTTTGAACAATCTGGAATCATTACATGTGCCGGCGGGGGAAGGGCAGGGGCCCATGGGCCAGCTGAAGAGGGGGAAAAAAAAGAGCAATCGATGAAGAATGAAAATATAGAGAAGAAAAATGAAGATAAGAGACTTAGAAAGAGGAGGAAAGAGAGAAAAAAAAGAGAGAAAACAGGAGGGAAATACAATGGGCCCACCACACCCCTATGGGCCAAAACCCATGTCCAAAAAAGATGGCCATATTACACGACACACCTATTTCACTGATAATGTCTCGGCTGCAGAGGCATGAACAATCACAGTATGGAAAAGGAGGGCAGAGCTGCTTTTATTCATTCAGTCCGAACGGATTAAAACAAGCTGTGTTTAGCTCAAGGTGAATTGAATTGACATGCCGACAGTGAGGCAGACAGACTGGCAAAAGACACTGCCAATTGCACTCTCACACACACACACACACACACACACACACACACACACACACACATAGAGGCAGCCAGACAGACAGATATGGATGTGTAATGAGGCGGACTGGCAGAAAAGGAGAGAACGATAGGTGAGACTGAGGGATATGAATTAGGGGTTAAAAGAGACATTGGGATGAAGATGAACAATACAGACAGAAGAAAAAAAACATATTCATATATATATATAGATATAGGTATATAAATATATAGATATATATTCATAGATAGATAGATAGATAGATAGATAGATAGATAGATAGATAGATAGATAGATAGATAGATAGATAGATAGATAGATAGATAGATAGATAGATAGATAGATAGATAGATAGATAGATAGATAGATAGATAGATAGATAGATAGATAGATAGATAGATAGATAGATAGATACATGTGCGTGCATACAAACAAAAGCGGACAGCGAAAGGCTGATCTGAATTAATTGGAAAATAAATCATTACCTTGTGCCTGGGCGCCTGTAGCCAGCAGGCTTCCTAATAGCAGAATCCACAGGTATGACATCATGGGAACACGGTGTTCTGGCTGCGATTGAACCGGTGCTCAGACCCTCTTTCCTCTGGCTTCAAACAGGACAATCAACCGGCTTGGACGTTTCAGGTGGACCTGGAGGGCGTGCGTGTCGGTGTGCCGGTGCGTTCTTGCGCGTCGGATCAAAACCGTGGAGTCTCCAAGGTGCTTCGGATGCTCAAGCTCAGTGCGCGCCACCGCGGATCTGTCGTCCTCTCCTTTTGTCTGGATTGGAAGAGAGAGGGTCCAGTCTTTATTAAGGTGGGCGGGTCTCTTCTCTCAAACACAGGCAGGCAGGCGGGTAGAAGGGCTGTGTACGGCGCTGCGAGGGCATTACATCCTTACTAATCAGTAGTGTTTTGAACATAACATTTCCGATGCTATATGGCTGTTACCAACAATTTGGCAATCGTTGTTTTCAGTGCGAGGAACAGCTCAATTATCCAGGAACTCCTTATGAAACATTATTTAACTCAAGTCGTCGTCCTTTTAGAGAGCCACGGTGTTCCCCTTCAGTGAAATAAAGCAACCTTTAAGACTGTAACTTCACTTCTTGTGTCCCATTCTTTTTAATAACGGGTCAAGTACTAACAAGACCAATCTTATATGTCTATATGTGTTAAGACTAGGCATTTCCATATGTTCGATTATACATTGGCTATGATTTTAGCATGTGACATTTTTACAGCCTCGTAAATCTGTTTACTTGGATTTACTAGGATATCCGGTTTCCAAAGAGTACAGTGAATTATTGGATTGGGAAATGTTAGGCTTTGGTCTGTTTTTAATGTTAAATTAATGTTAGGTTTCCATTTGAGAAAACCACACATGATCTCATGCAAACCAACCAGTAGGTGGATTTGAAAAGAGAGCATGCTGCTTTCCTTTCCTCGGGCTCCTCTCTTTTTCATTACGGCTTTGTTAAGTCGCCTCTGTGCCAAATCGAATTGTTTTACTGATATTGATCGTCAGGTGGCGCTATTTGTTCATTATTTCACAGTTCACATTAAACGGTTCCAGGCTTTGTCTCGCTCTTCAGAGCAAATATTGAAAGGGCCTTCTTTTTATTTTTGACAAGTGAAGACAATTGCATTCAAACCACCATATACATATACCATATACATGCTTAGGGTTTTTCCTATATTTCTATGTCTTTATAATTATTATAATTTAGCCGTTTTTCATATAGTACATAATAAACGGTGAAGGAAGGGGCACATCTATTAAATCATTTAATACCAGATGAAGCACATGTTATTCATTTGTAGTAAATACCTAACCTATGATGAAAATAAAAGACCTTAGAGCAGGCCATACATCACAAGGGACCATTTTTTTAAAATAACATCTTAAATATTTTTTTGGATGAAAAAGTTATGCATTTTTCCCCACCAGATCATATTCACAGTTGATGCATGTATCCGCTATGGAAGAAGTAGCTTGACATACTTCTTGTTTTAGCAAAACAAAACCAAAGAGAATAACTTTCTGTGTGATCTCATATAATTCATGCGTGATGGGACTTGACAGGCATCCATCACGAGTGTCAACACACAGACACTCCCATCAGATTCACACACTGTCACTTCAGGTGTCTTGGAAATAAAATACAAGTCTTGCATCGAGGCAAGGCTGTTATTTTGACACTGATGAATTGCACTAGTCTTTCGAATGTGCTCATTAAAATACCGCTGCTTTTATCTTTTAGCCACAGAGACAAACAAATGCCATGTGACACATGAACATCAGCAAGCATCCTGCCTCAGTAATCTGTAAACATAGTGTGAAACCAGCACTAGTCACATGTCCTAGTTGCACCACTTTTCACTCATATGTACAGTAGTTGTTGTAAAAATGCAATGAAAATTATTTAAAAAAGAGAAATGTTTATTAGTGTCTTAGCACAATGATTACATAAACATAAAAACAATCATTCATTGAACACGTTTATTATAAAAACATACATAAAGCTTTAATTTGGGATCATTTCAGTAAACTGATTGTTTAATGAAAGGGCAGGGTTAGCCGAGGGAAAGTATCTTTGCACAACTTTTACATGTCCACTTTGCACCAATCTTTCCTCCTCAGGATATCATATTAAGGAAGCAAAAGTAGAACATGTGTGGTGTATGTATATCACATGTATTGAGCCAGAATTTGAAGTTAAAAGATTTCCCCCCATCTGGTCAGTATTTTTTCACAAACATTGACCTGAGGCATGCTTGGAACTCATGTCTATTATTTAGTGCAATAACTTCACATCAGAAAAAGAGGTGCGGCAGATTGACAGTGGGCTGAAAGGGTCCCCCCCCCCTGTTTTACAAGACCAATGCTCATATTAAGGCTATACAGCTCGAAAGTAAAGAAAAAACTCAACTACTAATCTGTAAGTGTGTCGCTTTAACAACACTTATGGTTGCACTTGGTAGATCAGGTAGTTTGTGGTGGTGGTGCCATGTTTTAGGTCCGCGAAAGAATAAGAAAGCCTCCATTAAGGAGCTCAAGAAAAAGAGGCTCGACTGTAACTTTACTCTCTTACTCATGGCTCTTTGCTTTTGGCACGAAACGAAAAAAAATCTCTCATCAATTACCAAAACTACCCTAAGCTTGTCGACCGCTCTCCTGTGCTCCCCCCACCTGTGATCTGTACTATACAGACTTGGTCATAAGCACTTTGGTCAGCTATCGATTAATAACAGCATAAAGACTGACTTCAGCATGAAGTGTACGAAACCTATTTCAGGAAAAAGAAGAAAAGGAAGTGGTCCATGTTCCCTTGCAATAGGATTTCTTGTTTCTGATAAATCTCCACCTGACATTTTTAGTCAATAAACTTTCAAAAGATTACACCTCCTATTTGAAAGCTGAGAGGAAGTAGTGGTAGCAACAGCTCTCAGACTGATTCCCTAACGTCTGTCCTTTTATTTCAATGCACAGTTCTGCTACATTTGGGAAGTGAAGTGTAACCGAAATACACTGCACAGGCATTCCCAATGTGCAACTATCACGCATTATTAGTGCAGGATTGTCCTCTATGACACGCTGACAGCTGTGCAACAAAGGAGGAAAAAGTATTGAACATTTGGGTCATCTGCAGTAGGACAGGAACATTAGCAAAATGCCACGTGAATGGTACTGTTAAAGACACTTGGAATTAAAAGGCATGGATCAACTAAATAACTCTGAAGCTTTTTCTAAATAAATGTGCATGTGTGTGTGTGTGTGTGTGTGTGTGAGAGAGAGAGAAAGGCAGAATCATTCAGCGTTGCAAACAAAGTGAGGACAGTATTTTTTTGGGCTCCCATGATCCATCTCCGTAAGACTGCAGGTTGGCTGATGGTCCCACTCTGAACAATCCGATTGCTATTGTTTTGGTGCAAGTGAGTGATTGGCTGGAAAGTGGCTCACATTTTGTTGAAACACTCCTTGGCGTTGGACCACACCTGGATTCCCTGAGACGGTTATGGAGTGACAAAGAACAAGGAGTGCTTTTAAGAGAACGACAGATTGGGAGCAGAACTGCTGAAGAATCAACACGCCTGGCATTTTGATGTAGGAAAAGTATACAAGTAAGTATTGTGGTAAAGGAGCCCCTTACCTTCTTACACATGCTGATCTGCATGATGGCATAGCTAATCAGTGCTTCACGCAAATCTCTGTCCTTCTGTTCCTTGAAACGTTCAATGTCTTCCCAGGCTGTTCGCACAAACTCTCTGAAGACACAATCACAAAGACACATGCTGATGTCAGTCATTCTGAGGGGGGGAAATACAAGTCATTGTAGAGGAAGAACAAACAATGTGGTGGTTTTTAAAATTAGAGTTATATTGCTGATGTCTTCTTAATGGTACATAATACCTGATTTTGACGCGTCTACTTGATTTAAGATTCTGACTTAAATCCATTATGCTGACACTTTACTTATTGTTTAAAAACTGTTTACATCTCTGTATATATTACTACATTCCTGTTTACATTCAGTTTATCTATTTCAAATACTCTTCCACAAATTTACATTTTATATTTTATTGATGTTTATACTTTCTCATTCTTCGCCAATTACTTCATATTATTGTTGTATGTATTATGATGAAGAACTTGGAACGAGGTTCAGCGTTTTCTACGCTGAACGTCGCTCAATTTCACGTTGGTTAGTTGCAAACGGACATATTCAGTTCACCAAACGCATGAACACGTTCAATGAAGCGCTCTTTTGGTGTGTTCACACTGGGTGAAACAATTCATTATGCAAATGACGGGCAAATTGTGTGACTAAAAAAACAAATCGAATTTATTTCCAGACAGAGGGTTGATTCACAGCCGATGAGCTTACTGGCACTCTGTGTTCTTTTCCTTGAGCGTTTCCTCTCCCTCACGGATACTCTGCTCCAGGGCTGCCAGCCTGCTCTCCCTCTGCTCCTGGCTCTCTTGGCCGAACAGTTTACTGGTCATCCCCTTCAGAGAAAAGACACGCACTGTCTGCACACACAGACACATCAGTCGATTCACTGATGTTCTCATCAAAACAGATCACAATAATAAAAAAAAATAATTCTGTTCATTTACATCACTTGTCGTGCAGAATTCTGACTTGACTTGTCATTGTGTGTGTGTGTGTACACTCCCAGAATGTGTAGGAGAAAGTGAGAGCCGATGAGAGTGTGTGTGTGTGTGAGTGCCTTACCCCAGTAGTCAGCTCCTCCTTCTGTTGTTTCTTATGGACGAGGTCCTGAGCTACCATCTCTAACTCATACTGGATCAGCTCGTGTTTCCTACACACGGACCTGAATCCACAAACACACACACACACTCAGAAATTGACACATTTTTGTAAAAGTCGATGAAAATGTGAACCCAAAAAAATGTGTAGTCCTATTATATTGATGCATCCTGATACTAACATTACAACAAACAGACAGATGTGACGCTTCCACTACGACAAACGATAAAGACAGTTCTTGTTGATAACCACGGGTCTGCATTATATGCTCTGCTGAAAGATATTTTATGCTATAAAGCATTTGCATTAGCGCTGTTGCATGTTACTTTGTTTTGATACAGAACATGAACATGAAGCGGAATCACAAAAAGGCAGTGTTGTACTTTTTCCAACAGACATTCCTAAAATCTGCCTCAGGAAAAAACAAGAACGAATTGGAGTGTGGAAAAGACAGAGTTGTATCTCTACAGCTACTCACATTAAGAAACATGAACACTAATATACCAATTCACTGAGTCAAGAAAACTCTAAGGATTAATAAACTGATGTTTGATGCTTTAATATCAATTCACATACGATATTTCTTCAAACCAAATGGTAATAAAGTGTGCCGACTTGCAATCCGTTCTGGACGGTCTGTTAAAACCAATTAGAGCATTTGTTAAATTGACTAATATTACCTTCCGGCTTATTGTTTGGCCTTGTATAGATATGTCTCGCTGTCTCTCAAACATACCTGACAGCATCAGCGTAGAAAAGGTATTCTTTCAGTTGGTCTGCATAATGCTCTTCTTCCTCCAGAATGTCATCTATTGATGCAGCATACCTGGACACATGTCGCATTCAAAAGTGAACCAATGCAAAAAAATAAATAGCATTATGTTTGAGAATGTGTTGAAGTTAGTAGTTTAGTGACTGGTGTATTGCTGCTTCAGTAAACACATTTAAGTGTACAGTAAGCTACAGTCTGAGTGTGTGAGAGGGTACAGTAGTTGAAGGGCAACTTTAGTCCACTTACGTGTCCATGTGGTGGCCCGCACTCTGTAGTCCATCTCCCATCTCTTTTTCTATAGCACTCCATTCACTGGAGACACAACCATTTAGGTTTAATTCTGCAACTCTCAGTTCAGTCCATACAGCCTGAAGACTGATTTCTTACAAGTTGCTTTGTGCGCTACAATTTGCTCATGGACGTTTACAGCCTTATTTTATATTTTATTTACAAAATTCATCTAGAAGCTTCAAAATTATTTCGCTAAGCATCTCAAACATACAATTTCAGGTCAAAATAATACAGAAAACCAAAAGAAAATGATGAAGTCAAAACATGGCCTCTCAATGAACAAAGGAATTACCCTGCGACCTTTGACTTTATATATATATATATATATATATATATTTATATATAGGTGTTTCTCACCTGAAGACTCTGCCGTAGTTACCATGGACCTTGTAAACTCCATACAGCCTGTCTGCTACTTTCTAGAATTAAAAAAAAACAATCAAATTAATCATTATTACGTGGTTGGAAAAATAAATAACACAGGTAGAGTAGCGCTCACAGAACAAGAGCTCACAGAAGCCGACTGTGTACTACATGCCCGAGACAACATGACCGAAATCTACCAAGCTAAAGTCATTTTTCTCAGGGGTTGGCAAAACAACACAATAATATGCAAAACAAGGCATAAACTACTAGCCAAACGTCAGCAGAGAGTTAAAGATAGGTGTGTGTGTGTGTGTGTGTGTGTGTGTGCGTTTCACACATGTCAAAACTCACCGCCCGCACCCTCAGTAACTGAGAGATGACAGAGTTCAGTTCATCACTGTAGAGTTTCAGTGCTGTGAATCTCCTGGAGAACACAACACAGGGATCAGAACTCAAACAGTGTTTAACTCAATCTAAGCATTTCTGCTGCTCTATTGTGTGAGGATTTTCTAATGAGAAACTCCAATCATCTTACTTCTTACTACCTGTTGTGCCACTGGGATCCTTCATTTTGAATTAGGTCTACTCATTACAGCTCTAAAGAAAACTATTTCACGATGATTCAGTAATCTGACTAAATGTCCTGCTTCGTATGAATCCTGGTCAAATGTTTCAGAGGCAAACCAATGAAGAGTTAACTTTTCATCCGTCTGTTTTTCACCTACTTGTCAGGGTTCTTGACTCTGAACATGGCACTCAGAGACTTTAGTCTGGAGTCAACCTGGTGGGGAACAGAAGTATGCACACGTTAACAGGGTTTTATGTTGCATATGGCACACAGGAGCATTCAAGAACGTTGCCTATAATAAAACAAGTGACAGAAACACTGACATCCATGTAAAATGTGAAGGAGACAAAGTAAAACTAACTGTATACCTTGTCTTGGAAACCTGTCTCCAAAACCGCCTCCCTCCATTCTTTCTCCTGAGGACAGATGATTGACAGATAACTGAGACACGATAGACAGGATTATCAACCACGCCGTGTACAAATTGGGCTTTTAAGCTACAACGAAACACCACAAAGGGCTGCGCTGGATTGAGCATGTGAAATACAAATGCGACCGTTCAGTTTAAAAGGTGTGGCAAGAAGGACGCAAGGATTTTCAAACCAGTGCAGCTTCATGCATCGTTTGGCCACAGTGTTATTGTCAATTTGAAATTCCTGTTAGACTGCGAGTGTGCGAGTGAGCATGTCTGCATACGTGTAGCAGAAGCATTCAATGGGACATTATGTGGACCATAATGTGAGTGAGGCTTAAGCGTTTACCTCTGTCAGAAAGAGGAAGAAGATTTTGTCATTGGAAAGGACAGGATGTGATGCAACACGAAGCATGAAGTTTTCCAGGCCGACTCTCCGTCGCTCCACAAAGTCTGGGTCGAGGTTGTCAGCAGACATTTTGTGCCACACAAACTCTGCCTACAAGAGGGACAAAAAAAACGAATGTGAATACCACCTCAAAAGATAAGGGGCGTCTCTACTACCAGGAAGAAACAGAGAGCAAACAGAAGAAAGACTACATATGAAGTTTTATCACAAACGTCCTTAGTTATACCCAGCAAATGAATTATTTGTAATTATTTTTTCCACCTACAGTATGTGTTACTCACCCTTTTCTCTGGTAGTGGAGGAATGATGATGTAGGGGTAGGTGATCAGGAGGTATGTTCTGAGCAACTCAAACTCACTGTAGCGTCTCCACAGAGTGTCAGGTGTGGCGGGAGTACCCCCCTCTGGAAGTGTCTCAGCTGGCCTGTAGACAAAGGAATGGGAATAAACAGTGTTGAGGAAGTATTTCACTTAATTACTCTAAAAAGGACACTATGACATAACATCGTCTAATAGAAAACAAATGTCCTGTGTGCTTTTATTATTGAAGTGTAGGAGAAAATGTTCCCACTCCACTCTTCTTGTTGTCACAGCTGTTGGTTTCTGCATCACCATGAAGATGTTTGCATATCCTGGAACACTAATGGCAGCAGAAAAAGACTCCAGTTCATGACCTACCGTGTCTCTATGAGGTAGACTGTATAGGTTTCCTGCATGTTAACCGTGTTCTTCCCTGTTCTCTTCTCTGCCTCGGTCACATTCATCTCCATTTTTCTCAGCAGAGTTGTCCCTCTTTCCACCATCTATACACACAAGAAAATAATAATGAGTGGGCACGACAAGTCAATGAAAGTAAAAAAAAAAGACAAATATATGAGGGAGCATCAGAAAAAGTAATATCAGGTGAACAGACAGGGTAAGCGTGGTTCTCAGGGACTACACAAAAAGACAAATGCCCACTCTGGTGGACAGTAACGTTTTATTATATTCTGTTCTACACTATGCAAACAGATGAAGTGCTGTTTTGCAATGCTAGATCACTTTATGCAACATTATCACGCTTCTTTATAAAGGGTATGGCAGGCGTGTGCAGGTCACAAGACAATTGGCAATACTACCACCATTAAGTACTAAAAATCGTTGTTATTGTATCCGGAAATGAAATGAAACCACGGTAAATAAGACTGGACTTGCAGGACACAAATAGGTCTCTGGATAATTTAAAGTTAACTCAAGGCTTTAGCGTTCAAACTTGCTAGCAAGCGAGCTAACAGCAGGAGTAAAAGTTTACAAAGTAACGTTAGCTTCGAACTACTGCTAGCAAACGCAACTTGAGCTCACTTTGTAACTTTATGGATACCGTGCAGAGCTAGCAAGTTAGCTAAGTTTAGCTTTGAAGAGGTGAATGGAAAAGTCTCAGTTGCTTCATGTCACTAACGTTAACTCCACCTAACGTAGCTAACGTTAACGTTAACTGTTACGTTCGGCCTGTTTGGGAAAGTGTTGACTAGTGAAAACAGGCTTTTTAGCTAAAAAAAAAAAAAAAGTATAACAAAAAGTACGACCGTGTTTATGAGGTTGTTCTCGGATTCTGTTGACGTGATGTCGGTGTTACCGATCACAGCTACTTCTTCGATACTTCCAGAGTCTGCCATCATCATCTGGCTGCCGAGGTGCTGCTGTTGTCAGCTGAGCTGGCAGCGTAGTGTTTCCTCTGCTTTACGCATGCGCGTTTCAGACTTCACTATACTTTTTGATACAACTAAATGAATGGTAGTAAATGATTAATGTCCATTCGATCATACATGGCTCATACAAAATGAATAATAGTAATAAAACAAAATAGGATAATAATAATACTACTAGAAAACAAATCCACATTAACAATATAATATCATAACCATCTCTGGCAATGGACTTATTATATAAGAATATGATTCAATGTAGAATGCAACAATGCAGTTAGAGGTAATAACAAGACCTTACATTGTACTGAAATTACTCCAACATTGCAAGTGACCATATAAAGTGGTTAAGTTTCAATTCAGAACAACAACAAGGCAAGTCCCATGTGTTAATCTGCAGGTGTTAGCCTGCAAAATGCTTGGGATTCGCTACCATGATTGTTGTTCAAAATGCTGCACATTTGAAGCAGATCAATTGATGGTTTCTGAAGTTTCCATGCAGCTCTGCTGAATTGGTGAACCCAATACCCTTTTTTTTTTGCATCTTCGTTTAATGCATTGCGTTGGCAAGGCTGACATCTACTGGTGGTGTTTATTTCCATTTTGCTCATAGAGCCTGTGATTTTGTTCGTATTGTTTCTTATTTTTGTCAACTTTGGAAAAGTAATTACTTTGTATTTGTGAAATGCCCCCTTTTGACTGAATTGATTCAGTTTGCAGAATAGGTGTAATTTAAGCTTTCCCCACTGAAGGATTATCAAGTAGTTACAATGGGAAATAGTATCATTCTTGTGTGTCGACAGCTACCCATCCTAAACATTGATCTTAGGTTAATGCTTAAACATGCTGTCTGACCATGACGGTTTTGTAATATCAAGTATTATATTAGGATATTACACCATACATTCAAGAAATAAAACAAATTCAATATTTTCTGACTTTTTTATTAATCATTGCTTTCATGTTTAAAAACAAAACTCTGAAAAAGGGTGTCATAAGTGATGAAACTTCAGTGATATCATTTGGTCCCTCTCTCTTATTGGTTGATGGTTGTGGGCCCAGATGTGAATGAGAGAGATGCGGTATGCCTCAGGCCAGTAAACAGCACGGAAACACGGCCTTCTAGTTCCTGTGGTCACGCTGTTGTGCAGAGTTTAATGTTTAAAAAGAAGGGTGGAGCAGCATTTGTAAGGAAACATTTTATATAAATGCCACTGGGCATAGAGTGTTGTGGGATGTGGATGAAAAATAGTTACAAAGAAATGCATAACAGAAGAAACAAGGCATGAAGGAGACATTATTTAACATAATGATTTCCTTTAAAGTCAGCAATGACACAGATGCATCAGGTATGGGCGGATGGATGGAGTGATGGTCGGATGTGGTTTCAGGCTGCAGCATGTCAGGAAACACAAAGCTCTTTTCTGTGACCAGCCGTAGTCACAGCAACAGCATAGTTACCATTCTTTCCTGCCACTGACCTCAAGCCAGCCATCACCACTTCCTGTCCACACACACGGGCACACAGACACACACACATATACATGTATACACATAAAAACACAAACACACACACACATACACACACACACACACCTCTAGCCCTCTTTGGCTGACTATAATCACCCATTTGACAACTTTTTAGAACCCACTGACCATGTTCTTGAATACTAAGCTACAAGAAGCTATACAGTGTGTGCATGTGTGTGTGTCTTTGTGTGTGTGTGTGTGTGTGTGTGTGTGTGTGTGTGTGTGTCTCTGTGTGTGTGTTTGTGTGTGTTTCTTCCTGTCTTGTCTATATTTGGATGGTCTGTCCGAAAGCTGCTGAGTGACTGTAATCCAGATGGGTATGTGTGTATTATACACTGAGTCATGATATTCATGTCAAACTGCCTGGAGACAAACGAGAATAACAATTATTGTTGATAATACTCAACTGGATATTCTACATGTCAAATGGCAATTTGAAAAGTAGCAGATAAATTGCTATTACAAATGATTTTCAAACATGATGTGCTTTGTTTTGTCCCTCAGTTCACTGGTTTATTTGACTATTATCTGTTGCTTAAATTAATCACTTCTTTGCTTCGTACATTTAATGGTTAGAAAAAATGATTCATCCTTCAGTTAAAGTTTGACTACTGCTGACCAGCAGAGGGCAGCAAAAATCCAAGAATGGTGATGAACAACAACTTGTGGTGCATCAGTATGACAATCGGAATCAGTTGGCACAGTATTACACAATGAAGTTGGGCATACTGTAATATGAGTACAATAGGTCTCTTTCACAGCAGACATTTTGACTTGTCATAACAGACAACGCACTGGTGTTACTAATAGCATTAACAATGGATCTGCTCTGCTGTCCCAGTAAGCCATGACAGTGTGACGCTAAGCCAGCATGTACAATACCAGGGCCCCGAAAGTGACCTGTCAAAATGTCTTCCATGAAGAAGGCCTATTTGTTATAATATATTATTATGTGCTTGACATAATTCAACAATAGGAGCCACTGTAATAGGTTGTCAAACAATAGCAGTACTAAAATTCATGTTTAACATGACAATTACATGCGTACAATGACATTACTGTGTATGAATATGAATATAGTGTTTACATATATTCCACATATGCATCTCATGGCTGGGTTCACTGTCGATATGCTATTCCAGAGTGATGGACATTGCAGTATTACAGTGGGTATTACTGAGTATAACTACTATTTAAGTAATTGCACTGTTTTTAGTATGTGTATTCGTTTGCTCCAAGTCAATTTTACATTTTATTATTATTATTTTTTAGAAACAATTATTTGGGGTTTGAGTCTCATTGCTGTTGATTGCCACCTTTCTGTCTTTGCATGTCTCATGGCCAGTTTTCCGGGGCCAATATCAAAACTAGACAACCTTATTCATGACTTATCCTCCTCCTGCAAGTTATCTGTGCTGTTTTTGTTTTCATATTTTTTTAGATCTGAATGCTTTGTAGCATTAGAAATGTATTCATCATTGCTTTACATACATTCATGTATGTTTCTTTATGGCTTATACGTTTTAGAAAGTTGCACTTTACTTGCGTGTTTATGTGTGCATGCTGTATACAAGGCTGGTCACGAAGGTCATAAAGAGGAAGTCCTTGCGGTGAGTAGAAAGGAACACATGTTTTGCTTGATGTCATAGTCTGCATCCTTCAATTTCCTCTCCTTCATCCATCTATTCTTGCCTTTGACCGTGGTGGAAAACTCATGCAGTGTGTCCAGTGGGCCTTAGTTTGTGTGGGTGAGCCTGTATAGTATATGCACATGTATTGTGAAGCCTCGTTGGTACAGTAAGATGTTGTTTATAATAATCTTTACCCAGGCTTGCTGTAGACCTTTTGCACATGGGATTACCTTCAAATTAAGAAAATATTTATATATTTTTTTATCAATGATGTTGTTCAAAATAACCTCTATTTCAACAGTTTTTTATGTTTTTATTATGTAAATTACCCTTAAGAATCTTAATTTAGCCTTAATTGTCTAATTTAATGCCTCATTCTAACAGATCTAACCAGATCAATTAATACAATTATATTTCAAATTATTATAGCTTTTCATATTTCTCCCCTTATAGCAGCTCATAGTTACCAATTTAAACTGAGACATCAGAGGGCAGATCATCTTTTTAGAGGATTAACTTCTGTTTAAATACTTATATTTGTGCCAAATCAACATCGCTTTCCCTTGTGTCTCTTCTTTCCCATTTTTCCTACAAATTTAAAAGATTTCCTCCTGTTTTCTCTCCCATCCATCACCAGCGTGTTGACAAATTAAGATGTGTAAGTCTCACTGAACGCTTCTCTGCTTGACTGACGCTGCTTTCCAACAAGCTTACACGTGCACACTTGCATGTGTACGCGTTTATTATATATGGGCACTTAGTCTCACACACACACACATGCAAACACACATGCAGAGTGTGAGCAATGCAGTATAATAAGCAGCGTGGCAGAGATGTGGTCAGCTTTGCCCCATGTGCAATCGTTGAGAAGCCACATGAAGGCTTCTGGGTATTAAAGGACAAGCCTTGGTTGGCTGGGAGGGATCTGTCATGCAACAAGAAAACTGTGTTTTTCACCCTTTTCTCCCTCTTTCATTTCTTCTCGATCACGTTTTTTTTTTCTTTACCCCTCTTCCCAAGTTCTGTCTTTCACCAAATCCTCTGTCTCTGCCCACTTTTTTTCTCCTTCTTCATTTCTTTCATTCTGTGGCATATTAGACTCAGTTGTAATACTCTCCAGCTTAAAATGCTTAGACCACAGGAATGTCCCGTCAAAGAGGTGGGCGGGCCCGGGGGGCGGGACAGACCAACATGACCAATTAAGGAGGAGATTGAGGTAAGACGGACAGCTTCTAAATGGTGTAATAACAACCTACTAAAATGTAATTACAATGCAATAGCAATAGACACTTCTAATGACAGGATGTATATGCCAATGTGATTTCCTAACTATGGCCTTGGCATAATGGGCGACTGTTAACATGGCGTGGAGATTATAGAGAGGTGTCTGAATGCAGAAATGCAACCACAAGGACTTGTAACAGTGGAATGGTCACTCAGAAGTCCTGCCAAGTATATTGATCACAAAAGGTAGGTTAATGAGTTTGAGAGGGAGCCTAAAAGTGAAAGATAGTGTGAGCTTGAGTGAGTGAGTAGTTTAGCCACTTAGCCAACTATCCAGTTGTCCATTCACCTGTCCATCCATTTAATCTTTTTATTTGTCTATCAAGACTCTATCTCCTATTAATTCAGGTTATTCCTCTGTTGGTCCAACTTCAATCCTCACAAAGCGCTCATGACCATCCACTGTCCATCTGTCGTTCCGTCTGTCTATATGTGATGCGTCCGTCCGTCCGTCTTTCCATCCATCCATCCATCCATCCATCCATCCATCCATCCATCCATCCATCCATCCATCCATCCATCCATCCATCCATCCATCCATCCATCCATCCATCCATCCATCCATCCATCCATCCATCTCTAACAAGAGGAGTGGATGGTGGCGTCCATTATTACAGAGCATCCCAGAATAGAGTCTCGTTTTATTACAAGTCCCTCTGGTCGCCGTGGCTATCCAAATTACAGGCAAGGCTTCTCACACATAAAAAAGGTTGCGCTGCCGAAAACCAGTCACCTCAATAAAGGATGGATTAGAAAATCCTTTGCTTTTTTCCTTTCCTTCCCTTTTTGAAAGGTTTTCTGCACAATTTTTTTCCCTCTGGTGTTTTGTTTTATGTTGGGGTGCAGCGGTCTTCTTCAGTGGTTTTGCTCCCCGACCCTGCGGCGGGAAAATACGCTCACTTGTGGGTTTCTGGGAAGGCAGCGGTGGACAAAACATCTGCTGGGAGCAAGATGTATGCAAGTGTGTGTGTGTGTGTGTGTGTGTGTGTGTGTGTGTTTGTGTGAGTATGTGCATATAGGGACACTGCCCTGGCATCCATGTTTAAGTTTAAAGATCTGTTTGAGTGATAGCAAACAAGTAGGAGTTAGTGTGAAAAATATTCAAATCAACCGTTGTTTTTTTTTTTTTTTAACCCGTTGACCCAACATAACAAAATTGTATGATAGGTGTTTACATCTTCAATTAATAGCCTTCTATTTAGTTAAGGGAGCCCCACTGTTTGAGCTAGCAATAAAAGCTAAAGTTAGCGTGCCTTCCATTCAAAGTTTCAGCATTCCAACAGTATCTGCATCGATATATTTCATCCACCTCATAAATACTGCACTCAGTTCAGGCACATGGGTATTTCAGGGAGCCTGTGAATGTGGACAATTAAAGATATACAGAGATGGGACAACTTTATCTGTTTAGAAAGCTTTCACACCTCAGTGGCGTGTAATCCAGTGAAATAGGACTGATTTTGAGGAGCACTTCATTTAGCTTTGGTTAGGTGTGATAGGATGTTATACAATGAAGCAAAGGCTGTGATTTTAACCTGATTCATCATACATTCATTTCACTTGCCCTTCAAGACATATTTTAATCTTTAACCTTATCAATATGATATTACTGAGTTGCTCCAAAACAGGAACAAAGAACTCCATGCCTCCTTTTCTCTGGCCTGGGCATAATACTTGTAAATGTTTACAGGTTTTTAAGGGACACAAAGCATCTATTTGTTAAAAAAAAGGAACTTCACACTCAACTGCGTACTGACAGAGTGAAGAATTCAGTGTGCCATGTGAACAAGTTGTTCGGTTTCCTTTTCCTGTTATTAACTTTAAGTACATACCTCTGTGTGAAAATGTCATCAGAAATTAAAAATAAATCATTTGAGGTTCAACTTGTTAAAGCACATTTGCACATTTGCAAATCAAACAGTTTCCAAGTCCTCATCTTACCAGATGTATTTTTTTTCCTTCCCTGCAAGCGACCTTATATTAAGGTAATTCATTTCCACGTTCCCAGACCAGTGTAAATATTTACAAACACATACAATAAAACAGCTTTAACTGTTTGAAAATGGTGCAGTATTTCATTTAGCTTTTGTTCTGTTTGACTTAATTGTTAGTCTACTTCTATCTGGAGATTTGTTTCATCCAATATCAAGCAGGGTTTGAGTCATCTTCCACTGTAGTGATTCAGAAACAGTGTTTCTTTGATTGAAAATGTTACCAGCTGACGGTTTACCAAAAAAATGTCTGACGACAAACTAAACCCTGAACAACTGAGAAATTGTGGAGTGAATTCTGTGTATTGTACAGTAACACAGCACCAGGTGTAATATGCAGTGATGCAGTCATCTCTATGGTAATGCGTTGTGGTCATATCTTGGTAGAGACAAATTACAGAGATTCAAAGGAAGAAATTAAAGCTGGAGACTGGAACTTTTTGATGTATGGAGAAAAGATGAGGGGTTGGGGAGATCTATCACCAAGAAAAAAAAGGATGTTTACAGAAGTTTCGTTCACATCCGTTAAAAACCAAAAGGAGAAATATAGCCTGGGATGCAGTCTCATTAAACAATATGAGGGCTCTTTATCATGTGGCAACCCACCGGAAGTAGGGCTGCGACCCATCGTGGGTTCCGTCCCATCGTTTAAGAAGCCAGGGTTTTACGGGAAGTGTGAATGCGGTTTGTGATGAAAGGATGGGATGAGGTGTGTGTGTGTGTCTGTCTGTTTGTGTGCGTGTCTGCAGTACACGCTATTATTATGTTGCTGCGGTTGTAATGATGTAAGATGCTCGCAAGGGCGTAAACAAGAGCAGCACGCTATCTACAAACAACATATGAAAACATCATGTTTCTGCGGGTCTCAAATAGATGAAGACAAAATGTTGATTTCAGACCCCATTTGTACCAGAAAAAGTAGGGATACCTTGTACTTTCAGGATTTTAGGTATTTAGGGGAGGTTGTTTCAAACCAAGTGCAATTAGTTTTTTGTCAGATACCTCTGAGAAACAGACACTGTTGACATGCTGTAGACATTTAATTGAACACTTCAGGAACCATTCGCTGTACGATAAATACGATTTTTGAGCTGTTTTCAAGTTGAGACTCCAAATTTTCCAAACATTCCAAACAAACATGGCAGCCGGTTCGTTACCTCGATAGGAAATAGAGTTAACAATCGCTTTTATTGGGCCGTGGATGGAATAGTTCTCCATCTTTGAGAATTCTGGAAAGTGCTTCAGAACAGCTGTAAGTGTTTGTAATTAGACAATACACTGGATGCTTAGATTGACGGGTTATTATCTTTCTTTGAAAACTGATAGCTTCTACTGTGCATGACTTGAATGTAACCCTAAAACTTGAGAGACACAGACTGGGGTTAAGCACAACACTGGCATCTATCAGGTCTAATACAGACACATTCAATCTCACACCTTCAGGGAATACATGATTTACAGTTGAAGGTCCCTTAGTTTTTATTTTCATTTTTAATGTGTCTCTTTTCATGGCACATTACTTCCGCCGACTGTTTGGAATTGCAGAAAACAGAGGGGCAGTATACAGCTGTACGGGAGTCATTGGTGGTCTCTCAGTAGGTTGGTTCACAACTTTGATCCAGACTGGAATATCTCTATAACTATTGGATGGATCGCCATGACATTTTATAGAAACATTCATGGTCTCCAGGAGATACAGCCTACTGACTCTGATGATCCTCTGACTTTTCATCTATAGCACCACCATGAGGTTCACATTTTCATGTCTTAGTAGATCTTGTAAACTGACGTCAAGATTTGAAGGATTGGCACGACGTTTGAACAGACATTCATGGTTCACAAACAATGTATCCCAATGTCTTTGGAGATCTTGACTTTTCCTGTATAGCATGAGGTTGACATTTGTGGTTTTGAGTGAAAGGTCTCAACTACTACTTTACTACTGGATGAATTGCCATGCAATGCGCCACAGACATTCTTATTGTGCTTAGGATGAATTGTAATAACTTTGGTGATCCCCGGACTTTTCATCTAGCATCTATCATCAGGTAAAAAGTTTATGTTTTCCAATAGTTTGGTGAATGACCAAATACCAGAATGCCAGCTCGACATCCTGATGGAGCTGGCTCCGATGATGAAGACTGGAGGATGCGGTTGAAAGATCAGAACAAAGATAGTAAGCTGACCTTTTAGTTAGGATTGCGCATGCTGTTCCCAATTTCAAGAATGAACTTTTATGCGCAAGCTATCAAATCATTTATCATTATTTCATTTCAAGTATACTATGCTAGAAAACAGAGCCAAAACACAAAAATGTGTCTCTGAATACCTACACACCTCACCATATTTCTAGTACGTCTCCGTCAAATTATTCACAATTCACAACTGATGCCTTTTAATCCTCTCGGGCAGATTGATCACATACAGTAAATGCATTTATGTCGTATTTAATAAACCCTGTTTAACAAAAATCCCCAAATGTACCCTTTCTGTTATAAATGAAACACTGACGCTCATTCTCCTTCTCTGTTATTGCCTTATCCACCCCCCTCCACCCTTCTGCCTTGTCAATCAGTAGAAGGAGGAAAAAGTCATTAAATCTCTCTGTTGGCCATATATGTAATTACAGTCTGCCTGTATGTTGCTAAATACGCCCCGGCGCTAGTCTGGTCTCCCTGGTCATGTTTTTTCCTCCCACCGGTTGTGTTTAAAGCCCTTATAATTGGCAGAGGCAGCGTGTCAGGATTAGAAGCTGCTGATTTGAAACCCCGACCCCTTTTCCCCTCGCCTGTCTTCCCCCCCTCCTCAGGGGCCGAATTATCGTCCTATATGTACAGATAGTTCGCTGAGTAAAGGTGTTACTGAGAGATCAGTCTCAATGAGCTTAACTGTTTCTTATTAACACATTTTCCAATTTTCCTTCGATTTTAGTGTAACAGTCTACACACTATTTTGACTTTTTGTGACTCATCATCACCAAATTCTCAGCATTTGTCAATTAAAATGACTTTCCTGTTTAATTGATAAAATACACCCCCACTGTGGTATGACCTAACTTGCCTCCAACTTTCCATGTTTTTTCTACCAACTGCTAGCAGAAATGACATGTATCTGGACATCCATAGACCCATGCATCCTTCCACATGTAGCGTTACATTATATTTGAAGCCTATCATGAATAATTGTTAGCCTTGTTAAGGGGTTTTCACAAGTGTTAATTAAGTTAGTGTATATTTGACTGGTGCCTGCAGGACGCCTGTGGTCAGATGTCTACCTCTCTCATCTCACACTACAGTCCTCTTATTCAGAACACCACTTTCCAAGTAGGCAGATTTAGCTACAGTTTTTTTTTCCCCACGTCTTTTAGAGATACCAAACTCATCCTTTAAGATGGTCAATATTTACATCCTAAACAGTACAGTGCAGTGAAATTATTTGATTTAAACACTTTGAATGTGTTTGGTTGTAGCGTAAACCTGCTGTGTTTTTTACAGGGCTACAGGGTTACCCCTGTCTCACTGGCAGTAGTAAAACCCTTGTGGGTTCAGACAAATGAAGGTTGTTTGGGCCATCAAAGCATTTAAAGTTGAAATGATGGAGCTGATGGTTAGTGATGTCAGCAAAGATGTTGACTTTGTCTGAGTCAGAGCAGTTTCTGGTCAGTAGAGCCCCTAATTTCTCGGTCTGTCCGTCTCTGTCTTCCTGTTTCTGTCTCTGTTTTAACCTCTCTCACTCTCACATCATCTCACTCTGTTCTCTCTCACACATCTAAAAACTGCTGCCCTCTCATCCAGGTCAGTGTGCTGACCTGAGCCAATGCATTCACAAATCTTAAGTGAATCTTAAAGATGCATTACATCGATCTATGCACTAAATGATATGCATTATATGCATGTTATTTTGTGATTAATGCCTTATGACGTAAGGCATAAATCAGTAAGTAGTAATGGCAGTAAGTAGTAATGACTTAATTAAAAACATGACAAAAGGAATATAAATTGTTATTTTTGCAAGCTACATCAGGAGGATGTTTATTTCTTAATTGAAACTGGGAAACATTAAAAGTTCATGTTACTGATCATGCACTATGGCTTTTCGGTTCGCTGCAGCAGCTATGCTAATTTCTTTCTCCCTCTTTGGCCACTGGCGTGTTTGGCTGCGCCCATTATACTGCTGTGACTGTACTTTGTCCGATCAGACAAAAATTTGACCAAAATTAGGGTTCCCAAAAGTTCCTAGAACTATGCTATATTTATGCTGCAATAAACTTTTGTTTTCTATATAAAGTAACATTGAAACACAAGAAAATCTATAATTTCCAAGTAGCAGCCTGATAAAGATCTCATTATGATATAAATGTGTTAATTAATTCCAAGGTGGATATTTTGTTCATTGACAATGTAATCTTAATGCTGTGCTGCTTGATGAAAATGGAGTGCAGATGTTGCTGCGGAATGGAGGCTGGTTGAGGTATAATTATGGTAAGGTAAAATGAGGCTGTTGATGGTGAATGAAGACGTTTTTGGCTGGGGTGTTATTTTCAGTGAGGCCTCTGTATGTGTGCGACACAGACATGTCTTTAAACAGGGGGAGCAGTACTCCACACCGACATATAACACACACATTTCGCACAATTATTTATGAATGCACACTGAGACAGAAGATAATGAGTGACCTTGGAAAAATATTTAAAGTTCATGAGGTGTCCTTGCTAAAGCCCATGGGGAAAGGGAAATCTGAGAATAACACTGTCTTCTGTATTCTACAGATGCACATGAATAAATGAGGGAAATACATCAGAAGTTTTCAGCACATTCACACATACACACACACACACACACACACACACACACACACTTGTAAATATACACACAGGTCATGTATGTTCCACTGCTTTACCGCCGGCTCACTGAGTAAACATGCAGCATATGCACAGTTAACAAGTCAACATATCCAGCTAACGCCAATAATCTCCCATCAGCAATTTCATTCATAAATCAGCTACAGCTTCCTCTGAAACACAGATGAAGAGTTCGAAAAAGTGACACCTTTAGAGACATCCTTTACGAAAGTGGCCTGGGTTAGCATAGCAACAACAAGTCGTGATGGAAGATTGTATGTTAGAGCTTTCATATGTTCAGTCTGCTTGGATCAGGCAAATGTCACACTCAAGTTGTGTCCTTCTTGTGTCAGTTGTTGTCAAGTTGAAGTTTAATTAAGGTGAAATGAGGTGTGAAGGGAGTTATTGATATCGGAATCTAAAGTGATATGGATATGGAAAAGCACAAGGGACTTTTCAAGCCGAGCTTAAGTAAGTATTTTTTTTATATAATACCTTAAAAGAAAGAGTGTTAACCCCTTGACACAATCATTGCCCCATCCCTAAGTGGATTCAGGCTTTTGGAGCTGTGGGACTTAATGTAATGACTTCTGATTTGTTAAAAACTTCCAGGAATTCAGGAAAAACTACCGGTACTTTTTGCTACTCTGTGCTACTGACACAGTTCAGTCAGTGCTAAAAAGTACTAAGATTTCATAACCAGAGTTCCAACTTCGAAGAACTGTAACCGTGTATAAAACCTGGAAGGGGCTTTTGCAAACATTAGTTGTATAGTTAGGAAAAACGACCTGTACAGCACATGCTACACAAAGAAGCATCTATGTGGTTACTGTATGTAAACGGCACAAAATATAACAGCTCAGTGGGTCTTCATTAACTTATTCTTCAGCTCCATGTAAAGAGGTCTTGCTGATGCCTCTGTGGCCTTTTCACCCTCATTGCCATGTTCTAGATGGCACGTAGTCTCTTGCAACTGTTTTGAATGGACTTTATGAAAACCATTGTAACCGTAAGAACAATAGTGAAGTATCTAAAAGGGCATCTGAATGGGAATGTCTTCATTCAATAAACAGTTGGACAATAAAACACCATGTAATTTCCCTTGTTTCTGTTCTCCACAGAATAAATATTTCTCTGTCTGTCTGTGCATGAGTGAGTCTTTGGGTGATTTGTGGTGGTGCCAATAAAATAATATTTATTTATTTTCCCTGTTTCCACTGTTTTGTGGTAATATGGCAACAATATGGATTGTTATCAGCTATTTAAAAACATTTATTTTTATTTTTAAGTTAAATCTGTCACAAATTTTTACTTTCCCACTTACTTGTGTGCCACCCCATTTGTTTCTCATCTGTCTCTGTGCATCAACTGGATTTCTTCGTCCTTCATCTACTATACGTCTCTGTTAAATGCCTGTTTCTCAATCTTTACACTTGTTCTCTTGTTACTCTGCATACCCCCCCCTTCCACCCTGCTCAAAGGCCAACGCCCCCCACCCCCACCCCAGACAGCTGTCTCACCGCAGCACAGAGCTACGATGTGACACCGTGCTATAAATACGAGTACACATAGACACACACAAACACATACACACACACACTATAAATACCATCTCTGTGCAAAACACACTGCAGCAGTATAAATATTTAAGTATAAATGTGTAATGAATTTATTGATATGTTGCCCATGCCAGCAGGCACTGTTTTGAGCCGCAGAGTGGTGAACCAGTGTGGTGGGATTGAAGTGGTGCTGAGGGATTGTGGGAACGCATGTTCCGAGTTAGGCAGCTGACCAATCGGTGGGCTGGAAGCTGGAAGCCGCATCACAGAAAGAGCTACTGATCAGTACCAGTCTTCATAGCCATCCATCTCTCTCTTTTGCTCTTTCTCGCCCTCTTACTTTATTCACTTTCTTGCTTTCTTTATCTCCTTTCTTTTTTTTCTCTCTTTTCCACTGGTATCAACGCTGATTCTTCATTCTCTTCATTCTGCCACACACTCTTTTTTTTGTTCTTCTGCATGTCTTTGTCACTTCTTTTTTCTTTCATTGACATCCTCTCTGTCTTTGCCCCTCAGTCTTTTTTCTTAACACTTCCTCATGTTGAGCTGCACACAAGCTCTGCAAGTATGTGTTTGATTTATGAATGAGGATTTGAAAATATGTTCCACACACAATCCCACAGCTCCACCCCGACTTTTATAAATGAACAGGTGACTCAAGATGTTAGTCTATATGGACACTGAGTGACATATTCTTTTGTTGCTTAATTAATACTGAACACATTTTCTACAGTTGCACTTTTAACCAGATTAACTCAAATATCAAAGAAGGGTCTTGTGATTCAATGGTTGCTGAAAAGAGTTGCTGAAAAGAGTTGCTGATTGTCAATACTGGAAACTGTTCAGTTATTATGTAACATTAATCTCTAAATTACAACGGATGAGCATACAGACATTTATTTCTATTGTACAGATGTGGAAGCATTGCTTTGAGTGTATCCTGTATAAAGACTGAGGCAAAAAAAGTAACAAAGCCTGCTCTCTCACTAGACACTGTCGCTATTGTGGTCTTAGTTTTATTGGGAGTAGCCAGTATCACTTCCGTTCGATAACAATCTCAATTAACCCTGCTGTTTGTTCAATAAAATTGTTCCAATGTCCCAATTTCCTTCCTCAGTAGTAGCTGTTCCACTCTGGTAACTATTTGCCTCATGGGAACCTGAGTCTGATGTAGATTTCTCCTATAAATACCTTCTATGCAACAAGTGCTGTGGAAATATAACCGTAGTTCTTAATGGGCTGGATTTAGATTAGACTAGTCCTATTCCACTATTTATGCATTTATATTGCTAAGTAAATCCCTTTGCAATATCTTTTTCAGTTGTAGACAGGGTAATGAGAGTTGCAAACAGAACAAAACTTTCATGTTTTTTCAAAGGAAACCACGGCAGATGTGTTTTCTCCCCAGAATAACATGTTGATTGCAGCAGATGTTAAAATATATCTATCTGGAGGCATTGTGGGATTGTTATACATTGGATGGTCTTTGACCATGTCATTTACATTTACATTTTCAGATATAAAGTGTCACTAATAAATCCTGACCATCATCATTCTGATTCTGGGTTCTTGATCCAGGTGGTGTTGTTTAGCATCAGCAGCTTGGATGTCTCATGCCTCTTATGGGTGCTCTTACCAGGTAACATACAAAAGTCTGACATGTCTGAATGTCTGAAACATGCAGCCCTGGCCCCCTCATCTTCTCCCTCTACAAAAAAACACCTCTGTTCTGTCATACACTTGCATGACTTCTCCTTCCAGCGCTATGCTGATGACACACAGCTATTCTTATCAGTCCATCAAAATATGGAGATCTCCATCACTATCACCATACTATCACCATACTAAGGCCAGGTCTCCAGGATACATGAAGTCTAGGAGGACCCTCTAGTGCTCATCTTGATTGAAGTTCTTGTTTGTACAGGCCCCATAGTGATGGGATAAACTCCCAACTGCAGTCAGGACAGTAGCCTTACTGCCTCATTTCTTCTTCTACTGTAGCCCTGGATACAGTCTTGGCTCTTGGTCCTTTGGAGGCTGAATGCAATTGTCATAAGTTGCTTTGGACAAAATCATCTATCAAATCAATATAATGAACTTAGAGATTTGGCTTGGACTTCATAAAGAATAAAGGAGTAGGGGAGAAACAGCGAAGTCATTTTCTGATTACTTAAGCATCTCTTTTTACAATTCAACCAAATCTTCCTGTCATCCCACTTAGCCTCCCCTGAACTCCTCCTCGCTCATCTGTGGACTTTCTCCCTTCCTCATCTCTCATCAACTCTTCCTCTGTATCTCCATGCGTTCTTACAATATCCCTCTCTCCTTCCTCCAGCTCCACTCATCAGAGGTCACTGTTGTTTTTCTGATTTCGGTTAGCATGTCTGTATAGCATGTCTGCTTGTTGTTTGCCTCTCTCCGTTTTTCTCCATCTTTCATTCCTCCCTCTCCCTCTCTTTCTTTCTCACTTGCCCTCCTCCCTTTTTGCTTTCTCTCCCTCTTTTTGCCCAAAGTTCTGGAGCCCAGCTGGCATGGTTTTCTAGTGGTGTAGTAAAATATAAATATAATAAGGACGTTTTTGAGCTGGTGAATCCATTCTGAGCAGAGAAACATCACCACAGAGTCCACAGATGTGGCACACACTCAGGAGAGAGAGAGCGAGGGATGGAGAGAGGGAGGAGGAAAGATCCCTCATTTGACATAGAGAGTACAGCAGGAGCACTCACTGCATTATTGTTGGCACTACCCAGCTACTGGACTTGTTATTAGGACACTTCATACAAATTTGACTCAAGTCTTTGTCAACAATCTTCAAGCAGGTCTTCAATCTTTTGATCATGAGTCTCACTCAGCCCTCAAGTCTTATTTCAAGAATATTATTTTAAAGGAAAAATGATCCACGTGTAATTAATAATTATGCCAAAAGTGCAATTATGAGGACATTCAATGACTCTCTCAGTTGCAGCTGCATTTGGGGTGTTATATTGGTGTCATCTTGATCATGGTTAGCAAACAAATGTCTCCTCTCTTCTTTTCTTTTCAAATCAGTGTATTTGTCATAACTAAAGACCTGAATAGTTTCCAATAGCCATACTAGGAAGACAACTGATGAAAACTATTATTTTTCCTGTTGTATTCCATTCTTTTGATATTATATGAATGAGATAAATAGTCTAAGAACCAGTGTGTGTGTTATAAGACTGTTTACTTGTAATAATGCAATTTTACAACTAAATGTTGTACATGTTATTCTACGCTGTATTTGTGTCTGTTTGACAACGTACAGCTCTGGCTACCTGCATGCTTGTGTATTCTTACGTGTAAGTGCATGTGAGTGTGCTTCCGTCTCTCCGTTCATATGTGTTTAGTGTCAGAGCATAGCGTACTTCAGGCCCTGGGCAGCTCTTTGTTTGCTTTAGCCATGCGGTGGCTAGCCTAGCCCGCTAACTCCAAGACACATTTAGCCTGTGCTCCACTTTTATATCCCCCTGCTTTTATTTTCCTTCTGTCTGCTTTCTGACCAAAAATGCTGCAGTGAACTGGCTTTAAGTAAGACCAGTATCAGTGGCACTCTCAACCATTGATAGACAGTTTTGGTCATTGCGGTTTTCCCTGGCTGCCGTGTTAGCTCCAGCTTAGCTCCTAAACTGCTCGCACTGGCCAAGTGGCCCTCCCTGCCAAAAATGTATGTCGAAATGTGTGAAGGCTACAGTTAAGCGCAGCACATCCAGAAAGTTTTATCTCCTTGTCTTGGAAGATTAAGGCTTACAACATTTCAGACAGACCCACTCTGATGCTTAGAAGCCAATTAAAACCTTGTGTAAGGTGTTTATTGTGGTCTGGGGTTAGACGCTGGAGTGTGTGGAGGGACAGAAGGAGGAGGAGAAGGAGGAAGAGGGATGGTGGTTTCAGCCAACAGCTGTTGTTACCTTCAGCATAACGTCCTTTAACCCCCATTTCAGTGTATCACCACAAGCCACAAACACGCTAGCTTCCACTGCAAAACAACCAAAACTCACTTGTTTACCAGCTAATGTCCCATGTATTCACTCGTACTCATTCAACCCTTCTCCCATATTTCTCTTTCTTTTATCAACTCCTCAATTCACATCTTGCACCCTCATTTCCCGATATATATTCTCCTCAACCCCTTTGTACAATTTTCTCACCCTCTCTCATTATCTCTATGTCTCTTTGTATCATCCTTTTTCACATGCTCTCTTCATCTTTTCCTTAGCATTTCCTTTCATCTGTCTTCCTCTTTTTGCCCCATTCAGCCTTTGTTGGTTAGGGCCCCGGGTATGCGTGGGTAACCCCGATGCCCATGTAAAGGCCCTTAGCTGTGGACTCATAGAGCCCAAGTGCCAGTAGATGAAAGCAGAGAGATTCTAGGGCTGGCACCCATCTCCCTCTGTCCTGCCACCGTGGCCTCTTATTTCACAGAGAAAATTAATAACTTTAACAAACATCAATGAGCGAGGGCCTGATGCTCGGTTGGCTTGGTGTATGTGTGTGTGTATGTGTTAGCATGTGAGTGTGTACTGCGCACACATGCCTGGATTTGTGTGTTTTTGTGTGTGTGTGAGCCTCTGTGTGTGTGTTTGAGCTCATGCCTTACAGTATGTGAGCTATTGTAACGCAGAAAGAGGCTAAGAGAAATAGTGTAAGAACATGAAAGGTTGATAAATACTAACAGAGAAAGAGGATTTTGGGAGGTGTGGGGTGTCGGGCTCACACTGGTTTTGGTCTGATCAGTCTGTTGTCTGCTTGAAAGGCCATGGCCATGTCCTTTCTTGAGGCACAGAGGAACTGAAAGACGGATGGATGAAGGGAGGGTTGGATGGATGGATGGATGGGAGAATGTGACCACTTCTGAAGCATTGTCGACAGCCGCGCTGAATAGGCAGCGGGCCTGCTTGGAGCCACGCCTGTATTTATGATCTTCAAAGGAAGGATGAGACACACACACGCACTCACGCACAGCCACAAAATGTTGATAGTTACAGGAAAACACGTGCTTGTGCAAACTGGATACACACACAAATTTGCATATAGATTTCTGCTCACGCATGCACACGGACAAACTTTTGTACACATGTGGAAGTTGCAGCACTGACATACTCCATGCATACAATGCCTAACATACCAACGTCCACTCATTGGTGGCAGTTTGGGGTTCAGTGTCTTGCTCAAGAAATTCTTTTGTAAACCACTATCTCGTTAAACAGAATAGTTTGATTTTTTATTTTGCTTAATCTCTTTCTGCAGAGTTAAATCAGAAGATCAATGTCACTCTCATGTCTATACAGTAATTATAAATCTACTGCAAGCAGCTGGTTGGCTTAGCTTAGCATAAAGACTAGAAACAAATGGAAACAGCGAGCCTGGCTTTGTCTGAAGGTAACCAAATCCAGCTACCAGTGTAAAATGGGGGCATGTGCTGGACTATTTCTTGCCTATGAGCAGTGACTTCCTGAAGGAATAGTCCGGCACCTAGCCTCTTGAAAAACAGCAACTTGTCTTTTAAACAAATCAGTGTTTGTATAGATTAAACAACTAAGATATAAAGTGTTAATTAGTAACCTTAAGAAGTGCTGGTATAGGCAGATTTTGTTTGCAGAGCAAGGCTAGCTATTTCCCCTACTTCCAGTCTTAGTGCTATAAGCTAACCTGCTGGTGGCTGTAGCCCTAGACTACCTGGACAGATATGATAGAGGTATTGATCTTCTAATCTAACTCGATGACCAAGTCCTCCAATAATGGATTGGGACTTCTGTGACACTTCTCTACGAATTTAGAAGTATGCTTCGTATCTAAAAAAACGTAAGGGGAGAAATTCCCCTACTACTATGAGGTGATACATCATTATCAGAGCATTTACATCTTACAAAGCTGGAAACATTAAGTTTAACACTGACACCTCTATGACGAATGTTGATTTCTTTAAACTGGCTGGTGCTGTATGCTCCATACCAGGAACGTTCTAATGAATTTACACAGGTCTCAGTTGATGTTCTATTTCAGCTAAAAGGTAAACACAGCTATAGATGGCTGTTTACTGTGTGTGAATCCCTCTCTTTGCTTTTCTCTGTTCCATCAAATGACATGAAAAGCCGTGGTGCAGCAGAAATACTTTATGGTATTTACACTCACAAATAATAAAACATAACTTGTGGAAACCCTCAGCCTTACAGTTCAGTTCATTCAAAGGAGCCTGCCCTGAGAAACAGGGGTGAGACCACTGATTTTCTGCTGGCAAATATTTGAAGAGCTAATTTGGAAGGGTTGGGTTTGCTAGTGTGTGTGCGTGTGCATGTGTGTGTGTGTGTTTGTCAGCCACACACAGCCAGCAGCCAGGGAACCAGACAGCCAAAAGTTATAAAAATTAAATATGTAATTTGTCTATTTAAGGAAACTGGGGGGAAGTTATTAATCTTGTCGATTAATTAGGACAATTGTCGAGACTAATTGACAGCCAGTCAATCATAAATCTGAAGTCAGTCAGTCGGCAAGTCAGTCAGTTTGGTGCCAAGTAATGCTTCAGCTAGTCCACATGCCAAACATCCAATCTAGTCTGTCTCTGAAATCACCCCATTAATAGTCAGTCAACCAAACACTAACCAGCCAGTTAACCAATGATGCTTGATCTTATTTGATATTTGAATGCAGCTGAGGGGGGGGGGGGGGGGGAAACGTTAGTGGCCGCATAATCCAGGAAATTGATTTAATTAATTGATTGTGATTGCCTGTTGTTTACAGTAAAAAAAAAGAGCTTTCAAGGGCACAGACAGACAAAGACAACAACTGGAAAAATGAAGCGGCAACAATAAAAGGGCAAAGCTTATGTCTGCTGCTCGCCTGCCTCCCGGCACAATGTGGATAGGACTCTCCAGTGCGCCCTGTGCCCAGGAGGGGCGGGGTGGGTGGCAGAGCAGGGACAGAGGGAGAGAGGGAGAGGGAGAGAGGAGAGAGGAGGGCAGGACTGGCAGGGTGCGGTCTGAAGTGGCAACAGATCGTTTTGGATCACTCAAATCCCTTCAATTCAACTGGAAAGCTGCAGCTTGTTGCACGCCGGCCGCATATGGAGAGGAGAAGCTTTCAATCCAGAGAGAGGGCATCAACCATACAGCGGGCGAACGTGGCCGATGTTGTGACAGTTTCCCAGAGCAAAAGAAAGAGAGGGAGAGAAACCACAACACTGCAACTTGGATATCAGTAACCGCTCTCCCTCTCTCTTTAACTCTCTCACCCACCAAATCGACTTTGAACCTGTTTGTTTAAATACACGGACTTTACAGCCTGCACACTTACTGTTGATTCTGCAAGGCGGAGGGAGCGACGTTTCTCAATTTGGGTCCATTTATTTTGTTTTGGAGCTGCTAAAAACTTTTTGGTGTCCTCATGGTGCCCGGAGCTGCCGCGGTGAGCTTCTTTTATCCGAATTTTTCGGACGTGATATCGCGACTGTCACGGACGATGGAGTCGGGAACTGAGCCGCAGCGGTACTGAAGACACCTCTGTCCCCCGGGAGAGTCCTCCCTCCCACCCCCCCGGGGCGATGCGGGTCCCCTTCCTCCTTCTCACCGCCTCTCTGTGTGCCATGGTCCTCCTCCTCGCACCTGCCTCGGAGGGCTGCGGGCCGGGGAGGGGGTACGGCAAGAGGCGGCTCCCGAAGAAGCTCATCCCGCTCGCTTACAAGCAATTCAGCCCCAACGTCGCCGAGAAGACCCTGGGAGCCAGCGGGAGACCCGAGGGCAAAATAACGCGCAACTCCGAGCGCTTTAAAGAACTGACACCGAATTACAACACAGATATCATCTTCAAAGATGAGGAGGACACGGGCGCCGACCGGCTCATGACCCAGGTAAGGAGAGGGGATGAATGGGGGTATGGATCTTGCACAGATATGCGCAAATATGGACCATTGTTCTTCGTGCTGCTGCTTGATACCTGGCATTGGTTATGTTAATAAGACTGCATTTACAATATCTTATTTGATTAATCTAGAGACTGCAGCAGACCCTAACCCATGAATGAACTGAATAACGTCAGACTAGATTAGCTACCCTGTTGCATCCAATTGTCTGCTGAGTGTTTGCTGTCTGTTGAATGTTTAAACCAAAATGATTGATTTCATTGACTCGACCCTTCGTTTCACCTCTGGATTTTGCTACTGGACATTCTTACCTGCAGGTTTGTCTTGAAGAATTGCCTTCACTTCCAAACTAAGCCTGGTTTAGTTTATTTAATCTGAATGCTCGTTAATATGTACAGTTTTCAGGCTCATACCACTCATTTTAGCATTAAACCAACGTCTATGCAGGATATATCTAACCAATACAGTCCTCTTTGTCTCATATCAATTGTAATGTTTATTTGTCCCACAAAGGCACCTCTCATCTATGTAATTGTAAAAACTAGAGCAGTGACTAGCCTACTTTAAGCACAGCGTGCCAAATCTCTGCTATTTTTGGAAATTCTGTGAAATGCAAAACAAATACCATCATCTAGCTGCAATTGATTAACTGACTAATTGATCAGTTCATGCAGTGATGGATATTAATATTGACCGCATTGACAACTGACTGCTTCAAATTCATTACGTTTGTGAAAATGGATCTCCAGATCTGCCGAGAGGCATCTTGACCTCAAGCCTTTTATGCAAGTAACTGGAAAAACGGCGAAATCAGCCCAAGCAAGCACACCTGGATAGTTGTGTGTACTTTGACCAGACAAAATTCCCCTGACACAATTGTAGTAGAGTTATTGTTCATATTTCTTTCTATATGTTTTGAGTGTGTGTTAGTGAAGAGGTAAGCCTTCATCACTTCTGATGGGCATGTCGTTTGCCTTTTATTCACTCTCTTGCTCTCCTTCTCTGGGCTACGTTCTTTCTCTCATTGATCAACCTTCCCTGTCCCCGCATTAACATGATGACACTGATGTCTCCGAATATCTGCTCTACCAGACACATACCCACAAACACACTCTCCACATTGTATATGATTCTTGTTTTCTCTGAACTTGGGTATCTTTTTGTTGACAACATGGCTGCAAACATGCCTCATACTCATCACACCCAACTCTTCCCACAACGTCCCTCTTTTCTTCAATTAAAACTTAATTTTGTATTTGTAGTGTTTGTTTCTAACTCCTGCCTTCCTTTTTGCCTCCCTGTACCTCTCTCTTAGCGTTGCAAAGACAAGTTGAACTCTTTGGCCATCTCAGTGATGAACATGTGGCCGGGTGTCAAGCTGAGAGTGACCGAGGGCTGGGATGAGGATGGTCATCATTCGGAGGACTCGCTGCACTATGAAGGACGTGCTCTCGACATCACCACCTCAGACAGGTGGGCATGCAATACAGCACATCATGTGGTGTAAATAGGACTTAAAGTTGGCTTATAGTCAGTAAAGACAGTCCACAAGTCACTCACTCAGTCAGTCGACTTATCAGTAATGCAATGAGTCAACTAATTGGTCAAATTCCTCCTGCAATTACAATATTTGAAGTCTATTACATTATACAAATAAATGTATGGATGTCAGTGGAATAATGTATGTCTTCTGTGCATGTTTGGAAAAGTACGCAGTCAAGCTCTGATTGAATCACATGTGGAGTTGACAATATACATATATATCTTTTTTTTTATAGGGACAGAAATAAGTACGCCATGTTGGCCCGGCTGGCCGTAGAAGCTGGATTTGACTGGGTCTACTATGAGTCCAAAGCCCACATTCATTGTAGCGTCAAGTCAGGTAAGAGATGGCTATAAGCTACAGTGTGTGTGTGTGTGTGTGTGTGTGTGTGTGTGTGTGTGTGTGTGTGTGATTATCTGCATGTGTGTTTGCATGTTTTTTTTGCGGCTAGCTGTCATTACCACTAATGAGGTTGATGCCTTTGTTGGTGATTCACTAATGGTTTACCTTGATGCAGCTATCATCGGTCTATGTGTGTGTTTGTGTGTATGGCCTATTGGGAGCCAATCAAAGCAGGTAGGTGCACCTGTGCTCTTTGCTGTATTCAGTCTCCCTTCTTGATCACATCGTAAGTAATCATTGTTTGTGATCATAGAATATTTAGCCCTATGATGTGCAGATAGAGCCAGTGTTCTAATTAGTAAGTGGCGGGACAGTGCAATAGCTAATATTTAATTTGCAATGAATAACATATTCTGTACTGTATATTTAAAGTCCCATCTGCATGGCTCGCCTTCCTGCATTCCTATGATAAAGCGTTTAATTTTTTCCAGTTTTATTGCAAATCAGATACAGTCCTTACGCAAACAATACTTGACCGCATTCCACCTCAAGCCATTCTAACTTTTGAGACATTTTAGAAACCCATTTACCCATGTCTGGTACCACCAGTTATTTGATGCCAAACTACATTCTAGCAGTCCATTGAGGTTAGTAAGCTGTGAGATGATTAACTCTCCCTTTGTTTTGCTGTTGCTTTTCCTTCAGTAGGTTTCTCTCAGATCTCTTATCTAAGTCTTATCACCTCCCGGTCACAGCCCTCCTTCTCTGCAGCCCTCTGGCTTACAGACACACACACCTTGGACAAATATTTGGCTGCCTTAAGACTGCTTTAAGACAACCCTCCTACACATACACAAACACACACACACACACACACACACACACACACACACACACACACACACACACGCATTTATAGTGATGCATTTCCATTTCCTATTTGAAACTGGTATTTCCTTGTGTGGAACCATTGGGACTGGACATGTGACTCAGTTTGAAACACAGACTCTGCTGTAATCCAAACAATATCTAGACCCAGGTCTGAGTCTGTGTACTTTCCCGTTTCTCTGACCCCCGGCCGTGCTCTGACTGTGGTGATACAATCAGCTGGTTATCCATTAGCTCTTGCTGACTACCTCTTCTTGCCACCTCGTCTCACTGCGTCTTAAAGGGACACCTTATTCAGAAATACTCCAACAAGCTCAAATGCAGGCCTACATCTTGGACAGCCTAAATGGCCGACAATATTCCGACAAAGCTGAGGCAGACATGCTTTTCGAATACTGTTGTATTGCTTGTGTCATACTGATGGGGTGTGTTTTTCCTACAACATTGTAGGAAAAAAGCAAGAAGAGAGCTGCCCTTTTTGTCAAATTTTAGATATTAAAACACCTTCCTTTGACCCCCACTAAGTATTTTACGAACCTCAGAAAAAACAGTACTCATTCTGGTAACTTTATAATGGATTTCAAGTCCCATTGACAGGCCTTAGTATTGCAGAATGCTTAGAGGGCCACACAAACCTGCTGAGTTTTTCAAAGAAATCACTAATATAGTTGAGAAAATCAAATGGATGCGGATTAGAAATCCTAATTTGCTGCTGAAAACATTTTCCTCTGAAGATGTGAATGAGTTCTAAGAATAAGGAGAGAGGCAGAGACACAGTTTGAACATGAGTCACATTATATACATAAGTTAACAATCTCCCGCTGATCCACTGAGATAAAGATGTCCTTGAGTCAGTGTCAAAGTCTTGCCTGTTTTATAGATTACTCAATGACCTCGAACAATCTGAAGTGCTGCTGCGCTGTTGCCCTACTCCTGAGAGAAGTTCAAACTGCATTCCTCTCTCTTTATGTCTGGACTCCTCGCATCACCACCAAAACAAACAACGCAATAAAAGCGGATTAAAACTAAATTTTGTTAAATAAAATAAACATATTTCTCTTCCTTTCATCTCTCCAGAACATTCTGTGGCAGCCAAAACCGGTGGCTGTTTCCCTGGCGATGCTCAGGTTATCCTCAAGGGCGGGGCTTCTAAACGGATGCGTGACCTTCACCCTGGCGACCATGTCTTGGCCTCCTCAACGACGGATGGTCACGGCCCCCTTATCTACAGCCCGGTCTCATCTTTTCTGGACTACCAGCCCAACGTCACAAAGATCTTCTACAACATTGGCACCAACGCAGGACTTAATATTACTCTCACAGCCGCTCACCTGATCTTTGTCACAGACTGCACTGGTGGGCTGAGTGAGCCAAAGTGGAAAGAGACGGCTGAAGATCCGCCTTTGGGCTTCAAAAGGTGGGAAGCAGGCCTGAGGACAGTTTTTGCCAGTGAGGTCTGCCCAGGACAGTGTGTGCTTACATCACAAGGGAAGGTGGGGTCACAGGCATCACTTTCAGTTGTGACCTTTGTAGAAGAACAGGGGAGCACTGGGTTGTATGCCCCACTAACTCAGCATGGGTCCATAGTGGTGAACGGTGTGCTGGCATCCTGCTATGCTGCTGTGGACAATCACCATTTGGCCCACTGGGTCCTGGCCCCACTGAGGTTCTTCTACAGCCTGATGGGACCTTCAGAACCGCAGACCGACGGCCTGCACTGGTACCCTTGGCTTCTAAAGAGGCTGGGGCAAACGCTGTTGGACGCTAGACACTTCCACCCCTGGGGGACTGAGCAAGGACATAGATAGGAGCCACAGAGACATGTTTCACACTGACTTACCTGTATTCAGGAGCACCTAAGCACAGATTGAGGGACCACCAAGGACAATTGATTTTATAGTGAACATTTGTTTTCACCCTACTTGCCTGTATTTTCTGTACTTCATCAAAATCCTTTTTGTAGCACATGGGACAAAGAGAAGAGACTGGGAAAATTAGTCTGCTGATTCCAATTTCATTCATTCCAGAAGATTTAGAGGACTGGAAAGGTGATCAAAGACAGTTCTGATAGAATAGAATATCAAAAGTACAGACTTAAGTATCTCCCATGTTCAATTTCTATGTCAATATTTTTATGTTCCACTCAGAGCACCTCAGAGATCAAAAGCAGGGGATGTGATTCGACACAATAGCTTTCATAAAATCATCGTCAAAGTAGACAGTGAAGATAATCAAGTTTAATCATTCCTTCGTATTGTATTCACTGTAATGTGTGAACATTTGTGCAGCTCGACGTCACGCTGGGGCTTACTGATATAGTTGGAGGAAATTGAAACATTTTGAGACACACTTTTGTGACACATTTTGTGAGCATCAGGCTCCAGAGAAAAGGTTACGGTGAACAAATGAAGGAAACACTTTTGGAGGAAAGAACAAAAGAGAATAGCATGAAGAAAACTAGTGACTGAACAAGGTGTGATTTAAAGCTCTATGTACATAGGTATTTATACAGTTAGGGAATGGGAAGACAACAAATTAACTTTACTGTCAGAATCACCACTGCAGTAAATCCATTGATGCTTTACTCTTTTTTAAATAGAGCCTGTTTTTTTTTAGAATTTATTTACAGAATAATATTTAACTGGACAATGAGGGATGAAGTTCTGTGTATTAAATGAATGCAATGTTGCAATTTGCTAGTGTTGCAATATAGCTTCACATCTGGGGCTTTGTTGGATAACTATGACAGGGAATGATGATGGACACTGTGTGTATACTGAAGTACTGATAGGAGATAGGTGCATGGGGTTATCATGGCCACGCTGACAATGTGGTTTTCCAAGTAAATCTCATGCTTTCAGTCATCTTGATCGTCTCAAGCTGATATATGGTTCATATATACATCTTCATGTTTTTTTATCAGTCATTTTATTTAAAAGGTGTTTGTTTTGTGACATGTTTTTCATTGTTTCAGGTTTTCAATTTTCAGGTCAGTAGTATCTAGTAAAGGTATGCACAACACTCAGGCTGTATTCAACTACTGTATTAAGCAACAGCTATGCATCATATTAAATAACTCTTTAATCTCGAATAGTAAGTTACTTGACAGCTCTCCTTTGTATGGTCTTTTTTTTTGTATTCAATCTTTCACCCAAGACATAAGACCTAGATTGACAGGGGTACAGGAATTGTTGTTGTTCATATCGCCCAAAGTGTTCTTCCAGTCGTCACTTATTGAATATGAAGACTCAAACTTTGCTATCCAGGAACTCCCAAGGCATTATTCTATATGCCTTCTAAAATATGTGTCACATATGTATATTAAGCTATTGTTGGAGAGACTATTTAAAAATCTATTTTTAGAAAATAATGTAAACTATTACTATTTTTCGGCAACTCTGAGCATACAATTTGTATTTGAAACATAAAGTTGTTGTTTTTAAACCCCAACTGCTCTGTGTTTTTTTTTTTTTGGTTGCAACACATTTAGAACAGCTCATTACTAATCACTGCTCGATGTGTACTCTATAGTAAAGTCCCTTTTTAGTGACATCATGCTTGTTTCTGTCTTTATTCAGAAACACCATTGAGGGCTAGCAGCTGCGTTTCAAACAAGTGCTGATAATCATCTGTTACATGTTGATACATAAACAGCCATAATTGTGAGTGACCGGTGTAAATGGTGATGCATCTCAACAGCTGGAACAATGTGAATGGAGAATGAATGGCTGTGGTCAAAGGGTGGGCTGCTGGTTGGTTTCAGTACCAAGGACAGCAGCCCACAGCAACAGCTCCTCTCTCCTCCTTATGATGCCCGCATGCTTTCTTTTTTTCCACAGAATGGTGTTAAGTCCTTGAAAACAGCACACCCTGATGGATGCTTCAGTATTTGCATCAAGAGAGCAACATCTGCAGAACAGAATTCAGCACATAGAAAAAGACACTTAATCAATAAGCAAAAAGGAGATTCTACAGAATCTTTAATATTATTGGTCAGTTAGGTACAGGAAAAACCTTTTTGTTGTATCCCATAGCTCATTACAGGAGACGTCATCATTCAAATAGACAAATACCCACAAAACCAGACTTCAGGTGAAACACTCGCCAAGTTACACATGTTTAAAAATAAGAATACGACAGTGATTGGTTTTTCCCGAAATGTGCAGGTGATGTTCTCACATGGGAGGCTTTTTATATTCATATGAAGAAATCATGCACATCTCAAGTGGTTGAAATACTGAAAACCATTCTAAAAATGTGTCCACCTGAGTCTGGTGGTGCGCAGCTTTTCTCTATGTGTCCCGTCTCCATGTAATCATGTTTAGGCCTGTTGGGACCACGATACCCCGGCAACATTTTGAGGCAAGGCTGATGGAAAACCAGCAATCATAATCAGGACAGATTTGAGAGGGAATGGTGAAAAAACACATTTCATAACTGCCCACCATACCTCTTGCTAAGATGAACAAATAAATAACAATAAATAATAAAAAATGTTTCAGCTGCCTCAAAAGTGACCCAAGTATCATTGTCTTAAATTAAGGGTGTTCACACAACAACACATGGGAAGTCAGCATGCTCACAGTAACTCACATACAGATATGAATGTCTTTATAGAATATGTATCTGTCATCACAGCTTGGCAAAATTACATGTATACACAACAAATGCACAATAACACCTGGAACCATAATACCAGCCAGTGGAAAAAGACCCAAATATGCTTGAGTTGTCTTTGTCCAGTCAGAAAAAACTTCCTGTAAAACGAACGACCTCATCCCCAGGTGGTGATATCCTCCCATAACAGTTGCCTATAGATAAAGAATTTATGTTTCCCAACAACCCGTAAACACGCACACATACAATCGCACATAACCATTTTCACACACTCTTATTACATGTTAATAACATCATGAGAAATGTCAATCTTCTGAGTCAATGACTGAATGAATGTGAGATAGTTTGAATTACCTACAGTAAGCGGCTATGTTGAGAGCAGTGAACCTGACAGAAGTACAAAACACTCCATAACATCCTACAGGAAGTTGGCAATTATGTTGACATAGTTACATTAGGCTATATGTAATCATTGCTTGGCAGCATACAAAAATAAAAGAAGTTGCTCTGGTGCATATTCTGAATCATCTGCATTTGAGTTAAGTCGTCTCTATGCAAACGGAAGGAATTGTTTTCGGCACATTTTTCAAAAACGAATGAGGCTGGCTCAGTTATTATATATTTGATTAGCATTAAGGTGTAACCATATCTGCCTAACTATTATACTACCAGTAGCAGCGTCTCATTGTAGTATGCATATTTTGAATCCCTTGTGAAAAAAAAATAAAAATAAATTCCATGAAAAGATTTTTTTACATGCCCACTCCACACAACTTCACACAAATTTAAACAACAAGGAATACAAAAAAAAATGACTGTCGAAGAAGAAGACAGTCTAGTGTTTTTCTACTCTATAGGACTCTGATCAGTATTTCTGTTTGGATTTTTAAAGCATTTCTATATTGAATTCCTGCGGTCTTTAACTTGGTTGGTGTCAGATGACCAGTTAAAATGCATATGCATTTATTTGGATTTTTAACAAGAGGTTCATGCTATTATACCACTATTGAACCTAAACCAATACAACATCTAGAGGCCCATGTTTCAATGTTTCACAAGTAGGTAATAAAAGTAGAAATCAAAGATGGTCTGGATGAGTCCAACAGCCATAGGGTCAGTCATTCGAGTGATTGTGGATTCGGTGACTAGCAAATACTGGCACCAAAACTGCTTGAGCTTTACTGACACACTCCAGCAAGCCACCCAGCCACCAAATAAGCAAACGGGCACAGGTGAGGAAACCTGCATGCCCTAGGAAAACAACGACACTTGATGGCTACACATGTGGCTAAAACAAAACTGTTGACAAAAATAGAGATTTGTTTCAAAAATCCACTTGAACATGAGAAGATGGACGATCTGCCTCAGCAACACAAGTGAGTGGCTAACTTCAAGACCAGTTGTTGATGAGATTGCTGATTTTGTTTTGTTTACTTAAATTCCTCACTGTTTATGTGCTGTCTGGCTGATTAGGTGCTGATTTTGTACCGCATGTGTTCAAAGGTCGCCTCTCAGTTTGACCGGGGGGGAAGTTGCCAGCTAGGAGTTGGTTTTGCTTTTTCAGTGTGTTAGTCTTACTGGGTGGATGTTTCTAAACATACTGAGGACTCTTTCCTGTCAGCCTGCCTTTACTAAATAGATGAACAAAAGCACGTCTCATAACAGATTTTCTTTGTAATGGTGGTGAAATATGCCTTGGCAAAGTTTATGAGGAGACATGGCTAAGAATAAAACATTACAATGCAGGTGCAAATGTAGCCATTGCAGAGGCACCTGTTCCTGCATCTAATCCCGTATGATCAGGATCCTCTTATCAATTCCTTCAGTATGGAGAGGCAGGACAACAAAGAGTGGGACCTGTGAAATGGCTACATCTGTAATTGTAAATGTTGACAGAAATCCACAGAAATGCCAAGATCCACTTTTAGCACAGTGTAGCAGATCTGAGAAATACACGATTTCAGCCAGGGCTGTGACAGCTCTGCTTCTATGGCCAAAGTCCTAGTAAAGATACAATATCAGGGCAAGAGAGGGAAGGAAGGATTGAGGCAAGAGGAAGAGAGACATGAAGAAGGGAGCTGGAATGACGTCCTGTCCACCTCTTTCACAGCCTCTGTGTGAAGTTCTCTGGGAATACTCCTTTAGCGGCCTTTTCTTTATTCTGCAGCCAGTCATCCTGCTTCATTCCCATCAGCCAGCCATCATCCTAAAAACACAGACATGCAAATAAAGACACTGTCACTGTGACACCACAGCACATAACTGTGTGTGTGTGTGTGTACGTGTGTCTCTGTGTGTGTGTACCTGTTCGTCAGGGTTGTCAAAGGTGATTACCAGCACCACATCACCAGTCTTCATCTCCAGTTCGTCTGTGTCGTTGGCAGCATAATCATGCATCACCTGGATCTATAATCACATACAAACTAACATGAATGATCTCCATATACTGTATACACAGTACAATATATATTTGGGTTAAGAAGTAGATGCTCAGCACCATTGAGACTTTTTTTAATTCTGTATCCTGTTTTACCTTGAACAAGAAGCCAGGTGGCATTTCTGCGGGCTCTGATGCGACCTCTGTTGATTCTGTTGCTACTTCAGGCGTCTGAAAATACAGAAGCTCCATTTAATGGCATGAGGTTTCATAACCAAAGAAAAGGAATACTTGGTTTTAGAAAATGCTTAAAGTCCAGTCCAACAAAATACATTTTCAATTAAATTCATGTTATCTCACAATATTTCCAGCGTGTTTTTTTTTTTTTACATATTATAGACAAAAGATTATGTGATAAGATGGATTCTTTCTAGAAAATGGGAAGAAACATGATGCCATATAGTCACCTAAAACATAATCATGAAACATTTGGGCTTGTGTAAGCTCTTGATATAATACATATGTGTACTATTACAATATATAATATTACAATAGTACACATACTATAATTACAATAAAACATCATTATATTGATAACTCCAATTAAGCAATAAAAAGCACATCACAACAGTTATTGCATGTCATAGTAGTTCATCTTGCAGGTACCTCCTCTGTTGGTGCTTCTTCCTCTGGTGCTGCAGCAGCTGCTGCAGACTCACCCTGGGAGCAGAGAGACATAGAAGAATAACAGAGAGAGGTCAGAACATGAGACAGATGAAAGATTGAAATAAGGAGGGGGAAAGAATGGAAGAAAGAAGAGCAGACAGACAAGACAAAGACGGACAAGAAGACAAGCTGCACAGCCTACATAGCAAAGTCATGGCTAATTCAAGCAAGTATGTTGATTAGTTAGTAAGCATGGCCACTAATGCACAGTTCCCATATAGGTATAGCTTTTGCACAGCACACTATGTGCATGCATTTCTGTTTAACAGTGAAGTAGATGTCTATACACTTTCCCTCAGCAATTCATTTCCAGCTTTCCCTTTGTGCCACAGTAATGCATCCATGCTGCTGGTCCGAATGCATCCTAAATCTTTCCATCTCAAGATTTATCCGTTCCTCCAGCTTTCATTCACAATGTATCTCCCTATCATCTCTTTCTTTCCAGTACCTCATGCTCAAATCTCCTCCTCAAAAATCGATGCATCCACCATTTTCGTCCAGATGCATCTCTCCATTTTTTTTTCTCTCTCCTCGGTTACCTGACCCTCTTCATCATCCAACGTAGCAGCAGCTGGTGTGGTGTCTTCCTCAGCGACTTCAGCTGGAGCTTCAGCTGCAGGTGTTTCATCCTCAGGGGAAGGCACCTCAGGGGCAGGCACCTCAGGGGCCGGCACCTCTGTGACCGGCACCTCTGTGACCGGCTGGCCCCCGTCATCGCCCCAGTCCTCCTGGGCTTCAGCCTCGGGATCATAATGAACCTGCTGGACCTCATCATCCCCCCCTCCCTCCTGAGCCTGAACCACAGGGTCATAGCGAACCGGTAGGGCTCCATCATCCCCCCAGCCATCTGTGGCAGCTGCTATGGGGTCATAGCGGATAGGCTGTGAACCATCATCCCCCCAGGCGTCTGCAGCAGTAGCCATAGGGTCATAGTTCTGCTGGGTGTCCTCTTCCTGGGCACCACTGTCCTCATGCTGAGGGGGGCAAGGGTCACGTTTCAAGGAGTCAGAGGTAAAAAGAGATATTTTACCTTTTGGGTATTATAAGGGATTCATAAATCAAATTGTTAAGGAAATTTGAAGGGACACAAAGGAGAGGTATACGAGATATTTAGGGCCAGATTCAAGGGCTCAGCATTACAATGGACAAAAAGGCATTTTGTCCAACGTATGAACAAAACGGTGCGCTATGGAAAACTAAAATATTTTCGATGGACAAGGGATTAGGAAATTGATGGAGGTATTGAAAAGGCACTAGTTTTGTGCATAAGGGTTGTATTATGAGAATGGTGGGTAAGGTATTCAAAAAAGTAAGTGAGTTCAAGACCATACACGTGATTTTGTATGCTTTAGCCTACAACAACTAACTAAAACATGTGTTTGCTATATCTTATGCTAATATTATTATATCAAGAAACTGTAGCTATTTGACATTTTTTTTCAAATGCCTGATTAGTAAAAGGGCTAAAACCTGCAAAACCACCAAAAGGGATTTGAACATGGATGAGGGTTTGGGGAGATGACATCAATCACTATTTACACTAAGCGTATATTTAAGGGAAAATGGAAGAGTTTTGCTAAATATGCATAGAAACGGGCCATGAAAGATGCCATGGACATTGGTTGGGATGGGAGGAGTTCAGCAGCAAGTCATCACCATCATCACCATCATCATAAGACCCAAGAAGATTGATGTAGAAGGTTGAACCTTTACAGAGAAGGTTTCAGATAAAACTAAAAGACACATGAAGAAAAGGAAGGGTGGCAGCAGAGGACGGAAAACGCAAAACTCAGCCTTTTCCCATCAGAAAATAGATGTCGGATCTTCTGCGTGTAGTTTGCAAGCATAGTTTTTACTCCCACGGCTATGTTCAGATGGAGAAAGAGGAGGGAAGCTTTGTAAGAGCAGAAGGGTCGTTCCTTTCTGAGCTATCACTGTTTTGCCTCAAGCTCTAATACAGCAGAACTGTATGATTGTTGAGACACATCTCTCTTACAGTGATAGGGATGAACACAAAGGTTATTTAATGGTCGGGATGCCAAGTTGCAAGCAAGGCTTTGTGAAGTTGCCCACTATAGCTCTCATGAGTTAACCAGTCTCATTTCCATGAAACAATCCACTGAAAACATGAGCAACTTCACTCAACTTTCAGAACAAAACTGTTCCCTGTGTGTCACATGGAGCTAACATGTGAAGGTTACATGTTCTGTCAGTGCAACATGTGAACATACAGGGATAGGAGGAAAACAGAAGGAAAGGTGGTCGATTCAGTTTCAAATGTTTAATTTTTTATTTCCATTTACGATTAAATTCATGCTAAAAAAAAGTTTGTAAGTTTGTTATCTTTTATGGATGTCAGTGGTACGGTACAATCAAACTCATGTGTTTTGGGTCTAATGAGGCCTACGCTGTTTATCATCAACATACTGTGCACCTGTACGGTAGAACAGAGAGATGCCGATCATACACCATTTATATTTATTCAATATATATAACAGTGTAAAATGCCATTTTGAAACTGAATTGACCCACGCTTATTCCCAAGTTCTATTTGTGCTGTATAACAATCTCTTCAGTGTTTAGTGTTACCACATCAAGCACTGCAGACACAAAGACAATGCACAAACAGATTTGAGATGGACAAATGAAAGAGATCCATTTATGGAAAAGCTTGTTAATATGCAGCAATGGCCGTTATAGAAGTCCCTACCCAGCATGTCCTGGGTGGGGCTCGTATAATGGCTATTTAAGCAGTAAAAGTAAGCAACAACAAATGAATTGATGTTTTTTATGAACATAAATAAGAATATTCTGATGAGGATGATGATCATAATGATAATTCAATATCTTTACACATTAAATGACGTATTACGGTGAGGATGATATGCTTACCCATGAGTCCCAGTTTGCAGGCTGTGGAAATAAGAGGAAACAGAATGAGGAGACAGAACTGAACTCTTTACGAAGCTCTTGTTTTCACTCATTGCATTCAATAAGAACTTTCCAGTGCAGGTCCCATGCTCTAACCCTACAAGCTCATAGCAGAAGATCTCCAGCAGAAGAAGAAGAGTACAGGCAACAAGTCTGAAGTACTAAATGATGTAAGTCTGAAGAGGTGACCACTCTCATATGTGTTTTGCACAGAGTGAGTGGAATATAGGAGAAAGGTGCACAGCAAAACACAAATCTTGATTCTAAGGATTAATTTAATCTTGCAATTAGCCTCAAATGATTTCAATATTTTCATTCAGAATCCACGCAATCCCCCTTAACCATGTAAAATGTCACTTTCACCAGAGTATCTTGACACAAATGATGACGCAAAAATCCTATCAATGAGGCAAGTGACAACTGAATTTTTTAAATGTTCAATGCATCTGTACTAAAGAAGACATCCCAGAGCCCCTGATAACATAAGATAGAATATGTGACAAGACTGCAGTGAATTATCAACATTGTAGTGGGTACTAAGGAAGGTTACGATATTGTATTATAAGCACAGGCGGAGCCCTCTACTGGACTCTATGGGTAACAGTAAATTATGCAGCACAGACTGCTGTCTGCCATCCAACACCCTCTTTGGTGAGCAGGATAGGAGTGACGGGGGCCTTTGGTAGAGGGCTCTGCTTTTACAAATAGGATTACAAAATCGTAACCTTCGATCTAACTCACACCGGCTCCACCTTCTACTGGACTCTATGGGTACAGTGGGTGGAGCCCGATGAATGCACGCCCTGCAGTGACATAACATCGCCCCAACCACACGGACTGTTTCACTCTCTTTTTCTACAAAATCTAACTTTGTTTGCTGTCCTTGTTTGCTGTTTTTTGCTGGCCAGGTCAATAAATGGAGCTTCATATCTTTTTTTGCTAAAAATTGAATCATGCAGTAAATGTTCTTGTCAATAAAACAAACCAATTAGCTAAAATAGGTTAAATACGAAAATAGGCTACAGATTGAACTGCAGGTTTGTCCCTGTCTCTCACATTTCACATGTAGTGATTAGACTCATAGTTTAGAAAAAAAAGAAGACATTTTGGACATTACAGAATTTTAAGAATTGCTGTTATGGATTCTGAGCCTGTAAACAATCACATTACTTTAAGAATTTACTAATTAATGACAATTTTTATGTAATTCTCAAGCTCTATGATCATGAACACATGAAAGGACAGTTTATGACAAGAACTTCATTAAGGAGTTTTGAAGAGCAGAGTTTTGGGATTTAAATATCACTAATCCCACAGGCCTCCAGATCGCCTCTAAGAACACTTAAAGCATGATAAAATATGTTTAAATGTGTATGTTTTCTGTTAGTCTTGTAATGCTGTATATTGTCTGGTAACTGGTAATGACTACAGAGTAAAAAATCAGATCTAAACTATGTCATCTTTTCTCTACATTTTCTGTCAGGATTGAGGTTACCCAACATGCTCAGATAAAGTAAGTACAACCCTATGACACACGAGTATCTTAAACTACGTTCTGCTGCACAGTTCTGAAGAGAAAGAAGTAGAAGCAGCTTTGGTCTTCACTCCATGCCATGAGTGATCTGTGAATAGTGCTGAAGCAGGAAGTAGTGGTCACTAAAAGCAGGTTTCTACAGATTACATCATGCCAATCATCCACCTCTTGTTTAGGTAAATTGGAAAGAAGCACAGCGGGTAACACCTCAAACCATGCCAAGCTTATCAAGCTATTTCATTTTGTATCCAGACTCATCTAGCTTGTTTTTATATATTTAGTCAAACCACTGCACTGGCAACTGGAAATGATGTTGTTGTTGTTGTTCCCCAGTATTACAAATCAATTGCATAGTTCTCTTGAACTTAAATATCATGAAAATAATTCAAAGCTTTTCTGAATAAAATCTAAAATCACTTGTGAAGCTTGACATTTCTTGCAGTAGAGGGTCTCTCTATGGTCTATATGTTCATGCCATGAATCATCCACCTGTGTGACCGTGGAGGCTTTGGTTGCTGCACTGAAACAGTCCAGGTCCATGTCCAACAGGCTGCTCACTGCAGGACTGTCACACTGATAACAACAGGAATAGGAGGACTCATTGACTAACTGGGCACAATAGAGGGTCAAGGAACAGAATAGAATAGAACAGAATAGAATAGAATAGAATAGAACATAAAAGAATAGAATAGAATAGAATAGGAGAAGTAGGAAGAGGGGCAGGCCAGACGGAGGCATACTTAAAGGCTCTGACCAGTGCAGGAAAGTGGGAAGTTAAAGGGCTGTGGCTGTTTGTGGACAGCAGCTGTTGACTAACCTCTGTAGGGGAGGTGACGTTGATATCAGGAGTAGCTGCAGCATCAAACAGGCTGATGATGTTCTCGGTTTTCATCTCCTTACATGGGGTCACCTTCATTGGAGGAGGCATTGCAGGCCTTAGCTAGAACAGTGAAAGAAGAAGCATGGTGACAAAGTTGTGCCTCAAGACAAGTGAATATAATTTCAAGGCTCGAAGTAATAATAAGAATTATACCTTCAGTCTGCATTTTAAAAAACTGACTACAAATGTATTTATTCCAAAGTTAAAAGATGATGAACTCAAACTCGACATTTTGGCATGTCATTGCAGGATGAGCCCAGCTGTAACTGATTACATGATAGCTAGCCAGCATTATTGTCATTAGTCACACCTGTGTGGAGTCATAATGCAGAGACAGCCTGAGAGAGGGTGTTTACCTTGGATGGAGATTTGGGGATTGGCGGTGGTCCTCCTGGCCTCAGAGTGTGGTTAGATGCTTCTTTTACACTCACACTGAGTGAATGAGAGAGAGAGAGACAGATGGAGGGCAAAACAGAGATACAGACGGATTACAGAGACAGTAACAAGGATGGCAAACAATGTGAGAGAAAGGTCAAAGGCTACAAAGTGCAGCTAAAAGCTAACACAACTTGAGAAGTTACGAGGCATGCTCTACAAGAGTCCAAGAGCTGTCATGCAAGAAAAGAAAGTCTTCCGTCCCTCCATTCCTCTCCTTTTTCGTCCCTTTTATCCCATGCAAGCAGGCTTTATCTGTGCCTCCAGTAAATCCTCACAAGCGAGCAGTGGTAGAGGCATTCGCTTTAATAGAGACAATTTTCTAAAGCTGACAAAAAGCAGCCCCAAATCTGCAGATATTTTGAGGGTTGGAAAAACCTAAAATGTATTGCAGGACCTGGTACATTTTGTAAATTGGTGGTGTAAGTGGAAGAAAGAGGTAATTCTTTGAAAACTCAAGCACTACATCACCAAGACTGAAAGTGAAAGGGGGGCCAATAGCTTGAGGCTTATAGTGTGTCAGCAGGTTTTTGTTAATATACTGTATAATTTGTTCAGGAATATGCACCACTAAAGCAATCAACTAAGGTAGAAAATCGGTATAGATTACACACAGAAGGGGAATAACAGGGGGTTAATCCATGCACATTATCCCACTATGTACCTCACGCTTTGGGTTGTATTGTTATGCAACAGTCTTGCCTGGTGGAGCGTTAAACATGCAGTTTTGCTCAACTCTCTAATATATCTGCAGCTCTGGGGGCAAAGCTTTTTTCGGTGTGTCTGTGACTTCACTTGCACAACCAAGCACTAGTTCTTCCTTAAACCTCCCAAGCCTGCAGACTGACTGACTGACAGACAGACAGCTGGACAGACAGGTCAGTTGGACAGACAGACAAGAGTTGTGTCACCATTGTTACCACAGTTGCTGCCGGTTACCTCCTATTTGTTCCTGACGATGAGGCGCCGCGGGTAACTGTTGTTCTGAAAGGGGGGGGGGGGGGTTCAGGGTTGGCTCCAGGTTAATGCATGCCATTGTGTTTGTCTGTTCCTGTAGCTTAAAATGTTTTGATACGTAGTGTTCTAATCAAGGAGTATCATATTGTTGTGTTTTGATTTCCTCTCGGCTTGCAGCAAACTCATAAGGAAAAGAAATCCCACTTCATTTACTGCCATTTCAACTTCTGATGCAGCACACTACATTCATCAAGCACAATGAATCATGTGCTCTTAAGTGGTTCAAACATTTGCAAAAGGTGCCATGGATATACAACATAGAAAGTATTTACTCTTTGCTGGTTAAAACGACAGTGATTGATTTAGGAGGCATTTTGAAATGATTCCCGGGATTTCAAAGATGTTTTTCAGGGAGACCAGGATTTTTTTAGATCAAGGTTAGCAAGATATCCCAGTTCTTTTGAGTAGTGTATAGCATTGGTGTTCATCTATATCTTTACCTTTTAATACTAATAATATGTATTGACACTAACCTGCTTGTTTGCTGCGTGTCTCCACTCTCCAGTTTCTCCAAGATGTCATACATATCCTGATCCAACTGCAGAGAGGGAAAGAAAGGGTGTTGGATAATATACCTAAAATGAATTGCATTACATCATCATCATCATCATGATCCTCGATGCACATTCTATGACAAAAAATCATTACACGGTGTTGGGTGTTCCTCTTGCTCTGTAATATCATCAAAGTACTGGCGAGTGTGTCCGTCTTCTATGGCTCGTTTGCATCATCATGTCCAAATTCAGATTGACAGTATTTAAATATCTCAAGCTAAGGCAGTAATAGAGAGGATAATCTCTCTGCAGTCAGTTAAAACCCAATGTCCTACTGTTGATTTACAATTTAAATAAATGAACTACAACTGACTTTGCGTGGCAGCAAGATGGTTTTTCTTAGATTCAGTTATTGATGAGGTTAAAACCGGCATTGTCGACATTTTCCATCCACCGTTACCTGACACCCTGTGTCGATTTGTTTTGTCTGCCCTTTATCTAAATTCAGCATTAATGGAGGTCTATACACGAGACTCACCCGGCCAATTTCCTTGTGAAACTTCTCCTCAAAACCAGCCAAACTCTGGAAGGTGCTGACATAAAACCCAACACGACTAGAAAGGGCAGAGAAGAGAAAGAGAGACAGCATTGGCTGCATTACTGGCTTGACTTAATATAACATCCCGTGATGGAACGCAATGTAGCACGGATGAAAGTGAAGCGTAATTACAGCGTGCACCAACACAGGAAATCATTTCCACAGACACTCACAAAAACATACACACCTGTTCCAGAGTGAAGGTAATTCCTCTTGCAAGTCAATATTAATCTCCTCAAACACCTTCTGGGCTCTCTCCAGCTCGTCCTCAGCCTGAAACACACACACACACACACACACACACACACACACACACACACACACAATGTGTTGGCAAAAGGTATTGGGGCATGTCTGTGAATCTGCGTGCGTTGTTGACAAATAGCATGCTGTATGTAGCAGTGCTAACATCCTCTAACTCTGACGATTGTGCTTCAAAATGACTTGTCTGCAGTTGTGTTGTTGCCATTTTCATTTTTGCATTCGTTAGACGTTCGACAGCGACAAGTGACAGTGAACATGGGCTGAAAAAGAGAGCGATGAAATGCTCCTTATCATTGTTCCATAGTCAACGGACCTGACAGGAAGTGCAGAAAGATTATTGTGTACCTGGTTTCTGGACAGACTGCTCTGGGCAACATTGTGTGCGGACAAGATACCCTGAGCCCAGCCTGGAGTGGCCCTCTCCAACAAAGAGGAGGGCTGGAGGAGAGAGCGAGAAGACGACAAATAAAACACATTATTTATGTATACGTAAATCACGCCATAATCAGAGTGCCACTGCTGTTGTGTCAAAATATTTTGAATTTGTTTTACCTTGGTCATTTTAATGCCCCCGTCCTTTTTCTTGGTCTTGTGTGTGGTGGCATAGTTGTGCCTGGCACTGTCGTAATCGACCAGCTTCCTGTCTCTCTTAGCTATACGTGACTGGACAAAAAGAGGACAACGAGTATTTGTAATATTCAGTGTCTCCACCTGCAGGGTTGACCTCAGCTTTCATCTTCTAAACATAAAATTGCTTTTCGGTAGTATGATTATTGAAACTTAAGTAAGATCACAGTAAGATGTGGAGGAAAGCCTGGCTGCCACTGCATGAACACTAAACAATAATCATTTTTTGGTCATGGTTGCTACTGGTTTCTATAACCACACAGCTTACCTTGATATCAGGGAACTGGCCCAGGTAAGTATCCATGGAGATGAGAGAATTATCGACCAACTTTTGGTGGTAGTCAGTCCACAGCACATCACAGTCCTACGGCATTGGATGGACATAACAGTACCACACATAATCACAATCACAGATTTGATATTACAAATTGCTTGTGATGCTTGTTTCTTTGCAGCCTATATGCTGCTTCCCAGACGCATTTCTTCACCACCTCTGAGTTCCTGTAGCTCCGCAGCTATGTCTTCGCTCATGATCTTGAATCTAAATTAAGAATAAACTAAAACCCTTTTAACTGATTGGCATATTTTTTTTTGCAGCTAGCTTGTAGTAGTTTTGTCACATAAGAACCATTAAACCAAAATGATCTTCAAGAGTAATAAACTTAATGCAGTCGGAGGAAATTCCAAAGAGCTAATCAACATCTCTCACAAGAAATGTTAATGTGTAATTTGGATGATTCTGGCAAGAGGACACAGCTTTGCAGACCCTATGAAAAATAGCTGCTGTGATGCATAAGCTAATCAGGAGCCAAGCACACACACACACACACACACACACACACACACACACACACACACACACACACACACACACACACACACACACACACACACACACACACACACACACACACACACACACACACACACACACACACACACACTCAACTAATCAACTAATATACAAACTATAAAATAAAGTGGTTCTGACCTCTATATGGAAACCAGTTTGTCCGAAAACTCCCACACATGCAGGCAATCTCTGCATTTAAAACTCATTCATGAAAAGGGTTTCTGACCTCCACAATGGAATCCACTTCGTCCTTGCCGTACCACTCCGGTTCATACATGTCATTCAAACATGCCTGCACGTTGTTGGAGGACTCGTGCATGGCTGAGGACAAACACATATTCCACATTAGTGGAACATCACCGGATACTTGCAGGTTATGGTGTGTATTTACACATCCACAACTGTGTGTTTACATGTACAACTTTGTAGGTGCAAAGTGTGAATCTGTAAAGGCTTGTGTGTGTGTGTGTGTCACCTTTCACTGCCTCCAGGTATGCCTTAAGGTCCCTTTGCAGTTTGCTGCCTTCAGTCTGGGGGGTGAAACACAAAACATGGGGCTTAGAACCCAAAACTAACCAGCGTGAGGAGAAACGTTCACAGACAGTTTAGCCAGAACATATTTACAGACGTGACCAAAAAAGTCTGGCAAGCTGTGTCTTTTTTTAAGTATGCGATAATCAGTCACTATAGCATTATTGATTTCTGGGCAAATTAGAAATATGACTCTGCCGTACAGCATAGTGCCAATCATTGGACTGTACTCACATATTGTTTGTTGAAGTTGATCACTCCCTCCTCAAAAGCAACATCTTTGGTCTCATCAGCTTTGCCAAGTTTCTGAAGAACCTGTCAGTTAATAAACACATCATAACATTACTGACAATACCAAAGGTTAGGTTAGCAATTGATTTTGTTCAGTTATAGGACAGAGGACAGGACCCGTTCCCCTGAAAGACACGTCACCTGTTTTATTGTCTGGATCTCTTTTAGATCAAATATGATTTCTCTGCATTCATGGATACAATTGATTTGTTGCAAAAGCAATATATGACACAGTGTATACAGGCATTGTTAAAAAAGAGTAATCAGAATGCACTTTAAACAAATACTGTTTAACCTAATGTTAAGTAAATAAATATCAGAGATAAGTCACATTGGCTGTATAAAATGCATATATGGATTGTGTACATTATTTCCATATAAAGTCATATAGGCTGACATGTTGTCAATACAGTAACATCCACACATATTTAAAGCAAACTGGATTTACAGGAGCACCATTGTCTGTTTTCTCTCTGCCACTCTTATGTTTATGATGCATTATGATAGACAAATAGCGCCCCCTGCCATGTATTCCGAGCACAACGCGCAGGTTTCATGAACGCAGACTAGGCCTAGACCTATATCTATTTCAGCATGGGCAATAATTATCATCATAGTGCTGGCAAAATGTAAGAGAGTTTCAGCAGTTACCATTTATGTGACAAACACTCACATTGAAAAATTGAAATAGCCAGATTGTAATTCAGAATGCCAGAAACACATCAGTCATCGGATACATCATGAGTAGGTTTAGATCGCAGTGCAATATGCACGTGCCCGCTGAATGACATTGACCACGGTAACGATGTGTTTGGAGTGGACATCCCCAACCCCAAATAGGCCGTCAGCATCCCTGCACTTATTATGATGATGTCGTGATGCGACACTTCGCCTTGGTGTGGAGGATGGATGTGGCACTGCTGCTTCGTGGTTTGTAGGCCCGGATGATAATTCCCCACACCGTTCCACATTAACCCGTTTGGCGAGCAGCTCTTACCTTTTCTTGGGCTCTCGTCAGTTTTTTCTGAACGTTGCTGGCCACTTTCCCTGCGGTCATCCCCTTCGACAAATTCAACTCAGCCATCTTGTAGCGTAGATCTGTCTTTGGATGCGGGAAGGAAGGAAATAAGAGCAATAACGATCGGATGGACCGCTACGGCGACCGTTGAGGCAAATGCATCAATGTCCAGTGGAGAAATAATGGCAATAAATGTAATTATGTGACGTTGTGATGTATCTTTAGGAGGATGTGTATGCAGAAAGCTAACCTGTATTCTCAAATGTTGAGCAGCCGAGTGCGCGTCCGTGACAGAGGAGGATGCTGTCAACTAGAGAGACTCTTAAAGGCACAGATGCTGCTGCGCGTCCACACGGGACTCTGTAGCTACAGTATGTATAGGAGACATCGAGTGGTAAAGCTACACGTACATTATCAACACGATGTGCTGTTTTAGAATAAAATGCTGCACTTACAATCCTAAAAAAATGCTCTTTGTTTATCTTTGGCATCTAATTTTTTTTAAAGACCTATGATTAAGACGTCTTAAAATCATCAATGTAAAATCATTTTGTCAAGCCAAAAATAAATAATCAACCGAACATTCAGTCAGGCCTGCTTCAAAGCATGCGTGTATTGAGCTTCAAAGACCCATCTGTCTCAGTCTGATATTATTATTATATTATAGATCACTGAAGTGCAGCTCAGCAGTCAAGTGACTCAAGGAATACATTATTTCTAAACACTATGAAGGCATTACGTTTTAAAGATGAAATTCTTTCACATATTTTCTGCAGTGCACCTTGCTTTGGAAAAAACTGATCAAAAACATACCAAATGAACGTTAGGTCAAATTAAACTATTAAAACGAGCCATTGATTGTAAAATGTGTATTTGATGGAGTAGACTGCTTGTCAAGCACTAGCTCTGATACTCTGATGTGTGTCTTCTGTGTCTTCTCCTGGAGGGTCAACAGCTCTAAGGATACAGTGAACTACATCTGCCACTATACACTACAACAGGTTTTATCTGAAGAAAAGTGTCGCCACCAGGTGCTTTCCAGGAGATGGCGCCATTGACGTTTCACGTCCACAGACGAACATTATATGTAGGCTCCAGAACTCTGAGTCAATTCTTACACTTTTTAAAATCTGTCGGTTTTTGCTCAACGGCCACAAAAGTACAGCGTCTCTTAACACGTGTAGAGGGGAATCTGCCAACATCACACAGATCAGGCTGTTCCGAGTGATTATTAGTGAATTAATTGTGACCAGGTCTATACCAGTTGGCTGCATTTGATACATTCCGTCTCCTGGTGAACAACAACCCACACAATATATATTTTTTAATACATTTGCTTTCATATTTATGATTGAAATAAACTACAGCTCTGTTGATAGGGGGCTTGTGCTGGTTGAGAGCTCTCCAAGGTCCTGAACTAACACTGGTGCTGAGGGAAGTAACAGGAAGCAGAACAAAAAGCCCCCCCCCCCCCCCCCCCCCCCCCCCCACACACACACACACAACATTACACTGGATGTAAATATGTCTGTTGCATAATCTAACATGATGAGACCGCGGTTACCAGATTTGCATGTAAGAGGTTTTAGTTTGTCTGCTTATTTAGTTTAGTTATTTAGTTAATCTGCCAAAACAACAACAAATACAGAAAGAAAATGTCAAATAAGGCATGTTGTTTCGTAAATAAAAACATTTTTAAATCACTTCTCACATTTGCATTGGATTGTGGGGACAGTAAAGCAGTCTGTTTTCCTTGTAAATTAAATACTGCCCCCCCTCCCCCCTCTTTCTTCTTCCTCTCCACTTTCTCCCTCTCCTCCTCCCTTCTTCCCTCTCTCTCTCTCATCTTTCTCTTTGCCGTCTCTTTATCCCCGACAATAACAACATTTGGCCACGAGTCACCAAGCCCATTCGTTCACATACCCACATGAATAGCTCCTCTCCACCACCCCCCACACCCCCCCCCCCTCTCGTGCTGCGGGAATGGTTTAACCCGTTAGCCACAGTGAGCGAGAGACAAGAGAGCACAAAGGAAGCACACACACTGGGTCGAGTAAGGAGGGATGTAACAGGAAAGCATGATGTAAACACGGAATGAAAACCGCAAGGCAGCATTTCCATTTCCCGTCGCACCGGTCCATTATCGGCGTTCAATATTATATGAGGTACGTCCGTGTAACGACGGCGCGTCTGTCTGGACGGCGGGAGGCAGGCAGTAAGTGAGACATTTGTAACCAAGAGGAGTTGAGCATTGTTTCATTCTCGCTCCAGGCTTTTCTGGAGTTGCTCGCTGTCTTTTTTTGTTGTTGTTTTGAACCGAGCCCGGTTGGTTCACTGAGATCATGCTGTTGGCTGTTTCAAGCAGACAACTGGAGATTCTCTTCTTATTTTTTTAAAGTCCGTTTTTTTTTCATTTTTGGACTCGGCGATGACAAAGGAAACACACGCTGATATGTTTCATTTTTTGAGGTGAGTTATTCTTTATTCACGTCAGTTATGTTCTGCTATAGCTTTAACACGTAGGTATTATTGAGTCCTAAGTACAAAGACTAAAGTGTAACGTTTTGTTATCTCCTCCCAACAGCTTAATCGAACCACATTTCATACAGACGAGACGGTCCCCGAGAGCTTATTATGTTGCCCACATCCCCTTATGCCCATCACTGTAATTGCCTTTGAAAATTAGACCCACGGAGGACTATCTCCTCTCCTATTGTTTCCCCTCTATTGTTGTCAACCCGCTGCCTCGCGGAACATTTGGTGCTCTTACACAAGGCGCGTGCGCTTCCAGACCGCTCAACGGTCGCATATCAGTGACAGCCATATGAATCCTTCATGATGTGTGGCAATTAATAATTGAAAAAACTAAACTCTGAATTTGATACCCGTGTGCATAATTGGTTTGGACAGCGTGTAAACAGTGGGAGCCAAATTGATTTGCACCCATTCAAATATATCTATCTATCTATCTATCTATCTATCTATCTATCTATCTATCTATCTATCTATCTATCTATCTATCTATCTATCTATCTATCTATCTCCCACCTACCTACTGTCATTAGGAGTTTATCCAAAAAACAAACCAGAGACAGAGGGAAAACATGTGGTCTCTCCACCTCCTCTCTTCTTCAGGGTACAGTAATAGCACATGAAACATCTTCATAATTAGTAGTTTGCTTTAGCGAAGAAGAAGTAATTATAGGCAGCACGCCTGCTGAGCTTACTGTGCAGGCATTTTCTTTTATTGCCTTTATTAAACATGCAAATGTTGTCTTTCACCCTGCACTGCTCTGAAAATGGCACAGCTTGAACTTGTGTGTTCTCTCTCTCTCACACTTCTGTTGTGCAAGATAGCATTATATTCATAAAAGCATAATGTGTGTTTGGTACTATATGTGAGGGCATTAGTGAAGAGCTGTGGTGCAAGGAGGAGACACACAAACCAACGAAAGAAAAGACGTGTTACTGTTCACACATACCTACTTTTATATAACAGGAAAGGGTGAGAAATACAAGAGAGAGTATTATCCTCTTATTTGGCTGGTGCGAGCATCGCATCTCCTTTAGAATAGAGGATAAGGGTCATTCTGGCCCTCTCTAGGCATAGTCTATTAGAAAAGGCAAAATTACATCATTGAGCTGGATTTCTCCTGAGATACAATGATTGATTCCAAGGTTGTGCAGTATGTGAATAGAGGATGCAGAGAAAAAGTCGCCATGGGAAAAAGCATGAATAAGATAGAGTGTTTAACAGTGTTAAGAAACCACTGTGCAGCCAGTTACTGACTGTGCTTTTGTTTGACTGAGTGGTGCACTGGAGAGTGCACTGGTGTCAACCCACAGACGTTCTTACTTTGAAGAGCTATTAAATCTTTGAATGGGGCTCTCCGCCAGTTTGTTCATTTTCCATGGGCCGAACTTTGCATAGCCCAAATGAACATCTTCATCATATTTCTTTACCACCATTTACCAGATAAAGTGTGGCCAAGCATCAATTTTTTCAGGAACACATATTTACATTCAACCCACAGTGCACCAAGCTTTCTCCTCCTAGCACCACTGTGCTGCTCCACTGGAGCGGTCGAGGGTCATGAACCAGGCCACTGTTACAGGAGGTAGTGAGCAAAATGAAAATGTTTAACATTTACTTTCATTTCCAATGATGTCCAAAAGGTCCAGTCGTCTAAATTTCCAGCCAGAACCCAATTCCTCTAATAGGCCCAAGTTATGAACTCTACAGTTATTCTTGGCTGACAGGTGTTATTCCGACACTGACTCCTCGGTGTTTGATTAATGGCAGCTCTTGATGTCGCATTTAAATGTCAGTGCCGTGTAATGATTGGTTTGGTCTGTGTTTTGAATAGGATGAGGGGATTCTGAGGACAGAGGACTTTTAAAGGCCCATTGAAAACCGTTTTAATGATTCCCCCCCCACCCCCCCCCCCCCCCCCCGCCCCCCCCCCCCCCCCACCCCCGTATGGTGCCTTTCAGATAGTAGACTTCAGCCAAAGCGACAGGCTCGGAGTTGATTAGAAGTCTGACCAGAATTCAGAAAGTCTGTCTCTTTGATGACATTTTCCTCCGTGGCTGACAAAACTGTGTGACAAATCATTCGAGGGATAGGGTTCCCAACGAGGCAGACTTTGACTTTTAACTTCATTTTTAACAAACCATGATTCCAGTGTGGAGAGGAAAGCTTTCAACTTCACAAATAGTGTTTCAAGTAATTGTGAAAAATGGCCTCGCCGCCCAGTATGTTGATCATAATTAAGATAGATCTCAGATAGCAACACGTCATAGATCTCGGTGTTGGTTACCAGAGAGACTACCATTCATACATAGATTAAATACTGTGCCGTGCTTTGATGACAGCTTATGTAAGTACAGTGAACATAAGACAAAAAGACAAAAACATCTAGAGGGGCTTCTCTGTCTGACAGAGCTCATCTGCAACAGGCCCCACAGTGTTTTTGTTGTATATTAAAGAGAAAGATGGATGGGAGGTTAAAGAAGGCGGACAAAGAAAGAGTGAGGAAGGACTGTGAATATAAATGGAACGTACTGGAGTGATAGATATTAATAGTAAAGAGAAAAGAAAGACGGTAGGAGGTAAAAAGGTCGAAGTTATGACGAATGAAAAGTGGGGACTGATATGAATACAAACACAAACAAACTAAAATAATTACCATACAATGAGGGAAATGGACTTCAAGAAGAATTGGCAGGGTGAAGAAAGAGATGAGGGGGAACAGGAAGGAGGGGGGGGGGGAGTTAGAAGGGAAAGGATGAGGGGAAGAGAAAGGGTAAAGTTGATCCTAATCCCATTAATGCACCACAGTGCTGTCTTTCCCTCTGGCGTATTCGTGTGCACACACACACACACACACACACACACACAAACACACACACACACACACACACACACACTGGTTACTCACACTGGTCAGATATATTGTTGTTTGTTGTGCAGCTCACCAATATGCGGTCTGGACATCCATTTACTGATTTGTGCCCTATGTGTGCTAACTGTGCGCTAATCAGGACGGGGTCAGTGCAATGAGGACAGCTAGTTCCAACCAGCTCTGACTCACAGCGTGTACGAGCCCTTTTGGCAATGTGACGCGCGTGTGTGTTTGGTTGTCACGTCGATTTTGTAGCTAAAAGAGTCTCTCCATACCGTCCAGACACATCTGCTGCATCTGCCAACGCTTATGTTGTAGACGCATACAATATCTGAAAGATGTGTGTGTGTGTTCTGCAAATGCAGAAATGTGTATGTAATGTGCATGCACCTTATGTGTTGACTGCAAAGACAATTATGAGTATTAATCACGTGTGTGCCAACACAGGAACATATCAACAAACAAATAAATAGACCTGCAGCGCTACAACTGAATGCAGTAATTCAGGACGGGTCTACAGAGAGACAGAGCTGTGAGCAGCATGGCTGATAGAAAGAGGGAAAGATAGAAGGCAAGGACACATACAGAGAAACTGTGTATTTGTCTCTGTGTGTGTGTGTGTGTGTGTGTGTGTGTGTGTGTGTGTGTGTGTGTGTGTGTGTGTGTGTGTGTGTGTGTGTGTGTGTGTTTGTTCCTATATGTGCCACAGCCTCTTATTATCCTGTTTTCACACCATCATAGATCAAATGTACTGTGTGTTTGCTGCTGGTGTGAAGGTATATTTGATGAAGTCCTTTGGCGCTAAAGTGAATTTCTAACGTATATATGTACTTTAAGTGCTATGGCTACTGTAGTTAAAAACTCTATACACATACATATTTGTTCGAACAATTTCAATACATTTTGAGTATTTGTACATTGTAGAATTTATGCTTTTACTTAAAAGATCTTCGTACTTCTTTCCCCTCGGGTGGTTGCGGTATTACTCTCACGCTGTTGGTCAGCAGCTGCAGGTCACTAGTGTATTGTGCACAAAAGGCTGTCATATATTTAGAGGGAAAAAAAGCAAGACGAAAATGTTATTCTTTTACTGCTCGCGGGGAGCAGAAGAGGCGCAATCAAGCAGCATGAAGACGATTATGTAGGAAATGAAGACAAAATGCTTTAAAAGACAAGGCAGATCTTTTTACGCTGTTAGGACCATTATGTATTCATCTGAGCGGCAACTAGATTGCACCTCAGTTACCTGAATACCTGTAAAAAAGACATCGCTCTGGAAGTTGTTCATTTCATGCATTTCCAGAGTGCAGTCATACAAATAGTTCTGAACAGCCACCATCAGCTCATGAGGGACATTTGGAAAAGGACAAATGGATCCACGTGGGAGTGAAGATAATTTCAACGCTGTGCCTTGAAGTATAGCTCTAGTGCTCGGCAAGAGAAAAGAAGAGAGAGAGAAAAAAAAAAAGCGAAGTAGTTGAAAGCAACGGCGAGATAAATGATGCTGGAAAGAGAGACGGTGAAAGACAGAGAATGAGCTGTAATCTGATTAAAGCCTCTTTACTCCCCTGTCACCTCACCTTCAGGCCACAAGCAACGACCAAGGCTTAGAGGGGGATCAATGCTGAGGCCACCAACATGTGGGCGGAAACACACACACACACACACACACACACACACTCACTTTAAGTGCTCTGAGGCTGCCCACGGTACACACGCAACATCTGAAGATACACCTGAGATCACTGCACAGCGAAGCAGTTTCTGTTCATACTTTGCTGTTGCACTTCATGAGCAGTTTGCTAAATGGATGGGTAGACGGACGAATAGATACATGGAAGAGCTAGAGTCGAGGACATTGTGTCTTGAATACTTTTCTCTCTCAGGGTCTCGTTATTGTGTTTTTTTTTCTACGGGCGTTTGTTGGTAGGCGGTTGCTCGAGGGGTCTTAAGGTCACTCAGACATCTCAATGGGTTTGTAGCTCAAAGGGGGAGAGAGAGAGAGAGAGAGAGGGAGAGTGTGAGGAGAAAATGAACAGCTCCCATACAAATCACCTTCCTGCCTTCAAACCTAATGACCCGGGCAACCAAATGACCTAGGCCGAGAATGTTACCCTGTGAGTGTCCTCTAGTTAAGTTTCATTCTACAGTTACAAAAAAAAGGCAAAGTAAATGCACGCATGCATGATGGTTGGGGTGAGGACCTCAAAGAGCACACGATGAACTCGAGACTGTTAGCAGTGAAAGGCTTTTAAACTGTTGAAATTGTGACCAAATTTGTTTTGGTTAATAGCTTCCCCTTTTAGCATTAAAGCGCTGACATTATTCCACTCAATTTGGCACCGAAATGGCACTTGATAACGCAAGTGTGGAAAATTATGCTATTAATATTTCTCGCTTGGATTTATTTACCAATGTCAGTGCTTTTATTTATCAAAGGACTTGTCGTTATGTTGCCTTTATGAATGTAAGTGATGTCTTTACTGGTGCTTACATCAGTGTATTTCATTTATATAAGCACCACAGACCGCTAGAAGGGATCAACACATGACTAAAATATCAAAAGAAGGGAATGCACAGAGAGGAAATTGATTTGGAAACACAGCGTAGAAAGGCTACCAAGCGAGGCAAGGGGCAAGGCTTCTCAAGCCCGTAAAAAGTAAATTACGGTGAGATAAGGATGCTGCTTTTACACAGTGAGGTTCGGCTAAGCAGTCCAGTTAATCAAAGACGTAACAGTGAAGGCACTTCCAATAAAACAAGGCTATCTGCTCCTTTCTGGTTACTATGCCAACTGACCGGGAAGCTATGTTCAGTGTAACGGCACAGTTTGAATGAATGAATTCATCATTTACTCTATGAGGTGTCGGGGAAATGTTGCATTATCTCTATTGCTCAAAGCCCAAAGCACTTGAAATCGCTAGTTTTGTCCCATAAATATTCAAAACTGCGAAATATGCAATTTGCAATGATTAAAATCACAGAAATGCCAATCTCCTTTGATAAAATAGAAACAGCAAGTGTTTGAGTGTTTTCCTCCTTAAACAACTGTGAACGATAAGCTTAATATATTCTCCTGTTTTTAAGCTCTTGTCAACATTAATAAAGCATTTCAAAGATTCGTGTAAGCATTTTAAACAGCACACATGTTGGTTACCATTGCAGGAAACAATGGTGGGAGGTACGCATGCTGCTCACTACTGCATCCCTTTAATACCTATTATCACAGGAATGAACATCCTGCACTTATAGAGCGATACACATCACATAACTCACTATTGAAATAAAGGCTATTTGGATATAATGAAAGAACTGAGATCATTTGATGTTACATCTCAATGGTCTGTGGAATAACTGTGAATTAATCCCACAGTGTCTGTATTCTACAGCAGATGTGCACAGATGCTAGATAGGACTGTTTTGTTATATTTCTTTCGTGTCAGATCCGTCTTGAATCTTAAGCAGATTCAAACTCTCAAAGTCGCTTTCTGCTTTCCCGACAACACCCTCCTCTCACAACACACACACACACACACACGTAAAACACAAACACACACTGTAGTCGTCTCCTCAGTGACAGATGGGCTGGATGAAAACACAGTCATCCTGTTAGTAACCATGACATCAGCAACACTGTTGCTCACTGTCACATGCACATGAATGCTCTCCCTCTCTCTTTTTCATCAAAAAGTACCCAGCTAGGGGTATAAATAAATTGTATTTTTAAAACATTGATTTTGGGCATCTGACATTAGTTTGCATAATTTAATGCATTGAAAAAAAAATACAATTACAGTTTGAGGCTGAGGCATAGCATACATTCTCTTCATATGACATGTGCCTGTTACTTTGACAACATTGCCTGTTGTCAATCAAAGCTATATTATTAGAATAAAAAAATACCAAAGTAACCAACGTTAATGAGTAGTTGGCTGTTTGTTTGACAGCCCGCGGTGATACAAAGTTCTGAAGGTAGTACCCATGACATCAGATACCATGCTAACATTAGCTAATTAGCAGCTGAGGCTGACGGGAATGTCAGCAAAACATCCAACCGTTGTGGAGATGTTTCACTCTAAGCGAAAAATGTGAACCACTTGGTGGAGGTAAAGGAAAAGTCTTTAGGATTCATCCTCTGGGGACCATGAATGTCCATTAAAAATGGGATCAAACAAACACCTGACAAACAGACATTGTCACCCTTAAAGACAGGTTTCTAATACAAATATTTATGTGGCCATGTGTTTCCTGTAAAACATTAAAATGTGGACGCAATTCATGGAGAAAAGGTTGCTCTCTACAATCCAGGGATCATGTCTGTAGTTGCTCATGAACCTTGCCAGGGCAAAGGCATGATATCTGAGTAATAACTTTAGTGGTATTAGCAAGGTTTACCTCTTAACATTTGACCTTGGACTAACTCAGGCTAAATCTCCATCCTGCCTTAGCCTACTAAACTATAACCCACTGAACTCTATTCCCCATTCTCTAGGTATTATATAGAATTGTAATTTATCCTCACACAAGTTATCTGATACAAAAATAACTATGACATTAGTTTAAGCCATGATCTAATATTTGGTCCAATCTATTGATCTAAGTACACTTAGGTACATTTAAAAATCAATATCACAACATCATACCAGAGTTAGCAAAGACAATTGTCCATTTAAACCCTGCAGTACAAAAGAGATAGATAGATAGATAGATGGATAGATAGATAGATAGATAGATAGATAGATAGATAGATAGATAGATAGATAGGTAGGTAGGTAGGTAGGTAGGTAGGTAGGTAGGTAGGTAGATAGATAGATAGATAGATAGATAGATAGATAGATAGATAGATAGATCGACAATCCACAGAACATTCCTTCAGTAGTTCCACTAAAAAACTGTTCAGAGGGAGGTCTGTTAATTATCCAGAGTAATGACACCAATGTTTCTTGAAAGGCATGCTGCTGTTGAGAATTCAGTTCACAGCTGTTGTGTTGAGATTGAGGCAGAAATCTCTGAGACAAATATGTCAAACCCTAGACGAGTGGAACTTATCCATGAACTAAAAACTGTGCTTTCTCATCGTGGAGCTTTGCAGGAATCACAGTCAGATTTTAAACTTTTACGAAACAACAAGTTAAAGAAACCCAAAAGATGCTACCGTATTGATTTTTAATGATAGATCATTTGATGAACAATTTCAAAAAGATTATTTTCGCTCGAAACATAATACGGTTCTAACAATAGAGTCAACCATACCTTAGCCAACGGGGCTTTAACTCACTGTTGTGTTATGTTTTCTCGGCACAGGAACTAGACTCTTTTTTTTAAAGAATAACACTCTGCCTTTGCAAACGTTGAAACGGCAGGAAGCTGACCTCAAGTTTCCAGGAGGGAAAAAAAAAAGATATACTTTAGTTTGATATTTATTGTAAAGTCGAACTCACTGTGTTTGAGGAAAGCAAACACACTTTTCAAAAGAGGATGAGATTCCTAACCTGCAGGGAATCTGTAGTTATGTGAACTTTTGTGTGTGTGTGTGTGTGTGTGTGTGTATGTGTGTATCGAGTCTTCCTGTTTTTCTGTTTGTGAAACATCTCCTTGTCCAAAGACTGCTGCTAATTTGGCTATCTTTCTCTTTTTCACACCTTTATTCACTTGTGTCTCCCTCTTTCTTTGTCTGGCCAACCCTTCGAAATCCCCACCCCGGAGAGTAGTGTGTCCTCGTTCTGGTGATGCTCTGTCGCCACCACTCAATGTGGGGCCTCTGAAATATTCATGGTGACACACACACACACACACACCGAGAGACACACACAGGCACAAACACTTTCTAACCCTTCATCTTTTTTTTTCCTGTCAGTTTGCCCATATCAGTAGAAGATTAGAAAATATAATTTATCTCGCAGCAGGTTTAGGGAATAGAAGCTTTACACAAATTCACACAAACGCACACACACACACACACACACACACACACACACACACACACACACACACACACTAGTCAGTAAAGGCAAAGACGACTTCACTCCTCACAATCCCCTGAATTCTTGCAGAATACAGTTTGATATTTCCTTCATATTTTTTCAGTTTGCAATGGAAATTGTATCTAGTCAAGTACAGAATCAGGTATTTATACACAATGACAGTCAATTCAGGGAGTGCAGCATTTTTTTCAAGTCAACTGCTTTTATCAGTCCATAGATCTGTAAAAGTCAGCGCACTCGTAGGGGTGAAGGTGAAGTCACACTGTGAATGGCAACGTACGTTGGATGCCAGAGATACAAGCTGGCATACAGCGGAATAAATGGTAAAAAAAAACCTTATTAGAGTGCCAGCAGTGTTCGGGTTTGATCTGTGACCTCAGACTGTCTACTCATCTGAAGAGAAGAGGAGCTGAAGCAAAACTCCAGCAGAGAGCACATCAACACGCACAAAGGTTATTACTCTGCCAGTGGGTTTTGATATGTAACCTAACATTATTGGCCTGTCTGAGCAGATCATCATGTGAACACTGATTTGTGTCAGAGGTGCTGTGAGTTGATTCAGCGGTCCCCCATTCGTCAGCAGGGAGGACAAGCGAGCCTGTGAAACAGCATTTAGATGTTTGCCTTCACTGCAGAGTTTCACACACTGGCTCTCAAAGTGGAGCTGATAGAAAATGAAACCCTGTGCCGAGCAAACCTGCGTCACTACAACATGATTACTTCGATCACACAGATAATCCAACAGTGATACACTGCCGTTCTCCTGTGTTCATACCAATACACGGTGCGGATGTTTTCTATTATTCAGAGACGATTTCGACTGCTTTTGAATTAATCACACGGGCAAAAATCACCCATCAAAAATGAATTTGAAATCAAATGATTACTATCCAGTGTTAAAGTGTCATATTCTAACGTATGGCTGTAATTGTTTTATTAACCTAAGCCTCTATAGGTTTCTGTAGACTTTATATTTTGGATCCATGAAAACTCCAACTGGCTAGCGTTGAAAATTGAACATCGAGGATGGAAGTGTTTTTTTTTGCCATAATGCACTCAGCTCAGTGGATAGCCGAATATGTTGTTGAATTATAAAGAGGCACTAGCTGAATAGGGTCAGAGGTCAGGACCGTCTGCTGCCAAGATCCTCAAAGAAAACCCTCACGGATTGGCTCTTAACGTGCACATTCCCATGGAGACGAGCCCCACTTCCCATTCGCAGGGTCCTTGTACCGCTGCCGGTTGTTATAGCAACAGACAGGACGTGACATTGCTGCGTAATATGCTGTTTTTCTTTCTTCCTCGCTCCGACCTTATTGGTGGGCTGTTTTCTAATCATGTCATCTTCTCTGTGAAGGGGAGCAGTTAGCAGAGGCAGTGTCAGGTCACAATGGGAATTGACAACAATCTCCACACATTTAAAATCAACATTCATGCTGGGCAAACTGAGGATGATCGCTGTGGAAATAAACGTTGGTGCAGTGCTTGAGACATACAAGAAGCAACACTGACTTTTCTTTTGTTCGTGAAAACACTGTACTCCTCAATCTGTGTTATATCAACAATATCGAGCGAAGCACATAGCTTGCTTGTTAGCAACCGTTGCGTAACAAAGTTCCTCCAAAAATGTACGTGACTTTGTGTTGCAAAGAAATTCATTTTTCTTTGCATATGTTGTTTTGGATGCCAGGGACAAAACACTGCAGTATTAAACATGTTCCATACCTAGTAAAGACTAAACTTCCATGTCTCTCTAAGATAGTATAATGCCTGAGAAGTGCTGACAAATCCTTTGTAATGCCTCGTTTGAATATTTATTGTTAAGAAGAAAAAGAAAGACATTTGAGCATGTTATCACTCTGTCATTATTCTTCTTGGCAGTGCAGTAGAGTCACTTGTCATGCATTCTCAGTGCGGTCGTCCTCCTGAGTTGGGGTGCCTGTGGTGAAACGAAGCTGCTGCAGTCTTTCACAATCTGTTTCACCCTCCCAATCGGTATTTCCAAAACAGGCAATTATGAACAGGCAATTCCTCCAATTACTTTTCAGGTTTTTGACCCACTCTGCATGAAATGCAAACTAGCGCAGGCTTTGTGAAATTGCAGCTCTGGATGCAGGTGCATATCGAGGATGTTTTAGATTAGAAGAATTGTACAAATTGGGCCTTTTTCCAATTTCTCTTTGAAGCTTTGCACTTAACAGAATGCAACAAAAAAAAAATCAAGCATGTATCCCATGAGTGTCTATTGCTTTATGTATTTGAATGTTCATCCCGAGGTAGATGTAGCATTTCTAAACATTTACTATTTTAAATAATTAGAAGTTTTGGGGATTGTGCGGCATTGGCAGAGGTAGTGCTCTATTAACGCTCCCTCGTTTCTAATATAGGCTTCAGAAGTCAAGTTGTTTCTATAAACTTTCCCTCAACTTCACTCACATTCAGCCATTTAGCTTAAGTTCTACCACATTACCAATCGGGGACCATCCAGTGATAGTGTGGGTCGTCCTTCAATTAGAGGACCAGCGGTCCGATCCCCGGCTCCACTAGTCCATGTCGACATGTCCTCGGGCAAGGCCGGGTGCTCCCGTAGGCTGTGCCTGCGGTGTATAAATGGGTATGAATGGTTAGCTAGTCCTGATAGGGAGGTGGCAACTTACATGCCTCTGTCATCAGTGTGTGAATGGGTGAGTGACATGTTTTGTGTAGCGCTGTGAGTACAAGTACAAGTCCATTTACCATGTCTGCAGCAACTCATGGTAATAATCAGTTGTCAGGTAATCGCAAGTTTGCAGGGCAGCAGGATGATGTGATGTGTAGGGTCGCTCAATGAACTACACAGCTGAGTTTCTCCTGTCAATAAGTGCTTATACTCAGTTCAAGTTTTCTGTTCTAGGGGTGCTCTAGGGGTGCACCTGAGAGTGTGGGGAGTTAACTTCAGAAATCAATACAGTGTCACGTAATATCCTCACAGTTGTTATTGTTGTACTTGGCACGGTCGTAAAATGCAGTTTATGTTGCTGACATGGTTTGCCACTGAAGACTGCTGCATTGGAACTCCCTGTGTTAATGCTAATCAGCTTTCGGTTAGGTCTGAGTCATGCGCCCCTCGACTTCTCCCACAGTGAGCATCGTTTACACTGTGTCGTTAAAATGTTTTAATACTAGTTTATAGTTCATCTTAATCTATGGTAATGCTTTTAATTATGTATAAGTAGTGACAGGGAGGCCCAGAGGCATGGACTCAGGTGGGTGTTGCTGACATAGAAAGGGATCTGATGAAAGGTACTGTGCAGAGGGCTTAAAAGCAATTATAGCAGCTGACATTTATTGAGACACTTTGGACTTTTCAGTATACTGAAGACTTTCATTTCACTTGGCTCATCCATCTCCATATTAATGTTATGCTATTAGTTATTTCAGAAGAATGCTGCTAGACCATAACTGATGCTGTGCGTACGAAGGGTGATATTCTCCCTTATGTGAGGGCAAAGATAAAAAAAATTCTGCAGTGCTGATTGTGTGCTTGTTGTAACCAATAAAGCTATCAAATTAAAATCTGCTCACCACGTAGTTGTTCTTACTCTAGCTGGCCACAATGTTATGGTCAGTGTATTCTAGTTTAACTGCTCGTTAGCTTATCCTGACCTCATTTCATTTCAAAAGCTAGTAAAAAATTGGACAATTCTGGATTTCGATTTCTTCTTGAATTCCACTTCTGTGTAGTTTCGTTTATTCCAAAGCACACAGCATGTCATGCTGTGTGCTGATTGTTCAGTGCTCCAGAGGATTTGTTTTGCTAAACATCACCATGGCTGCTGAAGTGTGTGTGTGTGTGTGTGTGTGTGTGTGTGCGTGTCACAGTGCATCAGCACCTACAGTCAATAAGGATTACCCCCTCTGTGCAATCTGGCTGGTGAGTATGTGTGTAAAGTTTGAATGTGTGTGTATGTGTGTGTAAGAGTAAACACAGGACAGAGACAGAGAGCATATGTCATCTGTGCTCTGACATGGCAAGTGCAGTTACCTGAGGGAGACAATCAGACAAAGGTAATGGATTTAGAGTAAAGCAAACAAAACATCTTAAGCCTTTACCACACGGACAGTCTGCAGATATAGAACAGACTTAGCGAGGAGTCACACATGGCTAATGGAAACAGTGGAAAAGGAAAGACTTGTGTAAAGACTGGACCTTTGCATGAATTACTGCATTTGACTGCATAACAGATGTAGTATAGTGCTTGTTTCATGAATGAATAATGATGACGCAGAGTAACATACTGCCATGTATGCTTCTTAGAGGATGTTCCTATTTAAAGCCATCCAGCGCTGATCGAGTCTATACGCTTAGGTCTTAATTTGTGTCTCAACTGGAAACGAACAAATTGGGATTTGACTGTGGGGCTGTGTGGGTGTGTTAACCACGCAGGTCTCTTCTACTCTATGTGTTTTTGTGCACACTTCACTTTAAATGTGCCTGAAGAATGTACTTGAATAAAGTCTATGCATTCTGCTAGTAGAGTGTGACACAGTGATTGACTGAGTTTGCACTTGACTATCTTCACACAACGACTTCTTGATCACTTTTAATTGGCTGATGGCACAGAAACTTCCCCAAAAGAAATGACCAAAGTGGAAGCCCAGAGCACATTTCCAACCAAACAGAAGTCCTCAACAAATGCCTCTAAGAACAAGGGGAAGTGTGTCTGCAGCTCACACCACTCCTAATTGATCTGCTTGTGTCTTTTAGTGAACCTCAGGGACACAAGCAGATCAATTAAGAATGGAGTTATCAATACTGAGCTGTATTGTGTAACAGAAAATCTCTAAATAACATCTCATTAGATGAGCGGTTGTGATATAAGTTACACTCTGGGTACAGAACATGAATCATAAAACCAGTAATTGCTCATAAACGACAAACAGTGTAACAGCGAAAGCTGCCCTATGGCTTCATTTACAAATGAAAGTGAAATGTAGTCAGTGGAGTCTCACAGTTGGTTATCACTCTAAATAACTGGTGCAACATAGCCGTGCTTATACATTGATATTGTATGTTTAATGAAAACAATGTATGTGTTTCTGGTGCCACCTGCTTTTGTCTTGTAAGTTTTGCCGTTTTCATCCCAAATGGAGAAAATGATAGCGCTCATATATTCCTTTGTTTCAAGAGTTTTGGTTCCTGACATCCTATAGTCCGAAAAGCCCAAATAGGCTCTTTGGTTGCTCATGTTTTGTTTCTTGTTTTTGCACTTAAACACACATTCCAGTAGCATCTCCTTTACATTGTTATTAGTATATTGATGTTTGATCTTGTAAGACCTTTGCCATCATATTTTAGTTGTCTGCTCGATAACATTGCAGTCTTACCTGGTGGTTTAGTCTATTTATCATAAATCCGGCATATTATATTGCACTAAATGCTCAAGGACCATCCACTGTATTCAGCATTTGCAGCATGAACAATCAATACATGTAATACCTCTATTCCCGATGAGTGTTTCATAACAACAGTGAAACACGATACACGGTCAATACTGCAGCACTGCTTTGTACCGTATTTATGACAGAGCAGTCTTTCAACTTGACGGTGACAGCAGTGAGTGAGTACTTGCTGATGTATTATTTCCAGTGGGTGATTGGAGTAGTGGTTCGGGGTTGTTTTTGTTTTTTAACCTTTTCGAAAAAAAATTCCCAATCTTATACGTCCTACGACATGCAAATTTATGCTAAAGCTTTTCAATGGCAACCATTATGTGAGTGCTGCAGATCTTCTGCTTACGGTCGAAATACTTTCAAACTCTTGGCAACTATTTGTTGCAGCCTCTTCACTGTATATCCAAGTGAATGATATTGGCTGAATTGCTATTTTTGAGCATGCAGTCATTTCATCTGCAGCAGTCGTTGTTAAGAGTGGCTGTGATATACTGGAGTGTTTCTTTTTTCCAAAATTGTAACGCACGCTAACTGCTCTGTCAGCACTCATAGCTGAATACTTGAAATGAGCAATCAATAATCACTCTTTCCTCTTTCTTTCTTTCTTCTCACTCCTGCCCTCTCTCTCTCTCTCTCTATCACTTTCTTTCTATGCCCCACGTTTGCAGGTAGACACTTCTCGATGGGTGAGACCCACTGATCCAGTCATCCCTTCACTCCCAACCCCTCTCCCCCTCTGTTGCCCTAAACCGAACCCCCCCCCTTCACTTCAGTCACCATGACTTCCATCAACCAACTCCTGGGTTTGGCTGAGGTGAGCCTGAAGTGTGACCAGGAGATTGAGAGGAGATACGAGATTGTTCCCTCAGTGGTCTGCTCCATGTGCTGCCTCTTTGGTATCATCTACTGCTTCTTTGGTAAGTGTGGATGTAGTCAAGGCTTCACTCAGAAGGTTTGTGCTGGTACTAATAGGCACGTTAAAAACACAGCTTGCCACAAGATCAGTTAAGAGTACCCTTGCTGCTCTATTATTGGCACAAGAGGTCTTTTCACCCCCAGTCCCATTTAATATACCTACAGAAACTAATGTGTCCTGTTCAGTCATCAAAGGAATAGTTCAACATTTTTGGGAAATTCACGTATTGCCAAGATTTAGATGTCTGTACTTTATATGCAAATCTACTATCAGCAGCCAGTTAGCTTAGCTTAGCACAGAGACTGGAAACAGGGGGAACCAGCTAGCCTGGCTCTGTGCAAAGGATACTACATCGTCCCAACTAGCACATCTAAAGCTAATTAGTTAACACATTGTATCATTTTTGTTTAATCGGTACAAGTGTGAAGAGGATGTGTCCAAGTTACTGCAGCCAGCCAAGAAATAGCCTGATGCAGTTAACCCCCATAGCCCCCCGTAATATAACAATGAGTTGTTTTTACATTCCGGTTTTTGTACGTATTAAACAAACAAGATATAACATGTCAATTAGTGAGCTTTGGTGGTGCCTGAACGCATATTTCGTTACCTTAGGGCAGAGCCAGGCTAGCTGTTTTCCTCTGTTTCTAGGCTTCATACTTAGCTAAATAAAACCATCTTTTGGCTGTTTTTTCATACTCACCGAAAAATATCTCATCTAACTCTCAAGAAGAAAGCAATAAGCATATTTCCCAGCATGTCGAACTATTCCTTTAACATGAGCTGAGCAGAATAATGTCAAAATGTATACAAATGTATATCATCCATCAGAAGTCACCTGTGCAGTGTGATTTTCCAAACAAACATAACTGTAATGACAGACGCGAAGGAAACACTTAAGAGTGACATACAGCTGATATAACTTCCTATATGTGTAAGTGCCAGCACATAATTGGAAAGTGCAACATGTCGCCAACGAGCCCTGAAATCTCATTTCCAGTTCATATTGCTCTGCTGCTCTATGATATTATTGATTTATGAGCAGTACACAGAGGTTTTCTTTTTTTCTGGCGATGTGAATCAATATTGAAATCTCATTCCTACAGACTAAGCTATTGCGGCATTGCTGTATGTTTGAATGCTTTCTTAGAATTCCATCAAATCCCAGAATATCTGTTCCTCTACACCCCCTATCCCAAACTGCATCAGCAGACAAACTAAAAAATTGGACTGCCTGCTGTCTGTTACAGAAAACAAGCATCTCCGTATTCAAAGGCGTGTTGCCGTTTCTTTCAACTAAAAGTTACAGCTGCACTGCTGAAAGAAAAAGGAGAGTTTTGCAATGAAAACAAAACACCAGGCCCAGCTGTTTTTTGTTTGTTTTCTCTGCGCCATCAAACACCAGGACTCATACTTTATGCATGGGTCCATTCGTATTTTTAGACAAAAAAAAAGGCTGAATTTTGTGTGAGTAACTGTGAGTAACTGTTGGATTGCACCACAAAAATGAAGGGCTCATCCTAATGAGTTTGGATGTAAAGTCATTACAGGAATGTGGAATCAATAAATAATTAGAGAGAGAGAGAGATCTGCTGTTATGGAGTTGTTTTCATTGCAACAAAAAATTATGGAATCAAAATTGTATTTCCTCTTGAGTAGGGACTGACAAAATCCCATAAACATGCTCAGATAAGGACTTTGCTTTCAGAATGTTTCATGCATGTTTCAGATTCGAGCTCACCTCCAGTGATGCATCAGTAAACACTTGACCACCAGGACGAGCTACAAATGCTTATTGGAGAATAGATTTACAAGATACTTTTTTGACATTTAGATTTCCAAACAATAACACAACATAGAGCCATGCAAGTTCTAAATGATCCCCGATGAAGCAGGTAGAAATGTGTGTAATTGAACCTCAATGCAACACACATTAAGTGTCTTCTGTTAAGCAAACAATGCACACAAATAGATAAGCGGGAGATTCGCTGAAGTGTACAGATGGCGTTGACATTCACTCCATATGTCTTGGGGTAAAGCATCAGGAGCGTCAGTCCCTGCATTACAAACAGCTCATCCAATATACGTAGATCCTCACCACTAGTAGCGCAGAACATGTCAAGTTAAGTTAAGTTAAGTTTCAAGTCAACTCTGAAAGTTTCTAGTTGACAGAAACTTTAATTTAGAGAATCACACTGATTATAAAATTTGTTTCATACACGCTTCCATAAAATGAACAGAAAGGCGTCGTGTTACAGGATGGAACGGCATCATTTTACTTTAAATACTGCTACTCAGTCCTACACCATCTGTTGTGTGTTTGTTTCTCTGTTTGTTTGACAGCATACTCAAAAAAAGAGAAGGTAAAAAGGTGCATTTTCATCCTCCGTGCCAGATCTTGCTCTCAACAAAAACACCATTCTGCAAACAAGACACAATGGATATTGTTGGCGTTGTTCAGAAACTCCACACTCACACATGAAATTACATTTCTGCAGTCTGAATTTGAATGTCCCTGCTGATAGAACTGCAGAATTCGGTTTAGTTCCATCGTCTTTGCGAAGAAAATGTTAGCTGTCATTTATTTGATCCAAAAAACAACAACAAAGTTGGAGCATTAATGATGAGTGATGCTTTAGGGGCAAGATGGACGAGGCAAAAAGAAAAGAGAGGAGGAAGGGAGTGCTGGGTAAGCCAGAGTGAACAGATGGGACGGAAGGTTTGATGGCTGGAAGAAAAGTAAGGGAAGCAACGAGGAACAAAAGAGGAAGTAGGAGGGTTGGAACAGTGGGGGAGATGAGACCGAGGAGAGGAGAGGGGAGGATGGGTCAGAGCAGAAGATTAAGAGCAGTCAAAATGAGGCATGCTATTTCAAAATGTATTAACTGATTGATGGAGACTGATATTAAAGAACAATTTGTGACGGCCGCTGACCAAATGAAAGTTCAGGTGGTATGCTTTGGAAATGCTATTTCTCCATGTCAGACTATTCATTCAGACATGCTGTTACAGAAGCCAGAAAACAGCTGTGAAAAAACACAGCGGCTTTCACCGCACTTGTTATTTAAAGGCCTGGTGGCCGAAAGATACCAAGGAAAACACACAGGATTTGAGCAGAAGGAAGTAAAGAAAGCTAGGTGCATCAAATAAACGAAGGTATGGTAACGAGGGAGGAGCATGGACAGTGGGTTGGCTGAGAGGAAGAGTATTGTTTGGCTCAGCTGTGCAATGCCTGATTACACATAGATAACAATCTGATGTTGGATCCCCTCGAGACAGACAGAGAAAGCAGGAACTATACAGCAAATAGAAAAGGGAGATGCAAATATTAATAAACACAGAAGCAAGGGCCAGGGAGATTGCACCTCTTTATAATTTGAGCTTTCAATGCTTTGCTGACTTTTTTCGTTGGAATAAAGCAAATTATAATGGCGACAAACTGGTGAAAGATACAAAAAAAAAAAAGAGAGAGACAGCCAAGGACGGGGAAAGAGCATACAATTGGAAAAGAAGAAAAAAAGAAGGGGAGCAGCTGTTCTATTCAGCAGGCCTGTTGACTAATTAATGTGGATGACCTTTTGTAATACGATGATTATCATATTTTAAAGCCGTTTCAGAAAGGTTTCTAGAGACTCATAATGAAGAAATGCATCCCTCACCCACCACAGGCAGGTTGCTGTTGTTTGTTTTGCTTTTCATTATGCATCATCCCTATGTTCTCTGTTTAGAACAGCCTTTATCTTCAAGAACTTGCAAAAAAGCAATCTACACTCAGTCAGCTACATTGAGAAAACCTTTCAATACAAGCACGCAAAAAAATGGAATACAATATTAAATCAGGCTGCTTTTGATGGCTTATCTGTAAAACATGAATGTCTATGGTTACTATTTACAAAGGCTACCTCATTATAAAATGGTTCCCAAATACATATTCTTGCTGTCACCATATGTTGGCTTTGATTTGTGTGTTTAAAGAGAAACCAAATCATATACACAGTCATGTACCCGCGTTTGTATGCTGGAGATAACCTTACAGTGGTCTGTTTCCCAACTCTCCTCCAGGCTATCGATGCTTTAAGGCCGTATTGTTCCTCACAGGCCTAATGTTTGGCTCTGTGGTCATCTTCATGTTGTGCTACAAGGAGAGGGTGATGGACACTCAGCTGAGCGTAGAGGCATCGGTGGGCATCGGCCTGGGGATCGGGACCCTGTGTGGCCTGGTGACCATGTTGGTCCGCAGCGTGGGACTGTTTATGGTGGGCCTGCTGCTGGGCCTGCTGTTAGGAGTGGCTTCACTGGTGGTGAGGAGACACATTTGACTGTGCACTATTTAGATTCATATTGATCTGTGTATCAGCAGAGCAGCACATTGAAACCACTAAGGTAATATAATAACTGACTGCAAACCACACCGCTAGACAGGCCTTCAGGTCTCCTATTTTTTTGAAAAAGATTGTGACTACAAGCCATGATGCCAACAGTTCTTCATAACTAAGATCAGACAAACTCATGGTGTGGATTTACTTTGCTGCAATTAACAAATCCATTCAAATTAAAGTCACATTTTTGCAACTGAGATAAAAAAAAAAGCCAACTGCCAGAGTAAAATTAACCCTCCGCTCTCTCACCAAGGCCATGGAGGAGTTCTACCACCCCAGAACAGTGTGGGTTCCTCTGGGTATTCTCCTGAGTTCTGGGACGCTATTTGCCGTCCTCACTCTTCAATGGCAGCGCTGCTTCGTCACCCTCTCCACCGCCACCTTCGGCTCCGCAATCATCACTGTCACCGTGGACTACTTTATAGAGCTGTTTGCCTTGGTACACTACGTCTACGAGAGACTCCGGGTAAGCTCATCTGTGTGTTTTCAGTGTAAACTCTTACTGGCAGGGAGAAAGAAATGCTATTCATTTATTTGAAGTCACCTTGAGGCATGTTTTTCTCTTCTGTGTGTGAGTAATCTTTATGTTTGTGGGTGGTCATGTGTGTGTGTGTGTGTGTGTGTGTGTGTGTGTGCACGAAGGAAAGGCTGAGGCTGAGTTGAGCATGGATAATAAATCTTTAAATAGAGTATATGTAATTGTATGATGTCCTAGTGGTATAAAGGAATACAGTCAGCTTCATACAAATGCAATTGAAAATCCATTTGTAGATAACTTACCCAAATGAAAAAGTCTGTTTTGAATGAAATAGCTGACAACACTAATGCAAAAAATCCTGGAAATCCAATATTGGCATAAAACAGTTCATACTGCAAAACCGCCTGCAAAGGCTTCATCCAAAATCTGTTCCCTCATTTGATCCCAAATCTCCCACAGGAGATCAGTTGGGTTGTGATCTGGCAACAAAAACGGCCACAGCATATGATTTGAATCGTTTACCTACTTGTCACACAGTTCAGTGCCCTGTACTGAAGCCTCTTAATTTACTCAGTTCCTCCAGTCATTTATTTTGGTCCTTAATTCAATTTGTCACGGTCTGAATTTGATTTGTAACACCTCCCCGATCTAATTCTCAGCCATTATCACATTTTCCAAATACCTATCAGACCTCTTTTCATTCACTCAACAGAGAAGAGATGAGATGATGTTTTATTTGACTAACCCCAAAGACTTCTGCATGGAGACACTTAAAGGCCCTACTGGAGCAACTGTGGTTTCTTTTTTAAGACAAACTTTTGATGTTTAACATTCTTGTTGCTATTTTACTGCGTCATGCTTTTTACTGCAGGAATTCTGAGAACTTTAAAGAGCTTTTGAGAAACGGACTAAAGTGTCCCCATAGTGAGAAACTAGTTATTTTGAATTAAAATGAAATTGTTCATCTAAAATTGTAAATGTAATGTTTGCAGGTGGCGCCAAAGAGGTCAGTGTGCTGGTTTACTTGGGTCATCTTGGGGGTGTGGCCTGTCCTGTCCCTCCTCGGAGTGCTGATCCAATGGAAGGTCACTGCCGAGGGATTTTCTCACACAGAGGGTGAGTGATGCTGCTTCACACACAACCAGACTCTTTGAACCAGGTTCAAAAGCCTATTTTGGACACAGATACTGTTGTGGTTGGAGCACCGTGTTTTAGAAACACCGTTTTGCCATATTTGATTTTGCTTCTGTGAAGCAAGAGATACTAGTTTTGATTTTATGAAACTGTGACGGAAATCGTGTCACAAGATGTCAGTATGTTGATCATTTTAGGAATAAAAAAAAAGAATATGAAGGCAAATTCAGGAAAGAAAAGACATGATTTTGTTTTTAAACTGTCTGGGGTTCATGATTAGGTGTACAACACATGAACACAACAGTGTTTCTATCGCCAGAAAAGCACAACATCATATGAGCTGTTTCTCTCACAGTAAACTATAACCTATGAAGACCAATTACAGTGATTTCACAAAACAACAGCAACACTGACCTTATAAAAAACTGGACAAAGTATGAGTTTTTCTACTGTCCATAGCTTCTTTTGCATTGGTAATTGGATATTATGTAAAAAATATGCAGTTGCAGTCACAGTATTGACAACAGGGCTCAGGACTGAAATGAAGACACTTGTAGAGCAGTTTGACTAAAAGAAGCAGTAGCGGAGAGACAGGTTACCGGTTACAGGTACATGCAGGGGAAATGGATTAAGGGCTACTGAGTGAGTGTAGGGTGATATAGAAAGGTGGGAATACACCAGGGACACAAAAATTCAGCGCCCTGGGGGAAATGAGTGTCTGAGGCTGAAGGGACGTGTCTTTGCGACACGCCAGAAAACTGTAGCCAAGACTTTGATCTTTTTACCGTCGAGGATTTTAATAAAAATGTAAGAAAAGCAAATGTATTCATGAAAATGCACAAACACGCATCTTATGAAATACTGCTGAAATAAAGCTACAGTTCCGACACAGCTTCTGCTCCAACCTGGAACACACGATGGATTAAAGTGCTGATCCAAGAGAGGTGGTGCTCACCTCACTGTGTCCGCTCTATAGCTTTAGGGCGAAGCAGGCCACAGACACAAGCTTCCCGGCATGAAGAAAATGCCACACACAACCTTCCGTCTATTATTAGTTTTCGGGCAATGCGGTTGAGGCTGTATCTTCATTTAAATATCTGGGATTCTTAATTGATGATTCGCTCTCTTTTAAGATTCAGATTCAGCAACTTGTGAAAAAGTTGAAGCTGAGGCTGGGTTTTTATTTCAGAAAAAAAGCCTCGCTTTTCTTTTGATGCAAAAAGGAGACTAGTTGCTGCTACTTTTATGTCGGTGATTGATGTTTTATATATGCATGCATCTTGTCGATGCCTTCACCCTTTCGATGCTGTATATACCATGGATCCTTGAGGTTCATCACAGATCTTAAGGCCCTCACTCACCATTATCCTGCATCGTCTATCCGAATCACTGACATGTCCTTATTAATAAAGACATTCTTAATTTGATTCCTTCATAACTGTTTAAATTCATCCATCTGAAAGGTACTGTCTCTGCCCTGTGACATATCCACAAGGCTTACTCTTGCTGTCTGTACCCAACGTCCTTCTTGAAATGGGAAAAAAGGGCTTTCAGGTATGCTGCTCCTGCGGCTTGGAATTTGTCGCAGATTGATTTTGGTCTCGGGGCGCTGGTGTCTCTAAGTGATTTCAAAAAATAGTTTGGAGGAGTTGGAGGAAGGTACATCAGGTTGTAGATGCGTTAACTGAGCTTGCCTCTGTGTGATCCAGTGTGTAATGAACTGAGTCTTATCTGGAATGTTACTTTCTGTAGCTGTTGTTACAGACGTGTTGTTTGTCTGCGCTGCTGCCTGTCTTGGCCATGACCCTCTTTGTTAAGGAGATTTTTAAAACAGATAAAAGACGGCTGCCGCTATGTCCGAGCATTAAGGACTGTGTACTTGAATTTTGCGCATTGGGATGTTTAATTAAAGATTAATTCAATTCAGTTTTAAAACATTTTAATTATATCTATATATTTTATTTTAACTTTAATCTTAGTTACTCAGTAAGCATGAGCCAAGAACACAGAATGATGATGAGGCTTGTTTCAGTATCAGTCTCACAAAGGCCTCTACAAACTGGTGGCATTTGATCAAGACGGACAAATCTATCCTAATTTTATTAAATAGGCAGTTTTATCGGCAGCTTAAGAAATTACAGCCATTGTGAGGACGGGGAACACTGTGTGTGTTTGTGAGGGAGAGTCTGAATACACCAACATTAGTGTTGACAGCAGAACCTGCCATTGACAGAGACAACCTTAATCTGTTCTGAAAGCAACCACAACACAGATGGCAAGATCACTCTCTCACACACACACACACACACACACACACACACACACACACACACACACACACACACAGTGTAAATGCAGCACTCAATACACAGAGCTCATACACACAAACAGCCTCAGACAGAGGCAGAAATATACATGGGCAAAGTCTCTCGCTCACTCTTGCACTAACTACACCCACATGAACTCTTACACTTGATCTTTGCTGGTGTGTGACATGCAGAGTTAAACAGTGTCTTCGAAAAAATGTCACACATGGGCTCAAATAATGGGATTAAACAGCAGGCTGCCGTGGCTTCCAGTCAGAGGGTGTGGGGCAAAGAGATAGAGGAAGCTTTTTCTAGTACTATTTTGAAAAATGTGCAATATGTATGGGGGGGGGAAGAGACCTAAAAAATGAGTAGGCACACGAGGGAAGCCAAAACAGCACAGGCTAAAAACTGTCACCAAAAAAATAACAAGAGCAAAAAAAATACAGCCTATGTTTGGGAAAAATAATTAGTTATAGAGGCTCTAGCAAGAGCACTGTGAATGTTACTGTAGTTACACCTGCTTTGTGATAAGAGCCAGGTCAGTAAGGGTCACCATTGTGTCCCCTTTAAATGTATCTATGCAGCATGTATCCTTAAATGTAACTTTAAAAAAATGTATTTGATGGAAAGCACTGTATTGAAAGACAAAGAAGGATGGGGGGAAAAGGAGAGGGGAGAAATTGGGAGCAGGTGTACTGGGGGAAGGGGGCGGGTAATAAACTGGGGCACAACGTGTAACCAGGTCACCCAAGTGGATCAGTAAGGAAAATCATCTGTCTGTCAGCTGATTGAGTACGGCGCAGGCATGAACGGATGAACACGCATATGCTTGCATGTTTTTTTTTTGTTCGCTTGTGCGGACAACGATGGCACACACGCACGCATGCATGTGTACTTAATACTTGATTGACATAATTCATTCCCAGCCGCCAAACCTGAACCATCATAACCAAATTGTTAACACAAACTCTGAGCCAAACCTGAACCTGAACTCTCAAACGGCCTGTTTAAAGAAGTGGGGACTGGCCAAAAACGTCTTCCCTCGCAAGGTCTTAAAGCTCATATTAGTCCTCACAAAGATAGATGTACAAGAGCACACACACACACACACACACAAACCCACACACACAGTAGCATGTCGCCAGAGGGGCCTGGGGTGGGGTGAGCTGAGGAAAAGAAAAGGGGGTATCATTAAGCAGTTTCCCTGGCAGATGGTGTCTAGTTAGCTGTCCGCCCGCACAAAGAAACAACAATAGACCTTATAACACTTCCACACCCACCCACACACACAGGCTTTAACTGTTACGCATGCTGTTCATCTTTTCTTTATTAGGTTCTCAGCGGTGTTGTTGTACGTGTGCGGCAACTTTTTTGACCTGAACATTAAATATTTCCTACTACTACTGCATATTAAAACCGCTGAATCAAAACACGCATAACTAAAAATAATCACACGGGTAGTCAATGGACAGCGAGACAGGATGGATTTTGGGCATCCTTTGCTCGGATGAGTGTGAAAATAACACGAACACACTCAACCACTCACAATATGTCAGTACATGCTGCAAGGAAAGTGATCTGTCTGCCAAAGGACTGAATAGAATGAAGGAAATGTGGAAATGGACATTCGTGGGTTTTTTTCTTCCTTTTTCTTTTTGAAGCCTGTACTTACAATAACCTCTCTTAGGGATGGCTAACCATCAGCATTTAAGAGATCATTTAAATATTCAAAAACATCTGATTGAAGGTTTCTCTTGTTTTTTGTCAGTCTGAGTAATTTTAATGCGTTCTTTCCTCTTTATTTAATTGTTTTGTTTCACTATAAAGGCTGTATTGTTCTGTCTTTATCAAAGACAAAGACATAAGTATCTGTCGTTCCCTCGCTCTCCACACATTATCACATCTCTGCTCTCTTTTGTCTCCAGTGGTTTTGAGTCGACAGCAGCGGAGGGTTCAGCTCATGCGGATCCGACAGCGGGAAGAGAGGCTGAAAAAAGAGAAGGAGAACAAGAAGAAGAAAAAACGAGAGACCCAGAAGACCAGCCACAAGCAGAAAGCCCACACCCATCACCACCACCACCACCACCAGCAGTACCATCACCCTGTGGCATCCCACCCTCACCAAGCCCAGAGCTCCCAGCCACCTAAAGTCCCGCCTCCTCAGACTGAACCGGGCTACCAGCGCAAGGCCAACCCTAAAAGGCGCTTTGATGGAGATGTGCTGTCACCGGTGAGACGCAGGGGCTCCTTATTCTTTAAGATGAAATTAAGTTCTGTTTTCATGTTTTTAATCAATTTCCTTCATCATAATCTATATTTTATGTATTCCTTATTACACCTGTAAAGACACATTTTGGGAAATAGTCTTAATTGCTTTCTTTGCCAAGAGTTGGATGAGAACACTGATGCCACTCTCATGTCAGTACGTTCAATATGGAACTGGAGCCAGCTGCCCATTAGCTTAGCTTAGCATGAAGATTGGAGACAGCTCGCCTGGCTCTGTACGAGGGTAACACAATCTGCCTACCTTCATATTGAACAGACGGATACGAGAATGGTATTGATCTTTGAAGTGTACTCTTTCACGGCTGCTGTTTGTGCACTTTACTGTCAGCCTGTGCACTGTATATTCATACCCCAACCATGTATCATCTGTCTGTCCACAGAGCTACATCAAGAGTTTCAGGGACAGACAAACGGACAGACGAGCCTACTCCCACAGTCGAATGATGAGCCGCTCCCGCATGGCCGAACTCGACTACGACTGCGGCTCTCGGGTGCCCCTCACGGCTCCCAGTGGACCACCAGTTCGCATCTGAGACAGGGAAATTAACACGCGTACACCTAACCACACACACACACACACACACACACACACACAATTACACAAGGCTACTTCAAACCTCTTTGTCACTGTTAGGGATAGAAAAACTAACCCTGTGTGCCACCCTTATCAAAAGCCTAATAACCCAACAGGAACGCAATATGTCCCAATAAGGTGGTGAGTCCCACACTGGTTTTCTCCTCTCAGACCTGTTACAAGTTGTATTTTTGTGTGACCGGTTTGGTCCTGTTCTGTTCTTGATAACTGTCAAGACACAACACTAGCACCTCTTCTTTTGGATGGAGCAAGAACTGATTGCTTGGTCAAATCTCAAACACAGTCATCACATACTGCGTTGGACTTGAAACCTGTGTTTATGTACTGTTCTGGAGGACACTGGAAATAATGGACCTTGAGATTGAAATATCTCTGTTGAACATTTGATTTAAAGAATGTTCTGGTTGCTTCAAGCCATAAGAAGTCATTTCCAGTGGTGGGAAACAATCAAAACACTACTTTCTCCACGGGAGAGCTGCACCATTTCAGATACAAATGCATCACACGGCTTCCATGGAGTCAAGGTAGCACAACCATTCAATAAACCTTCCACAGCAGCTTTAGTTCAAGGGAAATGAAGGAGGAAACGATTTGCTTCAAGGATTCCATTAAAGAGCGCTCAGAGGAATATGACAGAAATAAAACAACAGAAAACACAGCTAGCACTGAAACAGAAAGGAAGCTCTTCTTCATCATTTTACCCACTGAAAGGTCACTGTGTGAAGGAAGGTGTACGTGAAGTCAGCCTGTTATCGTCTCTGACAGCCTGTGAATCCAGACACGGTCTTCTGCTGCTTCAAAACTGCAGAACAGGAACTGCTTTTGGGCGGGCATAGGATCAAAGAGTTAACACCGAAGACAATTTTAATGTTATTTCACCCACGAGCACTCCATGTGTCATTGCCTACATTTATGCCATTTTCCAAGGGGAATGTGCTTTGCATCTCATCACTCTCCTTTTTTCCTTGACAGCCAGCTGTTTTCACCACCAGGAAACACATACGTACCTCCCGTCTTCTTTTTGAAAGCTACTGTATGTAATTATCCTTGTTGGAAGTGTTTCTGAACGCTCACACGTCCCCTTTTCCTCTTGTTATCCAAGAAAAAGTCGACCTTTGTTGAATTTGTCAGCTGTGTCAATATAATGTTAAAAGCACAAAGACAAGAAACTGCTATCTGATACTGGTCATCCAGGAATTAGACGGTTGAAATTCAGAGTTTGGAGGGGACAGTACATGGCAGTGAAAATGTTAAATATAGTGTGTTTGTGTGTGTGTGTGTGTGTGTGTGTGTGAGTGGGTGAGTGGACACAGAAGCCCTGAGGTAAGTGATGGATTGCACCACATATTGGCCAAGGAGAGGGGGATTCATTGTCGTGAATGCTGTATTGTTTTTCCTCTTTTTTGCCAGTATACTGGTCCTGTTTAAGATGTGAATCTTATAATTTGGATGAAGTGTTAAATGATGAAAAGGAGGAGGAGGAAGATAATCTCCCGTAAATGATGAAACATAACGAAAAGAGGAAATCATTTGCAAACAGCGCCCTCTCATGTTTACTGCTAGAACTTTTTTTTCTAGACTTGACTGTTTTTGTGTGCATATGTTCGTGTGTTACATGCATTTGCGTGTGTGAATGGCTTTTGAATTCAAAACGCGCTCCGAGCATTAATGTTGTTGTGCCGAACATCCGGAAAAGGTGAGGGAGTTAGATTTGTACAAGCAGTATTTTCAGGAGTTTTATTTGAACCTCTTTGGAATTGACGTACGGTAGTTCCTCACCATGAAGACCACCACCACCAAGATTTTACTTCATGAGGTTTAGATGGACAAAAAGATTCCACAGTACTGTTCTTAAATACTAAATATCTAAATATGGGTTTGGCACCAGGACCAATCTTTCTCACCTCAACCCCCATTACTGCATGAGAATCCTTGTGTAACTGTTTCCAATGTGTCAGTGTTTCAGTGTGTCACTGTTGTCATGTGAAAACCTCAGATTTCCGTTTTGGGATTTGTTGGTCCCAGGGTGCACAAAACACAATCCACAATGACTGATGAAAGGACCAACCATAGCCTATTCTGCCACAGGACCAACTCTTCTCTTCTCTTCTTTGTCCCTCCTCTCGACATGCATTATGCTCAGTCCCCTTCTATTCTGCTGTATCATTGTTACGCCAATAATGTTTTGCAGTAGTGGCTGCGACAGATGTTACTTGGGGTTTTGCTTACACTTCAGTCCTGTCTTGGTCTTCTTTTGGAGTTTCACTCTAGTCATCAATGTCTTTAACATTAACAATGAAAGACAAAAAAATGACAAAATGGTGATTCAAAACATCTGTAAGCTGAGCCTGAAATGAATTAATAGAAATACATTTTCTGTTTTCTGCGCCCATCGCTACTGATTATTTGTTGGGGAAACACTTGTTGTAGATATTGAACTGTAAATAATTTTCATTTTACTTTAATTTTCATGTTTACACCATGATGTCATTTATCCAGCAGATTGGACCTGTTTTACATTGTGCTTCTACTGTATGTCCTATTGGTTTGACTGGGTGGTGGATGCACTTGTATCGTTCTCATCCTGTTCGTTCAGCGTGTGATGTTGAAGAGCAGCAAACAAACTGAGCCTCAACTGATTATCAGCAACCATCAGTAATTTAATAATTGCTCCACATTGTGAGAAGAGACGACAATTCATTTCCCTGCCACCCTGTTTAAATGTGTACAAATCACCTTATTATTATTATTATTATTATTATTATTGATAGCATGAATTTATATGGACCTACAATATGATAAACATTGTGATTCTACAATCTGATGGATTTGTTTGTCTCCACTGTTCCTACATAGGGATTTATGTATACAGAGGTGCATTCATGAGTACAAACAACAAATATTCTCTGAAGCATATAAAGAAATCATGCGCACCACTACCACAAACACGTTCCTGTCTGCCTGACTTGCACTTTCCTAACCTAGCTAACCTATTTAGTGGTGTTGCGTGAAGTTGCAATGGTCAGGTGCACTGTACCATAGCATTGTCTGACACTACACCGAACACTTAGAAAATAGAAAAAAATGTACAGTTACATGTGGAGGCAGGTGTGGCGTGTCAGTGCAGGCACACACACACACATACACATATGCATGTCACGTAACAGTCACAGTTTATAGAACTGGCTGTATTGTAAATGAGGTCTCCACCATCATGTATTTTTGTGTTTAAAAAAAAAAAAAGCTTTAAGCAGCATAACAAAGGAGCCATGTGTAACATTTTCTACACCTAAATTCCTCAACATATACGTTCAACCAGCTGATAGAGGAGAGGTCACAGACGTTGGCGGAAATGGAAGAGGAACATGCTGCCCTTTTTTTATTGTCCTATAATGATTGGGAAGCTGAGGGCAGTGGCGAAGAAACCGTGACAGACAGAAAGTTCTGATCAATATGGCTCAAAAGCATTGAAATGACTGCCTCTCACTTTCTTTCTCTCTGTGTCTTTGTTCAGCCTCGTCCCTTTTTCTTTGTGTCTGAGTAACCTTTTCATTACATTTGTACCCTCCCTCTCTCTCTCTCTCGTTCTCTCCCGGTCTCGCTCTCTTTCTTGCATGCTCGTTTATTGTCTGCCTTTGCTGTATTTTTCTTTTCGCTCTCCTCCTCTACCCCCACTTTTTTCTTTTTTTTTTTAATCTTTGCTGACATTTTCAGTCCAGTGACTTCAGACACAAACGGCATGGACTATAGAATTCTTGATGCTGTGCTAATCTGCTTCTTGCGAGAAACAAAGCACGGCGGAGGCCAGCTCATTAACAAGCCATTGTTCACTTTTCCTTGCGCCGAGATCAGTCCTGTTACTGATCATTTCAACAGGGAGGCAACTCCTATTCCCTGTATGAAAGTGAATTCAATCTTAACAGAAGACGGTCACGCTTGGCTGGGAAAGCTAAAACAGCTCACATCAGATGATGAATGCAGTGGGTAGAAGTAGTCCATAAAGGAACCAACGCAAAGGCATGCGCGCTATCTGAGGAATACTAATGAGTAGATTTAAAATGGAGACTATCTTAGACAACACATGTGCTATGCGTACAACATCTTTAGAAACTGGCTGACTCAGGTGACAAACGGTGGTAACAACTGTCTTTATTTGAGTTTCTGGCCACAGGGAAGCAGCATAACATGGTCACCCATTCTCGTACAATCAAACACACAGCACATGCTTTTGAGCTCAAACGTCAATCATGACTTGAGTTCCTTTTTCATCAGATGTCTGTGTTTCAGACACAACATCTCACTTTCCTTAAATCCGTTACACAAATACAAGCCTTCTTAAATCAAGTTATATCCTTGTACATTTGCACAGAAAGACTTGGAATATGTGCAGTGAAAAGTAAACATTACAATATTACTTTTGACACCATGGTGTTTGAGGCCCATTGATCTGTCTTGCACCTTGAAAACCTCCCTGTGGACACTGGGCCCCACACAAAGCCTTGTTGTTAATTTGAAACTCTATTCTTGCCATTGAATTATTTTTGCAGACAAGATATAACAAATCCAGGTGTTTTTGAGAGAAGGAAAAGTAACATGAATAAAGCATACATCTTGGAATGACCATATTTTAAAACCAGGCCAAAAACAGTGATTGAGCATACTGCATCTGTCCTGTTGTAGTACAATGTCTAAAGATTTAACTGGTTGGATTCCCTCATATCATTTTGTGTTTACATTTAAATCATCTTAAATGTTCAGCGTTCTGTCCCTAAAAATAGGCTCAGCTTATAAATCGTGATCGGAAAATATCATTTTTTGTACTATTTTTGTATTAATTGGTTATATATAGTGTTGCTAACGTTGCCTCGTCCGGTTTACATGATGTCTTGCTGATGCTGTGTGGACTCGCTGACAACCTGAGGAGGAGAAAGATACAAAAAAATTAATTATCTACGTTAAGGACTGTAGAGTGTTGCAGATAATACGTGACAACAGTATTTTCCATCAACAGTGAAGCAGGATTTTTTTCGTTTGGAGTGAAGTGCTGTGTGTGGGGATGGGCACTGAAAGTGAAGCTTCTTCAAGGAAGCCGGTGAGGAGTGTTGAGGTTCACTTATGTGTCTATAAAGGGTCGGCACAAACTACAAGATTTCAGGGAGTTAAGAGAATATAATTTTTTTTTGCAGCTGTGATTTCAATACATAGATTGCTTTATACTCTCTGCAGGATCCATTCTGTCATCGCTGTCATAGCCACATGCGAACTTCGGCCTATTTTAGGCACAGATCCAAAATCTGGTAGTTTGCTTCGGGCCCAGTGAACAGATGATAGTGGGATATTGGAACCAGACTTACAGACTGGGCACTAGCGCCCTGGCTCATAGAATACTTCATCTGGATAAGAATATAACAAATGAAAATGGTTCAGTTGGAAAATTATAAATGTCATCTCGAAACTGGTGTCACGGTATATTAGGGATAGGTGTGTTGAGTATCACAGTATATATGTTTGCGTGTGTGCTCGAACCTCTCCATCGCGGGTCTCTATGGTCTTGATGAGAACAGTCTTCTTGGAGTGAACCTCTGAGGAACGCGGGTGCTTGGACTCAGGACTGGTCTCTGAAACGATGCATTCACACAGCTGTTTTACTACTTCATAAACTCAAACAATAAGCTTCACTACACTTACACCAAGTTCATTCAGTCAGAAGACATTAGCTCAATATTGTTCTAAATTAATTAGCTTTGAACAACATGATGAGACGCCTTGCACATGAAGGGGACAGCCATGAATCAGTCTGTGGCCCTAGTATGACTGCCACTTAAAAGATTAATATTCAAACTGATACTCACCTGCACTCACTGCACCTAATACATCATCCTTAATTACTGCTCAATGTCTTCGTTTAAGCAGCCACAAAGTGGCTCAAAGGGACACATTGGCAAAGATGAATTGCACATTTGGACTATTGATACATCAAGCGAATGGGCTAAGTTGTGTGATTATTGATGTGTGGCTTGTTGATGATTGCCCCTGGTGCATAAAAAGCCATGAAGGTTTTTGACACGTCATGTATCGCCACACGGTGGTTAGAATGTGACACTGCAGGTAGGCAACTTGTAATGGCCTCAAAATAGCACCTACCATATACAGTCCCAAGCTATAATTAGTCTTTTCTTTTGATCCCTCATTGACTCATCCGGAATGTAAAATGGATTTTATGGGTATTTATTTGTGAAGGGAATAATGTGCACTGTTGCTCCTACCTCTGAATCCAATAGAGGAATAAGCAGACTGGACAGGCATGGTGGTGGTAGTGATCCTGAAGGAGAAACACATATTTCAACATCACAAGCGGATAATAGGAGGGGAATACTAAAATACACAAATGACAAAAAAAAGGTTAAATGGGGAGAGATGAATCAAAACTTAAGCTGTCCGAACGTGAACGGCACACACACACACCTGCTCTCCTCTCCCTCCAGCAGCTTGCGGTAGGTGGCGATTTCAATATCAAGGGCCATCTTCACATTGAGGAGGTCCTGGTACTCTCTCAGGTGACGAGCCATATCATCCTTTGAATCAATACATAAGAATGTTGATTGTCTGCTCAAACACACTTCACACTGAGCACATCCTCAACAGTAAATGGACCAAAGCTGTTTGAAGGAAAAGCTGTTGTATATTTGTATTAGCTGTAAAATCACATAGACAGTGTTCCCATTGGAGCTTTCAGTCAATTCCTAATTTTATAATAAAAAGCTACATAGTGGCTCTCTAGTCAAAGATTATTACCAGAAACAAGTCCTAAATTCTGCACCAGTTTGATAATACTTTCTATAATCTGTTGGACTGCAGAGTCCGTGTAAAATCACTAAGCTAATTACCTTCATCTTAGCAATGTCTTCCTCCAGCCGTGTGATAGAATCCTGGTAACCAGAAGCCTCGCCGGTCATGCGGTCCTCCATGTCTCTCATCTGGCGCAGCAGAGACTCGTTCTACAAGGTAACAGAGGCAAAACGGTCAAAAGACGGAGACAAAGGCTGTGCGCCTCGACGGAAAGTATTGATACATTTATTAAGAAAATAGAAGTTTGAACAACACTTGAGAGGGACTGCAGGCAATACTCACAGTGCCCTTGAGCGAGTCAATCTCACAGGTGAAGGACTGGATCTGGTGCCTGTACTCCATGGACTCCTGCTTGGACTGACGCAGCGCATCATTGTTCTTATTCACAGCCTGGTTCAGATCAGTCACCTGAGGAGAGAGGGGATGAGGTATTAAAAACACAACAGCTGAACCAGACTATCTGAGTGTGTGTGTGTGTGTGTGTGTGTGTGTGTGTGTGTGTGTGTGTGTGTGTGTGTGTGTGTGTGTGTGTGTGTGTGTGTGTGTGTGTGTGTGCGCATGCCCTACCTTAGACTTGTACCACTCTTCAGCCTCTGAGATGTTCTTGGCGGCGATGCCCTCATACTGCACACGGATGTCCCTCAGAGCGGCAGTCAGGTCGGGTTTAGACATGTCCATCTGGATCTGCACCTGTGAGTCCTGCATCTGGCTCTGCAGCTCACGGATCTCCTGCAAGGTGACAAGAAAATAAAAATACATATAATTATATATATATTATAAACAAAATAAGAAAGGAATTATGACAGGATCGGGATGAGGAAGAAATGTTTTTTTTTGTGGGGAACACAGTGATCAAGAATAGCACTGGATAACATTGTGGAACGAGTACGCTTCGGTCCCACTCAGCTGTCTTCTGGTCAAACCAGAAGATATAAAAAGCTTTGCATCTGTTCGCATGCACACATTCTTTCTCCCTCTCTATCGCCCTCACACACAGACACACACACACACACACACACTCAACAGCTGACATGCTCTTCTACCAATCGGCAGTTCAGCATTTCTGAGAGGTCAAAGGTGAGGCCGAGATGACAAAACGACAGGAAGGGAACTCAACTGTGCCGGCATGTGTCTGGGTGTGTAGCTCGGTATGTCCTTTGATGTCTGTGGGTGAATGTGCACAAATGTGTCCATTGCACTTTTTTTCCCATTTGCTTTGCTTAAGACCGATGTATATGCCCAAATAGTTGCATTTTGTATTGGGAGAGTGTTGGACTGTGTAAATGTGCATACGAAATATATATATATCAGTGGGTGTGTTTGAATGGGCTGCAGGCCTACAGAGGCTCAGATGTATCTAATGTTACAATACAGCCTCACGCAGAGTCGTAATATGATACAGCACACACATATACATAATACATAGACATACTGAAGGTGTGGTGGCCTGCAGAGTTTATAGACATATCAACAGACCTCTTCGTGAATCTTCTTGAGGAAGGCAATCTCCTCTTGCAGGCTCTCAATGCGTCTCTCCAGGTCCAGCCTGGCCAGAGTGGCATTGTCAACATCCTGGATACAACACAGACACAGAACAATTTTAAACATAACTAACGGAGTGTTTCACTTTTTACTTCAGGCTTTGGGGATTAAATGAGATGTGTTGAGATGTATTTAGATATAAAGCAGTGATTTTATGGAAATAGAGAACGTACGGCTCTGAAGGCAGAAAGGTTGTTCTCAGCCTCTTCCTTCTGGTGGATCTCCTCCTGCAGTCTGGAGAGAACAAGGGCAGAGAAGGTTGAAACACAAAACGACTACAAACAAAACAACCGTGTTAGAGAGCATGGCTTCTTCCCCAGGGACCAATTACGAGACAAATAAACTAGCTACACCTCTCATTCCTCCAGCCTTCTGCGCTCTGTTCTTTTCGGCTTATAATATTAGAACTGACTAGACAACGACACCTTTATTTGTGTCCATATCCACACACACACACACACACACCAAACCAAGTCTTCACCTACAAATGTAAATGATCTACATTATGGGGGATGTGCATTTTGTCCCCAAAAGGAAGGCAAGAACCCATAAGTGAGTAATGCATCCGCGAGCACACTCCCACACACACACACACACACACACACACATTTGCTCTTTGACTCCTAAAGCTGTGATGCAGCTGCTGTCACACTGCCAGAGTCAGAAGGGTAACAGTGAGAAAGGAACAGAGAGATGTGCCCTCGGTGGTGCTGTCTCTAAAATAAGCATTTCACTTTGCTCCCTGAACAACTGGAAAATGTAGAAAGAAATGCATTCATATAATGTAGGCATATTGTGACGACCCCTCAACAATATATATATATATGGTTGTTTGTAGGGATAAGGAGTGTGTGTGTGTGTGTGTGTGAGCGTGCGTGCGTGTGTGTGTGTGTGTGTGTGTGTGTGCGTGTGTGCGTGCGTGCATTGTAACTGTTGACAGGCAGGGGGTCTCTGTGAGTATTTTGATCTCAGTGAGAGCAGCAGGTGCTTTGGCAAGCTTCACTCAATGCTACAGGCAACAATTTAAAATAAAGTGAAAAGTGAATGTTCTACTTCCATTTAAGAGATGTTGCCTGCTATTGCTGTGACAGGAATACAAAATCCAAAGAGCTGACCCAGTAGCTACAAATAGACCACTCAGAGATACACCCACATCACAGCTCTCTCTCTCTCTCTCTCTCTCTGTCAGTCTTTTTCTTAAATGTGTGTTCTTTTTATCTTAGTTTTACTTTTGCCATTCACAAACATAGCTGTGTGTGTTCATCTGTCATTTTACTTCTCTTTGTGCTTGACTAAAACTTCTGTCTGTCTGTCCTCAGCTTCATTCCTATTAGGCTATACGTCTCTCTCTCTCTCTCTCTCTCTCTCTCTCTCTCTCTCTCTCTCTCTCTCTCTCGAAATGTCTTTAATGCCACATGCTGGGCTCTTCTCCCTTCTCCTGCTTTCCATTTCTCCCCATTTTCTCTTCTATATCAACATCCAGCCATGAGTCACCCTGTTTTTCTAATGTAGACAAGCAGTTGCCAACCTGTGGGTCGAGGCCCCCCCAAGGGGTCGCAAGAAAAAAAACTGAAGGGTCATGACATGAAAAACATGAAAAAAATCTAACAGTATTTCTGTTACACCTATTTTATGAAAGGTGCTTAAACTGCTCATCACAGGCCCAAAAGGTTGGGAACCCCTGATGAAGACATTTGTACTACCCAATAATAGAAGTGCAATGTGACCGGGACTCTAAACTATTCAGTTGGTGTTTATATTTCTGATACAGTTAACATCGGCTTCTTCCTCTCTCAGGTTTCTGGAACATAAAACAATAAGCCGCATCAGCGTCATGCATTCTTCCTTCTGCCCTTTTTTCCTCATTCATTGACACTCTTTAACGGTGCATCCATTGGTACACGTCAATCCATCTGCTCAGTCAGCCATCCTCTAACCTACCTAAGCTTCAGTTTCTGCATGTCGTCAGCCAGGTTGTCTCTATCAACCTCCACGCGGGCGCGCTGGTTGGAGTGGGTCTCTATTTGCCTCCTCAGCTCCCTCATTTCTTCCTCATACAGCTCAGCCACGCGCCCGGGCCCCTCGCGGCCCCTCAGCTGCTCAATCTCCACCGTCAGCGCTGCGTTCTGCTGCTCCAAGAAGCGCACCTTCTCGATGTAGCTGGCGAAGCGGTCGTTGAGGTGCTGAAGCTCGGCCTTCTCGTTGGTCCTTGTGTTGAGGAAGTCCTGGTTCATGGCATCGGCCAGGTTGAAGTCGAGTTTCTCGCCAGAATAGGTGCGCATGGCTGAAGAGGAGCCGATCCCGGCTCCCCCAGCACCAGAGGACACCCGGTATGAAGAATAGGAGGGAATAGCGTTGCTCTTGACTTCATAGACTCTGGAAGACATGCGGCTTGCAGAGGAGTTGCGGCCACCGCCTCCAGATGAGTAGACGGAGGACATTGGGGTTGACCCGACGCCAGAGCCGAAGGTGCGACGGTACGAGGAGGCCGACTGGGCCGAAGAGGAATAAGATTTGCTCATGGCTGGTTGACTGTTTGGTTGTCTTGTGGTCTTGATGGAGGTTTCTGAGACACAACTGTCCCACTGGGCAACTGGGAGAGAAGCGAAGTGAAGAAATACCAGACACTGAGCGCAGCTATTTGTAGATTTACCACACCCACTCCCAGCCCAACCCCTCCAGTCCGTCCTCCCTTGGTCTCCATTGACCCCGTCTGTAAATCCCACAACCTCCAACTCCACCCCTCCACTTTTACCTGAAACCCAATTTTCCTTCAATTGATCACACTGCAAGTATTTTAAATCCAGGCTCCATCTGAGGAAAGATCACAGTCGACCCATTGTGGAAGACGGCTTCACAAAGGGAGAACACAATGGAGATGCCAATCAAATGTTAGCAGAGAAACTCCAGGATACTTTAATTTAATCACCTTTAATCTGTAAATGAGCAAAAATGGTGCCCTTCTGGTAAGACTATGAGGGTACTTTTGTTAAAAACAGAATAATATGGCTGCTTTAGTTTAATTAGGTGTTTATCATCGCGATCAGAAATGCAATCCTTTTTGTGATGTGGTCAATTATTTGTACAGTGAGTTGACTTCTTGTTTTCAGGAAAAATTATATTACTTAGATGACATTTTTGTAAATAATTGTATTGCAGTATCTTGATATGTCATCCATATGTCATATCTCATCCCCCTCTCAGGCCCTTCTTCTTTCCTAATTCCTCCCCCCCCCACGTGCCTGTTACGTGCCCTCGATTCAGCTGTCCAAGGGTTCTGGTTTCAACTATCGGAAAAGGGCGGTGGCCTTCTGTGTGCTTGCCTGTATGTGCGTGAGTAAGTGAGTGAGTGAGTCAGTCAGTCTCTGCAGTTGTCATGGGCTTGTTTCATGAACACTATCTGTATACCACATTCAGAGGAAATATAATCCACCGGGGTGCTACAAGTCTATATGTCAGTGGACTGAAATAGATCACATCCCATTTTAAGTTAGTTTAAAATAGCTTTACATGTTTGAAATAGCAGGCATACTTGTTGTAATTCAGTATATGGAAGGTTTACGGGGTTAAAGAAACTGGAAGATAAAAGCACACTCCTCTGTTTGTTGAGATATCATTTTTATCGACCCATAACACGTTAATGACTTTTCAAAATCATACACTGTATCAATTTAATCTCTGAAGTCAGATGATATTATATAGCAGTTGATCCTAATGCCTCACAATAGGATTGATCTTGTATAATCTTTGAGTTACAGTACTACCCTGCCAGTAGCCATAGAGCTACAATAGAGTTATGTGTTTCCCCTTGGTTACATAAGGAGCTGTATGGTTTGACTGATAGAGGTGCTGCTGGGAAGGTCACTCGCACTCTCCATTTTGTCATACGTGCTCTCCACTGGACTGACACACCCTCTATGTGTGTGGACAAACCTGCGCAGATCAGCAAAGCACTATTGGTTAAATGCAGCATTTCCTAATTTGTATTATCATATATTTTGGCAAATCCGGGGAAGTAACGTTAGTAAACAAGTCACTATTACCGTGGTGACGTCTCCTTAGTCTAGTCTATTGTAACTTAAGGTAACCTTCCAGTAAATGAATGATATTATTATATATTAATACATGTGTTTACAAGGTCCTTTGCAGCATAGCACTGAATATTGTGTATGTGAGTATTTGAATGAATGCTGTTGGTGTATACCAGACAGACATTGCTCACAGGCTGCACAGCTGAGAGCCAGGCCAGGCTCGTGAGGCGTCTCTGTCCTGCCCTGTCATCGGACCTACTGTGTGTGAATGTGTTGGTGGTAATGAAGATGATAATGATAAGGCCGATGATGATGATGAATCTAGTTTTAACCGATGCAACTAAACTAACAAGAGTAGGGGGAGATGTCATTCAAGTGCAGTTTGTGCACACTCACACAATTCTGGGAAGACGTCTAATTAAGCAACACATACGTTAAACCACCTGTTTGGTTTGTTGAGGCTTTAAGTGTTTTCATACATCTTCTGTCTTCTCTAGTCTCAAAATATCTAAACAACCTTTGACCTTTGACTTATCAACGCTTTCAGCTGAATTTGCTGCTGCTCCCAGTCAATTAGAATGTGTATCCCCAGAATGACTCTGTTTTCTGCCACTGAAGCATTCAAATGTAATGTAGGAAATTCCAGTGTTTCATACAAGGAGCTTTACAGCAGATGATGAACTAACTGACACATATTACATATCAAAATGTTCAGCTACACTGGCTACCCCAGCAAGTAATTCACTTATAGTTCAGGAGAAGCTGCACACACACACACACACACACATCCCTACAAACAGTCACACGAGATTTTGTTTAATTGAATGCAAAAAAGATAATTCTAATAATATTAACTTTATTTATATTGTAATGGGAAAAATATATTTTGTATCATGAAATGTTTTTTAAAAGATGAACAACTGAAAGAGAAAGTGGGGAACACAGACACTGACAAAACGCAGCAGTCCTGCAGAAGTAGTCAATCAATTTATGAGGTTTTCTTTCAAACTGATCACACGCTCCCACACAAGAACGAGAGGTGATAAGTCTGTGTGATAAGTTTGAGACAGACCATAAAACCATAAACTAGTTCCTAGTTTAACACACCTGGCATGAGTCCAGATAAGAACGACAGCTAGGATGTAAACAACATCTACTCCCTGTCTATGATTTATCTCAAGGCGTGAACCTGTGTTTGCATAAATGATGTGATGAGCTTCCAACACAGACACTGACTGAGTTGGCTGTGTTGTATTTTTTCCCTTGCAAGCGAATAAACAGAACAAGACAACTTTGAATCTTCTGAAGACTATATTATTGATTTGTGAACAAAACTCTCTTCTCCCGATTAACATAGAAATATTCTACCACAAAATAGCACCTTTAAAAACAGAGTTTACAGACAAAGCAGCAAAAAGAAAGGAAATAAACAGTGAGGCCCAACAAAGCAAGACAAACTAAGGTAAGAGTTAAACCCTGATAATACTGTACAATAGATGAAACGATTAAACCAATCGATACGATAAAAATAAACTAATAAATAAAATAAATGAAACAAATAAAATATTTTGAAGTAGTAAAGCGACGACATCCCTATAAAAGCCAGTCTTGTAATAAAGGGTTTTAAGAAGTGATTTAAAATAGATTACTGATTTTGCGAGCCTTATCTCCTCAGGCAGGTCGTTCCAAAGCTGAGGGGCCCTGATGGCAAAAGCACGGTCACCTTTAGTTGTGATCAGACACACAGATATCCTTAGTCTCAAAGTTGTCAGGGCAGAGAGCACTGTAAATAACCAGGTCAAGGATGTGACCCTTTGAGTGTGTGGGGTCCTGTATAGCTAGAGGTTAAAAGATTCCAGAGTGTTCATAATCAGTGACAAAAGTCTGGGAAGGGCAGCAGACATGTACGTTAAAATCACCTAAAGTAAAAAATGTGTCATTCTTTGATGTAAAATGGGATAGTAACTCAGCCTAACCTTTCACTGTTAGGCCTGGGCGGTCTGTAGATTATTAAAATGATCACTGGATCTTTAGAGTTTACTATAAAACCAAGATGTTCAAATGATGGTAATACAGTAAATGGGGTAAATTGGGTGCCCGACAGACTAAATGCATTTAAAAAAAAAATAATGATGAAGGGGAGCCAAAGCAACTGCATGCAGACTTAATGAAATGACACGAGCTGGCATGGACTGATGCAAGTTCTCTTTCAGCAGTGCAAATTGTGTAAGCTGGACTTTTTTTTGCAGAAACTTTGCAAAATCATTCGTGTTTGTCCTGAAGAATGGGGAGTTTGTGTGTGGTCGTGCGGGTATTTGTGTTTCACAGAGCAGTGTGTGTGTATCAGCTGCTGGTCGTGTCAGCTCTATTTTAAGCATTTGAACTCGGTTGTCCAGCCGCTTTACATAGCATCATGGGACTGAAGTTAGAACCAGACACCGTCAACGAAAATAACAATAATGATGCTGCTTTTACTGACATGTCCGAGGATACTGCTGACAACCAAAACTGTGATTTCAAGTACCAAACACAACTGCTAAGTATTATTGAAGAAATTCTAAAATCAGAATATAATATGGAGTTCTAATGCTCACATAAATGTATGCTACTGTCCTGAAACTGAGTTAGTTCCTCATGATCAGAAGGTCTTTCTGTCCTTTTTGGCTCTGGGAATCCAGGACTCACCAGGTCCCTTCCAGGACTATGACTTTGCTCGTTCCAACGCTAAAGGCCCAAGTGGTCTGGGTAAGATCCCTGAATAGACAGGGGCTCAGTTTTGGAGCGGGTCAGATATGAGTTATTAGTTTAAACAGTTACCAGAAATGATGTTGGGGCTTTTCACTTTGACAGATGATGTGAGAGGACCTGATATGAGCGTGATGTGACTTGCCTGTATTGTATTTTGATATGACTGGAGCACTCATCCTGGAGTTTCCCAGTTGAAGAGCACATCATCAGCACAACACAGAAAATGAGTTAAGAGCTGCCTAACAACCCCACACACAGGAGCAATACCTGACCTGTAGCCCAGTAAAGACACTCTTAAATTAGCATCCAGGTCCAAGCATGACGGGAAAATATCACGTACAGACGCATGCACCATGTCTGAGAATATCAACAGTACATGGCAGCCAAACCCTACAGTGCCATGCCATTATTATTTTTTGGGGAATAATGCAATATTATAATAAAATTATATTTGTAAAGATGTCCCCAGCTGTGCGTTAGAAAAAGCAATTAACCCCATGATGCTGTACACCATAGATCTCTATTTTATTGCTTTGTCTGGATTTTTTTTAAATATGACAGAAAGAAAGATTGAGTCATAGATCATTTTCCAAAAATGTATTTGATTCCGCCTTCTCCTTTTCACAATGAGATATTATCACTGCCATTAACCCTGCCTGGATTTTACACGTTGGTAAATGTCTTGTACTAAAATGACATTTATAGAGACATAATTGTGCCAGTTCTATCTATCATGTCGTCTTTATTGTACTCTTTCACCATGTTTGGAATGCTAGGACAGTCAGGAGCCAAGCAGTGTGGATGACATGATGGTAAAATGTGTGAGGATCCTGTTTTAACCACCGGACACGGTCACTAAGCAATAGAGGCGTTTTAATTACACAGACAACATTACAAAGACACCTCTACATTGATTTGTGTTCAAGCGAATAAACAATTAGCAATACAGTCACAGACTTACTATAGATCTGGTGATAAGAGTGGCAGTATAATTGAGATACATGGTGAAAATCCTATGCTGCTTTTAATGAGATTTAAATAGCGTTTACAGGTGAAGGGTGTTCAGCTGGTTTCATCCTTCATAGACGCTGAATGCAGGTTGCACAGCAACCAACCAAACACGCATACACACATGCCAATGTGTTGAGCTGTCGCACAAAAGTGACTCAAGGATGAACGGATGAGAGCAAAGGAGAGGAAGAGAGAGCGATAGACATAGGCAGTGCTTGTGTGTGTGTCTGTGTATAGGTGTGTGTCTGTGTGTGTGTGTGTGTGTGTGTGTGTGTGTAGGTGTGTGTGTGTGTGTGTGTGTGTGTGTGTGTGTGTGTGTTTGCACGTTTGTGATTGCATGCAAGCATGTAACATGGAAACCAGAATATCTTTATAGACATACAGGGAAACTCGTTCCAGATCTATTTGAGGTCTATCTTAGGAGAGATATGATATCAGAAGCCAGACAAGACAATGTGCCAACAAAAACGATTTATGACTCATGCTAGATAGAAAGGCTATACTTCCTCTTTGTATCACAGTCAAGCTGCCCCAGACGTCGGTAAAATTGACAAGAGGACAATGCACAACTTATCATTCAGTACGAGTAAACTCTTGGAAGCTTCCCCGTGACATTATCAGACTGCCTATGATACGCCAAGGATAGAATGATATGTGGATATCAGGACTAATCCAATAATCTGGTCTTTCATTGGGGAGTCTATATATCGTTTAGTTTGCTTAAATTAAAGTGTATGTTTTCAATACTGCTGGGAATTCATTCATTTGTTCTTTCAAATTGTCTTTTTATTCTTTTACAAGTTCAAAGCAGTTTCTTCATTTCTATCATAATAGCTACATGTTTAGTCCTATTATTCTCCAGGATAGGGTGCTGCTGTAACGTGTAGACTTCTTCACCTGTTACATGCGACAGCTCTGCCCATGACAGCGGTGTTGAATGCACACAATCAACGTAGAATGAAAACTAAAGGGCAAGGCCAATGGCTTTGATTTATAACACAATGTCGTCGACCTAACCCTAACCCTGTTAGCATGGTAATACAATTATTATAATGACTTATTATTAATAATCAAATAAGGGTTTGCTGGTATAGCAGATTGCTAAACATTGATAAGAGATCATGGGTGAATGATAGCTTAGGGCATGGGGCATTTAGACATTGTAGCCTATTCCAATTGTCTCAGTCTCAAACAGTGTAATTATGTAAAGACTCTATCGCACAAGGCTTTACACCTAACAGGAAAATAGACATTTTCATTCATATTTAATATTTTATACAACATGGTAGACACCAGAGGGAGCAAGAGGACAACTGGACAACATGGACTGCAGCGACACCGCTTCCTCAGTGGAAGTGGGGCTCTCTAGTCTATGGACTCTCTGCCATGTTCAATGCCGTTCCAATCAGAAGGGGTCAATTAGAATCAATAATAAAGCAGTGAACCTCCAGTTAGGATGTCCATAATGTGCTACATTGAGACTGAGGTGAACTCTGCATGTGTAAGCACTTTAGGCATAGTGCGTTCAGGTGGCTCTTGTTGACATCCTTCCTTCAAATCTTATGGAAGGAAAGTTCAAGCTCATTTATCAAAATCAATGTTAAATTGTGTAGCACGTTTTTGTTCCATCACCAAAAAAGACACTAAATTACTAGTGTTCATGTCAGATGGAGAACTACTGAGACAAATCCTAAAGCTTTCATGAAAGCTATAGGGACTTACAAAATACAAATTCATATGTTATATCAACATAAACCTATCAACACGAGCTTAAGATATGAGACTTGCATGTATGTCGGCCAACACGTGCTCACCTGTAAGCTGTTCGATGCATTCCCCACGTTTTGTGTGCATGCACGTTTATGAATAATGAGCTCATGACGTCATGTATGTAGGTGGAAGATAACACTTTCACTCATTAGGCCGTGATGACGTAGCTGCAGGTCCATCCCTCGCATCTCAGAGAGCTCATCGCTTCTTCTTCTTCTTCATCTTCTTCTTCTTCAGGTTGTAGCCTACGTTATTTCCGCAGTCGTGCAGCGGTGTGTCGCTACTACGTTGCTCGTCCATATCCTCCTCCCCATCCTCACGCCCCGCCTTGTCGCTGTGGAATTAGTTTTTTTTTTCAGCCATTCATTTATGTTGTTCTGTCACATGGGCTCTCTGGGTGCAGTGTGAGCTGTCGACACTGGCTGCGAGTCGTTTGAAAAAAGATGGGGATTTAAAAAAGAGGGACCGAAGCAAGGGGACTCCGCAATATTCAGAGGATCATGCAACACCTTAAGCCATGGCGAGTTCTGCTCCTTTTAACCGCGCTGTGCCAACCAGGACTCTCAGACAAATACGGTAAGATGGTCGTGGTGATGAGACTGATAATGGCAAGGTCCTTATCAGACATTCTACGGTCATATTCCTGTACTATTCCCAAAGGTACATGATGTGTCTAAGTGGCTAATTACTTTATACGGTGATCTCATCCGACTGTGGGATACTTTATCCTCTGTGGCATCACCGTCATGCCCCTGTAATATTCCAACAGACTGTATTCAGGGACATCTGTATTTACGTGTCATTCTTCCAAAACGACCTGTAAATGATTTGCCATAGAGAGATGGGGTATGTGGGTAAATAGAGGCTGATAATGAGATTAGGCTGAGGCGGAGGAGATATGAAGAATGATGGGGAAGGAGAGAAAACCTGAGTCTAGTGAGTGTTGTATTTATTTTTCTTAGGACCCTTTTAGAGAATTGTGATTCTTGTCATGCCACCATCACTCCTCATGCTGTTATTAGAAATACGTTTTCATTTGTAGTCCTTTCTAACAAGAAGGGGAGTAGGAAAACCACCAAATCCAGTTGTTGGGGATAAATAGATTATGTCAAGAATAACATACAGTGCATGAATAAAATGAAAAAAAACAGACAGTACATTTAAGTTTTAAACGTGAAAGAAGAGATAAAAAGTTATGGACCACAAAAAGTAATATGATACTATACACTCAAGACAGAAAACATAGCTTTTAATCAGAGATATACTGTAGTTTGCATATTCTAAAAAAAGAAAAAGAAAGAAAGAAAACAACAATTGTTTCCTACATTTAAAAAATGTATTTACTGATGCCTGAAAGTGTCCACCTCACATTTCACTCTCAATTAGAAAGGGCAGTGGCAGCAGTCTACGTTATTATTAACGATAATGGCAGCTGTAGTAATTTCAGCTTATTGATTATTGCAATTATTTCATTATTTTTCTTTTTGTAGATGGATGCATTAAACTGTCATAATTTGTTATTGATATGTTGATGCAACAAGTTAATTGTTACACCCATTATACAGTACTTTCCCCAATGATAGGTTTTAATGTATTTTATTCCCTAAGTTTTTGCAGCCAACAATTAAAAAAAGAATGTGTCTCTGTGACACATGTAGGTGGAGATTTGTGAAGTATGGAGTTAATTCAATGAGTAATTCAGACCGAGATTGAAAAAGCCAATGATATTCTCTTCCTCGTGGTTTTTCCAACAAAAACAAGTGAGCATGATTTTGTACTGACAGAAGGGTTGCCACTAACATTATTCCCCTCCACCTTGTACTGTATATATAAAGCAATGTGAATTATATGAGGCATATTTTTATAATTTTTTATTTTTGAGTGCAATCACCCAGCTCACTTTTATACCAAGAGAACCATAATACACTTGCAATTTATCAAACCAGTTATAAAAAACTGCAAAACAGAACATACAATGCTAGTCTTTCTGTGCCGTTTGCTATTAAAATTCATACATCATTGAGAAAACTGCTTTACTAAAATGGCATGAAAAGAAGCACTTAACAATGACCAATGCTCAGCTCAACGGGAAGCCATTCTGCAAGTGCCTGAGATTTCAGCACCATGGAGAGAAACCAGTAACCACTGTTGCTTCCCTTTGTCCATTCATCCATTAACGCCTCTTCGCTTCCATCTCTGTTCTTTCACACATGCATCCATCCATCTGTTCACTTGATTAGCCATCCACCCATATGTCCGACTGTCCTTTGTCACACACGCAGTATGACGTTTGTGTTAGAGCTGAACGTCTCTGCAGCCGGGCCGTTTCCTTAAGAACCTGTTGCTATAGGTCAGGTTTCCGCTATTTCAGATTAATTTGAACCTTTGTGCTAATTGACCATGCTAGTGTGAACTTTTGACCATGACCAATGAATATAATTGTTTTTATAAAAATAAAATAAAATTGATGTTGCCACCTTGGGAGGATGCTGGCCATGTTCATTTCTTTATTCAAGTTGCATTGTTCATGCATGCATTGCATTGTTGAGTGCACAGGAAAATAAAGTGAGATCCAGAAAAGGAAACACGTTTTTAAATCCTAGAAAATAAACCATTAACAAACAGTTGAAGTATTTTTTGCCATTTGTGTGTTTGTTTTAGCTCCATATTGCTTTATTGGCCCAACACTACCAGATGTCCCTCCCTGGACAAGCAGTCAGTATTTGATGACTGAGATTGGCATTTTCGGCATAATGCCTTGTCAACATAAAGGTTCACTTAACCCTCCACAGATTGTAGAGCCCAGGTCTCTGGGATAATGGGCATGTTGTTTTTAATAAATCATCACATTCGTGTGCAAGATTGAGAGTACATTTTCGTCCAAATAATTCCACATGAAGTGAAATTAGGAATTCCATTAAATTGCCCCATTTGTCATTGAAATATAGCCTCAGCTTTCAAAGTTAAACATTTCAGAGTAAAAAATAAGGCATCAAAGACATACAAGGTACTCACTTGCACTGTGTGCGCACAGTGTGTGTGTGTGTGTGTTTCTCTTCAAAGAAAGCAGAGGTGAGTCACTGAAACCGCTGTAGGTTCTGCGTCACTTCATTTAAAGGTTCAGGAAAAAGTTCTCAATTATTTATATCCATTCAGTTCACAACCATTCTGACAAACAGCTACCCACCTGCCTTTTTTTGCATTTCATTTGGGGATAATAATTATCCGTCATTTCCTCACATACTGTAAACACAGATTTCATACCATTTATTTCTCTCTTGTTCATGCAAACAGTGACAAAAAACGATTTTTCCTCTGGCAAGTAGGGGCAAAAAGAGACATGATGTGTGTTGTGAAAGAGAAACAATCCATGCATGTTCTGCTGTGTTCCTATCTGTCGTCAGCCACCTGCTCCTTCCCACACTGCCATGCGGTCTTACCCTAAAATAAGTGGAACAGCTAAAAACGAAATTCAATGAAATTACCAAAAATACTAGTGACTACACTGTTCAATTACAAACCAGTTAACAAATCAGCATAACAGTGTTGCTCAAAAATAATCTTGTCCTGCTAACGAATCAGTATGTCACATCCACAAAACATTTGATCTCCCGTCAGGCTTATCAAATGTAGAAACACTGACTGCCTGTACAGCCTGTAATGCATTCTGACGATGTCTTTGCAGGGGGGGGGGGTGGGGGGGAATTACTACAATAAGCTGATTTTGTATTTCAAGGTTTCCAGAAGTTGCAGGTTTTATGCTAATACTGTCCTTGTCTTATAATGTCCTTGTGCAATTATATAAAAGTCTTACAAAGGATACGTCAAGTGTAGGTGGGATTTGAATATGAAAGACGTGTGTGTGTGTTTTATTAATCTGAGGCTGATTATAATGAGTCAGGGTTAAGCTCACTTTGCTGTGTTTTCTAAATGTGAGGTAGAGCAGATTTTGACTTTGAGTACCTATGAGCCCTCTCTGTCTTTCTACCTCAGGTTGCCTGTTTGAGAGAAAACTGTGCACAAGGGACCAGTTCTGCTCAGATGGTGAGTAAAACACACACACATTTGTATAAACACACACACACACACACACACACAATCAAACATAATCTCTATCTTGAACGTCTACTTTCTTAATCCTTTTTGTAACCTTCAGCATATTTAATTACTAACCCTGCAGCTGGACACATGCACACACACACACTCACACACGCACACAAACACACACTCACACACGCACACACAAACACACACTCACACACGCACACAAACACACACTCACACACGCACACAAACACACTGTATGTGGCTGGAAGCGCACCAACAAGTCAAGGATTTTTCCCCTCTCAGCCCCATGTGTCCGTCTCTCACCGTCACCTGCCCCTCTCTCCCTTTCCTCATCTTTATCTAAAGCCCCTCCCTGGCTCTACTGTCTCCATGGCAACACTGACATCACCGCGAGGTCGACACCCCCACAGTTGTTGTGGCAATACAGCAATGAGTCACCGACGCACACTTACGCACTTCTCTGTGGAAATTGCACTTACGCACACGAGCAGCCATTGGACGGAATACAAAATGGATCAGCGTACTTGCAGCCCAGGAGCAGACGCAGGGCTGTATATATGTATATATGCTCATCTGTGGGTCTGAGAGGAAAATAACGACTACTCAAAGGTTTCTAGTCCAATAGGTTGAAGTGAGCCTTTTGGCTCTCTGTCTGTCTCTCTGATTCTGTGTCTCTTTAAGAGCCCACAGTTGAAAATGAGCTGCAATCAATCCGTCTGTTTGCTAGACACCAAACAAATACTAATTGACTTATTTTTGTAGCTCGATGGAGGAAATAATAAGTCTCCCTGTGACTAACACATAAGGTGTACGCAGCTACTGCGTTGAGTTTAGATGTGAGAGAGGTTCAAGATGTGTTTGACTGCATGAGGACAATAGGAGCAACAGTACCATCAATAGAAAACATTCACACGCTTTAAACCAAATATTGTATTGCACAATGATTTTGGATGACATGTTTGACGTCCAAGGCATCAAAGAGGAAAGATTAAATATTCTAATGCCAATAGAATGTTGATTAAATGTCTCAAAAAAACATGCGACAATAGCTATTTTTTAACCCTCTCACGGATAATACAGACACGCTACATTGAAACTATATGGCAGGGATTGATAATGTTTATTTTTGTTCATCTTTTCAAATGCAAACACAGCCCGTAATTATATTACAGGTGTTTATCAGACTGCTTCACTATTCCAACTTTTTGGATGCAGGCTTGTTTGCTGACGTTGAATGGGAGTATCAATATCAATTTTGTCTCTCTGTGTTGAGTGAGACTGAGCCGGCACATGAAGCAGCTAGCCTCTGCTAAAAAAAGGAACGAGTACGCCTTCTAGCCGAGCTTAAAGAATCCAAACACTATATAATCAGCTAATGTGAATCTTTGAATTGAACTAAACTAAATCATTTTAATTAGTAAAGTAATGTTTACTTTCCACTCGACACTATTGACGGAGGTGCCATCTATACTATGTAGCGTCCTCGAAGGTCTTGAAAAGGCAGTGGTGCATCCGCACAATCGGCCTCTGAGGAATAATTTGTCTAAAACGGTTCATTCGAGTTAAAGTCCTTTTCTTTCTGCTTGCCTGCCTGCCTGCCACTCGTGATTGGGAAAATGGATTGTGTCTTGGTGGGCTATATGGAACGCACAGCATCTTGTTGTTGCTCTCAGCACTTGTTTTTTTGTGTGTCCGTGACAGGATGTGTGACTGGCCCCTATAGATTTAGCTGTATATGCCAAGCAGATAAGACCTCAGAATGTTACTGCTGCACAGTTTCTAAACATTTAATAGAAGTAGTGGAGTTTCATTTCTCTCAAAGATATTCAGAGACGGAGGTGTTTGTTGTCACGGTGATGTGGTTGCAAGCATCTCCCCCTGTCAAGCCTGTTGAGTCTGTTAGAGTTTGAGGCCAGTGTTAACCAGCAGAAGGTCAGACATTGTCACAGGAGGGGCGGTGTGCACAGGTGTAGCACCCTGACCTTGTCAAGCAGCAGCTCCTTGAGGTGTTTGATTTAGTGGATACCAGGTTGACGTACAACACGCATCTGGGCAGCCCACTAGGGAAGGTTTGGAGGGTCTTTTGTAATTGTTCATCAGATGGCTGGTGCCGTCAATGTATCAATGGAAAATCACACAAAATCAAGATCAATAAACCATCTAAAATAGCATGTCCCTAGTGTGGTTGGCATGGCTGTACTGTGAATACACACATTCTTCTTTATCGGGCTCACACAACCTTCACCTACTGAAGAATGCTTGTCATCACAGTTAATTTGACTAAATAATTTGATTACATTTTAAAATTATTTGGAGCATTATGTTTAATTAAATCATATCATTTGAGACAAACGTCGCATTTCTTTGATGAAACATAATATATCCGCTGTCCAACGCGGGAACACTACAGTATGTTCCCTGCACAAAAGTGATATTTGCAGAAATAACCCAAAGCTCCAGAAATAGTCCCAATCCCATCAAAGCCATGCAGTTTGCTGTCTTCCCTCCATTCATCGTCCATTCCTCCTCCTCACGTTCCTCTTCTGTCTGTCATCAGTCAGTTCACCACCAGGGATAAGAGCTACTGTATGTCTACCCTTCCAGTGCATTTCCTTTGCCAGGATACAATATCCTGTGTCACGTCACATCATCAACATCAAATATTTGTGATTTGATTACAGGTTTCACTGACCAGGTTGGAGAACAGTGGGGTGAAGGATGCACACATTAGTTCAATATTCTGTATCTCTTGTGAGAGAATCAACTTGGAAACACTGAAACAGGGCTGATACATTTACCTGATTGTATACCTACCCAACGGTAAAAACATCAGTCTACTCACTCATACACAGAGTGGCAGAAATTAAGCTGTGCTGTTTCCTATGCAATTGTGTGGCTATAACAACACATTAATCCTCACTAATCTGTTCCGAGTAACAATTTAGGCCTACTGTCTCACCGTGGCAGGTTGGCTCGAGTGAGATTTAGCCAGAGTGGTGTGGTGACTCATCAGTGCGCCACATAATACGTAGCCTGCTCTGCTTTGTCTTTATTCCCATCACATGGCAGTCTGACTCTTTTCTTTTCAGAAATATCTTCATTTGCACTCACATATACGATGTGATATCGATAATGTTAGCTCTATATAGAGTAATACATTTCAGATTCTCAGTATCTAACACTAAGTTGTTGAACCTCCTGAATCTTTTCTATGTGACAGCGAGTAGGATCGGAATTTTCCAGTATGAACCGCTTGATGTCCTGTTTCCAGCTACTTTTCATTGTGGTTTATGTCCAAAAGTTATTAATAATTTATTTCGAAAGGATGCATCATCTAAGTCATAGACCTCAGAATGATGCGACAGCATGGCTGAAGAGTGGATGCATGAATTTGTGTGGGTTGAACAGAAACATTTCTTTATGTGCTGCAAATGATCAAAATATTGATTAATTTATGATCAGGATATGACAACATTTCGCTGGAAATTAATACTGAGCAAATGCTATAATTTTTTTTCTGTTGCCATGAGGCTGCCTGCAGGTTAGCAACTATTTTTCTAAAGCACACTCACTGACAGTGGCAGAACCTCGTCCAAAGCAGTGACAAGCATTGTAAGTGTGTGGGCTGTACTTCAAAACTATGACTCACGGCTGTGGGCTAGTGCGGTGTGGGCTACACAAGATATACGTGTATTATTACCAAGTACTGCATTGTACCTCAAGGCCAGTATTTTGTATTTTCTGTAGGCCTTTTTCACTGCAGCCATTTTGATTTGTCAGAATAGGAAAAGCACAGGTGTTACTCATGACTTGTTATACATGTTCTATTCAAGTGCCTCAGATTATGGCCTAGAAACCACTTTAAAAAGAAATCTCAAATGATTATATTGGCAAAATAAGAGTTCAAATGTTTACAGTGTGTGTGTGTGTGTGTGTGTGTGTGTGTGTGTGTCTATTCCTTCCAGATGGGCTGTTTGGTCAGTGTCGTACCTCTAAGCAGGACCTGGTCCAGTACCAGGTGTCAGTTCCTGTTCTTAAAAGAATGCAGGAAGTCCTCAAACAGCTCATGCTACAAGGTGAGATGATGCATGAAAATCATCACCAGCATTCCTTGACAAAGCTAAAACTGTCAAATAGCTTCTAAGTAACTGTGAGGAAAGTCTAAAGGTTTAGACAAAATAGCTGTGTTATTTTGTGTCTCTTTTGTGTTTCAATTTAACCATATTTTATATGAAAACGACATTCTATTTTCTATCTGCTTTATTATACTTAGACCATTATACCAACCACTGCTGTGCTTTGAACTAAATGCTAACATGCTGATGTTTTTAGCAGGTATAATCTTTACCATGTCCATCTTAGTTTAGCATTTTAGCATGCTAGTACTAAACACAAAGTAGTACAGTACGATATACACGCAGAAATCAATTTATTATACAAGCACTTCAAGATAATTCCCTTTAATTGCTCTATTTGCGTGTGCGTGTGTGTGTGTGTGTGTGTGTGTGCACAGGTCTTTCCTGGCAAGATGACATCACCCAGTATATTTTATCAAAGGAGCTGAAGAGAGTTCCCCACACCACCCACCCCTCCAAGCCAAACTCCTCTTCCTCCTCTTCTCATTTGTCTCAGTAAGTACCCTCCAGTTACAGTGGATTACAGTGAGGAGTGTAGCATTTTACACAAAACAAATGAGTCGAAGGACAGAGTCAGAGCCAATCATTTATCTCACCCTGTGTGGAGTCACAATTTATTTACCTCTGGACCTATTCTGTCATCCTTACCTCCTCCCTAGCCCTGTGTATTTATCGTAATCATCTCTTTGTTTCTCTCTGTGTCGCCAGGTCCAACCAGAACATCCCGCACCACCATAGCTCTAAGTCAGGGTCCGCACCTCCTGGTGGCAACTATGTGGACTACATGATTGTCGAACCTCCTCAGTCCCCACTGCGCATGCAGACAGCCTCGATGGACCCATACACATACCACCAGGTACAGTGGTGTGTGTGTGTGTGTGTGTGTGTGTGTGTGTGTGTGTGTGTGTGTGTGTGTGTGTGTGTGTCAAACTACAATACTAGTTCCAGGCATAAGTTTGGTTACAAAAGACAACAATTCATGCATTAAATCCCAACTCAGAGGCTAACAATATCTCATCACAATCTAGATCTTAGAACATTACAATAGTGGTAAATACACGTTGGAAACCTGCATTAAGGATTATTACAGTACTGTCAAAGAAAATAAAAATATATATACCCATAAGGAAGAAATCTAAATCTTAAACATCACACACATGCAGACAGTACTAAATCCGTGTACCTCTCCTGATTCCAGCATAGATATCAAGATGACGTGGAGAGATCCCTCATTGGAGCAGGAGCTGGTTATGCCCGCCCTTCTTCAAGGTCCCAGGCCAATCAAAGAGAGCAAGAGCGTGACAGGCAGCTGCTACAGCAAGCCTTGTCTCTGTACCTGGCGTCTGCTCAGCCTTCTTATCGCCACCGAGGGGCCGCTTCCATGCCTCGTGCAGGTAAACAGCATGTTCTGTTTTCCAAAAGCAGACACGCACAAAAAAAAAAGCTGTTCAGGAAAGATGAAAACACTAAACAAAATGTTTGTCTCGCCAAAAATCATACTGTGAAAGCTTTTTGGAAGATATTTATTCAACAGTTGAAAACATAACTAAACAATTGTCCTAACCATCATAACCTATGATGATATGAGCAGGTCTGCCTTATTATGAGGACCTGGAACCAGTGGACTATGTGGAAGACTACACCCTAGAGGAGAGACTGGGTACTGCTGCCAGACAACCAACGCAGCAGAATAAAAAAGTTCCTCAGCAGATCAGCACTCTGTCTGGAAACAACGGTGAGAAAAAGGAACTTAAAGTTGCTTCAACAGATTTAAGCAATGGGAGTACTTACACAGTGTGCACATACAGAACTTTCATCCAATTTTTGAATTGGTCAGCGGAAAGATAATGCTGACTTTGCTGTCTTGTGTTAGATGGCCTTCTCCAGAGGATGTCAGGAGTCCTGAAGAGGTACGGAGTTGACCCCAGAGAGCTCAGTCAAGAGCAGCTCTACAAGCTGGCCCTCATTCTGCAGCTGATGCAAGCCCAAGACAAAACAGGTAGTCGTTCAGTCATTTTCAAATCAACAACTAAATAGAAACACCGTCTCCGTTTACACATACAATTGGAATATGAAGCTTCAATGTCAAGCTTTAACATCTGTATGTAATGAAGGATTCAAGGTTAAAACACAGTTAACATGACTACTACAGTATTAATGAAATATCCCAAGTAGATAAATAGAAGACCTTGATAGCTAACCCTTGAGTAAATGGGGAAAACAGATTATTCAGATATGGAATTTGATTTATTGTAGTATTTGATTAAAAACATCAGTTTATCTGTTTTAACACAGATCCAATTGAGAAAGACCTCATCACCCTCAAGGAGGTATGTCAGCATTCGTTGTCAGCCATGTTCACAAGAAGCACTCATACACCTTTCTTTTTCACTGATAGGTCTTCTATTACTCCCCCTTAGATGCAGCTCTTAAAAACAGACAGTGTGTCCCATAAGCCGGAGAAGCCCGCCCCTGTTCCTGGTCCCGCGGATGCCCCTCCTGCCGCCGCCACCTCCGCCTCTGTTCCAGCTCCACCTCAAGCCAAGAGCGCCAGCCTCCTCCCTTCTGCCTCCCAGCCTCCGCAGGCCGCCCCCGCTGGAGGTGGACACGGCTTGAAGGAGCAGGGGCCGCCACCGGTCGAGGGTACGGGGGCCAAGGAGGAGTATGGGTACATAGTCACCAACCAGAGGTCAGCACTCCATCAAATTCAACTTTCTATTACAAATACACTGCTAAAACAAGAAACACACATCTTCCTGTGGAGCCAATCATTATTGTGAGGAAGGACCTACTTCACTCTGAGTGCGTAGAATAAATGAAGTCATGAAGTGGCAATATGTGAAATCACTAATCATATGAATTGCCAGTAAAGAGCAGCAAATAGGACATTTATTAAACATGATGTTTACAAGGAGGATAATGATGTTTTTCATTTGTAGCCCCTTGAGTTTGAATGCCGGAGTGAAGCTGTTGGAGCTACTGGCTGATAAGATACACCTGACGACCAGCAGCTTCATCAACATCAGGTAACACCTCTGTTATGTGTGTGTGGACAGTGTGTTAGAGAGTTGTAATTTGTACTCCAAACAATAAGAATAGCTTTCACAGTTCTGAAGCATCCAACATGTGTGTCCCCCGTGGCTTTGTGTTGCCAGTGTGGTGGGCCCTGCGCTGACGTTCCGTATCCGGCAGAATGATCACAACATGACGGCTGCAGAGGTGGCTGCTAAAGCTGGTGAGGCTCAAAAACACACACAGACACACGAACACCTCACCTCCTTCAACATGTAACAGAAAATTACGTGGGAGCATTGCACCGTCGCTCTCACAGCTTTTTTCCTCAAATACCTTTTTTTTCACCCAAACAGTAACTGAAAAGAACTTCTTGGAGTCTGAGACAGGCTTGAAGATCGTGCAGACTGGTGTGGGAGAGGTACTCAATTAGTCTCTGAGAAAATGTTCCTTTGTAACCCCTTCCTATCAGTAACACGTGGTGCAGTTGTCAAGGCAACAGAGATATATAATGACTCATTTGTATTGCCTACCATTTACCATCTATTCATTTGTGGACCCAAGCTTGACAGATGATCAGACTTGCTGGTGTGAAATTCGACTCCCGACAGACTAGCAGCTCCTTCCTGAATTTCTTTTGCATTTTTTTGGATCTACCTTACTTTATTTGTGGCTGTCTTGCAGTAGTTACAGAGTGACTCGATTCTGTATCTTAACCCGGGGATGTTGATGTAATTCAGGCCACATTACTGGTACCATGAAATGATTGCTTGCGAAATGGTTCAGATACACAGCCGGGTGTGTTAGTGTTGAGGAAGACCTGCGGTGCCAATCACAACACGTGATGCACAGGACGAAGGACTGACTCATGGTGTGTTTGGCAAACGTGGAGGATATATTTGGTATTGCTCCGTAAGAATATCATCACACTAAGACTTCTATGAGCTCAAGCACTGCACTGTACTTTGACGCAGCACACACAGAGGCAGTACATTCATCTCAGTTATGGAGCTTATTTCCCATCCACCACTACACTGTGTGTGGGTGTTTGTCTGTGTGCATAAACCGCTGAGTGTGTGCCACCTGGAGTGCAAGTGGTCAGAACAAATCAGCGAGTCTGCACCTCATAACAACTAAACCATAATTTCACTTGTTGCCATGGTGCTTCATTTCTCTTAGACCCACCTCCCAGATCCCAGGTGCTATGGCAACAGTCACAGGAGTCATCAACCTCATTATTCGCACACTAACACACACTGGAAGCCTTGTTCCAGGCCTCTGAATCATCGCCGGCATCTCAAACTTTATGTGCAATGGATTAGTAACAAAATGCCCATTTAGACTGAATATCAGGAGAACACACACAAACACACACACACACACAAACAAACACAAATGCACACATCAATTGAACTCAGGGCTGCAGATAATATTGTAATTGGCCAATAGATTAATAGAACATGTCTGTTAACTCATTAAGAAATGACATTAGTTTTTTTTAATGAATTCAGTTCAAATGAAAGCATGATTTGAATACTGATTTACACTTTTAAATGAATCTGTTAATGAATTAATTCTGCTGTATTGGGCAGCAGAGTGAAAACTGTATTTAAGGATAGAAAAGAAGATGAAGAAGGGGCGGAATGACACACTGCTGTCTTTTTAACAGGTTCCTGGTTCATACTATCATGACTTCTCAGACCTCTGTCTTTAAAACTCAACGTCAACCTCTCACTGAGCCCACCTTGCTGTCGTGTACAGTTACATAGACGCAAATGTGTTGTTAGAATGAGATGAGGTGACCTTTGGATTCCAGTGGTGAGTCCCAGAGGTAGCTTAGCTTGAGTTGATTACTCTCAAAAGGCAAGATGTGCACGTCAACAAATGGAAATAGCACTATGGTGAGATGATGATATGCTTTCCTTTATGTTACTTCCCCACTGCCCATGTCTTACTTACTCTTCTTTATGATGTTTTTTTTCCCCCAGAGGACAGATGTACGGGGTCTCCCCCAGGTAACCAGGGTTTCCCAGGGCTCCAGTGGCACAGTCATCACCCTTGTATCCATGGCAGTCGTAGGAGGTGTGTTGGTAGTGGCCATGGCCGTAGCCTGTCTCCGGCACTACGCTCAGCAAGTGGCCAATGGCAAGCTTGGACTGGGGCCAGAGGGAGGAGCAGAAACACACTTTGACTACCAGGTAAGGCAGCATGAGGAGATTCAGGAATGAGTTAAGGCCATTTGATATAATTTCCCGGAGGTTTTGTTAGTTTCACCTTGGTGTCGACGTCTCCATGGTATAATGGATTGGAAAAGTGTAAGAAACCACAATATGAATGCTCAAAAGGGCAATAAATGTGTGAATTTAAATTTGTTATTGAGCATATAGGTAATAATAAAGAAATGTCTCTTAGTTTAGGCAGATGAATGCCTATAAGTAACACATATTACACATAGAATGTTAATGACATGCAATCAGTACAACATGCTGATATTAATGTTGAAACAATCAGTTGATTAATGCAATCACCAACGATTTGCTAAGTTAGTGTTTGAAGTTAAATACAAGACAATACGTTGTATTACATTTTCTCAAAGTTTTTCATATATAGTACATCAAATCTTACATTAACTTATTATTCAATTAATCTGTATTAATAATAATCCATAGTTACAGCCCTGTTATCTTTCTATTACCTTTCTGTTACCGTTCTCCCTCTCCTTACTTTTCACTCAGGAGCTATGTCGGCAGCACATGGCGTCCAAATCCTCCCTGTGCCGCCAGGACTGTGTGGCCGGGGTGAGCAGCAGCATGGCGGGGTCTGCCATAGTCACAGGCGCTGGCGGTCGAAGGGGTACGGACACGTCCCGTGTCAGCAGCGTTTCCTCCCAGTTCAGCGACGGCCCCCAGCACAGCCCGTCCTCCACCCACAGCTCCACCCCGTCCTGGAGCGAAGAGCCAGCCCAGTCCAACATGGACATCTCTACTGGTCACATGATACTGGTGAGTTATTGAGTGGAGAGACCAGACTTTCCTGCTGGAGCGAAGGAATCTCTTGCTTGTGAAAATCATTTTTAGCAGATATTAACTGCCTACACTTTATGTGCATGTCATCTCTCTGTCAGGCTTATATGGAGGATCACCTGCGTAATAAGGACCGCCTTCAGAGGGAGTGGGAGGCTTTGTGCTCCTACCAGGCTGAACCCAGTTCAGTAGCTGTGGCGCAAGTCCCGAGCAACATGGACAAAAACAGACATGCTGAATCTCTCCCCTGTTAGTTCACCAGTGTGTCACTGTAATCACTTCTTTCTCTCTCTGTGACGGTGTCATGTTCATATCAGTCATATTTCCGAGTCATTCGTGCAGTGACTCGTCCTTGACGGCTGTTTTCTTTTACAGATGATCACTCTCGGGTGAAGCTGAAGACTGAAGTGAATTCCAATAAACAGGACTACATCAACGCCAGCATCATTGTAAGAATTCTTCAAACAATCTCAAACTTTTTCAGAATGTGATGATTTTTATCGGACTGTGAATATTATATCTATCTAGATGTGTCTTAGTTACATTCTGTTTTTCTATCAGAATACGAACACTCAGACCTGATTCAAGTCTAATCTGTAAAATCAGAGAAAAGCATTTATAGCCACGTCACTGTATACAATTGTAATGCTCCCTTGCTATAACTCTCATCTGTTTGAGAATCCTCAGGAGAAAAATAAACTAGGAAACTCAGCTCTCTTTCTTCTCATTTTTAACCCACAGGTTGATCATGACCCTCGCCAGCCAGCTTATATCGCCACACAGGGACCACTGGCTCACACTGTCGCTGATTTCTGGCAGGTCAGTGCAACCTTCGAATGGTCCAACGTAGGCCATTCAGTCCATCTGCAGGAAATCTGCCTTGTTACTCACATTTTTATTTAAATGTGACAATCAGATGTGTGTGTATACCTCCGTGTGTGTGTTCTCTCCAACCCACAGATGGTGTGGGAGAACGGCTGCACCGTGATAGTGATGATGACAGCTCTGGTGGAAGATGGAGTGAAACAGTGCGAGCGATACTGGCCCGATGAGGGCTCATCACTCTACCACATCTATGAGGTTCATTTCCTGTCGTAACTCACAACCTTTCATTTCACATTTAGCACAGTGTCGTTTTACAACGCTCTTATAGTAACAAACGTTCAGAGTAGCTTCAGGGTAGCTTCTCTGCAAAAAAAAAATATTTTCAACACACAAAAAGATTTTGTGTGTTGAAATGTTGCATCCATCATTTTGTTTACCCTCTTGTTCATATATCTCTTTTGTGTCTGCCATCCCTCCCGCTCTTTCTTTCCCTCTTTGTGTTCATCAGGTGAACCTGGTGTCAGAGCACATCTGGTGTAAAGACTTCCTGGTGCGCAGCTTCTACCTGAAGAACGTCCAGACGCAGGAGACCAGAACCTTGACGCAGTTCCACCTGCTGAGCTGGCCGGCCGACGGCATCCCCACCTCCACGAGACCGCTGCTGGACTTCCGCAGGTAAGAAACTATACAATAACACGTACATGCACACACGGACTATCCCAACATGTGCCCCTTGATTTCAACAGGATGGGGAAAACAGGTGGTCAGGATGCAGTGTGTGTGTAATGTTGTGGTGACTCACTGGTGACCCTAACACATCAGTGGGGTTCAGATCCTCCTGATGGCCCTCATCCACATCCATCTTTTCGTCATTCTGCATGGCGTGTTCTACATTCCATACCCTATCCATCCACCTTAGCTCTCTCTCTCTCCCTCTCTCCCAGTGTGCAGGTTGATAGGTTTGTATTTTAACATCTCCCAGTGTCATTTTTGTGGTTTGCAGCTAGTACTCTGGCTCCAGTTGCATAGTCACAAAAATGAGCATTGGCAGGTGTGACTGGCTACTGCAAGAGGGACAGTGAATCTGTGGCTTCCTCTTCACCTATTCTTTCCTGTTTTATCATCACAGTCGTCCCAACACCTCACGCACTTTCTACTTGTCCCTGTCCTGACATCCTTTACCTCATTCCTGATCTTACTGTTTAAGCATTTATTCACGTCTTGATAATTTATGTGTATTCATTGAATATGTGAACAAGGTTAGTTGCGATTACAAAGTCTACAATAACTTTTATAATAAAGCCTTTTCTTTTCTGTTCTCCTTTCTTTCTCTGCTGTCTCTTGTTCCTGCTTTTCAGGAAGGTGAATAAATGTTACAGAGGTCGTTCCTGCCCAATCATCGTTCACTGCGGGTAAAAAAAAAAAAAATCGAATGATTTCTGTGAAACATGAGAATTTGGTAGAATCGTACAATATGACCAATATGGTTATGTGTTTGGAAAGCAGATTGAGGTAAAACACTTTTTGGAGAATTACATGTGGATTGACAATTTCCTTCATACCTGTCACTCTCACAGTGATGGCACTAGCCGGACTGGCGCGTACATCCTCATCGACATGGTGCTGAACCGCATGGCCAAGGGTGAGTCGCTCGCACACATTTATATACAGGGTATAGTTCAGTACCTAAATATTTTTGAAAAGACAACAAGGTCAACATTTGGTGAGAGAGTGGATTCATGCTGAGGTTTGCTCATAGCAGCTCAGTGTGTAGGCCTACACGGATGCGTTACCTTTTGTAGACAGCAGACGGGGCTGTAGTCACATTAAAGTAAAATAATTCTGCTTATGTGACATTTTAATTATTATTCCCCATTAAGGTTTGGATGTATCCATAAAGTGGGGCTTAATAGAGCAAGTTAGCTGGATTTTTTTTCTATAATCTTCACACTGACGGTTTATTTTACCGTGTCGAGCTAACATCAGTTGGCTAGCATCACACTTGTTTTCTTAGTTGTTGGGATTAGTTCCTTTTTCAACGTTTTAAAGAAGGTTTCGAGAGAAGGTTCGTATCTTCTGTAGCACCAAAGAGTGAAAAACTGTGGTAGTGATGATTTGACTGTTCCTGTTGTTAGGAGTGAAGGAGATTGACATCGCAGCCTCACTGGAGCACATCAGAGACCAGAGACCTGGCATAGTCCGCACCAAGGTACCATGAGTCTGTCTGTGTTTGCACTATTTCAGCCCTTTTAAGGTGGACGTCCATCCATCATAATCCAGTTGTCTCCCTTCTCACACCTTCCACTCTTCCACTCCCATCTTGTTATTTCTGTCCCCCACCTCACGTCCTGATCAGGACCAGTTTGAGTTTGCGCTGACAGCAGTAGCCGAGGAGGTGAACGCCATCTTGAAAGCCTTGCCACAGTGAGCTGAGGACGCGTCGGGGACATCCGCAAGGCACACAGAAAGAATTACTCACGAGGACACGCTTGTACGATCTCCTCATGTATGTCTGGCCATCCCTGTAAATAAGAATTTGCTCAACCACACTTGGAGCAGTTACTGCTCTTGTTTTCAGCATGCAGTATTTTACCATCTACACATTCTCTGGGTTTATAAAACTTTTTGGAACTTGATTAAATTATTTTTGGCAGGATGTAAATATGGACAGAAGGTCAAATCGTTTTACCAATACGGTACAAATTTGATCTTTTCTCTCTGACGTTTCTACCTAATTAATCAACAATGAGGCCAAAGGGTGATCTACTGTGCCCTTTAACTTTCCCCTGAGTCTGACAGGATAGAATGCACTTCTGTTCATGGTGGTAATGATAAAGTGTAACTGTTTACCTCTCGACTTCCATTTTGATTCCATCTTTGCTTCATTTTCCCTTTTACTGGACATGATGACATGATTACCTACGCCATCAACGGATGATTTACCACCAACACAGAGGGTTCGTTTTGGCTGTTCTGTTGAACATTACAAGTTTCTTTGGTATATTGTTAAAAAGATGTTACATCCTTTCCTTGTGGGGCCTCCATCTGGCTGATACACAATGAGGTTTCAATTCATTTCAACTCTCCGAGTGTGTTGTAACTGTACGCTTCCGTCTAGTGTGTGTTGATTTCCAGCAGGTTTTTATTTGTGAGGCTTGTCTCGTCTGCCATGACAACATGATGGTTTGCTTTAAAGCCCTGGTCCTTTCGTAACGGATGCTGTACGTTGACCACTAAGTACACCGTGCCTCGTCTCTCTCTCGTTCTCCACACAAAGTACCTTTGTTTGGGTTCTTCTGTTGTCTTACTCAGTGTAAAACCTTGTGATTAATGTAAATAATTCCTCCTGATGATTGTGTTTATTTCATGTAGCAGACAGATAATATCAGAAAATATCTATAAAAATGTATTTTTGACTTGAATAAATTTGTGACGTGATGCAGCAAAAGAAAACAACTAAAAACAAGCCTCGAGCTCATTTTCAAAACCCCTGATGTTTAGTGGGTGTGTTTTTTTGTTTAATAAATCAAGCTTTAGGTACATGAGACAGGTTAGTCTGTCTCGTGTATGTTAAGCTGTTTACATGTGTTATTCAAAATGTATTAATAGTGCAATCAATAGCTGGAATTCCAGATTTTCAATCTTCAATTCTGTGATACTAACCCTGACAATTCTTGTTACAAAGATGAACTACCACGGACTGATACAGAGTAGTCAGCAGGTGATGCTTTATTTCCTCTGCTTTATATGTCTAGAAACATTTTTCTATTTGTTTCCACCAGTTTCCACTTGCAGACATAATTCAAATCAGAATTAAGCTGAAACAGTGTCAGTTAATGCAGAGATGACTTAAAACTATTCCCTTGCGTTTCAAAATACATCTTTCCAGTCTTTTTGCTCCACAATGAGCTTAGTACACACACACACACACACTCACACATATACATAGAACAACACACACATATGTATCTTTCGTGTCATGTCATTAAGTGTCATTCAGCAGGTAGTAGCCACGGTGGGCAGAGAGGGACAAGTGTTTGACCTGTCGGAATAGATGTACAAGGACATGTTACAATGTGTCAGTAATGCAAATACTGTAGGCATCACCTGATATAAACATGACTCCTTTGAAAGATCGTCGTCTACATGGGGCTTATGGGGGCAACTCTCGGGGTGCTTCAGGTTCACACTGGTTCTTTACCTCACGGCGGGGCTAGGGCACAGCACAGCATGAGCCAATCAGGTTAGCTTGTGAAGGCCTCGAAGTCTGAGTCTGAAACAGGAAGCAGGGAGTGTAAGACAGACAAAACAATTATTTCAAGTATTTCAAATTTGTGATAAGTGGTGCAGGATAGGAGATGTAGGACATTTACATGGCCGGTTTGTTTTTCTTACAGGGTTTGGTTACAAATTTACCGGAAAAGAGAAAAACTAGATCTTGAGAACGGTCTTCTTTTTTTTTTTTTAAATCAAGCTAATAGTTGCAATGTCGATCTTACAACAACTTAGTTTGCACTGAAAACAGGAGAAGCTCTCTTGCACAACATAGGCCACGAGAGCAGAGAGACGAGAAACAGACTTCAGCATCGACATACAGCTTGTGAGGGAGAGTAAAGGGTCAGTATGAACAACACACCAAGTGACATCAAATGCAAACATCCTGATCAAGTTCTGTTGACCAGGTTCAGATTGAATGACGGGGAAAAACCCCACTTCAGTTCCTTTCATGTGTCGTCGTTAGTTTAGTAGTGATGGTAGTACTAGTATAGCATGAAATGCAGAACTATTACTGCCATATTCTGAAATCAAAAATCAAAAATCCCAATTATCCTCTTCAGCTCAATCTTTATTCATTACTTCCCTTTTAACAATCTGAAAATTCAATACAAAAAAAATTATTCAAACACATGGAAGTTTATGTAGTACAAAAATACAGGCGGATATATATTTGCAAGAGGAACCAGCTGCCTGTTTCTCATTCTCTCTCCGTACGCAATAAATGTCTGAAGAGGAGAAATGATAAACAACTCGGAGACAACAGCAATTATTCGAGTATTTTTAAAAAATGATGCGTTATCACAGCTGTGCTTGATTTTTGCCAGTGATGATAGTTATCTTTGAGAGCGAAAGCAGAATATTAATACTTTAACTATTAATGCAATCTTATTTCAGCAGTCAGCAGCACACTACAGCTAAACTGGAGCAGGTGGGGTTAAGTGTTTTGCTTCATGGTTGCAATTAATCCACAGCTGCTGATAGACGGGTAACACAGCTACAGTACTTCTGCTACCCTGACACTTCAAAGCAGACAAAGGGAAATCAAAGCTGGCATTGATTTGGACAAACATTTGCACATTGTACTCTCAGGACACCAGACAACAAGACAACACTCCCAATCGCTACTGTAGAGCTTTGACATTTGCTTTGCTTTAAATAAATGAGTTGTTTTTCTAACTTGGCACATTTTCGGTGGTAATCCGAGCAAATTAAACACGTAATAAAGTAGTTAAAACATGCAAAGGCACCAAAAGGATCAAAATATTTATATGATGAATAATTGTAACTGTGGTTTAGAATCCGTCATAATACTGTACACATTGTACACTGTGCTCTAACTTCATAAAGTGCTGCCCCCCCCCCAACCTACGATCTGACCAAACACGGTTATGATATTTTAGTAAGGGCATAAAGGCCAAGACATGTACATGAATGATACATTCGATCCTTACTATTGCAACTCCGCAACAGGGTAGAAGCTGTGCTAACCGGTTTGAACAATTCTGACTGGGCGTGTATTTACACAGTGTTTCTGCTTTTATATATTCTAGAAATGACTGTCAGCTGACCCATAAACACAGATCTTTTTCTAAAACAATTTGATTTTGATCTTTTGTTTGGGACTGAGCTTGTGCCACAGTTCTGATACATTCCCTTTACCAGAGAATCAGAATGGGAAACTTCTACCGCCACACACACACACACACAAAGCAAAACACATACAAACGCACACGCAGACACAACACTCTGACCTTACTGGGATTTAAATCACATCTAAATTCCACTGAATCCCACTCTTTTCAGTCTGCATAAATATTTGGCAAATTCACACACATTCAGACACAATCCTCTCTGTTGCTTCACATTCGGTTTGATCTTGTAGCTGTATATTGGCAACTTATATGTCAATGTGACTGTTGGCACCCTGTCAAAGTTGACTCCTCCTCTCTTTGAGAGGTGTTAAGACTGCATCAATGCCTTGGGATCAGTTGAGGCACTGCCTCAAATCAAGAGTTTGGCAACTACATAACATTAGAGTTTGGCTGTAGGCAGAACACTGAGGTCATTATAAAAAAATAAGGCATTGCAAATGCACACACACACACACACACACACACACACCGCATTAGCACATAATACACCCACACTTCTTTTTCTTTTTCACACTGCCATCCTTTTGTTTCATGGCAGGTTCAAACTCCTCTTCACTGCTCTGGCTTAGTGGCGTAGTGTTGGCGGTTGTGGAGGACTCAGGAGAGAAGTCTGCTTCCCTGGTTTCCTTTTCCTCCGTTACCCACCCAGCTCCAGAGCCTGAGCCCATTTTAAACTTCCCCTCTTCATCTCTCTCCCCTGCAACCACCTTTTCAGTATTAACCACATGAAAATGTGTAGTCTTAAAAACCCCGCCTCCTTTAAGGCCACCACTTTTGTCCCTCACGGCTCTGCCCACACCCCCAGCACCTGATATGAAGTTGGTAGCGGCTGCTCTCTGCTGGGCTTCCATTTCTGACAGGCTGCATGCCAAAGCCACCTGCAGGTCTTCGTCTTCTTGGTCATCCTCGCTGCTGCCCGTCCGCCCGTAGTTGTAGAAGGGGGCGGCGCTAAGTGACCGGTGTGCGGGTGCAGAGTGAGGGCTCGGGTGGGGTCTGTCGGAATCGGCGGGTGATCTGTTTTGGATGTGTGGCTTCTGAGGTGAGTCACGGTGCTGTCCCTCTCGTCGGCTCAGCTCCAGTGCGAGGGCCATTTCGTCCTCCACACCTGGGAACACAAAACAACACAGGTGTGTTTGCCAAATGGGCTTGTACAGCCTACAGGAGACATTTCTGTAGGAATGGCCCCAAATTCACTGAAACCGTTGAATTTTTGTGGACCAATATAGTTTGAAGAAAGTGAAGGGATAGAAAATGATACATACGACTGTGTATTTGTCTCACCATTCAATGTATATGGTCTTACCATTAATTAGGACGCTCTTTAACACTCCATCCTCCTCAATCTCTGTTCTCTCCTGCCCATTCTCCTTTACCCTGTAAGCAAGGCAAATACAGAGATAAATGGTATTTAACATTTCTCCATCAATGTTTGTGTGTGTGTGTGTGTGTGTGTGTGTGTGTGTGTGTGTGTGTGTGTGTGTGTGTGTGTGTGTGTGTCTGTGCAGAGCTAATCTTGTAAGGTCATCTGTATACTAACTTATTAAGGCTACAATGTTATTACTACAGCCATACATTACATCTATTTTTAAACAAAACAATTTCCAGTTGGATTCAAATTAAATTGAAAAACTAAATGAGAAGGACAAATCAGTTTGCTACACTTTGTACCTTCCGGTTTACAGTAATATAACATTATCGTACAAAATGCCATCACACCCCAGGCAAGATAAAACCTCGTCTAAGTGATGCATATTACATTGACAGGATTTTGAAAGTGTGGGAAATTAAACTGTACAATTATGACAAATTTCAGATCATTTTCTAAAATACTTCACTTTCATGCCTTACTGCATTGCTCATAGCGAGCCACGGCCATGTGTCCCTGTTGGGGTGATTTCCCAGGTTTCGGTAAGTGTTCTTACGTACTTCTTGGTGGTGGTGCGTTTTCCATTTATGATGCGAGTGGAGGTAGAAACTGATTTGAAGTTGCCCATCCCTCCGCCCATGCTGTCCATCCCATCCAGACCACCCGAGGAGGAGGAGAAGGACGTAAAATCAACTGAAGAAGGACAGATGATCAGGAAAGGAGAGCAGAAGAGAAGAGAAGAGAAAAAAAGAGAAATTGATTCATTTTGATGTATCATTACAAAATCTCAGTTTGTGCAAAGATAATACCGATCCTGTGAGGCCTGTCCAGAGAGTTACTCTGTAGTGTCGCTTGGACACAAATATTAAAACTCAGTGCCCTCATATTTCAGTGGACTATTCTCCATCAGCTCTTTTAGCTGCCCTCGCTGTGGTGCGTGTATTGTGTTGATTATAAAATGATGCCGTTGTTCAGCGCCTGTGCTTTTGAAGTTGTGGTCACAATATGATATGCCATGTCGAATTTGACAGCTACAGTACAGGATACTGTGTTCGTCATGCAAGTTTCAGCATGTAGCTGTTCACCTCGTGCCGAAGGGAAAGAAAAGAACCGACTGGGGCCGAGGCGAGAGGACGAGCCTCCAAAGGATGAGAAGTCATCTGGATGAGAGAAAGAGAAAGACACTTATAATCACTGATATACTGACGAACTAAGAAGTTAGACTTAAGTAAAGCAATGGGATCTTATGTTTTGGGGGCGTATGGTGTTAATATTGCTCAACAAGTGAAGGAATACAAAAAGGGAGATTTTCCCCAAATAGAGTAATAATTTCCCGCTAATGTAAATAGTAAAATGTTTGATTTTCAAACAAAATATTCATCAAAAAATCAAGCCTGAATGAATATTGTGTATGACTTACCAAAAAAGTTAGCAAAAGGATCCTGGCTGCCAAAAAACTCTCTGAAAACATCATCTGGGTTGCGGAATGTGAAGGTGAATCCTGGGAAATCTGATGAAAAGTCCGAGCTGGAGGAACCTGGACGATGAAGTCGTCAGGGTCAGGTGGGTGAAGAGCAACCAAAAGAGAGAAAGAGTAGACGGAGAAGAAAACATATCAGGGGTCAGAAAGGAAAGAAGTGAATGAAGTGGAGGGGGCAGGAGACATAGGGAAGGAAATAAGTGGAGAGGCAAAAGCAAAGAGAGTGAGAGGAAGGTAATGAATGCAATCATATCATAGCTCAATACGTCCTTAGAGCAGAGTTTTATTTACCTGTGTGTCGCATGTTGTCATTTCCATATCTGTCGTATGCATCACGCTGACTCGCTGTAGCAGAGGAACAGAGTGCAATTTAACGATGGATCGGTTTTTTTTCTCATGCAGCACAAATTAAACTCAAAATGTACGACATTGGAAACTGATTCATGGGTTCTATGAATGAAGTTCCTCCCTGAAGAGTTTGACATCTTAACACACAGATTCAAATTCATTACTCACAGCATCAATAAAAATCTAATTCCAACAGCCACTTGACAACATGCACGCACACGCACACGCGCACACACACACACACACACACACACACACACACACACAATGCCATGACTTACTGTCAGATAGGACTTCATAGGCCTCCGACAGTTCTTTGAACTTTCTCTCTGCTTCCTCTTTGTTGTCGGGATTTTTGTCTGGATGCCATTTCAGTGCCAGTTTCCTGTACCTGAAATCACAACACAAACATTGACTCATACATACAAACCAATATATAATAAATATAAACAATATATAAAGACATGTAGTAGTACTATGGTCTCTTCTACAACAACAAACAATGCACTACGGAGAGCCTTGAAGAAATAAGACACCAGTGAGAAGTCTGTATTTATCATACCAGTGGTTTTTAAACCTCTATTTATGGGTTTAGTTACAATGTATAATGAGATATTGTATTTTTGGTATTTTGTCATTTTATCCCTCGTGTTCTGGAGGGGAATGTTTTTGTTTGGTCTGAAGTTCATAAAATCCAGACACATAAAAACTAAGAAACTGCTCATTTTGAGGCAAAGAAGACTTATATAACCTGGCAAAGTTAAGTAAGAAAGTAAACTCTATTATATTTTATATATTATAACTTTATTGTTTATGAATTATGTTAAGTGTCTCCCTGGATACTCACGACTTCTTGATGTCATCCTGAGAGGCTGTTTTGGGCACTCCCAGGACGTTGTAGTAGTCCACCATGTTGCCTCCTGTCACTCGTCACCACACCGCCCCCTGACAGAAACAATAGCTTTCTTTTGAATACAGAATGTACTCAACTCTGATTGGACACACACACACACACACACACACACTGCATTTACCAAATTCCTGTCTGATAACGAAAAGTTTGTGAATCCTTGGTATTTCCCAAAATACCCAAAAAAGGAAAAGAAACAGCGCTATGCTCATTATTTATTTAATTTAAGTGGTCACATACTACAGGGGGAGTATAAGCAACGGCTAAAGAAGGCAATAATGTAAACCTAGTTGTTTATCATTCTGTACAATAAAGTGTGGAAAGGTGTAATTTCCTTTTTTGGAAGTGTTTTCACTGATGTTGACCTTCTCTTGGGAGTGTGTGGCTGTTTACAGGCAGAACTTGGTCGACATCTCCTTCAATATCTTGTTAGTTTTGCTACATCTATTTGTAAATGTTTTTTAAATGACGTCATCTACTTCCCAGCATGCTCTTCCCAGTTTTGACTAATCTGCCGGAGTAATTCAAAACACCTGTGTTGTGGTTGTTAATCAGTGTCTATGTGACAATAATATTGTTTTCTTTTGGTTTTTACACATGCATCACACAAGCAACGAGTGATGATGAGTTGACTGACATATCTATTAAGACTACAATCAATACTGTGATTAGTCTCACATTTATGGCCACAATTAGTGTGTGGGTAAGGGATAATAATAGTCAATGCGGTTGGCACTGTTGTCATGTTTACTCATGCAGATTATCAGAGATACATGCATGAAAAGACTCCAATAGGTCAATCTTTGTTTGATGGCTAAACTACCTACATATTAATTATTAATGTCATGTTAAGGTTAAAATGTTCACCTTAGTGTGCCCTAGAAATGATAAGACCTCAGCACAGTCAGTAGTTCCTCTCCAGCCACAGTCACAGTTAAAACACCATGCCAATCTCATTAGTGGACTTCTAACGCGTTTAGGGCTGAAGGGGACTTCCAGACTGAGATAAAGTAACCAAACATAACTTTCTATGCCCCCTCGGGAAACAACCATGCGCTCACTCAAGTATAATTACTATGTTATTTCTAGCGTCGTGCCATCTGACAACTGGTGCTGACATGACAGTAGGCCTATACACAAACCTACATACACGGGCAGATGCACTTGAAGGCGCAGGTGCGGTCTATATTCAATGACTATATAGAATATACATGAAAGGGTATACCATTAACGTTATTTGTTTGTTGTTTTCGGTTGACACAATATTTCCTATTATGGTAAAGTTGGACGTCTATAGCCGAATACAACTACAGTACAGTGGGTAGCCACATTCACAAGACCTACCGTCTCAGGTTTTCGGGATATGAGTGAGCAGTTTAGCAGTCTGTCTGTCCACCGCTTTGGAGCGACCATGAATTAGTTATGATAGCGGTGTCTCTGGTCCTGGTATG